>CM062098.1:6627980-7377828 GCA_031163375.1 Conogethes punctiferalis | reverse complement strand
ATATTTAACATTAGATTATACTATGTCCTTCCTCTATGTAATTTCCTAAGTAATGTAATTACATTAATTATTAATCTTTATTTGTATATATGTTTTCTATCTATCAGTAGCATCACGGCAGAAAAGTATAGCCCCAGTTTACCGGCCAACTGAGTTTTGACGTGTCTCTCTAAACACTTGACATTGGCGAATTATCCGCGTTAACATGCGTGATAGAGTCCATATACAAAAAAAAGAGAAGTAGTCCTTATAATGTCCTTAATATACGGTCCAAAGCAAATAATTGATTTGTAAATACATTTGGAAACAATAGACAAGCACAAATGCCAATATAGTACAAACGAAATGACATAAGAATCGTACAGAAATGTCAGTACGTTTCCGCTTCAGTAGCGAAGCAATATGCAAAGGGAAATTATGCACGATTGCATTCTATTACGATGTAGAGTGCTTAGCTCCTGGAATTGATTTCCAGCATTGTAATCACGGCCTTAGATCTGTATATGAGATTGTTTTAGGTGTACCTTATTTCAATTACATAAGAGTGAATGTTGAATATTAAGCTTGGATTTAGCTAACAGCGAAACTTAAGGCCGTCTTACATTTTTCGTATACGGTCCTTTTTTTAAATCACTGGAATGATAGCTGAGGCTCTCATTATCACCGGACTGTGGGGGATTGGAAGGTTCTCACCGCTCTCGCTCACTGTGAAAAGAGTTTTCGTAGGATGAGAAACACGATATAATATTATCATAATTAGGATAGGTTGGTGCCCCCGCACCAACCATCCGCCGGGCCCCGTCAGGAGGCTGTAGGCGGTCGAACATCTGCCGATTACGCCCCCTTCTACGACGACGCTGGACCGGAGCCGAAGGGTCGTCTTCGCGTTTTCCTCAGATACCTAAGCGCTCGTAGCCGACCACCGTCAGGTTTAGTGGGTATTTTCCGTTTTTAGGATTCAGTCCTACATAACCCAGGTGTTCCATATCTAGGACACCTGGTGTACCTATTGTTATTTATGACTGATGTTACATTCCCGACCCTCATGGAAAAAGTACCAAAAAGACATTCACTTAGCTTCGTCTTTTCGCATCGTGTGAATGAGCACTACTCAAGTAAATGCTTCAGTAAGGTGGGCTAGTGGCCATATCACACTGCGCGGTTATTACGCGTGATTACAACGTAATACCTTACTCGCATGGAGTGCTTGCACGGCACTTAATCAAACTTACATTTGTCATCATTTCGTTCCGTTATTTTTTATGAAAATGGGGTTGGTAATATTTGTTTGTGCTTTTAGTTTTACTGGTCTTTATGGGAAATGCTAATTGGAATACTGAGAACTGGGTTTCGTTCTGGAAGTAATTAAGTCAAATGTTTCTGACGGCCGTATTCACAAACGTTACTATGCAACGCGCGGACGCACAGTGCCCAAAATCCTATACGTTGTTGGGTACCTGTGCGTTCCCGCGACGCATAGTAAATGTAAGTTCGTAGTGCTGGGGAAAATCTTTATAAGTTCAATTTAATAAACGAACTTTTGTTTTTTATGAGAAGAGCATTCAGGATGACCTCACTCCACCTGATACTAAGCGGTCGTGAGATCCAAAAGTTAGGTCGACAGGGACAGGAATTATAGAACAAACCTACCACGCCTGTCGCCCTCACCCTGAAGGCCCACCCTATTTATTTATTTAATCTTTATTGCACTATAAAATTTTATGCAAATGGCGGACTTAATGCCGCGTATGCATTCTCTACCCGCAGTAGCGCAACTATACCTACCATTCAAGTACCGTGGTCCGTCCGTGATTTTTTTACTATAATTACACCACTGTCTACCAGTTAACCATTGAGCTAAGTAAACACTTTTCTATTGGTATGGATCTGGATGTAGTAAAATCCCTGTCACAGGACATTATCTTGTTCCAATAGTACAAACTTTAATTTGAACCGCCTGGTTTACAAAGGATTTATTGCTAATAGGTAAATTAATGTTATATTTGTGAACAGTAAGCATATAAACAAAGTCAAATCACACCACTTATCTTGGATGAACTTGATTTAAAACAGGATGGTTTTATGCATTTTCTGACACGTTTAATTATTTATTTTGTACGTTGTTATTAGGACCTACGTTGTCCTTAAATAACAAAATAATTAAAAGACCCTAATCAACAAAACCGAAACACTGACTTAGAAAAAATATAACAAAAATCTTTACAATCCCAATTCTCGTCTCATTAATATCCAACAAAAAACGGTTGTCGATCTACCCAATAAAGTTAAAAACCGATTTTAACATAATAAAATTAGTACAAATCCACTATAACGCGATGATAACTCTCAGATGCTAATAGAGAGGCCGTTACGACCACCTCTATAGGGAGCTATAAATGAATAAAAACAATTACCACGAGACCAGGCTACGCTTACACTCCGCCACCCCACGGGATGGGAATAACACCCTTAGTGCGTGAGCGGTAAGGGCCAAATTTAAGTGGTCGTTGGACGCGAAAAAATCTCAGTTGCATTATAAAGATGGCTTGTGTATTTTAGGCGGCGAAGCGGTGGTTATAAGCGGTAGCGGGAGCGATTTAGTTCAGTCGCGTTAAGAAAATAGTGACTCATCACCGACTGCCGGCCAAGCCACACTAGAACACAACGCTAGAAATTATAATTTCTAGCGTTTTAATTGGCTAGGGGGTCTAGAAATTATAATTTCTAGCGTTTTAATTGGCTAGGGGGTGTGGCTTGGCCGGCAGTCGGTGATGAGTCACTATTTTCTTAACGCGAATGAACTATAAGTTAAAAATATGATAAAGGAATTGCTGTTTGTTAATTCTGTATTAACATACATATTCAACTATTAATAGTCTAAAGAGTGCCTTCTTATCAAGAGTGTTGGGTTCGATTCCCATCCGGAGCAATCATTCGTGTGATAAACATTTATGTTTGTGGCGTGTGTGGGTTATTCATATTTATAAATTTATATATTAGTGGTACTTCGTTGTTCTGATACCTACTTTTAACATGGGATTCCTTTAAACGAAGCGTAAAGAAGCATCTTGTAGGCTGGCACGGCTGTGGTGGCCGACTGGAAACTGAGGTTTCCCGCCCGCGGCCAAAGCGACTTGGGCTTCCTTTCAGCTTTCCATCAGGCGAGAGGAAGCCACTATGCCGAGCCAATATATATAAAAAAAAAATAAACAAGGGCTCAGGCTATTTAATTTGGGATTGGAAAGCAATACTCGTATATGCTGCCCGTCATCCACCTGCGGTATTTAGCTACGCATTCAATCGTGATGGTTATACCGTTTCCAGAGCCTCATTTATTATTCAGCAGGATACACCACGGGCATTTGAGGGTAGCTTGGTGCGAAAAGATGATCCCTTACATCCCTATTTACATTTCACTACTCCGCAATCCCAAGTTTGAGAGGCTAGGCCACTTGAGCGCACGTACTCAGTTCAGCGCTTACGTCGCTTGCTCCATTCTCCGCTCGCTCCGCTCTCCGCTCGCTCCCACACTACGCCCGCACCGCGAGCGGCAAGATGAAAGCGGTCGGCGCGTTTGTGGAGCGCACTGCGCCGCAATTAGGGCCGCAATGAGCGGAGCGACACAGCCACCACTAATCGCCCGCGAAGCCTCCGCTAAGGCCTTCCAGCCCGTTTCCGCCCACTAAGGACGCTGTGGAATGTAACCCGACTGAGGCCTCATTGTAATCTCGAGATTACTGCCTAGCTAAAGAACAATACTCTGCTGATCTTGGTGGGTGCGATGATTAAAGATGAGGCAATTTATAATAATTAGTCATTGGAGTAATGAGGCCTATTTGTCGAGTTCTCACTATGTCCTTTATATCGAGACCTAAACGTATTTTGCCATGGGGCAAGATTACGAGTAGAACCCCCATTTTTTTTAACACCTGGATAGATATCGAATTCGATAACTATGTTTTGTGACTGTCACTGTTTATGGTTAGTAAAGACATACATAATTACCGAATTTGAGATTCGTTATATAGGGGGACAGAATGACAGATGACGAATGACGGGGTATATGAAAATCTTATAGGTGAGCCGGAAAATTAAAAAACTAGGCGTTTTCGCCCTAGTTTAGGATAAGTTAGCCCTTCGGTGGAGATATATACTCGTATGTATAGGCTTTGCACTTTCTTCTTAGATATACCTACCTACTTAAGATTCGATGGAGAAACAATATAGGCTTTTCATAATGGACGAACTTCTTAGGGGTACATACTTAAGAAGAACTAATATGTACGGTATGTTTTTATCGTTAGATCAACAATCGTCATACATTAGACTTTATCTCGGATATCGACGAAAAAACGACTTAAAAAAATCGGCTGCTGATTTACAAAAGAAGACATGCTTTTGTGCCCCAAAAAAGCACCTAATGTGACATCCATCGATGACAGATGACCGTCTTTGTATGACCATTGCTACGGAAATATCAAAATAAGTTAAAGGATTCTACGCCTTATCCATATGGACATAGAACCGACATGAAGCGACTTTGTAAATATTGTAGTAACTTTGACGAAGGGTTTTGAGGGAGCCCAAACACAGAGGCGCTAAAAGGTGGTCCCATTAATAACATATTTATTCAAATCAACTGTTGACTTTTGGATAAAGACGTTTGCAAGACCATTTCAAAGGTATTTTTAAGTTTTACTGTGAAAATTAGCATACGTTTTACCCTTGCTAAGAGGTAATAAAAATATTTGGGTGTCTGGATCATTTTTTGGGTATATATGTATTTGTACAAAAGATGAAGAATTGATTTACGTTTTGTATGAAAACATAATTTATTTTATATGCATATTTTATACCTACCTGACCATTTATGATTTTACTGACCCGGTTGCTTTGCGTTTGGTAACCACCTTCTGTACCTGTTTATTATGTCTAATCCCGTCAGGGGAATGTCCTATAATAATGACCGTTTTTTGTACTTAAAAGTATTTTGTGGCTTTCATGATTAAACTCTAACTTAAAGGACGTATATTAAACTTCACATCTTATTTACAAACTTCAAAAGTAATCAAGTAATAATCATTTAAAAAGATATCAAGCTTTACAGTCAACTGTTGTTTTTTTTATGGAAAGAGGCAAACGAAAGTTCGATTGCCTCTTTCCATAAAAAAAAACAACAATACTGCCTTCACACCACAACCACCAATGATCCATTCATCTTTAGAACCTTCAAAACCGTAAACGGTATCAAATAGACCGCTCCATTGCACTCCGGGTCTATTAGCGCAGTGATTGAAGGGAGTGGAGTTGCCATCGATCACCGGCGACACTAAACAACTGGGTGACATCGGTCACAGATAATTAAACGGGTCCATATTGTGCTGGTGTGACTATGCTTCTGTTACAACGGGGACTGAGATGGAAATGGACTAATAAAAGCATTCAAAATAACGAACCCTTTACTATCATTACAGGTACATCATCATCCTATCTCTGCTACTGAACATAGGCCTCTACAGTTGTTTGCTACCTTATACAACCTGGAAGATTTAACCACGTTGGGCAAGCGGGTTGGCGATCGCAGGGCGTAGCACCTCAGTCTAATGACGCTGCTGCCCGTCATCAGCCTGTGGCATTTAGCTACGCCTTCAATCGTGATGGTTATACCTACTTGTTTGTTATTCGGCAGAATGCACCACGGGCAGGTGAGGGTGGCTTCAAGCGAAAAGATTATAGATTGCCCTATTACAAGCGTATATACGTCGATAACAATAGATTTTCTATTGTGTCCCATTCTTTGATGTGGTGTGGCGGATAATTGTTTAGTCCTTTATTCGCAACGGTCAGTGTAATAAACAGCTATCCGTATTCACCACCAACATTACGGTCACCCTACCACAGCACCATCTGCAATGCAACAATACGAATGATTAGCTCCATCGGTGTACGAGTATATCGTTTGTCGCCGCGTCATGTCGCCTGTCGCCACGTCAACGCGACATTGTCGCCCGACATTACGGGCACCGGGAATGGAGAGTGACGACTTTGTTAAGGTAATGTGGGTATGGTCCTTTATGGTATGTTTACGTCATTACGTTTTATTAAGTAACAGACATGCAACTTTATGGATGTAAGGGAGTGGCCTATCATTTTTTCGCTCTAAGCCAACCTGTCCGTGGTGAATCCTGCCGAATAACAAACGAGACGCTGGCAACCGATTGGTGGCGGTATAACCATCACTATTGAAGACGTAGCTAAATACCACAGGCCGATGACGGGTAGCAGCGTCATCGAAGCGAGAAGCTACGCCCTCCGATCGCCAACCCGCCTGCCCAGGGTGGCGGATAGGGGTATATCCTCCAGACGTTTGCCCTAAATGGCGAACAACTGGAGAGGCTTATGTCTTGTCTTTGTATGTCCTTATGTGTACCTCGTGAAGACAACAGAAAGGATACCTACATTTTTTCATGAAATATGTCGATATCACCATAAATACTATTGTATTTGTTACTAGCTCTGATCAGAAAACTATTTCATATAATAAAATTGATTTTTCACAAGTGAACAGAAACAATATGACATAAGAAAGTATACTATAGTGCTTGCACATACACATGTACAGAGTCGGACTCGTTCGCCAAGTGTACCTTAAAATTTCAGCCTTTTTCTGTGGTGTAATTGTGTATGACGTCCTTAATAACACATATTATAATTTAAATTTTCATGATCTAGGAGAAAGTTTGATTCTCTGCAAAATGTTTTGATATTATGGCTCAATAATCAATATGGATACCTATGGATTGCGATGACTTAAAAGCTTAATTGTTTCCAGCTACAACCTACAATGCACTGTAGGCTGTAATGTCTGAAATAATTTAATCTTGTTATCTCCAGACATTCCACATAAATTTTATCTGAACGTGCAATAATATCATCTTGTTATGTATACAGATTCCTATTAAGTTAGTGAACCCTAAAAAAGTACTTAATAAAAAGCTTCCCACAAAACCAATTCTACGTTTAAAACACTGTGCAATGCAGCTACAAAAACTCTCCAAGTAAATAAAGTTACATTATCAACTACAATATTGTTTTTTACCATCATCTTTTTTCACAATCGACCAATAACAGTGCACCAAAACTAACTCGTACAGCCAGCCACAGATCAACCTACCTTTATGTCAAATCTCACCAGACAATTTTCGATTAAGTATCCCATACATATAGAGTTTATTATCCATCGAAATACTTTGTCAGATTTGGGTAACTTTGTGTATCCGTGTGTACAGTAGGACCACCGTGATGCCTCGCTCATACGAAATCGTGATATCACAGAAACATTAAGCCCAATGGGTACACGGGCCCAGCACTTAGCTTAGATTGCTATTCTGATTGCACACCCGTAGCTCTTATTGCTATACAGTTAGAGTTCAAAGTGCAATAGGATTCCGGGAAAGGGGTCGACCGTGGAGTGCAGAGGTTTATAATTCATTAGAGGTTGCATGTAGATTGTTGAAATACATTCCGCCTCTTTCCTCTGTTTGGTGTTCGGAATACAGGGGTATGGAGCGGAATGAAAGGTAAAAATAAACACTAAAAGTAATATAAACAAAACTTATTTTTACTTACTTAGAAAATCTATCTCATTTTAGGTTCTGATGTTCGTTGAAGCCATATAAAGTGTTCTTGAAAAAGTAGCATTATGAATAGCTGTAATTGCAACTTTTTTTTCATATCAATGGCAATTACATACAGCCTGTCCAAAACATAGTGAATTTGCTATGTTAAGCCCAAGTGGACACCGCATCGGTCACCTCATGTGGGTCCCTATTAATATGATGTTGGTTGGTCTTATAAGAACCGTATTGACCCTGAGAAGACTTACCAAAACTAGTAGGAAGGGCTCTTCCTACTAGTTTTGGTAAGTCTTGAGATAGCTCAAGAAGATTACCATTGAGATGATAAGATGCAGACCCTCATCTAGCTTTTTCCAGCGCGCCGCGAGGAGTTTCCTTTCTTGCACCCCCTAAAACAAATCAGCAGATATATTATCTGCTGATTTGTTTTTATCATGTCTCAAACTTACCTTGGACCGACCAACCTATATAAACAATAAAAAATTGTTTGACTATCTATCTATCTGCACTACATGAACATTAAAAGCTTTTAAGCTAACCAAACCAATCAATGAACACAAATCTAGTATTTAATAATGAAAAGACACGGGAAAATGTATTAAGTACTTATTTAAACGTTTCCTGTTCAAGAAGGAACTCTATCGTTACCAATCGTTACAAACGCCGTCCTCTACAATTACACAAACATAATTTGCACAAACTCTAATTTGAGCACATAATGTCATAGGAACATTCAGTTAGAGGAACTACGGAATTATATGTAGGCAGCTGTGCTTGTAGGGCTTAGTACCGTTCATGTACGAGTAGTTGCAATATGCAAGATAATGAACTAACTACCTTTGAAGAAAGGAATTTATACCTAACAATCATAGAAATATTATTGCCATTTACTTATTAAACAGAAAACATTCATAAAGAAGGTATACGAAATGTATTTTGGTGTCATTTTGTCCTTAAAGGCCAGTAGGTGACAAATGCTAGAAATTCACTGAAAATACGGTTCCCTGACGGAAACTACATTCCGAATTCGGCGGTAGTTATTTATAGGTATCTAAGTGTTTTTCTCTAGTCCTATATCAACAAAGATATTTTCAAATTCTGATTTTGAAAATTAAAGAATACTTAAGCAAAAAAGGAATTCGTGTGAATACTCAATCTAACTCTGTTTAACATAAGTAGTTTATCTTAGCAGAAATGAAGTCCATTTCTATCCATGCAGAGTCAAGTCTATCTACATCATAAGCCAATGAGAAAGGGATCAGGCCACTAATCGAAATAAAAAGAAAACAATTCAATAAGTACATAAGTTACTAATACTCACAAAAGAGTTGCCAGTCTTATGAAATCCTGGGAACCGTGTTAGGCGGGCGGGCGGGCCAAAGTTCTTTGGTACCCACTAATTGTCCCCTGGGCCAACGGCCTGGACCACACACGGCACATTCCTCCTGTTAGACGTGCCTGTTGCTATCTGATACTCATAAATCATAAGACGAGGCACTATGATACCAGAACGGTATTTGAGAGTTTAAGTCAGACCCGTTATGGTATTTACATCAGATGAGTTATTGCTTGTATTTAAAATTGACATTGTTATTTATTTTCATTGTGTCTGAAAGTTGATCGTGTGATTTACAAATATTACAGTTGGTGGTTCTATTTTTTAAATAACTATGAATATACGAGTATAACGTTGTTTCTTTTGAGGAACTAAAACATTATACGAGTATACCTACCTAACTTTCAAACACGAAATGCTTCTCTTGCACCATCGTGTTTTTCACTATGTAAGGTGTACTTAAATAGGTAGGTAACTGCGGCATATAAAAAGGGCATTAGGTATTAAACAATAAAAACGGTTTTGAAACATATTAAGCTTTACGTAATGATGACCCATTTAGGATGTTTAAAAGTTCTGTTTTCCACACAGTAGGTGAAGAAACTAAGTATAGATGCTAAAACTTTGCCTGAACAACCGCTCCGTTCCTCGATGAACGTTATCTAAAAAGGGAGCAATTTTGTTGGATTAACTAAAAAATAATGTGAACACACATCAACGTATATCTATGTATATAAAATACCTAATTTAATTCTAATTTAAACAACGCCTAGGTATTGGTATTGTGACGATTGCGTAATTCAGTTGCTCTCATTCAAATCATTATTTAGCTACAATACAATTCCATTTCCCATTGATAGAGAGATATGATGTAAACCAAATATCATAGGTACGTATTGTACCAGCACGATATGGAATCGGAACCCACGAATTGATATTTCAAAACGATCTAATAGTTAATAGCAAAATTACCGCGTATCACTAAATAACTTAATGTTCCTTGCACATCGACCAGATTGGCAAGACCCTTGATATTACATTGGTATTCCCCCCACAAATCTTTAATCTAACTAATAGAAATAAATGTCTACTTATTTTGGACCTTCTGTTTATTGTAATAAGAGTGCTAAAGAAGGCAAAAAATGCTTTCGTGGGGGGCATCGTAGTTCACAGTCTGCTGGCGTGTAAAACCAAATCGTCCCATTAAGTTTGCCTATTACCGCAATGATATTACCCACAATTTCGTATCATATCAGTAATAATACATTTAATGCGTTACAGTGTTATTATTTCATGGTGTTTTTGGCCTTTTATGGATTGACTATTTACGTACGAGGCGCAGTCACGAATTTGGATACTGAAATTATTTGCTAAAAGGGAAAGTTTCATGGATTTGTGGATGATGAAATTGCTCAGATTTGGTAAAACATCAATACGTAGGTACCTAAATGAGTTGTACTGTTTATATTGTACTTTGAAATTGATATAAAATATGAATATTTAAATATGGATTTAGTACCTACCTTACATAAAAAATAGCACCAATTTAAGAACGCGTTGAATTTGAATTTATTTTTCAAATTGATTTCATACGCCAAAATAAGCTTCCATTGTTCAGTTAGGTAGATACTTTATTTAACAATTTCACACGTGATCTTTGATAATTGAAATTTTTCACTGAAAACTTCCTGAGGTATTCCGCTTGTTCTCAGAGTGACTTAAACTAGGTACTATTGGGCAAAAGAAAATAAAGGCAAAGAAAAAATATATATTAATGTAGTAGGCAATACATAAAAACACATTCTCGATCCAACACAATAAAATTCACTTATCAGTCCGAGGCTTGTCTAACAACCAACGTGATTACCGCCGCACATCAGACGGGTAAGTGCTGGTGTGTAAGCATATGCAGATTGGTAGACAACGATCAATCACCGCGGGGCCTGGTTAATTACCTACTGCAGCTCGGCGTAAACCGAATGCAGTTCAGCAGCGCAGTGCCCATCTAGATAACGACGAACTATCCGCTGTACTGACGTAAATAGCTGGTACTGGTAACAAAACATAGCTCTGACAATAGATACCTAGTAGCACCACATTATACTTTTCTTGCCCAATGGTTGATTGGTAGAAAATGCCACACGGCATTAAGTCTGCCATTTGTACTTTCCTTGTGCAAAAAAGTTTAAAAAAAATATATTTTATTTATTAGGTTTACCAACGTTTATAAACAATAATATACTTAGAACTAAAAACATACATTGTTGTACACACTATTGCTATAAACAATTATAGGCAAACACCGCTTGCACTAAAAAAAACCATCACAGCGGAAAAAATATAAATATGGAGATATAATACTAAGTAGTAGTACTATAGTTCATTCGCGTTAAGAAAATAGTGACTGAAAATAGAAATTAAATTTCTAGCGTTTTGATTGGCTAGTGGCCTGTCAGTGACCTGTCAGTCACTATTTTCTTAACGCGAATGAACTATAAGTAGTAAAATACAATAGTATTCTCATTTTTTTACCAATAAGACGGCAAATCCTATCACCCACCCACATGCCCAGAGTGGCGATTATGGGTGAAGCCTCCAGAAGACCAGATGTTGTTGTTGTCCCTAAGTGGCGAACAACTGGAGAGACTTATGTCCAGCAGTGGACTGCGATAGGCTGATGATATGGATACAAGTATGGATGTTCAAACGTCTAAGTTTATTTTAGCTTACATTGCTGACGCTACCCGTCAGTCGCGAGGCACGTGACACGCGCTGAGTTACAGCGCTCCACTGCGCATACGCACTTATACGTAACACTGGATCCATCCATCGTGTTAGGAGTTTCCTCCCCATGGAATATACCATGATAGGACGGCGGCCATGGCTCATTTTTAACCGACTTCAAAAAAGGAAGAGGTTCTCAATTCGTCTATACGTATAATTTTTTTTATGTATGTCCATCATACAATCATATTGTGTCAACTGCACAACATAAATAATATAATATCAATATATATTTGACTGGCCCGATGGCTCATTTGGTAGTGACCTCTACATTCTGAACCAAGGGTTAAATAAATAACCCAAGACATGCCACACTGGGCCACACAGCGCCACCTAGCCCCAAACTAAGCCGAAGCTTGTACTATGGGTACTAGACAACTGATAAACTTACTTAGATACATTTTTTTTTTGTAAATAAATACATATTATAGATAGAAAACACCCAGACCAATACAAACAGACATGTTCATGAACACAAATGTTTGTACTGTGCGGGAATCGAACCCACGACCCTTGGCTCAGAGGGCAGAGGTCACTACCAAATGAGCCACCGAGCCTGTCAAATATATATTGATATTATATTTGTTCGATCCCCGCACAGTACCTACAAACATTTGTGTACATGAAGATGTCTGTTTGTATTATTGGTCTGGGTGTTTTCTATTCATATTTAAGTAACTATTTACCAAAAAAATGTATCTTAGTAAGTTTATCAATCGTCTAGTACCCATAGTACAAGCTTCGGCTTAGTTTGGGGCTGGATGACGCTGTATGGCCCAGAGTGGAGTTATGAAAATCCACAAAGGTAACATTAGCTAATATACTCGTACTCATATAATTTGATTACAGTACTTACTTACTAACGTTTTGATTGTAATAGTCTTGTTAAAATGACAACAGAAATACTTACATCATTTGTCAAAATTACCTGCCACCTAGCCGGTTAATCCCTAGTCATATCTGTGATCCCTAGTACAGGTTGAGAAGCTACACGGTAAGAAATGAATGCAGCTGTGATTCGTATTTTTTTCTGTCTCCTCTCGGAATCTTCAAATAGTAGGTAATTAAGTATAATCTCCTTACCAAGAAATACTTATAACGTACACTAAGACCAACTATTTTAAAATGTGTCCGAGGTGTGGGGTAAATACGGTTCCCTAAATCGATTTCAGCCCAAATAACTCTCGGCTCATTTAATTTCACTAATTTAAATCAATTACTGCAGGGGCATGTGTCTTTATTTATCCAAATTAAAACAACTTAGCGTGTAGTGTTGTGATCGGTATCGGTAGGAGACTATACGAGGTAGGTACCGGTTTTACCTTGTTTGATTGTGCCGTGCCCAATCCCATCCATGTGATGAAAAAAAGATGTGTTTGTTCTACGTATGTCTAGGTAGGTAGTATGTTAAGTATATGAGTCTTTATGAAGGCATGGCGGTGGCAAATGACAAGTAACATATCGGTTACTTGTCCGTTGTCACAGCGACTTATGCTTCTCATTCGCTTTCCATCAGGCGTAGCTACTATAAAAAAAACAATAAAACCTACTTACAGTTTACAGTTAGGTAACTGTTCCTACTTATTACATCAGATTAAGATTATACGCTATGATTTGATTTGTAAGAATACCACGCGGGCAGAGCTGCGGGCTGCAGCTAGTTTCTATTATTGCTGAAAATGGCCTCCCAGTGCCTCCATCCCTAGCAGAAGGCGGCTTGTTTTTCAGCGGCGGTCACGCAGCGTAACGGGAGCCATTAGAGATCGTTTAAGAACCGCCGACGGATCGCGCTGCGTAATTTATTGTGCACTTTTAGAGTAATTAATGCTTCCTACTGTATTCTTGCGTAGTGTTGTCGTGGACCAACTGTTTTTATGTCTGTGAATTTGCGCAGATAGGTAATTCCTACATTTACGTACCTACGTCCTACCTACCAAAATTGTTAATAACGAACCTAATAATAATTTCAAAGTTTTGTAGAAGTGAAGTAATGATAGAGGTTGAATACCTACCTAATAATATTTTAAATAAAACAACAAATGTACCACAAATATAATAATATTATAGGTACATTTAATACAAAAATTGTATGATTAGGTTTTCCATTGGACTTAATTATCTTGATCTTGGACGTCTATTGTTCAGTAAACTTTAGTAACGCCATCTATCGTCGAGAAGATAAACTATCGTAAAATACATAAATACTGTCATCTAGCGGCTTACTTTGGAACTACCAAGACATTAAGCATGCTGCTAGCTATTTTATGTTTGACAGCTGTCACTTGAAAATATCAGTTCATTATACCCAACCAAATTCTGATGGCAAGACAAATTAGGAACATCAGTTTTGATACCTCAGTTTACTCGCATAATTTTTAGAGGTTGGTCGTTATTAACGTGCATTTTAAATCGGTTGTGTTACTCAAAAAGTCGATTGACGTTTAGAATGTCAGTTCTTATTGAAAGTTATCACAGCGGGAATGCAGAAATCTCGTTTGTTGATTCCAAGTGATTGTAACTGAGCGATACGCGACCATATAAATAAATTTCGCCTTACACAATGCCGCCAAGTAGCTTACGAGTCGTGTACGCGTTCGCCAGAGAAATGCACCCCAAAACAAGTGATGTTTTCATACAATATGGAACCGCTGGATTTCGCACAAAGTAAGTCGATTTTTTGACCATATCTGGTTATTTTACACGTTATCTCCAATTGGGGTCAAGTAGTATCGTTTAGTGTCAATATTAATGGGCCCTTTCTCTAATATGTTGCGTGATGTGTCACGTAAGCAGATTGATTCGCATAAAATATCGTTTGTATCAAATTATGAGTCATCTATAAGACTATTTCCTACGTATTTATAACGGGAAGTGGCTCGTCAGCGTTGGTGATTATGGTCAATGACTTGTGATTGTTTTATAAGGCAAAACAATGAACTGTGTGACGAGGTTATGGGCAGTACTTTTCGACGCCCTGGGAGGTGATTGCGGGAGCCGCGATGGCGTCGATGGAAAAGACCTTGCATGCATAATTAAAATATTGTCAACACAATATGTAAATGGCATTGGAGCAAATTAAAAGGTTAAACATTCACAAAGAATAAACATTCCTAGTCTGCTCAGTGCTTAACACATTCCAGTGAACTAGAACTGCATAATATTCAATGCAAAAATAGCTGATTGTAACTATACATTATTGTAAACAATAACAAATTCTCAGTGCATGAGTCATGTATTTACAATCATTCATTTAATTAATCCTTAGTTATTCCTTCCAGCTCATGTGTTTCCTTCCTCTTACAGTCCTGTGTTCTTTAGGTGGGGTGTGAAATGGCATCTCAGTGTGCCTACAGGGTGAGGGTGACAGGTGCGGTGGGGTTGTTCTATTATGCCTGCCAACTTAACTTTAGGACCTCACTACCGCATACCATTGTATGGAGTGTGGTCATCCTGAAAGCTCTTCTTATAAAAAAAAACCATCATCATCATCATCATCAGCCTATTACAGTCCACCATTTTGGGTACCAATTATCCCTTAATTCTCCTATTACATATTTACCACAAATGAAATCTTTAACTAGCTACATATTTTATTAATTAATTAATTATCATTGTATTTCCTGTTCCAATGGATTGCAGGGTTAATTATGTCAGGTTTATTAGTAGGTACCTACTTTGGTACTATTACACAAGCACCACTTGATAAGTGAAGGAAACAATACCAGTGGCATAACTATTGAGTGACAAGTCAGCCAAATCCATCCTGTAAGGGGGTAGCTAGAGGATAATCCCAACTCCAAATATTTATTGTTGCACCAGCTATGGGCCTCTATGGTATAGTTATGCTACTGAACAACACTGCTTCAACATTACTGTAATATAAATAAATCTAAATAAATAAATATCAAACAACATCACATACATTGCTCTAAACCCAAAATAAGTAGCTTAAGCACTTGTGTTATGGGTATCAGAACAATAATAAATACTTATATATAAACACCCAGACACGGAACAAACACAAGTCTTCATCACACAAATGTTTGTCCCGGGTGGGAATCGAACCCACAACCCTTGGTTCAGAAGGCAGGGGTACCTATTAAGCCACCGAGCCAGTCAAATGTAGTAGAAACGTATCTTTTCTATTATTCAAGTAACTAAGCACACTTTCACCTACACAAAAGATTTAGGACAATACTATAAGCCACATAGCTGAAAAGATAACTAGTGTTTCTTAACAAAAATAACTTCAAAAGAATATCTCCTTTAAACCAGATTGTAAAATCGAAATGCAGGTCAGCGCCCTATATCTTAGCTATTATTAGCTTTGCACCTATTAAATGTGACAACCCATAGGTGTATGTTTAAAAAAACAACTTCAGTTATGTTAACAATGTGTCACAGAATAAACAATCTATCAAAATGACGGCCTACTTACTACATTTGACAATTTACACCTACCTCTCCTTTGATGTTCCTAGAGAAGCTTAATTAATGCTGCTCCTTTCAACTATGTATGTTATATGAATAATATATTGGTCGCATTTAAAAATACCGCACGGCAGGAAGGTACACTCCGCCATCTGGCAGTGAGCCAAGCTCTTTGAGATCAATTCCCTTTATTGTTTGTTATTCAAACACTTTTATGTTTATTGGTTGCCCATTTATTATGATAATATTGATAATAGCACTCTCAAATATTTACATCAGAAGCCATGTGGATGTGCTTATAGTGACTATAATGTGCTTATTATTGCAGCGAAGCAACCATTGTAGACAATAAAGTTTGATTTGTTTATTAGGGTTTATCAAGGTTATTGGAAATTGTTTCACTTTTATTTCTATGTTTTAGCATAAAATAATGTACCTACATATGCTAATATTGAAATAACCTAATGGCTAGGAAACTGTAACAATAGAAAAAGAATTGTTTGATGATCACTGGTGGGAGTTATAAATCCTTTTACTTCAAATCAGGATTTTATAATTTTTTTTTTATTAAACTACTCTTGTCTTTAATTCATGATAAGGTTTCCTATGATGTGCATATTTC
Organism: Conogethes punctiferalis; assembly: GCA_031163375.1. Taxonomy (NCBI): domain Eukaryota; kingdom Metazoa; phylum Arthropoda; class Insecta; order Lepidoptera; family Crambidae; genus Conogethes; species Conogethes punctiferalis. The sequence goes on along the minus strand of CM062098.1, from coordinate 7,361,018 downwards.
GAAACTGTATGTTTTATTAAATAAGGAAATCTATTTGTGGCCTAATAATAAAACACACATCTACACTTCAAGTAAAATCATAATAAAAACAAACACTATGAGTAATATAATTACCTAGTAACCTAGCAGTCATTAGTTATATAACAATTATTACATATTCTTATATTAAGTTTTAATTATGATGCTCAGTGACTATAGAATAGCATTGTAATGCTATATTAGGCAATCATAATGGCTGTACCGGCTTGGCTAATGAGGCCACCTAGTCTGGTTTGGGCTACATATTTAAGTGTGTATGATATTAATAACTGTTTGCATGGTTCTTATTAGATAGCAGAAGAATTGATCTGATATGAAAAATAAACAGATAGCCACATCACAGCAGTTTAATTAAAAAGATAAAGATTATACACATGTTATGATACAATAGGATCCGTCCCTAAATTAAGTCACAAGGAATAAAGGAGTTCCACAAAAGTAGCCTGCTTCAAAGGGGGTAGGGTAAAAAAGTCATGAAGTTTGTGTGACATAAAATAAACCCTTGAACTTATGAACTTTCCCCAAAAAATCTTATTGAAATCTCTACACTCAGTTGGAAAATGTTTGTGGAATAGTATCTGGCAGAAGAGACTTAACCAATGAAGTATATAAACACATTTTGTTGCAACCTTTTTTTATCATAAATGATCGCCGCTTTACCACTTAAGTTATGTACATAATAATAACTAGAAATTTTGGGAATATTGCTAAATCTCAGGCTGGGACACACATTTATAGTTAGCCTAGGGCAGTCAAAACTCTAAAACAGGCTCTGCTTAACCCCACTAGTGTGTAGATGTTGGAGGAGGGCGACTGCTTCTGCCTGAGCCCTAGGCTGCCCCAAGTGGGGGGGCCAGTCGAGTCTGCGCAAGCGGACTGCGCTGGTGGTGGCGTGGTGTAATGGTTCATACCAAGATCCCACGTCACCATCACCCAAGGCGCGTTGACGGTGTAGACCGGGGTTTTTAGTAGGTATTCTCCGTCTCGCTACCATCTAGAGGCGGAGTGAGTCCCACATAACCTGCTGCGTCCCCGAGTAGCAGGTATGCGTAAATGCATTTTCCCCCGGTGCAACAAAAAAAAAGTGTGTTGAAGTGACTGGATGAGGCGTTATGTCCTGGCTAGGTGTGGTGCATCATATGCATAGTTATCCACAATCTCACTTTAAACCTACCACACTACACTTAAAGATGTTTTTTTTGTTACAGAGCTAATCTTCTCGAGCATGTGGTCTACCGGATGGGTCTGCTCGCAGTCATTCGCTCAAGAGTTAAAAATGGTAAGTGGTAGGTAAGCTTAGTTTGGGGCGAGACGGCGCGGTGTGGCCCAGCGTATCTTTAAACTAGACCTTAATTGATGGTTTGTCCGTTATACCTACATAATATATACAAAAACGCCGGCAGTTTTAGTAAACACTTCAAGAATTAATTTCCGTAGAATTCACTTATTTTGTCATTTTCCATGAAATTTACTTATCAATGTTATCGAAATTAAATCAATAGTTAAGCCTGCTCTAGATATCGCTTTCAATCAAACAGTAGGTAGGTATAGCCCTTATTGTCCTTTGTATAGTGAATACCTACTGATGATAATTTACATTCCTTAGATACATTTACGAGTAATATCCCTTTTCACACACTTACCTACTAATTAGTTATACGTAATTCAGAACACTACCAAAATATTCAATTTGAATCTATTTTTTGTTCTCTCAAACTGTACCGTACAGTGTCTATGAAAGACAGCATAATCAAAATTAGGTAGGTATCAGAATCACGAATGTAACCTAATCACATTAATAAATATGTATACTATGCTTCGCTTATTCAAAAATATACAGATACTATCGTCCTGACTAGAATTACTTACATTCAATATGTCATTCTGTATCATTGTATATTGACTCTTATGTCATCGCCGTAAGGCTCTCATTACAATTGACTGATACCATGGAGTAACTGCCGGTAACACACGACATGGAATCATCAATCTTAATCGCACAGCGCTAATCACGTTTGCGGTTAACATGAGCTATAGAATTTTAATCGATAATGCTATTAATTTAGGTATCATTTTGCATTGTCTGTCACTTTTAACGCCAAACTTTGTTTTCTATTTGTAGATAGTTTTTGCAGAATTGCATTTTACGTAGGTCTAGGAAAACTGTTGTCTTTTAATTAATGTATGAAATGGTAAAAGGTGGAGAGACGATCACGACGGATGCAATTCATCTGATGCTACCGATAACACAATTTGATTCCCCCAGCTCCATTTTACCACCGGACGAGTAGAGAGAGATACGGCCAAGAGACACCGTTTTATGGTGCAGGTCCCAAGGACTCGCACGGTGCGGCCTCCCTCTACTTTCTTGGTGCGAACGGCCAAACTATGGAACTCCTTGCCGGACTCTTTGTTTCCGGAGACATATAATCTTGAGGTGTTCAAGGCGAGAGTGAATCGGTATTTTCTGGGTAAGCGTGCTCCATCGTAGGCTTCAATATCACTTAACACCAGGTGAATTGTGGCCAAGCGCAAACCTATAATGAATAAACAATGGAGTGCGCTCACCCAGCAAAAAAAGGCTCGCTCTCGCCTTAAAGAAGGAGCCCGGCAACGGGTTCCATAGTTTGGCCGCTCGTACTTTGACATTAGAAGCGAAACCGGCTGGTAGCGGATCCTGTCCATAACCATTTCAATTAAAGGCGTAGCTGAATGCCACAGACCGATGACGGGCAGCTGCGTTACCGGAGCGAGAAGCTACGCCTTGCGATCGCCAACCCGCCTGGCCAGGGTGGTGATTATGGATATATCCTCCAGATGTTTGCCCTAAGTGGCGATCACCTGGAGAGGCCTATGTCCAGCAGTGGACTGCAATAGGCTGCTGATGATGATTACAAGTATCATTTAATGTTTTATAGATTTTAGTGGGGCAGATTCCACTGTGAATCTTAAAGCCTTCACCAGTGGAATAATCCCTGGACAGGTAAACTTACAAGTACCATTACGTTGTCCCCAGGGCGCACAATAGGCATCATGATCACCGCGTCGCACAACCTGGAGCCGGACAACGGCGTCAAGCTGGTGGACCCCGACGGGGAGATGCTGGAGCAGAGCTGGGAGGAGATCGCCACTAGGCTCGCCAATGTCAGGTGAGACGCGATACGAACACCTATGTGTTACGCCGCGGCCACAAATAGGCTATTATGGCTAAAAATTGTAATTAGTCCGTCTTAAAGCTTATTCAAAAATAAAAGACACGTATTTTTCCTTTTTTAATTCCAATAAACAATAGCAAAGATACAATGCATTAAAAGTTAGAAGTCTTTGACGTCACTCGCTCCCGTAAAAATCCCTCATCGAGTGATGTCACGAGTAATTTCAACGGGCTATAACTTTGTAATTTTTAGTCTAATTTACAAATAAAAAAATACGTATTTTAGCCATAATAGCCTATTGGATCCAACTTTGCGTCCAATCATTGTCCAATGCTCAATACTAACGCGCTCAATGTCTTCATTGTGTCAAAGTACCGATGCACACATTGGTGCATTGGGCGCAAAACGTTACGTTCGCGTAGGTGCAAATATCTCCAATGTGTGGCCGGGGCTTTACCTTCTAGTTGAGTCTTGGTTCTTCAAACGGACCTTGAAACGGCACTTATGCAGATCAGCATCTGTGTAACCAATCCACTCTTGGGAGTTGGCCTTAACGCTTTTACCATTGTCTCATAGGGTCGAACTTGTCTTGTTGCTGTGGTATGTATTGTGAAACTTAAGAGCGACTTTTTGAGAGGTAGGGTGTTACGGACTGGCCGCATGGCGGCCGACCTCCTTCGCCTTTATACTTTTTTATATTTTCGATTTTCGTTGTTCTTCTGTTTACTGAAAATTTGCTGTGTGCTTTTCCAATCGCTTGTGCGTGGTCGTGTTATTTTTATTTCGTGTTATTTTTTACTTCTATATTATTTTAATTTTCTTTGAGCCTCCCTTTTCCTTTCCCAGTTTTTCCTTTTAATTCGTAATATAGGGCATAGCGAATCTTCGCTCGAATTGACTGCCCGCTGCCCGTCCGGGGAAGGACCACCGCCCTATCGAATATCGCAGCCAAATGACCTCCGGGACGTGTTTCTGCCGGAGAGTAAGCTTCTAAAACGGGGTTAGGGTTGGGCCGGCATGCATGGTGGTGGCAACTGACAGGTAACTGACCAGTTACTTGCCCTTTGTCACAGCGACTTTGGATTCTCTTTGCGTCAAGCGTAGAGAAGCCATTATGTCAAGCTAATATAAAAAAAAACTTGTATAACCAATTTTTCACGAACACAAATTCATATTCTTTTCATCTTACACCAGGGCCCTGGGACCTCTAAGGCCCGTCTAGTCGTCTCTTACGACAGACAGGGACACCTCAATAGTATTATTTGCCCCATACCGCAAGGCTCATTAAAGGCATTGTCTTATTACTCTTTATTGCATATTAGATGTCGTACTTTATGAGCAGATTGGCTTGGAATGCCTAATAGGTATCATTAATTTATTTTTCTACTTGTAATGGACGTCTGCAATACTTGTTCATTCGTCTTACCTTGGGTTCCCGCCTTCTACTATCTATGTTTTTTTTTTGTCGTTAACTGTCATGTGGGCCACCGATGACCGATAAACAATACTTTTTCTTTTGTGTCTGGTTTCACGGCATTCAAAGCCTTAATGACGAAACTAAGTACCTACTAGTCAGCTAGTAGAATATAATATGCCAGGTAGGTACGAGTATTGCCCAGTCATATGAATTTGTTGCGAATTAGCACACAGTGGCAGGAAATGGTGGCGCATATTCAACGCCACCTATTGGCTGAGGCCCAAATGATAAATCTCTCAAACAAGTGAACTCTTAACCCAGAATGACATAACTCCGCTATCTGTGTCAATGGGATTGGGGAATGTGGGAGCTATTTCCAGAGAATGGTGGGGTGACAAGGAGGTGGGGTGTTGTGAGATATTTGGAAATCATGAATTTGGTCATGTTAATTTGGCCTGGCGGCCCAATTAGTAAGTGACCCCTGGCCTCTGAACCAAAGGTGGCTTCTTACGTGTCATGAACATTTGTGTGTGTTCCGTTTAGTATTTTTATTTCTTTATGACGTGTGTATGATACCTTTGTTGCTCTAACACCAATAGCGCAAATGAGGATCAATGTATTGTATGTTGTGTTATTTGAAAATTAATATCAAATAGATTTAGGTCATGTTTTTAAATGATAAGTCAAAAACGATTCATGATGGCGTTCATGACCATTAGGTATAATCAAGTCAATCAATCAATCAAAAATTTCTTTATTCATATAGGCTTAAAACAAGCACTTATAAATCGTTAATATTGAATACAGTAAATTAAAAGAAATTAAACTACCACCGGATTCAGAATGCAGCTTCTTTCGAGAAGAACCGGCAAGAAACTCGACAGTTGCTCTTTTCAATGCTAACTTTTCTTAAAATAATTGTCAAATTACACCCTATACATCTAGGGAGATGTATAGGGTTGACCGTCATTTGGTATTTATTTTTATTCAAGTCCCTACTTGAATAAAAATAAATGACGGTCAACTTTCTGCCGCTGCTCCACTCATCGGTCCACGGCCTAAATTTACTGAAAAGTAGTGCTTGATTTAGGCTTTTAAGCCTTCCGTAGCGTAGCTTCTTTAATAAAGTGATATTGGTTTAATTTTCGTAATTTTGATTAGATTTTAAAGGTGACATGACCAAGAGTGTAATACCTATTCCTAACCAGGATTCTAGAAAATCTGACTCCGACAAATAAAAGCTTTATTCGGACTGTCCCACACAAAACCTAACAAACTGGTACTCTTTAGCATCAGACACGGCTCGCGATACCTACCCGATAAAACTGAATGGGCTAACTGACGTGTAACGGGCCGCGAAACTGGAAACAGACGCTTTTCGCCCGAACTATCGTTAAACCGATCGATGGACTGAAATAGTCAATCGGGGAAACGCGAAACAATACAGTTGGTACGGGAAACTAGATCAGATCAGATCAAAAAAGAATCGATCACCTCATAATGAGCTTGGATTTAAAGGACTTAAATAAATATAGCGTTGGAAAAGGTTTTTTTATAGCATTGGAAAATTTGATAGAGGTAGGGCATAGCGAATCTCTGCTCGAATTGAGTACGTCCACCCTATAGAGCACCGCTGCCAAATAACATGGTCGTGTTTCTGCCGGTGAGTAGTGTCCGGAGCTCATGGGAGGTTATGGTTGCCGCCGGAATGGCGGTGGCAACTGACAGGTAACTGACCAGTTGCCGCCACTTCGCCCGCGTTCATGTAGATGTGTCACAGAAGTGTTTCAGACAGACAGAAAGAGTTACTTTAGCATTTATAATATTAGTAGGGAAATAGGGATTATCGTTTTACATACCTATATTCAGCAGCTTACGACGCTATGATTTCATATGCATTACTATGCATTATGCTAGGAAATCATAGTAACTGCAGCATAACAATTCGTCGTGGGCTGCGGCGTAGACGGAAATTGCATGTAACTACTTCACACTAGGGAGGAAGTCGATGCCCCGGTCTCGCTCCTTAGAAGTTAGGTACTTCTTAGACGATAGTTCTTGTATATTAGTACCAGTATTATCGTATTCAACTGCATCATTATTGTCATCATCAGTTAGCAGCGAAAACCGTTTCATTTGTTTCTTAAATCCTCTTTCTTATTATATGGGATCCTATAAGCGAGTTGTGAAGGAACATATTACAGTTACAGAACGTATTGTTGCAGTAGCAGATAGCAAGAAAATTGTTTACGAAATGACTAGTTCACTGCTATTTGTGCTATTGTGACGAACTTGAGATTCTTGGGAGACACTTTAAGGAACTTCTTGCCTCACGCGTCGGTTTTGTGAAACCAACTTTCTGCGACAGTATTTCTGTACAGCCACGACTTGGGAATCTTAAAAGGCCGGCAGCGACCCCAGAACTCGATTTGAGTTGCGGGTGTCCATGGGCGGGTGTTGACATCACATTTGCTCGTCTGCCGCCTCTTGCATAAAAAGAAAAAATATGCAAGGCGTAGCGCGTCGCAAGAACCCTCCTCCTTAAAACATAACATTACTACGTTTCTGCTTTCGGCGGCTTTATGCGTTCCATGAGGCAAGATAAAGCAACTAAGTTGTGCTATATAGAAAAAACCTTTAGACATCTTTAGGTGCAGACGGCACTCTTTTTGTGGGATTGAGTCTGCGTTTGAGACATTTGAAAAGAGCGTCTAGGTCTGCCGACAGAATATTCGAAGATGTGCGTCGTGTGCGTTGAGTCTGAAATATCCGCGACAGATTTTTGCGCGTCGTGTGCGTTACTGCATATAATTGCAAAAAGGTGCGTCACGGATAGTCTGTCTTCTGTGCTGCCCCTTAAGGAGATCAGATTGTTAATGCAGTCAAATTTGAATGCAATGTTTGTATGTTGTTTCAGTGACAATGATTTGCAATCAACAACAGAGGAAGTTATCAAGCAAGTGAACGCGGACATGTCCCTGAAAGCCAGCGTGTTCATCGGAATGGACACCAGGTATGCCAATCGACAAATCTACTTTGTTCAAAGTACTGTGATATTTTTGTAACCGACTCCAATAAAATACATAAAGAAAAGAGGATATTCGGTCGGTTCGAGTCGATATGGATTCGGCTGAATGTTGCTTTTTAACCGACTTCGAAAAAAGGAGGAGGTTCTCAATTCGTCTGTATGTATAATATTTTTTTTTTTTTTACAGCAAAGTATTAAACGAGTCCGGTACTCTTTTTAACCCTACGGGCACCTACGATACATAATTATTAATTGTAGGTGCCACATTTAAATGTACTCATAGTTACACTGATAAGTTAACTAAAGTATGTTAACCTATGTAATATATTACATACCATTTATTTTCTTGGCACTTTGACAAGAGGCCCATAAATTTATGATGTTCCTGGGGGTAGGCCCTAGGTCATCGATATAGCTCAATGGATTAGTAAGCTGAAATGGCAACGGGCTGGCCATATCAGCCGCAGAACCAATAACTGTTGGGGTAAACGAGTACAATGGGGGTTTTCTGAAAAAAAGGAATCCACCAGATGCCACCATACACGCAGCAGGTCCAACTGTAAGGTGATTGGTAGCTAAACCGCAGCAACGCCATCTATCGGGCATTTAATTTTGAAACACCCTCATTGGTAAGGCCTGTGTATCATCAGCATATCGCAGTACATACGCCGCTGGACATAGACCTCTTCAAACATCTGGAGGCTTTGCCCACAATCGCCATGCTAGGCAGGCGAGTTGGTGATCGCAGAGCGTAGCTTCTCGCTCCGGTGACGACTCTAGGTATCATCCGCAGAAGCTTATCAAATGCTCTGTTACAGGTACACGAGCCCACGTCTGGCGGCGGCTGCTGCCAACGGCGTGATCGCGCTGAAGGGCACGCCCAAAGAGTTCGGCATCGTCACCACGCCCATGCTGCACTTTTGCGTCAAGTGCCGGAACGACAACACATACGGCACGCCCACTGAGGAAGGTGAGCCCAAAGTGTTTATGCTAGTAGTAACAGAGATCGCGCCGAAGGGCACGCCTAGAGTTCGGCGTCGTCACCACGCCCATGCTGCACTGCGTCAAGTGCCGGAACGACAACACGTACGGCACGCCCACTGAGGAAGGTGAGCCCGAAGTGTTTGTGCTAGTAGTAACAGAGATCGCGCCGAAGGGCACGTCCAGAGTTCGGCATCGTCACCACGCCCATGCTGCACTGCGTCAAGTGCCGGAACGACAACACGTACGGCACGCCCACTGAGGAAGGTGAGCCCAAAGTGTTTGTGCCAGTAGTACCTAACAGAGATCGCGCCGAAGGGCACGCCCAGAGTTCGGCATCGTCACCACGCCCATGCTGCACTTCTGCGTCAAGTGCCGGAACGACAACACGTACGGCACGCCCACTGAGGAAGGTGAGCCCAGTGTTTGTGCTAGTAGTAACAGAGATCGCGCCGAAGAGCACGCCCAGAGTTCGGCATCGTCACCACGCACATGCTGCACTGCGTCAAGTGCCGGAACGACAACACGTACGGCACGCCCACTGAGGAAGGTGAATACCCATAGATGTTTGTAGTGCCAAAGGTTTTTTCTAACTACATCTCTCACATACACAGACACGCCATCTCTTGGAGTAAGTGAGAATCCATCTCTCTTACGAGTGTCGGCCAGGAGATTAAGTCTTTCTGTATACATTTTATTACGAATATCTTGTTAGTTTCTGCTCGGTTGAATACCTACTGCTTCGTACTTGTAAGTGTTTTGAAAAACCTATACGAAAGAAAATATTTTGATTTGGTCTACTACTATAAAACATATTATATATCTTCCAGGTTACTACGAAAAGATAGTAGGCGCTTTCAAGAACATCAGACAGAAATTGCCTGTCTTCGGCGAGTACAACACGACATTGCACGTGGACGGAGCCAACGGCGTCGGCGGCAAGAAGCTCAACATCATCCGCAAGAGCCTGGACGGGGAACTCGACCTACATCTGCATAACCTGGGCGGGAACGGCGGCAAGCTCAACCTAAATGTGAGTCTTAATATCACCGCATAAGGTGCAAAATTCCATGTCCACTCAACGTGGCAGCTGTGGTAGCAACTACAATGGTGACTGGGCGGCAAAAAGCTCAACATCATCTGCAAGAGTCTGGACGGCGAGCTGGACCTGCATCTGCGCACAACCTGGGCGGGAACGGCGGCAAGCTCAACCTGAATGTGAGTCTTAATGTCACCGCATAAGGTGCAAAATTCACAGTGGACTCCAGATCCCCGTCCGATGAATGTGAGTCTTTATATAACGGCATAAGGCGGAAAATTCCATATCGACTCAACGTGGCAGCGGTAGCAACCTCTGTTGAAAGCGGGCATGCTCAACATGAATGTAAGTCTTAATATTACTGCATAAGGTGCAATATTGCATGACTACCCAACGTGGCGGCTATGGTAGCCACGTCCCTGGTAAAGTTAGCAAGATCAACTCGAATATGAACCTTAATGTTACCACATAAGGTGCAAAATTCAATGAGACATGCACCTGTACAAACTCGGCAGATACGGCTGCAAGCTCAACTGGAATGTGTGTCTTAATGTCACGGCATAAGGTGCAAAATTCCATGGCCACTCAATGTGGCAGCTATGGTAACAAGCTCGGCGGTAAGGTGAGTGGGCAGAAAGGAGCTCAACATCATCCGCAAGAGCCTGAATGGGGAGCTGGACCTGCATCTGCACAACCTGGGCGGGAACGGCGGAAAACTTAATTTGAATGTGAGTCTTAATGTTGGTAACATAAGGTGCAAAATCCAATGGGACTTGCATCTGTACAAACTCGGCGGATACGGCTGGAAGCTCAACTTGAATGTGAGTCTTAATGTCACTGCATAAGGTGCAAAATTCCATGTCCACCCAACGTGGCAGCTCGGTGGCAAGGGGGCATACTCAACTTGAATGTGACTCCTAATGTAACCGCATAAGGTGCTAATTTTTATGAGACGCGCATCAATATAAACTCGGCGGATACGGTTGCAAGTTCAACTTGAATGTGAGTATTGATGTTACACAAAATAGAGCACAAAATTCTACGTCCACCCAACGTGGCAGCTATGTTAGCAACCTCTGTGAAAAGGGGGGAATGGGGAAGGGGAAATGCTCAACTTGAATGAGTGTCTTAATGTCAAGTTGTGAAATTGGCTGGGAGATTGGGAGAAGAATGGAAGTGTGACTCTTAATATTGCTAAATAGGGCTAGTAAAAGTACGAAATGGCCCATAGGAAACTTTCTGATTCCGTGCAGAAGTTGTTCAACGTTATAAAGCCCCATCCCACCCTTCGAATGTCCCATGCTTGTCGACTTTCACCTTAATATAGAAGTAAATAAAGTTGAATTTCGTGTTCTAGTGCGGCGCAGACTTCGTGAAAGTGTCTCAGAAGCCGCCTGTGGGCGTGGAGCACGTCCCGTTCCAGAGGGTCGCCTCGCTCGACGGGGACGGGGACCGGATTGTCTACTACTACCTAGATGACAAGTACGTTCGGAGATGCTGCTAATAAAAAATTGTAAAAATCCGCGACCCAATCGTACTATAAATGACTGAACCCGATTATGACCTTTCACCAAACAAATAAAACTAAATCAAAAAACCACAACAATACATAAACTCAAAAACTTACACTCATACGTCATATACACACACCCACATTCAGTCATACACACACATATATAGTCATATATACACACACACACACACATACGCTCCTACACACATATTTATATACACACACACATACACTCGTATACACACACATACACTCTTACACACACTGAGAGAGAGAGAGAGACTTATAAAAGCCTTATTTGCATTGCGGGTTAATCATAATTATAAGATAATCCTCTCCCCTCTCGGGCTTGTTACGGAGTGGACGTGTGTGGGATCGCTCAAGCAAATATTTTAATAAATTATTTAATTCTCGGTCTTCGCCCTGGAGTCCTAGGAGTCGCCAAGCATCGCGGTGGACTGTTAAAGTGAGTGCCAACAATTTTTGTTTTTGTCGACACTTGCTGGATTTGAACCGGGGGTCGCCCACTTGCCGGCGTTTCGTTCTGGCCCTGTCACAACTGAGCCACGAGTACAGTACGGCGCCGCGACGAAATTACCGACCACCTTCGAACATTACTACGACGATAGAAATTACGACATAACGCCGTGCTGCGGGGCGTTTTGTGCTGCGGTGCCGCCGTTACTACTCTCGCTGTTTTTGTGCACTACACAATTATCTACACAGCCTGTACACTATGCCGAAAACACAGCGTACTCCCTCTAAAGTGGTACCGTCGGATGAGAGCGCCTCGTACTACGGATCAGACCCCAATCTAAACAAATCGTCTCTAAGTCTGTCGGATCGTGCTGAAATAGAGAATATTACCAAAAGATTTAAACGTAAATTCGACCAAACTCCAGACATATCAGACTCATCTGTAGAATATAAACTGGAAATTTTGCGTACTTCACAGGAGGATAGATTTGATCAGCTCTCAGTTTCAATCGCTACGCTAATTAGCCAAAATTGTGAGATACAAAAATCCGTTCAATTGATGTCAGCTAAGTACGATAGTTTATTGAGCAAAGTCGTCTCACTTGAAAAGGAAAACTCGCACTACAAGACCCAAATTCAAAACCTCGAAACCAAATTACAATCAATTGAAAAAGAAGCGAAATCTACGGCTGTTGAAATTAGGAACATACCAAAGTCTGGACAAGAAAACAAATTTATATTACTTGACACCGTGAAAAAGATCGCTACAACTGTGGGATCCCATCTCCCATTCGAGAGCACTGAAGTAAAAGACATATATCGTGCAAAGTCTAGTGCTATTGTAGTCCATTTTGCGACCGTCATTCGAAAGCAACATTTTGTCTCTTCAATCAAAGATTATAACAAGACAAAGAAAACCAATAAAGAACCACAGCTAAATACCAGGTGTTTGGGTCTTCCGGGCACTGAAAAACCTGTTTTCATCTCTGACCTTCTTACCTCAAAAACTCGGCACATTTTCTACCTAGCCAGACAACTAGCAAAAAACAAAAAGATTGTTGCGGCTTGGACTTTTCACGGAGACGTGTATATCAGAAAGGAAGAAAGCGATCAACCAATCCGAATAAATAGTGAAGAGGAACTGGATAGTCTCTCGTTGGATACTTCGGATTAATTAGCCTAAAGTGAATATTTGTTCATGATAATTTTCTATTGTAATAACGTAATTTATTAGTTTTTTCTTTTCATCAAAATTGTTAACTTCTTACACTTATACATATATTTACACTTAACGAGAACACTTGGTAAAATATAATTTTTTCTTTTTCATTTTTATACACAAATCATATTTACACACTAAAAATTTTATTACACATTATTGACTGGGTATCTGTACTGAACAAATAGACATTTTTATTTGTTGTCATTAAGGAACTGCCGATATATCATATTAAAAATGGTTAACGGAAATCATATTTGTGAATTATCTGAGAACATTGAAAGTTATACAAACTCAGAATGTTATGCTTGTGATGTGGATGAATGTAAAAGAAAATTTCCACTGCAGTCCTCACTATCGGTCCTCACACAAAATATCCGAAGTCTAAACTGCAACTTCCCAGACTTCCAAGTGCTTTTGACAAGTCTGGCTGTTGAAATTGATGTAATGGTACTCACTGAGTGCTGGTTGGCTTCTGTCTCCGATATCCCTAACTTTCCTGGTTATAACACACACTTTACTATGATGAATCCTTTACAAAATGACGGGGTAGTGGTTTACACCAAAAATGAAATATCACCTTCAGTAATGGAACCGGATGTCAAAGATTGTAATTCTCTCCTCATAAAAATTGGCGCCAACCATACAGCTATATTGGCAATATACAGGTCACCCTCTTATACAAACCTGGAACCTTTTTTGAGCTCGCTTAACCAAGTATTGCTAAGTGTATCAGTTTTCAAAAATGTCATACTGGTCGGGGACCTAAACCTAGACATATTGTCAGAAAACCTTGCCACCTCAACCCAACAATACCTTACTCTGACAGCTTACCACGGCCTTCTACCCGCACATAAACTTATCACTCGCGACGCCAGCGGAACTTGCATCGATCATGTGCTGGTGAAGACCGTTGCAAAGAGTTTCACGCTCGTGCCACAGTCAACAATAACAGACCATAAGACAGTTATAACATGTCTATTACTCGAAATGACTCGGCAATATACCTCTTCCACTAAAACTACGGTTGATCAGGAGGGGCTGCGGAGGGGTATAACGGAAATAAATTTTGATCCGATTTATTCCACAAATGACAGTAATTTTGCAATGAGCTATATAATTAATGAATTGAAACGCCAGGTGGAAAAGCACACGAAGACTATTTCATTATCAAAGCGCAGGAGGATCATCAAACCCTGGATTACGCAAGGCCTTCTGCGTTGCATACGTAACAGGGATAAGTTATATAAGAAATTTAAATCCAGTCCTGACAATGAAACACTAAAAACAACGTATCTTCGCTACAGATACTTCTGTCGGATGATCCTTAAAAAAGTTAAACGCAATTACGAAAAAGATCTAATTCAGAAAGCGGGTAAAAACCCTAAAAAATTGTGGGAATCCGTAAAATCCATCACAAATAAGAATAAAGATGCAAAATACCCAAAAGAACTACTTAATATATCAATTTGCCCCCAAGACTCAGTAAATAAAACAAATCAATATTTTTCTAACATTGGCAAACTACTAGCGAAAAAAACTATATCTCAAAACAATACCAATAACTCTATCTATTCACATGTAACTCAGCCGTCCAGTGACTCTTTTGTTCTTATTGATACAGACGACGATGAAATTAACAAAATTATATTGTCTCTTAAAATGGATAGCGCCATTGGCTGGGACAACATCTCAAATCGGCTTCTCAAGGAAAATAGAGACATACTTGTGCCACATTTGACTCACGTGTTTAATATGTGTTTTAGAGACGGCACCTTCCCAAAAACTCTCAAAATCTCACGAATACATCCTATATACAAGGGAGGGGGAGATAGACACTGTGTTGGAAGTTACCGCCCCATAGCTATACTACCAGCACTTTCGAAAATTCTCGAAAAAATTATTAATGTCAGACTAGTTGGTTACCTCGAAGATAAACATCTGTTATCGGATCGCCAATTCGGTTTTCGTAGAGGTAGATCAACTGATGATGCAGTAAATTACTTCACCAATTTTGTTACCACCGAACTAGACAAGGGGAATAAATGTATCGCGATACTGTTGGACCTAGCTAAAGCCTTCGATACGGTGTCTGTCCCAATCCTTTTAGAAAAACTGAACAATGTTGGCATTAGGGGTACACAATTGCGATTACTGACAGATTATTTGACTGATCGAACTCAGTACGTGAAGCTAGGCACATACTCGAGTACTCGTCTCCCAGTGACATACGGTGTGCCTCAGGGCAGTATCTTAGGACCGACTCTCTTTCTCGTCTATATAAACGAACTTCTAAATATCAAACTATCACACTGCAAAATAATCTCCTACGCAGACGATACTGCACTTCTCTTCTCGGCTAAGACTTGGAGCGAGGTACACACTTATGCACAGACAGGACTCAACTCCATAACAGGATGGCTTCGTAAAAATATACTGACCATAAACACGGATAAAACGAAGTATTTAACCTTTTCTTTTCGGGACACCTCACCTTGTCATGAGCTCTTTGCGCACAATTGCCCAACTTTTTCACCTGATCATGTCTGTAAGTGTGAACCACTGGAGCGTGTAAAATCGATAAAGTACCTTGGAGTTATAGTTGACGACAATTTCAGTTTTAGGCCCCATATCAACGCTTTGAGTAACAAGGTACGTAAACTGATCTTTGTTTTCAAAATCCTGAGGCATGTTGTTCCACCTAATACTCTCAAACAAATTTATTTCGCGCTATGCCAATCTCTTCTAGTTTACTGTGTCTCAGCCTGGGGTGGTGCACCAAAGACAACGCTTAAGCAGGTGGAGGTGGCACAAAGAACAATTCTTAAAATATGCACATTTAAACCTTTTCTTTATCCGACTAAACTTTTATTCGAATACTGTGAGGTTTTAACTGTTCGTCAATTATTTTTGCTAAATATTATAATAAAACAACACTCTATTTTAAATTTCAACCCTGATTACATAGCTAAACGTAGATGGCACACAGTGTGCAAACTCATGTCTCAACCTAGGACAACTTTTATTCATAGATTCTTTTCATACCTGGGCCCAAAAATCTATACTTATAATAAATCTGTAGAGAGGTCAATTCTGTACATGAAATATATTTTCAAAATATTTATCAGGGGGTGATTAGTGATCGATACTGATGCCAAAAATGCAATCAGTAAAATTTTTGTCTGTCTGTCTGTCTGTCTGTCTGTCTGTCTGTCTGTCTGTCTGTATGTTCCTTATAGAAACAAAAACTACTGGACGGATTTTAACGAAACTTAGTACAATTATTCTTCATACTCCTGGGCAGGTTATAGGGTACTTTTCATCACGCTACTATCAATAGGAGCAGAGTAGTGAAGGGAAATGTTGGGAAAACGGGAGAAGTTACTCCATTTTTTAAGCTTCCGTCGCGTGTGCAGCCTTAATGGTTAAAGTTACATAGAAATTATGTATGACAGAAATATTTTACATAAAATTGACTAAAAAATATCCCGCAACAGCATATGTCTATCTTTTATGGTTGACTCACAATAACACGTGTAACTCCTGATAGCTTAGCAGTTCGCAGCATTCTGATTATATTTGTTTACTCTTACGTTTATAATACTCTCATTCATCCCTAATTTAAAAAAGTTATCATTATTACCTATTCAATTTATTTTTTATTTTATTTTATTTATTAAGGAATAACAACAGCCTTATCGATAGTGTTATACATAGGAAAAAAGCAAGAGTAGTATATTTTAGGCCAAATAGGTTATCCACAAAAGAAACAGAAAAACAATTCAATTCAATAAAAAAAGAATCATAGAAATCGGTATAGAAACATCAAACTTATACATGAAATAAGCCATCGCGCCGTCGCACGTGAATACTGAATCATGCTATAAGGATTATTTTTGTGTAACGGTTGCCGCGCTCGACACGGGTCGCGGCAGCGGTAGGGTATAAAAAGGCGGGAGGTCCGAGAGCTAGCTTCATTCAATATTTGGCTGTTGATGCGTTCAGTTCAGAGCGATCGACCTTATTGACAGACAATAATTGATATTGAGAAACCGTGCCAGCGCGACTTTTAGTTTTTAAATAGTTTATTTGAATTTCTTTTGTTGTTATATTGTAAAATATTCGTTCAAATTAAAAATTATTAAGCGTAGGTACTTTTATTAATTAAAGTAGTTATAAGTATTTATTTCTAAGTGAAGTAGGTATAGGTAGATAGTTTTGCACAGGCGTTTCAGCTTCAAAAATATATTTACAAAAAAGTATCAGGGGGTGATTAGTGATCGATACTGATGCCAAAAATGCAATCAGTAAAATTTTTATCTGACTGTCTGTGTGTCCGTCTGTCTTTCTGTCTGTCTGTGTGTTCGTTATAGAAACAAAAATTACCTACTCAACGGGTTTTAACGAAACTTGGTACAATTATTCATCATACTCCTGTGCAGGTTATATGATACGTTTCATCACGCTACAATCAATAGGAGCAGAGCAGTGAAGGGAAGTGTTGGGAAAACGGGAGATTTTTTTATCTGAATGTTTGATTGAGCATCACGCAAAAAGTACTGCATGGAATTGAATGTGGTTTTCACCAATGTATTGCTAGAGGTCTAACTTAAGATTTGGGCATCATTTTATGGAAGTCCGTTAGTTTTGAAACCCGATATCCACGCGTGCGACGCCGCTGGCACAGCTAGTTTACAATAAAATTAACAAAATAATTAATATCTATCCTATGGACATTTTCAGGGTTAAGAAAACAGTAACCAAATGGCTTTTGAGTAAATCATATGACGATACGGAAGCCTTACTAGCTACACTGAGGTGAAACCATTGCTGATTTTGTATTTATATTAATCTATATATATAAAAGGAGAAACTGACTGACTGACTGACTGACTGACATATCAACGCACAGCCCAAACGGCTAAACGTAGGCACTTGAAATTTGGAAGGGACGTAGCTTAGGTACCGTAGGGGTGCACTAAGAAAGGAATTCCCGAAATTCCCACGGGAACGGGAATTAGCGGGAAAATCTTTTTGTATGAAAAATCTAAACCGCTTAAGTTAGACGCTTGAAATTTGGCATGCAGGTACCTTAGTAAATATAAAGTTTAGTTATGGCTGTATTTTGAGAAATTCCCACGGGAACGGGAGTTAGCGGGAAAAAACTTTTGTATGTATAAATTTAAACACGCGGACGAAGTCGCGGGCAAAAGCTAGTATTGTTATATTATTATGATATATTCATATAGAAATATGCACACCACACACAAACATATACACACTATCTCACACACACTAACACAGTCACTTACACACTTACTCACTCACTCACAACACACATACACAAACTCGGTCACACACACACACAAACACACACACTCATTCACACACACACACACACTCATTCACACATACACACACACATACACACACACACACACACACACACACACACACATACAAACACACATTTACAAACTTTTTAGAAAATAATGTCTTTTTAGAAAGTAACGTTATTTAGAAATGGAATAGGTATGAAATTATTATTCCTAATTGTTATCCGTTTTCCCTAGACTTTGTATGATCTTCTCGTGTCGCGGATATGTAAGAAATTTTGTATAGCATTTATTCCCCTGTAGGGGTGGGCCACAGATATCTCCAATAGATACCGCACTTAAGATATCGCGCGAGAGGTAATACATCAGTTCAATGCAGGCGCGAAATACGCATGCGCTTAAAGTGCGTCAGTACCACGGTCAGTACTGACCAGAAGTCAGACCCGTGTGTATCGGAGACACTTTTAATAGTTTGTAGAACATAAACGTATGAATCTTAGTATTGAACTCCTTGGCGCCGGAGCTCAAGTTACGATGGAAAATATTTGACAGATGTTAGCTCGCGTTGATGTCTTTTTTCATGATCCCTTTCTTTCATTACCAATTTCACTATTTTTATCCCTTTCTAGCATAGACACGTTTGACAATAGTGTTACAATGTATTACTTTCAAGTATATCGATAATGCAAGATGAGAAAAATTTTAGTGTTTTTACTTTAGATTTCCAAAGTGTCCTGAAAGAACATTAAAATGGACAAATGCCGCACCCTGCTGTTAGAGACATTTACATAGGATAGTTTTCAATGTATGAAGGATAGAAGACGAGTAAATGAAAACTGCTGTGATTACTTCACCTAACCATATTTATAACTATACTCATTTGAATTTTTTTTTTCCCAAGACATGCCACGCTGGGCCACACAGCGCCACCTAGCCCCAAACTAAGCCGAAGCTTGTACTATGGGTACTAGACAACTGATAAACTTACTTAGATACATTTAAATATACTTATAATGTCAAAACGGCAGTTGAAATGTATTATTTAACGTATGTATTTTAGTAAATTGATCATTTTACGGGATCTTGCCGTAAAATTTACGGGATCTTGCCGTAAAATCATCCGACGAAGGTGAGGTGAACGTTGATTGGTTTTTTTTTTTTTTTTTATAACCCAAGACATGCCACGCTGGGCCACACAGCGCCATCTAGCCCCAAACTAAGCTGAAGCTTGTACTATGGGTACTAGACAACTGATAAACTTACTTAGATACATTTTTTTTTTAAATAAATACATATTATACATAGAAAACACCCAGACCAATACAAACAGACATGTTCATGCACACAAAATGTTTGTAATGTGTGGGGATCGAACCCACGACCCTTGGCTCAGAAGGCAGAGGTCACTACCAATTGAGCCACCGAGCCTGTCACCAATTGAGCCACCGAGCCTGTCGGTTCAATGGCTCACGTGGCGTTATCCCAGCAACCAATCAGGGAACAGTGTATTAAGTTACGGGTAATAGTGCACCGTTAAATAGTACATTGAGCAACGATTGGCCCATTTGAGGACGATTTTACTTGTGTCAAAATCGTAAATTATTAAATGACTGTCAGGCTACCGTAAGTTGATTAACTAACTGAAATCCATTGCGTTAAATAATACATTTCCACTACCGTTTGTTATATTCCGAAAGATAATCAACTACCTAGGAAATTGATCAACTTACGATTCTTGCTATTTTCCGGTGACATATATAAACATATATTTATATACATACATAGATAAATATCCAGTATTGCACAAAATACTGAAAAGGTGATACAGACATAATCTAGTCTAATATACCTGATTGGTAATTTTTCGATAAAATTATCGACATTGCACAATACAAATGTACATCACTTGAGAAATGAGTTACGTCCCCCGCACACCCTTCCATACCACCTGAAATTGCCTCGCGAAACTCAAAGCAAAATGCCGAACATGCGGTATCTATTGGGGGTAATCTGTGGGGTGGGCCTGGTGACCTGTAACACCGGTTTATCCAAACCGATCTCAGGCACCAGCCTCTCTCGCACTGGGATGGATATAGTAATAAGCATGTACCTATATAAACTACTACATTAAGATCCTTATTGTGAAGAGGAAATAAAGAATTTATTATTATTATTATTATTATTGCAAAAAAAAAAAAAAAAAAAAAAAAAAAAAAAAAAAAAAAAAAAAAAAAAAAAAAAAAAAAAAAAAAAAAAAATTAGATAAGATAAGAGAAGAAGATTAATAACGAAGAAGAATTATAACGACAAATACCAGAAACATTGTTGATGTGATTACGTCAATATGGATCATTGTTTTCGGAAGAACGGAGTTTTAGAATATTTGGTATCCCATTGTACACATGCGAAGGTCGCTAGTTTTAGCTTACTACCTAACCTACCTTTAGATACCCAATATTTCATGTGAGACATATTAAAAACGCCAGTTTATTCCTACAGGGACCAAATGCACCTGTTGGATGGTGACCGCATCGCGACGCTGCTAGCTAGCTACGTGACGGAGTTACTGCGGGCGGCCGACGCGACGGGCCTCAGGCTGGGCCTCGTGCAGACCGCCTACGCCAACGGGGCCTCCACCAGATACATCACTGAGCAACTGGTACTGCTGCTAATACTTACTACAGACACAAAGGCACTTGTTGGATGGTGACCGGCGCGACGGGCCTCAGGCTGGGCCTCGTGCAGACCGCCTACGCCAACGGGGCCTCCACCAGATACATCACTGAGCAACTGGTACTGCTGCTAATACTTACTACAGACACAAAGGCACTTGTTGGATGGTGACCGGCGCGACGGGCCTCAGGCTGGGCCTCGTGCAGACCGCCTACGCCAACGGGGCCTCCACCAGATACATCACTGAGCAACTGGTACTGCTGCTAATACTTACTACAGGGACAAAGGCACTTGTTGGATGGTGACCGACGCGACGGGCCTCAGGCTGGGCCTCGTGCAGACCGCCTACGCCAACGGGGCCTCCACCAGATACATAACTGAGCAACTGGTACTGCTGCTAATACTTACTACAGACACAAAGGCATTTGTTCGATGGTGGCCGACGCGACGGGCCTCAGGCTGGGCCTCGTGCAGACCGCCTACGCCAACGGGGCCTCCACCAGATACATAACTGAGCAACTGGTACTGCTGCTAATACTTACTACAGACACAAAGGCATTTGTTCGATGGTGGCCGACGCGACGGGCCTCAGGCTGGGCCTCGTGCAGACCGCCTACGCCAACGGGGCCTCCACCAGATACATCACTGAGCAACTGGTACTGCTGCTGATGGTGACCGACGCGACCGAACAACAAACGAGGCTCTGGGAACCGACTGGTGGCGGTATAACCATCACAATTGAAGGCGTAGCTAAATACCACAGACCGATGACGGGCAGCAGCGTCACCGGAGCGAAGAGCTACGCCCTGCGATCGCCAACCCGCCTGCCCAGCGTGGCGATTATGGGTAAATCCTCCAGATGTTTTCCCTGAATGGCGAGCGACTGGAGAGGCCTATGTCCATCAGTGGACTGCAATAGGTGATGATGATGATGATGATTGATGATGTAATTACTTTCAGAAAGTGCCCGTGTCTTGCGTCAAGACGGGCGTGAAGCATTTGCACCACGCCGCGTTGGCGTACGACGTGGGGGTGTACTTCGAGGCCAACGGGCACGGCACCGTGGTCTATAGCCAGGCAGCTAAGAAGACCATCGCCAAGATAGCGCAGGAGGGGTGAGTGGACTGTGATACAGTTTGTTTATGATGTACTAGCTGTGCCTGCGGCTTTGCCCACGTTCATGTAGTAGCCTATGTTACTCTTCATCCCTTTAACTATCTCCACTTAAAAAATCACGTCAATTCGTCGCTCCGTTTTGGCGTGAAAGAAAGACGAGCATACAGACAGACACACTTTCCTATTAATATTAGTATGGATAAACGCGCCTTCGGCATTCTACAGGGTATGCTTCAAGAGGAAAAACGGAACCCAGAATCACTCGTGCGTCTGTCTGTCTACTGAAACAAATTAGGTAGTATGATAATCCGATGCTCCTAGTTCCGCCTCTAACTACAGGTGGCAATATACCTTTTGCTCCATACAAATCCTATGTCAGACTTACATGCGCATGCGAAGTATTTATTACGGTTTAACATTAATAATAATTAGATATTTGTTGTTGATGAGTTTCACTTTATATACGGCTCAGTAATTAGAACACTTTTGTAGGACTGTTCCTACAACCCTGTGGTTATCTCTACGAAAAGTACTTTTTCCGATTTAAATGATCATTCCACGAACCATCTTGGTATGTCATATATATGTCACCGGAAAATAGCAAGAATCGTAAGTTAATCCTAGGTAGTTGATTAACTTTCGGAAAATAACAAACGGTAGTTGAAATGTATTATTTAACGCAATGGATTTCAGTTAGTTGATCAACTTACGGTAGCCTGACAGTCATTTAATAATTTACGATTTTGACACAAGTAAAATCGTCCTCAAATGGGCCAATCGTTGCTCAACGTACTATTTAACGGTGCACTATTACCCGTAACTTAATACACTGTACCCTGATTGGTTGCCGGGATAACGCCACGTGAGCCATTGAACCAATCAACGTTCACCTCACCTTCGTCGGATGATTTTACGGCAAGACCCCGTAAAATGATCAATTTACTAAAATACATACGTTAAATAATACATTTCAACTGCCGTTTATTATTTTCCGGAAGTTAATCAACTACCTAGGAAATTGATCAACTTACGATTCTTGCTATTTTCCGGTGACATATATAAATTAAAAACTAAATTGGACATGTTGCACAATGTCACTCAAAACTAAACCATATTACGTTGCCACAGAGAGCTAAAACAGCGCAAAGCCCTTGACAGGTCTACTAAGTACTAGTCCATAACATACTGGCTGATGCCAATCCAAACTAAACCTTATTCCATTGGCACAGAGAGCCAGAACAGCGCAAAGCCGCGTCCCTGCTGCTGAACTTGATCGACATGACCAACGAGACGGTGGGCGACGCCATCTCCGACTTATTCCTGGTGGAGACCGTGCTGCGCGCGCGCGGACACAACGTACGCGAGTGGGCAGCGGCGTATGAAGACCTGCCCTGCCGACAGCTCAAAGTTACTGTGCAGGTATATCACACTTTCTAAATTTTTTATACCACTAAAGTTTTTTTTTTATAGTAGCTCGACATAATGGCTTCCCTACGCCTGGTGGAAAGCGAAAGAGAAGCCCAAGTCGCTGTGACAACTAGCAAGTAACTGGTCAGTTAGCTGTCAGTTGCCACTGCCATGCCGGCCCAACACTAACCCCCACGAGCTCTGGAAACCCTACTCACCGGCAGAAACACGACCTGGAGGTCATTTGGCTGCGGTATTGTATAAGGGTGGAGGTCCTTCCCCGGACGGGCAGCTCGATTCGAGCGAGATTCGCTATACCCTACCTCTCAGTGGCAAACAAGTAGGGAATGCAATCCCGACTCAAGATTTTTTTTTTTTATATGAAGAGCTTTCAGGATGACCTCACTCCACCTGATGGTAAGCGGTCGTGAGGTCCAAAAGTTAGGTCGACAGGCACAATAGAGCCCATTGCGCCTGTCGCCCTCACCCTGAAGGCCCACTAAGATGCCGTTTCACGCCCCGCCTAAAGAACCCAGGATTGTAAGAAGAAGGAAACACATGAGCTGGAAGGGCATTCCATGACTTAAGAGACTTACAAGATTGCAAATTCGAGAGATTGATATTTCAAATGCCGCGGGTTCCCGGAATTTTCGGCCGCCCAATCCCGGCATCTCGAACGGGATCTCGTCATATGATGTCGTCTTTCCAATTAAAGTTTTAACCACTTAGACAGGCTCGGTGGCTCATTTGGTAGTGACCTCTGCCCTCTGAGCCAATGGTCGTGGGTTCGATTCCCGCACAGTACAAACATTTCTGTTCATTAACATGTCTGTTTGTATTGGTCTGGGTGTTTTCTATGTATAATATGTATTTATTTACAAAAAAAAATGTATCGTCAGTAAGTTTATCAGTTGTCTAGTACCCATAGTACAAGCTTCGGCTTAGTTTGGGGCTAGGTGGCGCTGTGTGGCCCAGCGTGGCATGTCTTGGTTATTTATTTATAACCACTCATTGTACACAGGACCGCAACGCCATCTCTACGACGGACGCGGAACGCCGCTGCACGTCGCCCGAGGGCCTGCAGACGCGCGTGGACGAGTTGGTCGCTCGCTACACACACGGCAGGGCCTTCGTGCGGCCCTCGGGCACGGAGGACGTCGTGAGGGTCTACTCGGAGGCCGACACGCAGGAGGTGAGTTATTGAAGTACTTCCACGTGTTTATGCGCTCCTGGTACTTTTGAAAGGCGTTCCAGGTTCATCATCATCATCAGCCTATTACAGTCCACTGCTGGACATAGGCCTCTCCAGTTGTTCGCCACTTAGGGCAAACGTCTGGAGGATATACCCATAATCGCCACGCTGGGCAGGCGGGTTGGCGATCGCAGGGCGTAGCTTCTTGCTCCGGTGACGCTGCTGCCCGTCACCGGTCTTTAGTATTTAGCTACGCCTTCAATTGTGATGGTTATACCGCCACCAGTCGGTTGCCAGCGCCTCGTTTGTTATTCGGCAGGATGCACCACGGGCAGGTGAGGTTGGCTTGGAGCGAAAAGATGATAGGCCGCTTCCTTACATCCCTTCCATGCGTTCCAGGTTACGTAAACACAATGAGTGAAATGGGGGGAAGGGGGGTTTAGGTGATGATTACGTGGTAGCTGTTTACTTTTTTAAACAAATGGCAACTCCACTTGATGGTAAGCGGTCGTGAGGTCCAAATGTTAGGTCGACAGGCATAATAGGACAAACCCACCGCGCCTGTCGCCCTCACCCTGAAGGCCCACTGAGATGCCGTTTCACGCCCCGCCTAAAGAACCCAGGATTGTAAGAGGAAGGAAACTTAATGGCACGGGGCAGGAACGAGGAACTAAACCTCTTGGTGCGCGTCACTATCGTCTAAATGGTATGCGGATGACAACGTTGTGCAGCACATGTTGTTCTAGAGAAAATAGGATGGGATTAGTAGGATAACTTTTCCCATTGTTGAGACTCAATTGTAGAGAGAGGTAGGGCATAGCGAATCTTCGCTCGAATTGAGCTGCCCGTCCGGGGAAGGACCTCCACCCTATAAAATACCGCAGCCAAATGACCTTCGGTTCGTGTTTCTGCTGGTGAGTAGGGTGTCCGGAACTCGTGGGGGGTTAGGGTTGGGCCGACATGGCAGTGGCAACTGACAGGTAACTGACCAGTTACTTGCCAGTTGTCACAGCGACTTGGGCCTCTCTTTCGCTTTCCATCAGGCGTAGGGAAGCCATTATATCGAGCCAATATTAAAAAAAAAAATGGCAAACTTTGATGACAATCATTAAAAAGTTTTCGAATTCGAATCGAATTTGGCATTACACGATTGTATATATCGTGACTCTCGGAACTCATGATATGACTGGCACACGAACAAAGTTATCTAAGTCTGTTATTTTTGTTTTAGTTGGCAGACAAGTTGGCAGCGGAGGTGGCGCAAGCCGTGTTCGACCTGGCCGGCGGCGTCGGCGACCGACCCGAGATACCCGCATAAACTACCCGCCTTAGACATACTGTACAGACCGACTAGAATGTTTTAGCATGACTTTGACATAAGAGCGTCACTGTGAAACAACAATGTTAAAAAAATCTACGTCATCATCAACCCATCGCAGTCCACTGATGGACATAGGCCTCTCCAGTTGTTCACCACTTAGGGCAAACATCTGGAGGATATACCCATAATCTCCTCGCTGGGCAGGCGGGTTGGCGATCGCAGGGCGTAGCTTCCCGCTCCGCTGACGCTGCTGTCCGTCATCGGTCTGTGGTATTTAGCTACGCCTTTAATTGTGATGGTTATACCGCCACCAGTCAGTTGCCAGAGCCTTGTTTGTTCGGCACGAAGCACCACGGGCAGGTGAGGATGGCTTGGAGCGAAGAGATGTTATATCGCTACCTCAAATCCCAACTGTCAAATATTGACGTCAAAGTGACACTTTGTATGAAAGCGGGTGCTAGTTCCAATTTCGGTTACGTGCCAAAACATTCTCGTCGGTCTGATGTTCTGAACACGTTCCGGATCATCACCGTTATCAACTGATCGTCTTAAACCTGTAGTTAGATGTAGTAGTTTGGTATTTCCTATCGTTTGTCGGGGGTTAGGCTGGGCAAAGCGCGTGTGATACCCAGGCGTCCATAGGCTGCGGTAACCGCTTAACATGAGGCGGGCGGTAGGCTTGTATAAAAAAAAAGTAATCAGCCTGCAAACGTCCACTGCTGGACATAGGCCCCAATGACAATAGGGAATATGCATGAAAAATAGTTTCATGTATTTACTAATTTATCGTAAAATAGATAAAAATATACTATGAACAGTGAAAACTATATCAAAATTGACTGAAAATTGGGCGAGATATAGTCATGGAAAGTAAATATATCTGTCTCTCTTACGCGAAACAGATTTTTATATGGAGTTTGTATGGCGCGCACGGTACGTGACGTTATCCGCTACGTCGGATCTCTCTATCTAAGCAATAACTTTAACGCTTTATAACTAGCTTAATAGAACAGATAATTTAAAAATTCTTCGATATTTATGTATCTGGAAGATAAAAGATCTCAAGAAATCCATAAAAAAAAGTCATGCATATTCCCTATTGTCATTTGGGATTTGCCATAGTCACAACGCTTGGCAGGGTTGGTGACCGCAGTAGGTTTTATTCGTACCCAGGTAAACGCTGCTGCCCGTTTCCTGATATTCCGTTAGTTGTCTTCTAC
The DNA here is from genome assembly GCA_031163375.1 of Conogethes punctiferalis. Lineage (NCBI taxonomy): Eukaryota > Metazoa > Arthropoda > Insecta > Lepidoptera > Crambidae > Conogethes > Conogethes punctiferalis. The sequence goes on along the minus strand of CM062098.1, from coordinate 7,333,885 downwards.
GACACACATGGCATGCGCAAGATGAGGTGGTCGTTATCTAAATCCGGAAACAACAGACACCATTTTTGATCGGTTTTTACATTTATCGACAGTGAATAAGGTGCAACAGGTTTTTAAACCACCCATGGATGCGGAATGCCCATTTTCAAAAACAACCTCCTAAACTAAGAGTCCCCTAAATAAATTTTGCCTAGGGCCTCTTCAATTTAGGACCGTCCGAAAAAGGACATAAAAATATGATACCATTTTTAATTTTATTATACTGTGCTACTCATTGAAAATTTGGTTTATAACATCAGTTTGATATCATTATACATTTCACAATCTTAAATATTTCATTTACATAATTATACAATTAATAACGCATACTAAACCTGTATAAGACTAAATACAACGCAGTGCTAGTCCATTGGTTTTATGTTTTAAGTAACGCATAATCTCATCTTTAAGTTTTGTACTAGTATTTATGCTCACCAAAATGAGTAAACATTTTAAAATATAATTTAATAATATAATTTTTATATTTTGGTTATTTATACAAAAGACCAATAATAAAGAAAATTATCTAAAAGACTTGGTTATTATTACGCATTTTAAATAAACAGTAGTATAAAATATCCTGTTTCTTCTATGGATATTCTACAGGATTGAAAAAGTTATTAAATAAATAAAAAGTAGTAAACTGTTAATTCGCATTTGAATTATTAAAATTATACACTCCTAAATCACTAATATTGGATAAAAAAAATATATAATAAAAGGTAGAAGCTTGATTTTAAAAAAGCATGCGATTTTTAACGTGACCTGTCTTACACTGCCTGACTTTAGCTGTAGGATGTTAACAAATAATTATTTAGTCATATATTTCTATAATTAAATAAATTTATAGTAAAATTAACATTTCAGTTACTTATATTTGGAGGTTATTGAGTATTCAAATGTTGTAATTTTATTTTAATTACGAGTGAAAGTGAAGCGAAAAATGTTGTGAAGAGAAATATTTAGGATCGAGTTGTAGGTTGAGTGTATCTATCTATAAATATGTAGGTCTGTATCGATAAAGGGAGTCGATTGATGAGAAACGTAATTTGTGGTTTAGTAATTTGTGAAACAGCCAATAATTGTGATAAATAAATATTTCTGATGGACGTTACAAATGAATGACTCTTTGATATAAGGAGGTCGCACGTTGGATACATAATGCATAAATATATGTACAATAATCATTATTTCCTACCCAGATGATTCTTCTTGCGTACATAATATTCAATTTCCGTAACAACTTCTGTGGATATGTCTTCCATGTTGTTTTTAGCGAACGTTTCCATCCGAAAATAAACATAAGAATAGTATGGGTGTAAAATCTAAATTTTACTCCTCCACTATGAAAAATACAAGATCCATACATTAAATGTTTTAGATAACATCAAGACAAGTAAAGACACAATACTATCAAGATTTGGAAGTTGTGTATCTATGAAAGTAGTGGCTGATGATTAAAGTATGTATTAGAATCGTAAGTGTGTGTTCGTGCGGTATCCATCCATCCTCGATTATTATCCAACAGGTGAGTGAGAATGTAATTGTAAGTATCGTACCAACGTATCTTGAGATTATATTATAGTACGTATATATAAAAGAAATAAAAATTTATATATATAAATTATTACAATTTTAGATTATAACTAAAAGTACATAAGTAAATAACGTTTGCTGCTTTCGAACACAGCGTTGCACCGTGTGTTTTGATTTGAATTCTAATAGGTATACACATCAATTAGGTACAGCCCTCTATTTGGAACTCTACGGAAACATAATTCGATTTCTATGCTTTGTCTTTACAGTTCGACAGTGTTTTGTATTTGATGTCGAAATCGGATATGTTTCCATACAGTTCTGTTAGGTGGCAGACCAAAGTCTCTTTATTTGATGGGGCGTTCACAGTATAAACTCTTGAAAAAGCATAACAAGTTGTAATATTGCAACTCTATTTCAACTGAATAAGGTTAATTTTATTCATTTGAAATAGGTCCGCCTTCACTTTAATAAGTTATTGAATTGATTGTATATAGACAAACCTATGCACATGTATGACCAATTTTACAAAACATGACTAACTTTAGAAATTGGTATTTTGTAGTAAACAGGGAATCATCATTATTGACTTGATTATATATTTATTGTGTTGATTGAACTACCTATACTTATATTAATAGAAAAGAACATATTAATAGATTCAATCTTATAAACCATGACGTGTGTATTCTTCAACAGGATATGTAATTCTTAAGTAAATGTTATTGTGATAGTATAAAAATAAATTCCATTTTGCATTTGCTTCTTTATTGATGTATTATGTTGACTGAAAAAAAGTTAAGTCGCTCAAAAATATTAGTTACGGAGCATTCAGAATGTTTTATATCGAATTTAATTGTTTCTTCTGATTCTAGATAAGTTACTTAAATGTTTGACCCATTTCTTCGCGCATACAAATATCTATGTAATTAAGATCTTAATATTAGTCTTTCATATCATTGGATCAAATAATTTCTATTATCATGTGAATGTCTGAAGATTAGAATACCTTGTGATTGAAATTTGATTATGTTACAACATTTCCGAATAAAATTTTTGGATGACTATACTTAAAACAAAATCGCGTTGAATTGTTCATAACTATGTAATCCCCTATTATGACACTCCTTGCTTTTATTGATGTTACATTTTATCATATCGCGAGATCCGTCGATCAAACGGCCGAACGATAACACAAGAACATAAATCAATTTTATTTTGTTTGTCTTGTATTACGTCTAGATCAATAGTAGTGAATCGATTGGTATCTCTTTCGGTATTCCGATCGATATACATATCATATTCAACCAATGATTATGTAAAAATATCCGTTATCTTTGCACGTACGTATTTGAGTGCCTAATATTCGCAGCAGCCAGCGTTTATCATGTTATATAAATTGACAGTTATCAAAGAGGCAAATCTAAGGGCCATGTCACACGATTAGCGAGTAGTTTGAAGGCGACGTTTGTATCACGAATCCCATTTATACATACCTACTTAAAAAACTGGGTATGGTCAGCGAAAATACATTATGTTGTCTTCGCTGTGCATTCATAGCGCATTTCGCCTTCAAAACTTTCGCAAGTAGTCTTGCGTGTGTAACGAGCGCTTAATTGCCGCAAGGCGTTTTTTGTTTAAGTTGACAACAATTATTATTAACACTTTGCTTGATCGTGTAAATATCAAGGACTAAGTTTTACAAGTACCTACTATTGGTAATTGCATTTTGCATTGATTGATTTATGTAAGTTAACAAGTCTTGAAAATATCGGTAAAAGTTAAACAAGATTGAAGTAGATAGAATATGGATTATCTGGGACAGAGTCCCTGATATAGGCACATACTTGGTGCTCTAGAAAGAATGCCTTATCGTTAATGGGAAATGGAAAAGACAGCTATTTTTAATACTTACTTACTGCAATTAATTCAAAGAATAGAATGTGTTTTAATTTACCCTCTGTGCAATCATTGTTATGAATGTGTGTATTCCTTTTATGCTATTGTTATTTTGAATAAATCATTAATCCATAACTTATTGATGTGTTTCATTTAACTTAGCAAATATAAGATTAAATTACATATATTTGTATCAATCATATCTATCAATGCTTTCAAGAGAGATAGGGATGTAGGGGACAGGCTTAATTTAAAAATAATAAGAAATACATAACAATTTAAAGATTTTATTAAACAAAAAACATCAATGCTATGCCCAGAAATAATCTTAAACTAGATAAAATGTTTCTAAATACAATAAATTTAAAAAAAATTACAGTCATTCTTTTTTAAAAATCATGAAAATAACAGACAATTTTTTCTTACTCCATAACAAAATGTTGTAGCATTAGCATTTATTGATTGCTTTCATTAATTTTATTAAAAAATAGAGATCAATTGATAAAATTTAAATTACAAATTTTGTGCGCCTTCTACAATACGGCTGCACAATTTTAAAACCTAGTAAGGGACATGACACAAAATGTTCAGGAGAGCGAAAAAACGTCTCCGCTACTTTGAGAGCGTGCCGTAACTAAACTATGCAACTTATGTTGACGATAGTTAGCTTGAAATGTGTGGCATATCCTTGGCTTTCAAATAAATATAATATCCAGCATTAATACTTAATAGTACACGTTAGAAAGCACTTACTAATTATTAATTTGTTTTTTACGAGTAAATGATGACCAAAAAACCATTTTAAAACCTAGTAAAGGCACTTGCTAGGTTTTGTTCTGGTTTTGATGAGCTACAAATTTTCAATATGACAAGTTATAAACCTAGTAAGTCAGCAAAAAGATTTAAAATACAAGTTAATTAACGGAAAAACATAATTTAAATGAGATACTCGTATATAGGAAATCTCAACAAACATGAAACATTTAAATCTACACTTATAATAAATCTGTAGAGAGGTCAATTCTGTACATGAAATATTTTTTCAAAATAACTAACAGGGGGTGATCAGTGATCGATACTGAAGCCAAAAATGCAATCAGTAAAATTTTTGTCTGTCTGTATGTTCGTTATAGAAAAAAAACTACTGGACGGATTTTAACGAAAATTGGTATGAATATTCTTCATACTCCTGGGCAGGTTATAGTATACTTTTCATTACGCTACAATCAATAGGAGCCGAGCAGTGACGAGAAGTGTGTGGGAAACGGGAAATTTTTTATCTGCATGTTTGATCGCGCATCACGCGAAAACTAATGCATGGAACTAAATGCGGTTTTCATCAATGTATTGCTAGAGGTCTAATTTAAAATTTGAAACCCAATATCCACGCGTGTGACGCCGCCGGCACAGCTAGTTATCTAATGAAGGTATTAGGTAAGTCAAACGTTTCATGTTTTCTGGTAAGGAAAAATTTGATTTCATCGACACAATGTTAGATCAAAGCATTTTTGTACTTATCGAAGCATATTATTGTTCTTTAGGGCACTAAAAATTAATCTCGATCTATAAAATTGTCTTCGAGACATTATAATCAGCAGTAATTTAAGTTGAACCACACAATGCAGCGCACACGCTCGCTATCTATGAGTTACTAAAACGTAGGCGCCTAATTCAGTTTGAATTGACAATTTCAAAACATAGTAAGGCACAATGACAATTTCAAAACCTAGTAAGGGACAGTCCCTTACTAGGTTTTAAAGTTGTCGTTGTGCCTTGCTAGGTTTTGAAATGGTTTTTACAGCCGGTTTTGGTCACTGAAAACCAGATCAGTGGACATGCTAGGTAGGTATTTTCGTTTCTAAACCTAAAATTAAGAATCTGAATATGCAAATTCGTGCGTAATCACATTATAAACAGCACTCAGCAAAAACCCGATTTTTTCAAAAAATGTCCCTTACTGTGTTTTAAAATTGCGCAGCCGAATAGTCTTTCCACATATAAATGGGTGATTTAAACTGCCTAATATTTTTATAAAATGTATGGAATGTTTAGCTATTCCACTGTTTTAAATGAAATTCAATTTGTCCTGTAACAAATTCGACTCATATTACAGTGAAGACCATACAGAACATAAAACTATCAAAATTATATTTTTTTGAACATTTCCAGTACAAAATATTTTGTTATCTTACGATAATGCAATACACATGGACATGCAATAAACATTTGAATTTGACAGCAATTAAGCTAATACATTGAGCTACATAATAGGTACAGCGAGTGAAATCATTAGGTAAATTGTGATAGTTTTATTAATCTTAACTAATATTATAAAGCTGAAGAGTTTGTTTGTTTGTTTGTTTGTTTGTTTGAACGCGCTAATCTCAGGAACTACTGGTCCGAATTGAAAAATTCTTTTTGTGTTGTATAGACCATTTATTGAGGAAGGCTATAGGCTATATAACATCACGCTGCAACTATTAGGAGCGAAGAAATAATGGAAAATGTAAAAAAAACGGGGAAAAAATAACTATTCCACGCGGACGAAGTCGCGAGCACAGCTAGTTATTAATAATTGTGAGTCTCCTTAGAAATATAACATGAATGATTCATTACAACTTATGAGGAAAATGGCGCAACCTCATATCAAATATGTAGGTACCTAGGCCATACATTTTTGAATAGGGAATATGCATGAAAAATAGTTTCAGGTATTTACTAATTTATCGTAAAATAGATCAAAATCTACTACGAACAGTGAAAACAAAATCAAAATTGGTTGAAAAATGGGCGAGATACAGTCATTGAAAGTGAATATATCCGTCTCTCTCTCGCGAAACAGATTTTTCTATGGAGTTAGTACGGCGCTTACGGTACGTGACGTCAACTACCGCATCGGATCTCTCTGTCTAATCAATAACTTTAACGCTTTATAACTCGCTTAATAGAAAAGATAGTTTAAAAATTCTTCGATATTTATGTATCTGGAAGACAAAAGATCTCAATAAATCCATAAAAAAAAGTCATGCATATTCCCTATTGTGTTAGTATTTACCGACTTTATCTACAGTAGGTACCTACAGGTGTCCTATTCTGTAATAATACTTAGCTTAAGGATTATACAGAAGAGATATCAGTACATATTCACGTTATGAAATACATAATCCGAAGATTTAACATTTATCTTATACTCTGTCAATATTAAAAAGGTGTTATATAATTACAGTACAGTTTTAACAGAATATCAACATTATATGTACTAGGAAAAGATTTCTATGGTTGCAGGATTATTTTCCACCTTTTCTGTACATGAAGGTCTAAACATTCATTGAATATTAAAATACAAACATCTGAATCAAGTTGATAACCTTAAAAATTATGTATATTCTATGGTAACTAGTTCAGTTGAAATAAAACAATTTATATACTTATGGCTAAATAAAGGTGTTCATCATATCATGTGCAGCCATACTCAGTCTGAATTTGTGTTCTAGTCTGAACAGACGAGAGAATTATCTGCTAGAGGGGCAACTCAATGCATTTGCTAAGAGAGGTAGGGCATAGCGAATCTTCGCTCGAATTGAGCCGCCCGTCCGGGGAAGGACCTCCACCCTATAGAATACCGCAGTCAAATGACCTCTGGGTCGTGTTTCTGCCGGTGAGTAGGGTTTCCGGAGCTCGTCGGGGGTTAGGGTTGGGCCGGCATGGCGGTGGCAACTGACAGGTAACTGACCAGTTACTTGCCCGTTGTCACAGCGACTTGGGCTTCTCTTTAGCTTTCCATCAGGTGTAGGGAAGCCATTATGTCGAGCCACTATAAAAAAAAAAAAACAAAATTTGACCAAGATTGGTCGCTGCAAATTAAAAAATAGGGAGTGCAGCATAAAATTCAAATACTACCCAAAAAGTTTATGACTGTAGTTAATACCGTTTCTCTATTGGTCACCATGCCATCCACAAAATTAATGACCATGAAATAATAATTTTGTATTTTAAAACAATCATCCACCACACTAAGTTAGTTACAATATGTTTCTCATACAAGTGGCAACATAGTTGTGGTGGAAACACCTGTATAAAAATCTGGCATAACTATTATTATATAGTTTTAGCTTGCAGTGAATGGTTGGATTTAATCAGTCTTATGAATATACATGTGTCAACTAAGTACATGAAAAATCTAGATCACAAATGTGTAACTTTAGGTGAGTATGGCTATGCAGTGTTTGTAGTGAAGGCACAAAGCTATTTATAATAATAACATACTTTATGGTAAAATGTATCAACTCAGCAACAAGACTATAACTTTATGAACAGATATTTGTCATATGATTGAACATTAATATTTCTACACCTCATACCAATGTGCACAATATTTTTGTATGAATGAAGTCAAAAATGAATATGCTTAAATACAAATATATAGCAAAAGACACACTATTAGGCATTAGAACAAGATTTAAGATAAGCTTTTTGAATTGAAAGTAAAGGGTTAGAAAATATTGTCCAAGAGGAAGAATCAAAAATATTTTTAAATAATTCATTCTGACAGGTTTGATGATGTATAAAATAGAACAAAGATTTAATTTACATTTACACTATAAATACATAGTAGAACTCTGAACTACAATTAGATTTTCCTACTTCTAGTACACCTATTGATTGCTTTCAGAATGTTGAGAGTTACTCTTTGTGGCTTCATTATTTAATTATTTCAAATTAAATAATATGGTTCAACTTATCAAATTATCCCACAGTTGTTGTCTTAGTCAGTTATTATAGCTATATTCAGACTCCTAAGTTCCTAGCAATTTGAAACATAAATTACTATATAATTCTAATACAAATTTGTACCTATGCAAGTATTGGCCCTAAATATGGTGCTTGATCACAGTAAAAACATCTAGGTACATCTGTTTCTTGTAATTCAACTACATTGCTACTAATCTCATTTGCTACTTTGTAATAGCGGCATCTTCTTGGCCCGAGGTCGTCTATCAATGAGTCATAAGGTGGTGAGAGTATGTCAAAAAATGCAGCAGGCATCTCTAAAGCCTCAATTTCATGGTAATTGGATGATGTGGGGGTCAGCACACACGTCTCGGAGTTGGCTTTGCACACGTTATCGGTGGTTACCTTGGCGAACAGCCTCCTGCGCCGGTGGATGCCCTGCGCCAGTCGCGCCGCTTCGTGCTTGGCGCGCACCATGAAGTCTATCGTGTCCACAGCCTCCTTCAAGGGATACTCCGTGAAACTCCGTATCCTAACGGCGCCAACAATCACTTTCAACAGTCCGTGCATGTGCGGATGATCGTGCAGGGGCATTCGGAAACCCGGCCTCAACACAAACACACTCATGTTTATTCGCTCGTTCTGAAACACCTCTATGTAAGTGCAAGGAGCCTTATTTGGCTTCGACCACGTAGCTGGATTACTTAGGCTCTTGTCGAATCCCAAATCTTCCGACTTTAAGCTGTTCATCATGTTTTTCAACCTACTCAGGTTGGTCGTAAATTCGTCTTTGAAATTGTCATCGAACGTCCGCAAAGCTTGCCGGTATGTTGATATAATGGGTGGTATATTAACAATTTCCATTGATGATTTTGATTCATTCTTAAAATCCATATGAAATCTAACTTCACTGATACACGAGAATTTCTTTCTAATAAAAAAGGTGGAAAATAATCGGCACGACGATAACAAGGCGCACTTGTCAACAAACGTCATTTTTACTTTTTATGTTATTGCATTATTCCGTTACTCGTAACAAGGTTTACATGACAGAATATTTTAGATTTTAATCTTACGTAAAAGATTACTTTAACTATCAAAACTATTTTGAAGACCTATTTCAGGACATAGATGTTTTTTGGGAGTTTAAAATACAATAACTTTAAAAAAAGCAGTTTTGATGCGTTCCATTTCATGCAATTAGAACGCAACACCCAGCTGTTAATTTTTTGGGCTTTAGTGACATCTAGTATCGAGTAGCTGAACTATGTTTTAACAACATTTATTTCTTACAAATTGATGATGATAGATGGCGCTATTCTTCATAATTGCAAACAGAAACTGAACACCTTTTTTGTCACCAGTTGGAGCCACTCTCGAGTAAATACGTTAATTAAATTTTATTTTACACATTGGACGCCATATCACAAAAAAATATTTTTAATTGGTTCTTCATTCAAAGCTTAAAGATGTACACCATTCATATGATGAGCGGACACCATTTTTAACTACCTACTTTTAGGTATGTACGTATATGTACCTACCTACCCATTACTCTTTCTACATAATCGATTTGACGGTAAACTAAGCACAATTACTTAGGTTGGTATTTACCGAATTCCAATGTGTGAGCGGGGCTCACCATTCACAATGTCAATTTTGACTAGGATTCGTAAACTTCCTCGACATTGATTAGGTAGGTACCTACCTACCTAGTTATTAAAGGCTAAAGTTAATAGGCCAATGTTGAATTTGGACGTACGAAAAAGAAGTCCCTACCACCATTCACGGGAAAAATGTGGCGGTGATTTGTCTTCTTTTCCGTCACCGCTTGAAAATGCATAAGGGCGCGCGTTTGGCATACCTACCTATAGCATACTTATGATGTAGGTAGGTATGTCACGTTTACTTTTTTACTGTGGATAGCAGACGAGCAAGCAGCTCATTTGATGTCAAGCATTGCTGCAGTGTTGTAGTCTAGGAGAACAGAGAACTCTCTTTAGTAGCCGTTTGGTAACCACGTGCTATAAGATCCTGTCGGCCTGTACTATGAATCTAGGCTAATAAAACAAAACAACAACGACGATATAACCTTATTTGTGTGGTCGTAGCGGCGGGTGGTGTCCGTAATGACTCTTAAACAAATACCACACCCACTGGTCGGTTTAGATGCGATTTTATTGAGTTTCCAACAGCGCTGTCTGTGTTTTATCGCGGTTTAACTGTTGCATCGATTAACGCGCAACTCTAAACAGAGATAAATTCATCAATAGATACCTACGATTGTATAAATAGATCTTTCGTAGGTCGTAGGCGTCGCCGTGAATACCTTCGAGTAGGTACTGCGTCCGCTTACCACATTGTCAAGAGAGGCAGGGCATAGCGAATATTGGGGTGAGAGCCTTCCGCTCCCCCAACAGTCCTGTGATGATGACAAGGCCGCCCTGGCCATCATCGTAGTCAATTTTAAAAAAAAATAGCGAATCTTCGTTCGCATTGACTAAATATACCTAATACCTACCTAGTAATGTTTTTGTACAATTAGGCGGCCTTAGTTAAAGTAGGTACTGCTTTTGCTTTTCGCACAATATAATATAAATTACCTGTTAGTAATTTATCTAACTTAACTTTGGAATCCGAGCAATGTATTGCTCGGATTCCAAAGTTTAAGCACTTGTGTTATGGGTATCAGAACAACGAGGGTATAGGTATGAAGGAAGGAAGGTATGTACAGTAATAGTTTGTACATTTGACATGAATCGCTTAAATCCCTATTGACAATCCCCTCCAACGGGATTAATTAACTTTTTGTTCATTAATACCGCATCGGCGTAGCTATAACGGGGAATAATGAACTTTATAGTTCATTAGTTTGGTTTCTTAGTTGTGGTTCATTAGTTTCAGTAGTTCACGCCGATTTGGAGCTATAACGAGGATTAATGAACTAAAAAGTATAAAAGTATATTAATCCCCATTATAGCTCCAAATTGGCGTTAACGGGAATTTATGAACAAAAAGTTCATTTATCCCCGTTGACGGGCATTGTCAACGGGGATTAGTGGAATAAGCCATTTTACGAGTAACCCTGACGCTGCGCAGAGGCGCCGAAGTGCTCTTGCGCACGGCTCTGGTCATCGTCCGTTTGTTTGGCAGGCGCGGGCGCGACTCGCTGGGTGGCCTTCCGAGAACTCTTTATTTGAATGGTAGCAGTAGTAGGTACCACTGTAGGAGCCTGTTGGGCGGTGAAATACGTGCGTAGGCGTCACTGAAATCCAACGTCCCGGTGCCCCCGCGCCATGACACATGCTGAGTGGCAGCCTATTTGGATGCATACCACCAAATTCGAAAACGATCGTCCGTTGAACGGATCGCGTACTTTTGCAAACCTCCCGTGTTCGAATATACGAATTAAAATTCGTCAAAGTCGATTTTCATTAATTTAATTTTTATATCTATTCGAACACGGGAGGGACAAATGTGAAATATTTATGGTTACTTGTTCCCTGTAAATTGACTTAAGCGTGGATATGCTCGAAATAAATTTATTATCATATAAGACGACTAACTTTTATCAGCCGAAGCGGACTGTAGAAGCGTTGTGCACAGTTTGTCCTAATTGTAGTTCAGTCTTGTATAATAATATACGACACGGATACCCTTTGGGTACCTACGGGACCCTAAAAATCGTGATTACGCAGTGCGTCGCCTGCGCATTAGCTGTAAAAGCTATCATTCCGCCAATTCCGCTTGTATTTGTTTAAAATAATTTATTTTAGTTCGTCGACATCTGCAATTATCTATTAGTGTGACTCGGGTTACAACTGTTGTGCAACACATGAACCATGCGCTCTCAATCACATTATAATAGTATTTCTGTACTTATTTATTTAGTAGGTACAAATACTAAGTATTTAATAGTATGTACTTATGGTGAAAACATACACAAGTTAGAGAATATACAAAGACGTTGATAAAAATTAACATAGTCAACATTTCAATAGTTTTTAGTTAATTTTCATGGTTAATAAACGTTTTTTTTTATTATTATCAGCCTGCAAAAGTCTGCAATGACAATAGGCCTGTTGCCGTAAAAAATGTAATTAGTCCATCTTTTAGATTGTTCAAAAATAACAAACACGTATTTTTTCATTTGTAAATTAGACCAAAAGTGACAAAGATGTAGCGCGTTAAAATTACGCGTGACGTCAAAGAGTGGGAGTGTTTTCGCCACTGAGTGACGTCGAAGACCCCCACTCCTATATTTTGATGCCTTGTATCTTTGTTATTTTTTGTTTAAATAAAAAAAGGAAAAATACGTGTCCAATACTTTTTTATAATCTAAAATACTGACTAAATACAATGTAATTATTTTGATCCCTATTATCTTTTGGAGGATTTGCCATTTATTTGTAACCTGTTACCTAAACGCTGCTGTTTCCGATATTCCTTTAGTCGTCATCTCCGACCAGGCCCGCCGCTAGCGGTTTGAACGCCGGTGTGCAATTCCTATCGTGCCGCCCCTATCTAACTACAAAACTTAGGGGCTTATGAAAATGTGAAAAAAAATGCTGTACTGTGAAAACCGGCCAAGTGCGAGTCGGACTCGCGCACGTAGGGTTCCGTACCACTGATTGAATGAAAAAAATAGGTAATATGATTTGACGTTTAAAAAAAAACTTCTGTCTAGATTTCATTCAAACCAAATTTCGTTAGTAGTTTTTATAGTAATACACATCATATATTTTTTTCAGTTTTATCATGCTCATATTTTAGAAGTTACGGGGGGGGGCACACATTTTACCACTTTGGAAGAGTCTCTCGCGCAAACTATTCAGTTTAGAAAAAAATGTTGTTAAAAACCTCAACATCATTTACAAATACCTATCCATAAATACTCCACACGTATAGGTTTGATGAAAAAAAAAATTTGAGTTTCAGTTCTATGTATGGGGAACCCCAAAAATTTTGGATTTTTTTTCTGATTTTATTTTCACATCTTAATGCGGTTTACAGAATACATCTACATACCAAATTTCAATAATGTAGCTCTTATAGTTTCGGAATAAACTGGCTGTGACATACGGACGGACAGACAGACATGACGAATCTATAAGGGTCCCGTTTTTACCATTTTGGCTACGGAACCCTAAAAACTACAAAAATATACAGAACATTATTAATTTTAAGTAACCTGGACCGTTTCCGGATATCACATTAGGGCTATGACAATTTTTTTTTTCTTTTATAGTGGCTCTACATAATGGCTTCCCTACGCGCCTGATGGAAAGCGAAAGAGAAGCCCAAGTCGCTGTGACAACGGGCAAGTAACTGGTCAGTTACCTGTCAGTTGGCACCGCCATGCCGGCCCAACCCCAACCCCCCACGAGCTCCAGAAACCCTACTCACCGGCAGAAACACGACTCAGAGGTCATTTGAGTGCGGTATTCTATAGGGTGGAGGTCCTTCCCCGGACGGGCGGCTCAATTCGAGCGAAGATTCGCTATGCCCTACCTCTCTTAAAATAATTGAAGTTTGTTGTTCACTCACATCACTTTCGCATATGTGTTAAATAAATAAAAACAAAGGAGATGAGAATATAGTTTCAAGGGGATTTCCCCTGATATCTGTGGGATTTCCCTATTTCGCATAGAGCACGATACGGATTAACTTTGTTCTCATGAATTTAAATAGATGGCGCTATGTAATGCTACGATATAAAAGAAATATTTGGGCGCCGTTCATCATATTATTTTTATAAGGATAATCTTTTTAGTATTGTGAGATGACAATGTCTGAATTTTAGTCGATGATTGTCTGATTTGCCGCCCCCCTGAATGCGCCGCCCGCGTGCATTGCACGCCTTGCACGCCCGCTTACGGCGGGCCTGTCTCCGACACCCACGGGATGAGTTGGGTGGTCCTATTCTAAGTTCGCTAATAGTTAATACAAATTGACGTCGTATCTCAGCAATCTTATTTTATTTTACATACTAGCTGTGCCGGCGGCGTCGCACGCGTGGATATCGGGATTCAAAAATAGCGGACTTCCATAAAATGGTACCAAATTTTAAGTTAGACTTCTAGCAATACATTGGTGAAAACCGCATTAATTTCCATGCCGTAGTTTTCGCGTGATGCGCGAACAAACATACAGATAAAAAATTTTCCCGTTTTCCTAACACTTTCCTTCACTACTCTGCTCCTATTGCTTGTAGCGTGATGAAAAGTATACTATAACCTGCCCAGGAGTATGAAGAATTATTGTATTGTGTACAGAATTGACTTCTCTACAGATTTGTTATATGTAAGTATAGATTATGAACCTGTTAAACTTGTAACTGAACCGCCGCCTACCGTTGCCAATAACTTTATCTAGCGATTGAAAAGCTTGACTGTGATGTAAAATCTGTTTGCGCCGATCTATGACAATAAATTTCAAAAGACCAACTAATTTAGCTTACTGAAGAGAATGTGAATTGAATCGATTGACGATTCTCTTCAATTGCATACCGCGATCCAGCTTACTTCATCTTGGTAAAAGCGAATATTTACGCGTGTGCCGGCAGCGAACATGCCATTAGCATTGCTCTAGTGTGGATAACAGGAAACTAGTGTAGTCATCTCCAACTACATCTGTACGTCAGTAAGTGACATAAAAACGTGCTAGCGTTTTGTTAAGTACAGCGAATGCCACCTGTATCGTTCGTGTTTGGCTCCTGGGCCCCTACCACCAAAAACAAAAACGCTCGTTCGTTGAACGGCTCGCGTACTTTAGTACCATAAATCCCGCCCATTTGTCTTTCCCGTGTTCGAATATACGAACTAAAATTCGTCAAAGTCGATTTTAATTAATTTAATTCATATACATATACGAACACGGGAGTGACAAAGCCAACCAAACACGAGGAGCCAAACACGAACCATACAGATGGAATTCGCTCTACTTAACAAAGTAGTCCCTGAGTAGGGAGACGACAATTGAACAGTTAGAGGTAGTGATACAATCAAGAGCGCAGCTTATTGATAACTACTCGTAAGTAGATAGATATTTTTATTGCACAAACATTTACAGAGAAAGTGTTAGACAATTAGTGGTACAAATTAGGCGGGTTACAATCTACCGAAAAATGATAGCTTACTGTAAAAGGCGCTTTGCAAACGACGGGGCGGGGCGGGCTTTTTGTCCGCGAAGCAATCAATCTGTTCAAAGTTTATAATCTCGAGAGATTAGTAAATATAATCTAACGTTAGAATATTTTACGGTGACATAGACCATAGACACTACCTACATTGTAGCAAAAATTTTTACGGCGATCGCGTCTGGGCAGAAAGAAATCCTCCCCAATTGCATCCTTGTTCTAACTGGATTTCTGAGGTTAGTGCACACACATCTGCGTACTAACACAATGTCTGAAGCATGTGTCAGCGCTTGACTAGTATTTTCGGAGTGAGGCCGAATCCGGTCAGGATTCAGTTTCCTACATTTATTGTAGTTAGTAAACAAACTTTAGACATCTTAAAACCAAGACCAGATTAAACGCGTAGGACAATTAAGCTTATTGTGTTAACGAGAACATAGCCGTCTGTAATAGCCGATCTCATTCGCAAACTGCTCGCCGTTTCATCTGCTAGGTACCTAAATACCGCGTACCACATACACTAGCACCCGTGTTCACAAACAATACTTATCTATGCAAACTAACAACACTATGTGTCGTACGGCATTAACAATGGCGTCATAGAAGTGTTGTCTATGTTTTGGTACTTGTGCGTTTGCATATAGTTGTAGATTGTTTTTTAAATACCAAGCGAAGCAAGGGCGGGACGCTAGTTTATTTACAAAAAAATGTACAAAATTTAGATGCAACGATGATTACGTGACGACGTCTGCTGAACTGTTGATGATGATGTTGCTAATTAAATGTTAACCGTTACACGGCGTGGGAAGGGGAAACTGTGCCGGAAGCCGTACCTACTGCCCGCGCCACAAAGCCATCGTGTTTGCGTTACCGGCTACTAAGAACACTCTCGGACAGAGTAGCTGCCGACAGAGACTAGGCTCTATGAGCGCATCTGTACTATGATATATCTGTATAAAATCTTTTGATTAAAAACGGTTGTTTTTCCCTGGGTTTCCCCGCGTTTTTTTTTAAAAGGGTAATAATAACAGCCGCCAAGACATGCCATACTCTATTTCCAAACTAAGCTGAAGCTTGTACCACTAGACAACTAATAAACTTACGTAGATTACATACTTTTTTGTAAATAAATACGCCTTGGCGGGGGCACTGCCGTGCCCCCCCATATGCATAGCAAAGGCCCACCCAGACCCAATACAAACAGACATGTTCATGCACAAAAATGTTTGTACTGTGCGAGAATCGAACCCGTGACCACCGTGCCATCGTGTCAGAGGCTGGGTTCACCGAATGAATGCAGCAAAAATGAATTTCACCGTTTTTTTTTATAGTAGCTCGGCATAATGGCTTCCCTACGCCTGATGGAAAGCGAAAGAGAAGCCCAAGTCAACTTAAATTTACCCAACAAACAATAACCCAAAAAGGCCCAATCCTAACCCCCCACGAGCTCCGGATCAACATAAAATATTATACATACAGTCGAATTGGGAACCTCCTCCTTTTTTCAAGTCGGTTAAAAAACGAAATCAAAATCGCTTTACCCGTTTGAGAGATACAAACAAACACGTCAAACACCCCTCTTTCCGCGCCCCAGGGTAAGCGGTGCCTACAATTAAAAACGGCAAGTGAAACCTCTGTATCGTTAACAGCTCTGGACTTTAGAGAATCAAAGCCCTGGCGCGCTTCCAGTGGGGGTGAGCCCGAACAAATCTTCGTTTGATCAATTGTCCAGGAGTGACTCTTTTCGTAAATACCTCCTCGTTACGCAACTACCGGCCGGGGAAATCGGGGAATAGCGGATGCGAGTAGCTGATTCAAATGTCTTAGACAAGCAATCAATCAAAATATGCTTTTAAGTAAGTAATATGTTTCTTTTTTTTTTTTTTTTATAGTGGCTCGACATAATGGCTTCCCTACACCTGATGGAAAGCGAAAGAGAAGCCCAAGTCGCTGTGACAACGGGCAAGTAACTGGTCAGTTACCTGTCAGTTGCCACCGCCATGCCGGCCCAACCCTAACCCCCCACGAGCTCCGGAGACCCTACTCACCGGCAGAAACACGACCCAGAGGTCATTTGACTGCGGTATTCTATAGGGTGGAGGTCCTTCCCCGGACGGGCGGCTC
The DNA here is from genome assembly GCA_031163375.1 of Conogethes punctiferalis. Taxonomy (NCBI): domain Eukaryota; kingdom Metazoa; phylum Arthropoda; class Insecta; order Lepidoptera; family Crambidae; genus Conogethes; species Conogethes punctiferalis. The sequence goes on along the minus strand of CM062098.1, from coordinate 7,316,418 downwards.
AATTCGAGCGAAGATTCGCTATGCCCTACCTCTCTTACAAAAATATCAACATTTACAAATCGTCATGGGAATGTAAGAGAGCGGCCTATCATCTTTTCGCTCCAAGCCAACCTCACCTGCCGTGGTGCATCTTGCCAAATAACAGACGAGGCTCTGGCAACCGACCTGTGGCGGTATAACCATCACAATTGAAGGCTAAATACCACGGACCGCTGACGGGCAGCAGCCTTACCGAAGCCACAAGGTACGTCCTGCGATCGTCAACCCGCCTGCCCAGCGTGGCGATTATGGGTATATCCTCCAGATGTCTACTCTAAGTGGTGAACAACTGGAGAGCTCTATGTCCAGCCGTGGACTGCGGTATGTAATGCCAGAATCTGTTCCATATTATGAGCCACCACGCTAGTCACATACAAAGTACCTCGGAACCACGTCCATACAAAGATATAAAAACAACTACGTTTCGAGCCACACGTTTTTACAAGCGGAGCTGTTTTTGCCTCGCTCGCTCTGTTTCCATAACATTATTATGTCTTTTATTAGTTTACAAGGTAATTAACGAGTTACCGTGAACTCCACACACGTGACGCCTCCCAATTATTTATTATTAGATTTTTTGTCGTCCGTCCGTCCGTCTGTTTACTACAAGAGGCGGGTTACTTAATAGCCGTTTAAGCTCTACTGGAGATCTGGTTTTTGGTTTTTGTTATGTTATTTGAACTGAGTTGCTTGTGATGTGTTCTTGACAATAAAAGGTCTTTGGTACCTATACCCTATTTTCAAGTGAAGAGGAATCGTGAGAGCTGTCAAAAGTAGATAAAAGCTTAGCCTTTCTCGTAAAACCACCATCAGCTCATGTTTGTCCTCACTGGGGGTTTGAGCCTGCCCTAAACTGAGGTTATTTGCTAGTTTACTAGGCGTTAACGCTTTAAACCTCGCTGGTCACAAGGGTCGACTTCACACGTCCTAAGAATTTCTTCATAAGTGAGCAGATGCTTTCCTTCACTGTAAAAGCGTCGAATAAACCTACATAATGAATTTCAAGTTTAAATATTATTTCGGAAGTCAACTTCCTTTTAACTTTAACCACTAGGCCACCGATGATCTCAAATAAAAAATAATTAAACACTAGGTTAGTTACCTACTTAAAACTGACCGAATGCATTCGTCCATCTAGGGGTGAGAGCCTTCCGCTCCCCCAACAGTCCGGTGATGATGACAAGGCCGGCCTGGCCATCATCGTAGTCATTTAGAAAAAAAAGGATTCGTCCATACCGCCTTTTAAAGATTTAAATCCTACCTAATCTAAGATTGTAGGTACAAGAGTTTGTCTTATAAAAAATATTTTCAAGGCCTCATGTCAAGTACTGGCACGAAATAAAAATACAGAAAAAGTTTTCAATCTGTTTTGTACTTAAATCTGTTCTTATTTCAAATGTTTGAAATGAGAGCAGTCTCTCCGTTCCACTGTTCAGTAGGTTCTTCATTGTTCTAACTAAGTCCGTTTTGCCAGCTTATTTTCATTGGCTATTATGAACATCAAACTGCAATATGCAGTATTGGTTGTTTGTTTAACCGTCACTCGGCAGTTTAGTGATGGGCCAAATTCGAGTCTTCAGTTCCTATCATTATATGGATAGATTTCATTTAAGGATACGCTTTTTGGTGGCCAAACATTTGTCAAGCTTGCCTTTTTGGCAAAATTTATATTAGTACCTTATCTATTTATTAAGCCTGTAGGCGTCTCGAGGGTTCCAGTCGTATATGTTCATAGGAACATCGATATTGGAAGCTAATTTCAAAGAAGCAAACACGGAGGTACGTAACACAGATTTGAGCATATAATATATACTAAGAATTTGATAGGAGTGATTTTTTTCCAGACAAAGTACATTGACTAGAACTTAATTATGATTTCCCTTGTAAGTAGATTCTATAATTAACGGATGAGCGCACTGGTGAACCATTTTCCTTTTAAAAATTGCCCTACCCGGGAATCGAACTATGAACCTTCGCATTATTCAAGCACTTGGGGAGAACGCCCTACCAATTACATTACTGTAATTAAACTTTTCATTATGACGACTTTAGTAACTTAATTGGTACTTACTTACTAGGACTCGAATCTAACTCACTCATTCTTACGTATTTAGAACTACATTGCATTTAATGATAGGTAAGTGGGACTCGATCACTCGAGTCTCACTCACTCACTTATACAACCACATAACATTTCCAGCGCACGCTAACTCACATAAACCGGTGATATGTTTCCCCTACCTGTTTATGTGCGCGGAAGCACTGAGGGAGCGTTGTAGTTGGCTAGTGTACTCGCTTGAATAAAATGTAAACATTTATCGTACCAATACAACAGAGTCGTCGCGGTTATTTTTTTTTTCTAAATACCACGATGATTGTCATGTCGGCCTTGTCATCATCACCGGGCTGTTGCGGGTGCGGTGCGGGTGCTCTAGGAGCCCTCTAGATGGGCAGGGCCACTGCTTTGTCTTGCTATGTCTCTCCAAACTCTGCCGATTTTCCACATTTTTTTTTATAGTGGCTCGACATAATGGCTTCCCTACGCCTGATGGAAAGCGAAAGAGAAGCCCAAGTCACTGTGACAACGGGCAAGTAACTGTTTAGTTACTTGTCAGTTACACCGCCATGCCGGCCCAACCCTAACCCCCCACGAGCTCCGGAACCCACATTTCTAGAGATGTGTCCAAAGAACTTCAATATATATTTGCAATTGAAAAATCGACGATAGCCTGTCCTCTATCCAAGTTATGTTGTTACCTAGCATAACAAAAAACATATTCACATGTAACTACTTACCTACAAATATTAGCCTCATTGCTGAACTGGTTATCTAAGCTGTTAGATACTTACTATTTATCTATTAAATAGACTGCTGTAGTTTCCTGGTAGCTTGATTGGTTTATTTTTTTAATATAGAGAATGCATCATCATAAGAGGTTTTCTATAAAAATTTTCGCAGAGAAGATTCCGTCTAAACGCTCCACGGCACCAAACATTCGAACGAGTTGTCTATGCCCGATTTATTTTTAATCGCGCACGTGTGGCGGATTGTCGAGGGTTAATTCGGTCGCGCTTTGTGGCCGCCTAATTGACTTTTAAACGCTCCTTGTCTCTGGTCCCCGACTATTGAGTCTTTGATTTAGACGATTATTAAACTGTGGACTTCTAATACAGTCATTAGCGTTCTTTGATGATCAATTAAGATGAAAGACCTTTGCGTTTTATTAAGAGAATGTATAAAAAGTCTTCGGATCTGATCGAACAAAGGAAAACTTTGCATAAATATTTACGGTGATGCGTTTAAATCTTTCGCTTTGCATATTAAGCAAACACCTAGTTATATAGACGATTTTTTATAACTAAACGCAAAGGCAATATGGCGGACCGCCTGTAGCGGTTAATACCGCAGCCAATGGAAAGCTGCAACACTAGGGCCATCGCACGCGCTTTGCCGACCCTGTAAAAACCTATTCACTTAGACTTGGAGTGCCGCATACTGTATGCTCTTAACAAAAAATCTCTCGGGAGGAAAAACCTATGAAATCTGAAACTGCTTGTGTCCAATTTAGGAATTATTTAGTACCTTAACGTTTTGGAAGAAGTAGGGAAGGGATGTAAGAGACCGACCTATCGTCTTTTCGCTCCAAACTACCCTGCCGGTGGCGCATTCTGCTGAATAACAAACAAGACTCTGGCGACCGACTGGTGGCAGCAGGCGGCACCGGCGAAGTTTCTCGGTGACACTGCTGCCCATCATCGGCCTATGGTATTTAGTTACGCTTTCAATTGTCTGATGGTAACACCGCCACCGACTGTTGCCAGAGCCTCGTTTGTTATTCAGCAGGATGCACTACGGGCAGGTGAGGATGGCTTGGAGCGAAAGGATGATGGGTCGCTCCTTTATATCTCACATAATGAGATTATCTCTAACCGAAACTTTTCCATTCACTATGTCGCAGTTAATTTCTGTATATTTTTATATTAAAAACCAATGATCCAAAAGCGTACCTAATTGTTATAATGACCATCGTTATTTATTTTTCGACGCGCGTAGGTTTTTTATAGTGTAATCACGAACGTAGGAAGTTGTGTTTACGTGGTGCCACTATACGTTTAATTTTATTCGCGTTCGCCGCTGAAATATTAGCCAAACATAACATTGCCCCCGTTAAACACCCAATTCTAGAAATATAGTAAACGGTTCGCAGTACATTGGTGATATACTATGATGTTTGAAGATAGCGCTGTTTGTCAAAGTAGCAGTGGATGGTGTTTTACTTTTATGTGTCTATAACTTTAATAATACGAAATTTAAACTACATATTAATTATACGGAACCTGTCATAATCACACAGGCCTAGTTAACTTTACGCTAAACTAATTAGAAAGTTCTGGATAAATTTATTGCGTGATACTTTTATTAATTGTCTTAACTGAGTTTAAGGCTACAGATTTGGTTTGATTCCCTCATAGTGGTTGGTCTGAGTTGTAGAACTATTGTATACCTACTTATTATGCCTAGTTCTAAGTAATTTCTTTTTTTTGTTGCGCACCAAAAAAAAACATAGATAAAACTATGTACCTATTAAAAACTATTTCCAAAGCACTTAACTATTTGAAAATCAATGCTAATAAAAAAAATATGTAAGTAGAAAACGGTGCAGGTACAGATCATGTTATCCTAAAAAGAGAATCAATATCTCTATACAAAGTAGATAAGTTATATTAAATACAAGTAGGTAATATAATTTTCTATTACATATAATCGACACGTTTACTCTACCATTATTAAATGCCTAAGTATTTTCTAGACTTAGTTTTTTTAATACCTAATGAACATAAGTACATATTTTAATCACCCAAACGAATGATATCATTTCCAACGATCACCGAATTAGAATTCTCACAGCCCAAAATTATATATTAACCAGAACAGATTGCTTGTTTAATTACCGACAATCTCGGCCACAACTACATGATTAAACAAACCGAAAGACAGTTTACACACAATAAAAACGCGGGACAAACACACTTGTTGTCAAAACAAACATGGCCGCGCACGTGTAGGTACATCGCCACTAACAAAATTTAAATGTTTTCATAGGCCGTTAAATGACGTCGAAAAAACCATTGAAATTAAACATTCGATGCGTTCTCGATTACGAGTTTTTAAACATTAGCAGTGTGTCGTAAGGTTGGGAAGCGTCTTTGTTACGGACTGGCCGCAAATTATTGCGCCTTTTTGTTTTTTATTTTATTGTATGACAGAGGGGGCAAGGTCGGGCCAAAGCATAGAAGTATTTGTACGTAGTACTTGATACTTCCATGGGCCAAAGCTACATGCATTATGTACAATCAGCATGGAACTTTTATGTACTAACTGTACGTAGTACTTCAGTCAATCAGTGAGTAAATATGGAGCATGATTCTTTGGAGGGTAGTTGGACGGGAATTATTGTCGATATATTTTATTGTTTCTTTTTATCTTATCTAAATTATTGGGTTTAGTCTTTATAGATGTTATTTTGTGTAAAATACGGTGAAGTAGTTAATATAAATTCGTGTAGAATCAATAAATTAAACTTGTTTTGTATCCGATAACGACTTGACTGACTTGAAACCTGCTTACGGGAATACTTAGTGTTTGTGAATTCCTTGAAGACCATTTCTCTTTATCAAAGAATACTCTGTCAATATTCTCTGGACCATTGCCAGAAACGGATCTCGAAAACAGGCTATTTGCCATTATTAAAAAATCGAAAAGTATGTAGAAGCATTATAATTGCCAGTAGCTAAAGTTACTGACATTCCCCCAAATTCCCTACAAACAAAAGTTACAATGCCCGAACAATACGAGCAGTGTGAATATTTATAGCAATAATCCAGCGCAGATGAAACACGCATTTGTTTGGGCTCATCTTCCGCCTACTGCCGCCGAGTGACTGCTTGCGAGCAATTAAAAACCGGTGTCTGACTATGAGTAAACTTTTGGACAGTGACGGCGGCGGAGCGAGAAAGGGGAGCGATGGATGCGTCAATTCGTTTCACAAAACCTACAATCATAGATATTATAACAAAGCAAGTCGCCATTATGCAGGTAAAAGTTATATGTCGCAATGTGAACCATTTATTCGAGCTCATAGCGTCACCGGAGCGACGAGCTGCACCCTGCAATTACGGATTAAGCCTTCAGATATTTGCTGGATAAAATGGCAAACAACTGAACAGGCCTTACGTCCAGCAGTGGACTGCAGTAGGCTGATGATGATGATGTTGTTGATGTCATTCGAGTGACAGGCAATAACATGACAACCGACTGGTGGCGGTATAACCATCACGATTGAAGGCACGGCGTAGCTAAATACCACAGACTGATGACGGGCAGCAGCGTCACCAGAGCGAGAAGCTACGACCTGCGATCGCCAACCCGCCTGCCCAGGCGTGGCGATTAAGTATAGGTATATTATAGGTACATCCTCCAGATGTTTGCCCTAAGTGGCCAACAACTGGAGAGGCCTATGTCCAGCAGTGGACTGCAATAGGCTGATGATGATGATTATCTTATGAAATGATTCTAATCAAACTTTAATTACCAATTTGCCACATCAACTGAAAATTCTTACCCCTTGTTCCAGTAGCTACCGCATATAATTCTAATTTCATTGTAAAAATGCTTTATAAAAGCTTCAAAGGCTGTTCACAGTCTTAATGATTACCGCAACGTTTACAGAAAGTCAAGTCACGTCAAACCGCGCTACACAGCTAGTTAAAAATAGTAGAGCATTGTTGATATTGCCCAAATATTTGATTGTTTTGATATTCCAACGACCATTCAATAGAACATTAGCCGAGCACACGAGATTGATTGATAGTTTGTATTGGTTTATAACGATATTTGATTGTTGTGATATTTGTTGAAAAATGTGATTGTTTTGATATTTCGAAGGGATCATCTGAGGGAGTGCATTAGCGGTGCAACGATGACGGATTGATTGATAGCTGTGCGGTTCCGTACAAGTTCAATGCTCGAATACAGAAATATTTGGTGGTGGAAATAGTAAAGAAAATATTAGCATGATAACGCGCATTTAGTAGGGTTTTGTTTGCGTTTAGAGATGTATGTAGTTCCATTGCGCATAAAGGTAAGTAGATTTCACGAGAAGATTTTTTGATTTGTGGTAATTAGGGTAAAAGTAAACTCTTAAGGTGGAATCAATAGAAATCGATTGTTATCATAGTTATAGACTAAATGTTTCATGGTCATTGGCTAATCATTCTGGCGGTGGTGAGGTAGGTACATTACCTCTGTTCTGCCATTAACCCGAATGCACAAGTGTGGTCTAAATGTGGCTCTGATAGGCCACTTGAGTTTCGCTTGCCCAATTCAGAACCACTTCTTTGAGGTACTGTCGAATATAAATGTGTTTAATACGTAGTTGTTCCCTGAACACGACTTATCCTTCTTCAAACGTAGTCTAAAAAGAGGTCGACAGACAGTGGCTTATATAATGCTCTTGGTTTTGCAGAGTCTGTGAGCGGTGGTAACCGTTTAACATCAAACGGGCCGGTCTGCTGCCGCGGTAATAAAAAAACTTAAACTACCGTCATACAATGAACACCGGCTGCATTTTTAGATCATGTTGTATGCCCTACGCATCTTTGAGAATGCCTACTACGCATCTTCCAGATATAGGGTGGATGCCGAAGCTTAAAAGGTAATTTAGAAGATATTATCTTTTCAAAATTTTCCCATCCTGGAATCCAATATCATTTATTAAGACTGTCAATAAATATAAAGAGGTTCTGTTGTTTTGGCGTGTCAGCGAGACAATAAGACAGACATAGTTACTTTCGCTTTTATAATATTAGTAAGGATTAGGAGTCAAAAAGGGAACACGACTCTACTAAGAGACTTGAACTTTAGATAGGCACACCAATTTTTTTTTAAAATAATCAAAACCTGCTTAAACTATTTTGTACGCGTGTGTACACTGGCAATTCTTTTGGCAACAGCGGGGCTCGTAGTTTTTGTACGAAAGTGGCTACGTCGTTATCGTAAATATCTCTGACTCATTACAACTTATTACGCAGTCCGACCTCTTGAGTACTTACTTTATTAAAGCTAATGGGATGAGCTTATGGAACACTTATTGCTCCTGTGTTGATATTAAAAGCTCATCTTCTTTTTTTCCAAAGACTTAAGTCTTTTTCCGCAGTTTTACTCAGTAGTAAAACTCCGGAGTCAGGAAATGATATGGTGGTGATACATCCCCGTGGATCAGCAAGTTGATAATGCGGTGATTGCTCTCCGGTCGTGATGAACTATCGTTACATCGGACTATGAGAGTCAGAGAAAAGTGCGGGACCGCACTCTCATGTCTGTACGGTATGCATTGCGGTTTGACACTTCAGTTCCGTGTCTACTCGTAGTGTTGAAGTGGTAATGTCAATCAGTCGATCCCCTGCGGCACCGCACCGCACCGTGTGGCTTTACTCTTAAGGTACATAATATGTACGTAATTACGTATGTATATTATACATACTCATGCATTTTAGCACAGATTAATAAATAGTCACGTTTCTTATGCGTGTATGTTTGTAATGAATAAACTCTGAATATTAAGCTTAGACCTCAAAAAAATCTGAATGAGCGAAAAGAGGGCGGTTCGCTCGTTTCATATGCCCGTAGCCGCTACGCCCACAGTGAGCCTCCACCTTTAAACCACGACACTTTTTAAAAGTACGAGAAGCGCCGCTCAATACGCCAAGATTGGTGCGACGTGCGTCGATTTGGTTCAAACGGGAAAGAAGGCTAATCAAAAGAGATTCAATAGGCGGAAGGCCATTACCAGCGGGGTGGGGACGATCGGCGGGAAAAAAGTGGAAATAATTCGTTAATCACGTAATTGGAGCGCGCAACCGAACCGGAAAACAAATTTCCTATTATTGCGGAGCAGGGATGGCTGTCTGCGGTTTTTTTTAATGTTCTGAGACTTTTTAGGGTGTGAGCAAACCAATTGATCGATCAATGACTTCGCTCAATGTAAGAATCAAATTGGTCGATGTCGATTGTCTTCTTGATTCTTCTGTCGATGTCATCAATCGACTAGTCTGTTTTTTTTAAATAAATGGGCAACGCTTGACTCCTAATCATCTGATGTTAAGAGAGGTTAAAGCCTCTCGCCATGTAATTTGAAGATAATATCTGATGATCCTCGTTTCACTAAGGACATTGGTTGGTATTGTATACCTACTAGCTAATTTTCATAACACGCGGAAACCAATTTGTTTTTTTGTAACTTGAGCGTTTTGATTAATAAGTATTACGAGAATACTTTTTACATAGGTAGGTGTTTACTTATCCTGAACTGTTGTGAATAGAGAGGGGGAGCAAGCTTAACTAACTTAAAAAGTTTTTCTGAGTTTGTTTGTTGATATTTTAAGTAGGTATTAAGGTGCAAAGATAAATAGATATTCTTATAAAATAAACTTTTATAAGATTTGCAGGACATTATAGATAATGTTATTCAAACACAGCCCTAGCGCAGGAATTGTCGCCGACTCGTCGAACAGAAAGTGTAGGTAGATAATTATTATTAGAGCGACTCATTAGAGGCGATTGTCGTCGCGTGGAGGCGCCCCCCTCCCAGCCACCCCCTCTTTACGCCCGGCACACCTGACCGGATAGCCGTTATTGGCTATTGCGCACACTTTTGTGGGGATGCTGAAGGAATTTGAGGGTTTCTTTTAGGCGCTTTTGTATGTGTGTGTACTGGGTATCTTAGTAGATAGTGGCGCCTTAGTTCCTCAGGAAGAGCTTCAACTTACGCTCTTAATGCAAATGTAGGTCATTCTCTGCTTCTCTTCTGCTGCTTCTGTTATCTTATCAGTTGGTACCATTCGCTTTACAACTATCTTGCGATTAATATGATCCGCGGATTGCTTTCCTGTTAGGATGACAGGTTATTTATTTATTTAGAACAACCGAAATTGATAGATACAAAAAATCAATCTCTGAAGTTCGAATTGAAACTGAAGTTCGTTGAAAGCAGTCCACTCAAAAACCTGTCCATATGGAAGTCTTGTTAAAAGGCTTATATTCTCGCATGTTAAACTTCTTCCACAGATGATAATGCAAGAATAAAATTTATAAAACTCCCACAGAAGTTGTCAATCTAAAAAAACACTTAACATCATAACTACGCTACGTACACTTGAGTTGTTTCTTTTACAGAAACCCAACACTTGTAATTGCCAACAAAAAGGCAAACATCGATAAGTCTGGAGCATCTATTTCGCCAGCTCCTGTGCAGTGTCACGAGATAACTGTAGGTGAGCTGAAGTGTTCTGACTACTACAACTAGAGATGTCATCGTATTTATCGATAAACCATATCGTTATCTAACAAAACATCGCTAATTAAACTGTAACCCCTTTGACATGCAATATTTATTTATTTAAACTTTATTGCACAAAATGTTACAAAAGGCGAACTTAATGCTAGGAGCATTCTCTACCAGGCAACCCTTGGGTCATGCAGAGAGCAGATTTGTTGTGCGGTGAGTGTACAAAAGGAAACACAATAAAAGAAAATACATTATTATTTATATAAAAAAAATAATATGTGGCAGTATGCTACATTAAGTATAATATAATATACATATAAGAGACATATACATATCGTTAAATATCATTAAATCAATTGTAAGGTTAGGGCAAAACATCTGCATTTTGACAAAACCCATTCAAATCGAGATAAATTTCCACCACCCCACTTAAATTTCTAATTTTACATGCAAATGCATGTAAGTGCGTAGATTTATTTACTCAGACGGTTTATGTATTTTTTTAATTTCCGAAAGAGTAAGTACTTGTGATACGATCAATAAAATCAAAACATCGATTCAATAAATCAGTCGTATAACGGAAATCGAATGGCATTTAATTTTTATTTATACGTATCATGTTTATGATTTCCCTTCTTGTGATGCAAATCAGTTTTTGAACGGATGGAGTGTTAAATAAACCTTGAAACGACCTATGACGTTAAAATTTTGTAGATAAACAGATAAGGAATCTAAATACAATTTAGGTGCTGCCTTTCAGAGTGACAATGCATATTATGGCACAGAGAATATACTAAAGAACAGCTAGCATAGACTAAAAATAAATCGATTAATCATATCTTTTTATTTTAAAAAAGAGAGCGTTTAGGATGACCTCACTGCACCTGATGGTAAGCGGTCGTGAGGTCCAAATGTCAGGTCGACAGGCACATGAGTGCAAACCCACCGCGCCTAACCCTGAAGGCCCACTGGGATGCCGTTTCAGGCTCCGCCTAAAGAACCCAGGATTGTAAGAGGAAATAGCAGTCATGAGTTTATAATAACAGCATTTTACCAACCATTATTGTTATGGAATTATTTTAAAGACGTCTTTTACACTCACAAATGTCCTAAAACATTTTGTTTCGATTATAATGGCGTGTTTTAACCGACTTCGAAAAAGGAGGAGGTTCTATGTTAAAAACCTACACCAATACAAATATACATAAAATCGATAGTTAAAACTAAGTTACCGCTCACATCACTGACGCACTTGGTTAAGCATCGCCACTGTAAGTGGTGCATAACCCATTGGCCGCTATCTGCAGCGTCTGTCTGTCCGTCTCGAGAGCACGGATTATGGCTGTTGCATTGAAATATGGCTCCTTAACCGCGAAGTGCACTCACAGACACATGACACACGTAGCTTAAAGGATTCGTTTTGAGGGTTGAGGTTACTGATTTTACATATTTACTTCTTAATGTTCTCAGAGTTTATCTGAATCGATCTTTCTGACCTGCAGTGACCAACCCGGTTGCAAAGCGTGGTGACTGAGGCAAACTCTTCCAAATGACAACTGTCATTGGGGTAGCCTATGTCCAACATCGGACGTCTGCTGGCTCATGATGATGATGAAATCTTCCGTCTTTTGATTAACTCTACGCATTTTCATCACTACTTCACAATTTCGTATAGAAGGTAAAGTCATTTATGTACATCAGAAACAGCAATGGTCCCAATATTAAACCCTGGAGCATACCTACCCACTAGAACGTTCCCAATAGATTTAGCACAATTAACAATTACCTCTAATCCTTATATGAGTACAGGTATACATACCTTAATATAACGACGATACTTAGTAAGTACAATATCTGAAACTCCATAATAGGTTGATTCGATAAGATTATCTGTCCCAATTAGGTATATCACGAGATTGAATTAATTACTGATAACTTGGATTACTTTCTAATGCTCAAGTTGAGAGATGTATTAAGTTCCATTATAATTTTCCTTTCAATAGTGTTACATTATTACATCCACCCTGTTTGTTTAAACATCTTAGTTCACTTCGTAATTTCACTATCTACACAAGCATATCAGTAATAAATAAATTCTATGACTAGATTGGTCTCGATAGTGTTGGTGAGGACTCGATTCTTCTAAGCGATATGTCGGGCTTCTAAGGACTGACTCATGAGAATCCACTAAAATGAATCTGGTCTTAAGTCCTTGTCAATGTCCTCTTAACTTACATTTGTACAAAATCTTCAAGTTCTTTCGATTAAAACCTGATATGCTTTATACATTGGGTGTTGTGTTAGCTCGATGTAAGCAATATCAAAATTTTGATTCTGATAACATCGATTTTTTAAATAGTTCTGTAACAATGGTGTCTTTGTCATGTTACCAACATTGCATAACATGCCTGTTATGCCGTGACGTACCTATAAAAGGTAGTCTGCGAGTCGAGTCCACGAACTATAATATCAATTGTTTAAAAAAGGTGTATAACAGTAAGTTCGAGTCCTAACCAACACTACCTCAGATGCAAAGCGTTTGGCCCATTCACTAATACTGCACGAGTGTTTGGAGCCGACCACAGTTGCGTAATAATAAATGCCCTCTATAATAGATCCAATCGGGTTTGAGTGCTTGATCGATTGGTCTAGACTTATGCTCTAATGGAGGCAATGTGGGTTTAACAGCTATTATGAATAAGTAAACCTATATTCGCAGATTAGTTAAGAGTTACATACAAACAACTGCGTACCGCTGTATGAGGACTTCCTGGTATTAAGTCGCAGAATGGTCCAGTCAATAAACCATTTGTTCGTAGTAATTTGCTTTGTTGGCTAATTCTTGACACAATTGGATTTGTCTTATGATGTAAGTTTAATTTGTAAAATAGTAAGCATTACGAGTATAATAATTGAACAAGGAATTTAGTTAGTGAAGTACCTAGAATGTACATCAGTGGAAAGTAATCTTATTTTGAATGTTTCGCTTTCTAATTTTATTGACACAAGATTTCTTCCTATTTTTTATGGTACCTGAATAGTGAAGACTGAATACCTTATTCATTTTACACGTGATTCTCCACAACAAACCTGCATAGTTAGTGATAGTCAAATGTAACGTATTTGGAATTCAATATGATGAATTATTCATTTACTTACATGGAGGAAATGGTTTATGAGAGGTAGGGCATAGCGAATCTTCGCTCGAATTGAGCTGCCCGTCCGGGGAAGGACCTCCACCCTGTGGGCCTATAGAATACCGTAGTCAAATGACTCTATGTCGTGTTTCTGCCGGTGAGTAGGGTTTCCGGAGCTCGTGGGGGGTTAGGGTTGGGCTGGCATGGCGGTGGCAACTGACAGGTAACAGACCAGTTATTTGGCCGTTGTCACAGCGACTTGGGCTTCTCTTCCGCTTTCCATCAGGCGTAGGGAAGCCATAATGTCGAGCCACTATATAAAAAAAATGGAACTTAAACATGATTTCTATGTGTTTTGAAGCATTTGAAGGAGCGCTCGTACCCAATAAAACCCGATACACTCTTGCCATGAATACCTCAAAATCAAATGTCTATCTTATGGGCTTATTATTATTGAGGCGAATGAAAAATTAAGAGGGTATAACCTATTGGCATCTACAAATATAATTGGGCAATGTTTAAATAATTTGGCTTTAATTATATTGGATAGCCAGCAATTGCAAAGTATTATAAAAAAACTAAATAACGGCTGCGACTTCTTGGTAGTATTTTTTTATATATGGCGATTGAAATTATAGGTGGGGTACTAAAAATAATGACATGGCGACTAATATTAACAGTCGGATAGCAAATAATATTATTATGGCTACTGTAGACTTCCATCTAAAAAAACACTTTCTGGCTATAATTAACGAGCAGCTTTAATTTTAAATCGAATACTAAAATAAATATTAGGGAATCCTTTTTTATTTTTGGAAATCATAATTATAATGAAAATGGCGGCAGGCGTTTATACCTGTAAACATATATTGGGCTTTGCCTTAAGGTTAAAATTAACAACGCCGTCTTTGGAGGCAAAAATGACAAAAAAGAAAGCGTGGACGCCCCGCCAAATTGAAGCCGGCCCTAATTATCCAGTGATAATTTTAGTATTTATATACCTAGGTATAATTTCGTAACAATTACGTAGTTCAATAAACAAATAAATAAGGATTGATTATTATTATTGATAACCGACATGCCTTTAAATTTTTCGCCCTAACAAATAAAAAAACCGGCCAAGTGCGAGTCGGACTCGCGCACGTAGGGTTCCGTACCACTGATTGAATGAAAAAATTAGGTAATTTAACGTTTGAAAAAAAAACTACTGTCAGATTTCATTCAAACGTCTCTCGCGCAAACTATTCAGTTTAGAAAAAAAATATGTTAGAAACCTCAATATCATTTTCAAATACCTATCCATAGATACCCCACACGTATAGGTTTGATGAAAAAAAAAAATTTGAGTTTCAGTTCTATGTATGGGGAACCCCAAAATTTTGGATTTTTTCTGATTTTATTTTAAAATCTTAATTACATCTACGTACCAAATTTCAATAATGTAGCTCTTATAGTTTCGGAATAAACTGGCTGTGACATACGGACAGACAGACAGACATGACGAATCTATAAGGGTTCCGTTTTTGCCATTTTGGTTACGGAACCTTAAAAATAAGTCAAGAAATAAAACTTACAATATTTAAATTGCATGCCATTTTTTACTTTATTTGCAGCTTACATGTCACACCACATATTATGTTAATTAGATCTCAATCTTAATTAAATATTACCTAAAATCATTTTAATAGATACCTCTACTTTACAATTTATGAATGCCTATTTTGTACTTTTTAGTTGCTTCCGAGTTTCCGCTTAACCATAAATTCAATTGCCAAAAGAAAAACTCGATGCCAGTTTAAATTAAACTAAAGCTTAAAATTACTTTTTAATGCTGCCAGTTTTTACATAATAATGTACTCCACCGTTGCAGCCAACCTATTATATTTCCTATCCACTTTAATTATTTTATAAACCTGAAATCAGATTAATTAGTCGCAGCGTTAAATACATGCCTATCTTATGTACTAACTTCATTATTTCATTTTATGTTTGTCAATTGTAATTCTCATCATTATGCGACAGTGGGATCAAAATATTAGATACAGCAAGTGGATTACCATCCCCTTCTAACCATTGTGAGAAGACAGACAGGTATAAGTGTAGATATAGTCAATTGATATGAGCTTGAAACTCTTGACGACTGAACGGATTCATTGAGCAGCTCATATAACACAAAAAAAGCTTTCCAAAAATTAAACAGTTACTTGAAAAGCTGCCTTAATTAGTTGCAATAAGGCCAATAGAACTGTTGAACTTGACATCGACTATACCTACGTTAATCTACGGTTCAAGTTCATGATGCAGCGTAATTGAGCTGATAAGGCAAGGCAAGTAGCGGGTCATTATGCGTCCTTAAAACGCATTAGCTCCCTTGGCTTGTGAAGGGCGCGGGCAAAGAAGGCGTAGAAGTGATTCATGATAATGTCCAATCCAAAAATTGTAACTCATAATATAATTATAATTATTTTTCATATAATTTAAATTGATATTATAGTTTTGACTGGCTCGGTGGCTCAATTGGTAGCCCCTGCCTTCTGAACCTAGGGTCGTGGGTTCGATTCCCACCCTTGACAAATATTAGTGTGATGAACACTTGTGTTTGTTCCGTGTCTGGGTGTTTATATTTGTATTTATGTATTTATTTGTGGTACCTTCATTGTTCTGATGCCCATAATACAAGTGCTAAAGCTACTTACTTTGGGATCAGAGCAATATCTATGATGTTGTCTGATATTTATTATATTATATTATTTATTATATTTATTTATTTAAAAAAAAGATACATAACAATAGATCGACATAAACATATGCTTTACAAGGTTTATAAATGGTTTTCATAGGCACCAATGACGGACCTGACCTGACCTCCACTGCGATGACGTTTTTACGACCTACACCACGCAAGCGTTATGTTTTTCCACACCTTTCTATAAAGTCAATTATAAATGGGCTTTCAATGATAATTAATTTTTAAGAGATTTGTTTCAGAATAGCTATTACCTAATTACAGTCATGTAACTGTCAGGAAACCTATTACCTAAATTAGCATCTACGTGCTTTCCCATTTACTGCGCTCAGTAACCTCTGGGAGTCAAAGGTTGACTATCAGGAAATTATTATAGCTTAGTTCACCTTTTGTACTTTTTGGACGTGCAATAAAAATTCAAGACCAGTCTTATAACTTGGAGACCATCAGCTCATTTCTGATTGACAAAGATTATTTATATTTTATAATTTGTGCCAGTAACGTTGGTGAACTGTGCGATTTATGAGCTTACGCCACGCATTAAAACACAGATAGATACGTCTAACTTATTTATCTAATTTTGTTTTTTGTTCAAAAAGGTTCGAACCACTTCTATGCCTTCCAAAGTCATTTAAATGTCAAATATCATCGTGGGAGCCTGACCATCTCAATGCCATCTTGTGTGTCCGGGCACTTGAACATTTTAGTAATTTATTACCACACACTTTAGACTTTATCTTTAGAAAATTATGGTTCGAAATGTTTACGGTAGTCGTGGCTACTTGTAACACACGATATGATGGCTTTTAGTACCTACTGTCATGAGATAGAATCGTTTTCTGAATAGATAGTTCAGATAACTGAATACGTTCGATGTTAAATCCTACTTCAAACATTATTTGAACTTAAAGCAAACGTAATTAAATACAATTGGTCTCTTGGCATTCTTCTCTGCCTTAAATAAAAGCATAATTTCGGGTTTAAAGTTTACTATTAAATTAAGTAAATGCCCCAGTAATGTATTAACTACCAGGTTTCCAACTTTAGTTAGTTAGGAGAACTCTTAAGTTTTCCCTTGTAAGTTTCTACTTTTCGAACCGGACAATCTCGATGTTTCCCAGAACATTTAAGCACTAACTTATTACTATTTAGTGACTGAGTTTAAATCTCTTTAATGTGTTAAAGGGTGTCAGAGTACATAGAGTTACATTCATCATCATCAGCCTAGTCAGTCCATTGCTGGTCTCAGGCCTCTCCAGTTGTTTGCCACTTTGGGCAAACATCTGGAGGTTTCACCCCTAATCGACAGACTGGGCGGTGATTTATGATTATGATTAAGTATAATTCCGTCTGTTGCATCACTATTGACTTGTTTATGTGATCAAAAATTGAACTGTGCTTGTGTAGGACACTTATAAAATCAGTTCAGAAGGTTCGATAAGATGCAAACAAATCCTCTAATACCACTGGCTCATCGAAAAAAACAACAATGTTTGCATTGTGTCCTGTTTTGATCCCCTTCAGCTCCGAGTGCAATATTAGTGGGATAGAATAACCTCGTGTAAGCGATACCTCGATATGCCGGGCGCCTCTTGAGCGACGAGCCGAGTGATTGTCTGACGAGCACAGGCAAATCTGTGTGCTTTGTGTGATCCATCATAGGTTTGAGTACTGTAAGGGACAGGAGTGAGGGAGAGTTGGATATCGTCCCGCAAATCGGTCATGATTTCGCGGTCGTTGCGTCTTGTTTGTATCACGCAATCGATCCACTGTCTGAGAGTTTGAGATGCTTCTATACTTAGCTGAATTCTAAATTCTGCGTCCACCCATGTTACCATAAGTAGCTTAAATCCGGCTTGGATTTTGGACCCTAAAACCTATCGGCACAACTTGTTTGATCCATTTCTCCAGTGTTTTCTACTCTTGTCAAAATATAAATAAATACTTACTGAAAACCTTGAATTTAATCGTAATTATGAACTTATACTTCCCTCTTATATGTTTGTAATTTTGTAGCACACTCAAACATTCGTACACTATTTTTATTATGCAATAAATATGAAAAAATAAATGTAAGTACCTAATAATCGATTCCCGATAATGTTTGCTTAAACTATTTCAATACCTAAATATTTTCAGCCTTTTACATTATAAATATTCCTATCTAGTAATATTCTAGGGTATTTTTAATACCCCAATAATGTGAACTAACTGGTGTCGGGCCCTTTGACTACTCGCGATCAGCGGGGGTGCTCTCGGATGTGCAATTCAACACTTTAATGCTTCTTTTATTGTCTTTTACTGAACACTTCGCAAACTCGGGAAGATGTTTGAGGCCCGCGACGGAAAGGCCGATCCGATCTCTATTATCTTCTTTTAGAAACTGTTTTAACGTAAATAATACAAGTTAGGGTTTACACCAAAGGCGTACTTAAATCTGAGATACCTACGTCTCGTATTCGAGGAAAACTAAGTATATTTGTTGTGACTTGTGTTGTTGATAGGCCCGTGACAAGAATATTTACAGGACATATAGAGCTCACAGCCTCTTGGTTGGGGCAATAAGGTATTTAAATTACGATTTTGGCGGCCAAGCGATCTCTGTCACCTTTTAGTTAGGGATTGGTGGCTTCAACTTCGTATTTTTTTTTATAGTAATTCGATGTAATACTCAATACTCAATCATTTATTGCATCTATAATGTAGGTACATAAATATTACAAGATGTTATAGGTAAGTTGGATCATTATAGACCCTGAAAGGGTACCGCAATTGAAGAGAGGACGCTAGTGGCTTCCCAACGCCTGATGGAAAGCGAAAGAGAAGCCCAATTCGCTGTGATAAACTGGCAAGTAGGTAACTGGTCAGTTACCTGTCAGTTGCCACTGCCCCATACCCCCACGAGCTCCGTAATTAGCCCGGCAGAAACACGACCCGGAGGTCATTTGGCTGCGGTATTCAATAGGGTGAAGGTCCTTCCCCGGACGGGCTCAATTCGAGCAAAGATTCGCTATTCGCCCTCTTTTAGATTCATTTTTAAACAGTAAAAAGAAATACGATTTAAAATAAATAAAAATAGCGGTGCGGTATTCTTGCGCCACGTTTGCCTCGGTCCAGTTTTTTAAAACCCATTAAGCGTCGCGGGCCCTTTGGGCGTCGCGGTGTCGCCGCGTGTTTGCGCCAACTCGCTTCAGTATCGCGTTACGAGCCTTTATGAAAAAAAATATGCGCTGCGCTCGGGGTATGGTACTCAAACTTTGAGCTATTCAATTTGTCTTACAAGAACATCGACCGTTCCTGAAGTATCTGTTTGAGTACTGTGTTAGGATAAGCAATAATCGGTGACCGATCTTTTGTAGAGGAAGCACGGCGCGTATTAATTGCTGTGGTGAGCCTACAGAAAGCACTACAAGTTTGAAACAAAATCGTTGTGTAGGTACCCAGAAAGACCGTAGATTTATTATACCATACCATAATGAACTCCTGGACTATACTGTTTTAAACCGTCACCGTACAAGATAGTGATCCTACTTACTAAATATTATAAGTGCGATACTTTCTTTTTCACGTGAAAACTACTGAATGGATTTGAAAGAAACTTTTTAGCACCTATTATCGATCATACACGAGATTAACACATTAGATATAATTTATAAGGAGGCCGATTTGTAACTATAATAATTTGGTTTGTGAGGCTTCAATATTTTGGCACTGTTGCTCTCGACTCGCGCGGTTGCAAGAACACGAGAAACAAGAACAAACTTGCTGTTCCAAATCTCAGGCTGCATAAGACTGGCAATTCATTTGCTGGGCTAAGTGTAAAATTCTTTAACAAAGTACCACAGAATATTGTTGAACTACCAATACATAGGTTTAAGTCTCATATTAAGTCATGTCTTATGAAAAAAGGATATTATAAAATACAAGACTTCCTAGACGATAATATTACATGGACATAATGAGCTGCTCGCCTGCACTTAACAAATATTGTATTAATGTATGACATCAACAGTATGATGATTATGTATATTTTTGAAAAAAGCCAAAATTGATGAGTTTCTTTCGGCACTTCTTCTCATCAGGCCTCATCCTTATCACGTCGAAGTGCTAGTAGTAAAAGTTTGACGTGCAAAAGAATTTACTTGTAAATCTACTTGCAGAAATAAATTATTTTATTTTATTTTATTTAGTTTTTCTGTGGTCATGCCGTTTGAAAAGCCTCACAAAACCATAATGGTTAAAAAAATGAACGCATGTCTATCGTCCAATGACACGCCCCATTTCGTTATCAGCCGCGTGACCCAGTGCGAGTGTGGCGCGTTTTGCGGTTAGACAGTGGGGCGGTGTAGCACAGTTTGATAAGCGGTGGGCGGGCATTAGAGCACGGTGGGACGAGCGGCTATTAAGTAATAGTCCGCCGGATGCGACCTGTAAATATCGCCCAGCGAACCGCCCATGGAAAACTGTGGAGTCGCTAACATTAAATAAATAGAGATAACTGAAATTTATTAAAGGCAGATATCCACCTTGTATGCACGTGCCATCTTGTACTATTCGTATGATGCATAATTGGAAAACGATAGTTTAAACAGCATGTCAAATCTTATTTGCATCTCACAATGTATTTTCAAGCTCTCGCTTTAGGAGAACCAGCAATGAAATTGAGTGATAAGATCTTGGTTATGACTTATTTTGAACATTTGAATTTCCAATATTTTACATACGAGTAAGAATAAGTACTTAAAACAAATATTTACTCAACATCGGCAGAAACAGACCTTTCGGTATGTATGAAACAACGTCGTTTTTGATTTCTGTCTGTCCCTGTGTAGGTATGTATAAGCTCAATCGTTACAACAAAGATGTCAGAAATCAAAAAATAACACAAAAAAAAAATTCGGTCACTCCATTCTTTTTAACTTCCGCTCTAAAAGCGCCAATAAATTAATTAGAGCCGCGTTAAAGACGTCAATCGCTTGTCTTAAATGTTATTTCTATCATACATCATCTATGGAATCACTTTCCTGTCAACAGGCGACTATCGTCCTTACCGTCCGCCTAAATTGTCTTAAGATTAGAAAATTCAGCACGCCTTTACGTCTTGCACTAAAAAAATTATGTAAACAAAAAACGCGTTATTTTCGTAGTTTTTAAAATATAAATGAGCCTCATTGAGGACGGGGCGTTCAATGAATTAGAAAAAAGCGTAAAAATAGTGTTAATGGGCGCACGGAACCATTTTATGGGCGAATAGGCGAAGGAAGTGTCTTGACGACTTTTATCTGGAGTTTTTATGTGTAAAGAGGTTTTATATCCATAATTACGTGCTTTTTTAATGGTTCTAAATGAGAACGGATAATTTGATGCGAGAAGTGCACGTGTAGTGCGGGGGTGAAGGAATGCGCGCTTTATGCGCCCGCGCCGCGCCGGTGCGGTCGCCGAATAATGAACTTTACGTGGGTTTATTGAGCTTAATACTAATTTTGTGTTGATAGTTACTTCTGTGTTCTTATTATCATCAGTAGTCGCAAGATAGAAGCTAGTACCTAAAGCGGGATATTATAATTAACAGGCATAATCTTTACATTCATTAATTTAATTAAAACGATATTTACCAATTTTTTGACAGATTTTATTTTATTACACTTTAAAATTAAAAGTTAAACATCTTTTGTTTTTTATCTATTTATTGCACTGCTCAAATATTTTGTCTATATAAAAAAAAAACAATTTTTCTTCATAACCTTTTTTATATGAAAAAGGCTTGCTAAAAACTCTAGTACACACACACTAATACACACACACACATCAAAAATAATTTTAATAACCAATTTTATCATGTAGGTAATAATTAATACAATAATTTTGTAATGTATCTTTAAATTACCTCTTGTAAGAAAGAGCGAGGTCTCCAAACACAAGTATTATACTCGTACATAAATGGAGATCCCAGCCATTGATCAATATTGTAAACGTAAAGATACTTAATAAATATTTTTTCATTTTCTAGTTTCCGCCATAATTATGTCCGATTCTGTATGCAAACTCTTAAATTAAGCTCTTTGCTCGTTGTACAGATGCTCATTTCTATTAGAGTACCTACTCTAAAACTTTTAACGGACCCCCATGGCAACACTCAAAAATCATTTAAACAGAAACCTGACCCTTACAATCATCGCGCAAGTGTCCCGGCGTGTGGTCACCACCCCCGGGGTCACACAATAGCCACGTTTTTGCTAACGAATCGCTTGGTTCCGGTCAATGAGGCGTCCAACTTGTCCACGAACGTAAACGTTGGGGTTTGCGTTTTAGTTTAATGACTTAATTATGTTCTGGTGAGTTATTATTGGATGAGATGGGGTGTCGAGTAGGTTTGAATAGGCACTTTTTGAGTAACTCTTTATTCTATCGCGTGATTAAGAAAACAGACTGATACTCGTAGAAGGTAACATACTTAGTTTATGACAGCATGTCATAATATTAAATTATAGTCACACTTACCGCCTCAACGAATCCTCCTCCCTATGTTATAGGTGTAGTAGCTATCAGATTATGACTGGGAGCGTCCCCCGGAAGATTCCCCTGGGGAAGATTCCTTTACTGGTAAAGAAGATGAGGAAGATTTGTTTTCTACATCCTACATTTCAGACCGAAACACCCTATTAAACTACCCTGATATGGGTAAGTAGGTACTACAGAATATAATATGCACAATAATAACTAAATGAAGCTTTTCATAATCATCCCATCAGGCCTCCAGGGTTTGGGCGACAGGCGCAATGGGTTTGTTCTATTGTGCCTGTCGACCTAACTTTTGGACCTCACGACCGCTTACCATCAGATGGAGTGAGGTCATCCTGAAAGCTCTTCTTATAAAAAAGAAAATCATAATCATCATCATAAGTCTGCAAACGTCCACTGCTGTACATAGCCCCAGTGACAATTGCCATTGGGGGGATTCGCCTTAGTCACTCACCTCACCACGCTTGGCAGGTGGGTTGGTGAGCGCAGTAGGTTTTATTTGTACCCAGGTAAACGCTACTGCCCGTTTCCTGATATTCCCTTAGTCGTCTTCTACCAAGTCCACAGGATGAGATGATTGTCATAATCTTAGTCACAAATATTTGGCCTAGATCGGATTAGGTACACTTTTATTACTGCTTAGCTCAATAGTTGACTGGTAGAGAATGCCTATGCGGCATCCGTCCGCCTTTTATAAACTGTATTAATTTGTGCAATGAAGATTAAATAAATAAATTAGCTTGGTTGTCATGAAAACGATCGGCTTGTCAAAAAAGTTTGCGAAGTCACAGACAACATTTTTAAAGTTCGCTTTTTTAGTAAAAAAAAATGTTGTTCAAGTGTTGTACTCCATTAACCGAACGGCAAGTGTGGAGACCACCAACACTCGGGCTCGAGGGCTGGTGCAGTGACCAGGGAGGCGAGCGGCGGCGACTCCGGGCGACAGGCCTAGTCTAGACGGGTGCCATGTGTTACCAATGGAACTCGCTCGGTTGTCGAACGGGTTTCGGCAAGCTCTTTAAGAGTTTTCGAGTTATTTTTATCTAAAAAATCAGGTTAGGATCAGGAATTTTTTTAATACTGAGATTGGAAGTCTAATATTACGTATTTTTGAAAGCTTGGCCATTTAGGCTACCTGATTTTAGTCTGTTATAAAATTTTAAAAACATTGACGTACGTAACGTTAAAAAATAGCTCAATAAGCACATTTTTTATATAGGCACAACAGTGGCCTCCTTTCAAATCGTAGAAAGGTAAAAAAACAACCCAAGCCGCTATGACAACTGACAAAAACATACAGTAAACGGTCAGTTGCCATGGTCGTGTCCATACGAATGCAAAACAAGATGCTTCTTGACGCTTCATTTCTAACTCATATAATTTAAACTTCAAGATATTTTCAATAAATAGATCTTTCTCAGATTTGTCAAATTTAAAAGTGAAAGCCCAATTCAGAGCTTAACTAAACGACTGTATTCAATACGAGACTGGTCCATAACTTATTTTGTTTCGATTCCACCACTTGAACCAAACTCGCTCCAAACTCCTCCCCGCGCAGAGCTCCTAGTAGGGGCCAATATTTGCGCAACGTGTTCCAGTTTTTTCACCGTCTCGCCTCCTTTGCGCTGTTTTGCCTATTAGTTAAGTGGCGTTGCCAAATACTAATTTACTTTTTCAGACGACCCTTTTTTGCCCAAAGGGGTAAACGTTTAAAAGCTTCTTTAAATGCTAATGGTTTGGAAATCAGGCGGCGGGAGTTGGTGCAGGGACGGGGTTAGTAAAGTAATACTTTCTTATGTGTTATTTATATTTGGCGTGTCTATTAATATTATATGATTGAGAATTGACGTTATAAGTACAGATGCGTGGGTCTGGGGACATAGCTTGTATGATGAGCGAGGCCCTTTTATTTTGAACGTCAGGTCTCGTCCTTTTGTATGTGTAAGTAGGTACATATAATAATGTTTTCTTACCTATAGATACAAAACACAGACATTACAGGAAAATATATTACAAATATTTATAAATAAATTTGGTACCTATAATGTAGAATGTTTTAGTACGAGTGTTATTTCGTTGTGATGTCCAACTTATAATTACATATTTCTAAATAACGTCTGAGTAGGTTACCTAAAAATTTACAAAAGTGTTTTTTGATACATTAACAATTCATACCAAAATCGTTAACCGACGCAGACGTCTGACCAGTTAGGTACCAACGTATCTCATCCCATCCGTGACTAAGGCGGCAATAAAACGGGCGTTAATTTCACATGCAGTTTTATCGCGATGGTCTCAAGATGAGAACCTCAAGTGATCCGAACCAAATGTGCTGCGTAAACAATGCTGGGAATGAGCGGCGTTTACGGTCGGAGTGACCTTACGCGGGGGCAGTCGGCGTGATCGATTCGGAGATGGATAAATATTTAAAGGTAGAAACACGGCGCCGCGAGCGAGGTGACGAGGCGTCTATACTTTTTGTGCGGTGAATACGAATGGCATACCAAAGCCATTTCTTCTTGTGCGTGTCGTAAGATATAAATAAGGCACTCTGTAAGCTTTTAGCTTCCCAGCCGGCCTGGCTGGCGACCATTGTGCACGCGACGAAACACCCGTAAAGTGACTTCGATCGCGTTTGGGATTGTTGTCTGTGTGTCCTTTAGTTGGTTTCCTTTTTTTGGGCCTGAAGATAACCCGAACTGGTAAGTGAACACTTCAGCCCAGGAGTTACAGAAGCGTTGCCGGCTTTTAAGAAATTTGTTGGCTTGCTTTTGGTAAGCCCTAAGTTATTGAATGAATTGGTAGGTACCTACGATAAATTTAACTATGTACGATGAACTATGGCTTCATTCATCTCTTTGTAACTACTTATAAAAATCTTAAAGTCAAATATTGACTAGTGTAACAATCCAATTAGCCGGGTAATTGGCGGCCATTTAACCCGTCCGTAATTAGTGCAGTGTCAGTGTTTACCTGAGGACATTTCCTGCGCGCACGTGCGCGTAACGCGAGCCGCGCCTAATGCGTGCGCCGGCGCAGGGTTGAGGCAATGTGTCGGTTTGGTATCGATGTGTTTAAGTTATAGTAAGACATATCGAAAGACAAATAAGTACTTTGTATAGGTATGAAGACATTTCTTTTTTATAGTAGCTCGACATAATGGCTTCCCTACGCCTGATGGAAAGCGAAAGAGAAGCCCAAGTCGCTGTGACATCGGGGAAGTAGCTGGTCAGTTACTTGTCAGTGCCACCGCCATGCCGACCCAACCCTAACCCCCCCACGAGCTCCGGAAACCCTACTCACCGGCAGAAACACGACACGGACGTCATTTGGCTGCGGTATTCTATAGGGTGAAGGTCCTTCCTCGGACGGGCGGTTCAATTCGAGCGAAGAATCGTTTTGCCCTACCTCTCGTTATACATACGCACATTTATTCACTTTTTTTTGTTGAATGAACTTAAAATGAGTTGAGGACTCTATTGCCGTCCACTGGTCATAGGACATAGGCTTTTCCAGTAGTTCGCCACTATGAGAAACGTCTAAAAGTTTTACTCATAATCACCATCCTGAGCAGGCGGATTGGTGATAGCAGGGCGAGAGCTCCCCGCTCTGGTAACGCTGCTGCCCGTCAACGCCCTGCGGCATTTAGCTACGCGTTCAATCGTGATGGTTATACCGCCACCAGTCAGTTGCCAGAGCCTCGTCTGTTATTCAACAGGATGCACCACGGGCAGGTGAGGGTGGCTTGGAGCGAAAGCATGATGGGCACCCTTATATCCTAACATACTTACATTATTGTAATACCAAAAGCTAATTTAATTATTAGCTAGACGAAGTGGTTTTGCAATAAATTTAATTTATCTTTGTATTCACTCGGTTATCGATATCAAACGCAGTGGCATCCCTAGTAATCCCGACGAGAGGATGAGCGGTAATGCAGTGTTTACGCGCGGGACAATCGGGATCGAGCCCGGTTGACTCACAACTCGGGAGGAAACGAACAGGATCCTCAGAATCACTCGCGCTAATGGCTTCTGCCTGCGACTCTTGACGTCTCCTTTTTGGGAATAAGTGAACTCAGTGGACGAAGAGTTGATAAGGTGATTCAACATAGTGTACAGCGTGTGTAGTTACGTACACGAAAACTTTAAAATAATAATACAATGATGGTTCTAGGATATGTCCATTTAATAACACTTTTAAGATGTGATAATCAGTACATTAATTTGGAATAATTATAATTTATTAATAATGTATATGTCACCGGAAAATAGCAAGAATCGTAAGTTGATCAATTTCCTAGGTAGTTGATTAACTTTCGGAATATAACAAACGGTAGTTGAAATGTATTATTTAACGCAATGGATTTCAGTTAGTTGATCAATTTACGGTAGCCTGACAGTCATTTAATAATTTACGATATTGACACAAGTAAAATCGTCCTCAAATGGGCCAATCGTTGCTCAATGTACTATTTAACGGTGCACTATTACCCGTAACTTAATACACTGTTCCCTGATTGGTTGCCGGGATAACGCCACGTGAGCCATTGGACCAATCAACGTTCACCTCACCTTCGTCGGATGATTTTACGGCAAGACCCCGTAAAATGATCAATTTATTAAAATACATACGTTAAATAATACATTTCAACTGTCGTTTATTATTTTCCGGAAGTTAATCAACTACCTAGGAAATTGATCAACTTACGATTCTTGCTATTTTCCGGTGACATATACATACGTAGTACAATAGAGACAAATTTACTATCGTTCCATTTTTTAAA
The DNA here is from genome assembly GCA_031163375.1 of Conogethes punctiferalis. Lineage (NCBI taxonomy): Eukaryota > Metazoa > Arthropoda > Insecta > Lepidoptera > Crambidae > Conogethes > Conogethes punctiferalis. Next base: position 7,288,842 of record CM062098.1, on the reverse strand, counting down.
TTGCTTATTTGTAGCACAGAATAATAATAATAGAGTTGTATCGTAGTAGCTGCTTCTTGAAGATCGATTAAACTGGGTATACGGAAAATAATAAAATGCTACAATAGGTAGGACATATTCCATTTGTTACTATTGTTTTGATTTGAATTAGAAGATTGGTTAAAAGAAAATGAGATATTTTTAAAGAAGAATCTCACGGGCTTGCAATGCTAGTATGCGTGAACACGCATTTTTTTATTTAATTTATTTAATTAACGGATCCCTATGGTACAAAAGTAGCGCACCTTTGGTGTTGCATTTACCGTCAGATGACCACCTCAGGTGATCCGCCAGCCAGTTCGTTCAAGCCCGTTTGCCCACTATGGTAGAGAAAGTAGGATACTGATGAGCAGGATGATTCCACTTTTTAATGGTTCGACAAAGTAAGGCTATTTGGCTTAACTTAAAAAATAATGTAGCAAAATGGTTGGCAAGTAGCAAAGTGAATAAAGCAATGATTGCACCTACACGTAGGCACCTCCCGAGAGTCCCGAGCGACGGTTCGTACTTAGCGGAGAGAGCGCTCTCGGCGTCTTACAAAATTCTTCGTCCGGAAGGCGCAGCTTGGCATTTTCATAATGTCGCCCGCGCCCACGCCGTATTCATATGATAATTTTATTGCGGAACATTTCTTGGTGGTGTGGAGAGGGATTCCGAATGTGTTCTTTCAAATTAAACTTAGTTATTGCAATTGAACATCATGAACATCGACGTGTCTTTTGAGAGATTAAATAGGTATGTTAAGATATTTTTAATAATAAGACCTTTAATTGACAGCCCAGAAATGAGACATAAAAGGCCATTGTTATGCATGTCAACTGCGTTCAAAAGGATGTACTTATCATGTACCGTTGGAAGTTGTAATTTCTCCTAGTAATCGGAACTGCTGCCTAGAACAAAAGATTTGGCTCGGATTCAATCCCATCTCATCCATTCAATCTCGTCTCAGATAGATCTGATTTTCTTGTGGCATCAAATTGCTATCAAGAAAATTGGATCTAACACATTTAATAGGAATTACAATTATTTTTATATCTCCCATTTGTCGAAGGCTTTTTCGAAGTCCACAAAAGTTAAATATATCTTTTGTGGAAATTTTTGGGAGATATATTTAACTTTTGTGGACTTCGAAAAAGCCTTCGACACGCTAGGATGGAACGCTATCTGGAACCGGCTACACGAAATTGGAGTTCCCGAAAAGATCACCAACATTATTAAGGCCATCTACGGGAAATACTCCTGTAGAGTGACCCACAACGGCCTTGTCTCGGAAGACATACCAGTCCAAGCAGGTGTACGCCAGGGGTGCCTTCTCTCACCTCTCCTTTTCCTTGTCGTCCTGGATGGCATCATGGACAAGACCACCATCAGCAAGCGCCGAGGCATAGAGTGGGGACTGTCCAACGTCCTGGAGGATTTGGATTATGCTGACGACCTATGCCTATTGAGCCACACACATGCCGACATGCAAGCCAAACTGGACGACCTACAAGGAGAGGCCTCGAAGACAGGACTGAGGATCAACACTCGGAAGACGCAAGAAATGAGGTGTGGACCCATCAACTCGCTACCGTTGCACATCGGCACGCAGGAGGTGGAGAGGGTCCATAAGTTCATATACCTCGGTAGTGTAGTGTCGGAAACAGGAGAGACCGAAGAGGACATCACTTCGAGAGTCGCCAAAGGAAGAGCAACCTTCGCGCAGCTCCGCCCCGTGTGGCAATCACGGAAGCTGACCAGGAGAGTTAAGCTTAAAATATTCCGGTCCAATGTTAAAACCGTGTTGCTGTACGGGTGTGAGACGTGGAAGGTCACCAAGGACATCTCGCGCCGGCTCCAGGTCTTCATCAACCGCTGTCTTCGCCGTATTCTCGGTATTTACTGGCCCGAGAAAATCTCAAACGTAGATCTGTGGGAACGCTGCGGTGAGGCTCCGATTGACCAGCAGATCAAGCGCCGCAAGTGGAACTGGATCGGCCACACGCTCCGACGGGACCCTAACCACATACCGAGGCAAGCCCTAGACTGGAATCCCCAAGGAAAACGGAAACGTGGTCGCCCTAAGCAATCCTGGCGGCGGACGGTCACTGCAGAAGCGAAGGCGATTGGAATGACCTGGAGCGAAGTGAAGCGCGAAGCTCAAGACCGTTCGGGATGGCGACGTACTGTGGACGCCCTCTGCCCCATCCAGGGGACATAGGACAATAAGTCACAATTATTTTTGTTATGCAAAAAGTGTCAGACGAGCAAATGTCGCGATGCCTGATGGTAAGCAGTCGACACCGCCCATGGACACGCGCAACTCAAATCGAGTTTTAGGGTCGCTGCCGGCCTTTTAAATAGGAGTACTCTCGTTTCTTGAAAGAAATACGATAAATAATGAGTGCATAATGTAATATGCTACTCGTACCATTAGGGAATTATTATTTCATGCGTAGGTAGGTACTCGATACTTCATACAGACTCCGTCCGCTGCGGTCAAAATTCGTTAAAGGGAGTAGGTACTGTTAATGGTACTTTAAGAAAGAAGTGGTCTCCACAGTTCCCCCAAGACTCCTCGCAATTTGCCGGTGATTCTTCGCTCCCGGCCCCGGCGCACTCGCGCAATCAGGCGCCCGCGGCAAAGAGTCGCCACTTTGATAAACTTTTACACTTACCCGATAGAATTCCTTCTTTATTCCCGTAGAACTTGTGGATCTGGAAAAAGTTACTTGATCGCAAATCGGTTGGACAGTAAGTACCACTTTTTGTGTAAAACGACTTACGCGTTAGAAAGCTCTTAGCTCAGAAACCGAATTAGGGGACTCTTCGACGTTAATTGTTCCTATCATCATCAGCAGCCTATTCCAGTCCACTGCTGGACATAGGCCTCTCCAGTTGTTCGCCACTTAGGGCAAACGTCTGGAGGATATACCTACCTACCCATAATCGCCACGCGACAGGCGGGTTGGCGATCGCTGAGCGTAACTTCTCGCTCCGGTGACGTTGCTGCCCGTCATCGGTCTGTGGTACTTAGCTACGCCTTCAATTGTGATAGTTATAACCGCCACCAGTCGGTTGCCTTTCGCTTCGTTTGTTATTCAGCAAGATGCAACATGGGCAGGTGAGGTTGGCTTGCAGCGTAGGTAATGATGTTACTCCCTTACATCCCTGTTCTTATAGTAATGTTATAGAATGTAAGAGATGCTTTTTAATGACAACATAACGAGTCTAGTCCATTGCTCTATGAACGTTTGACCAACAGAATCATAGGCCCATTAACTTTTCGCCCAAAAGACATTTGACCCATGACCTATCCGACAAAAGAACGGTTCGTCAGTGAACGTTTGACCAACAGAATCTTTGGCCCAGACGTGACGTGTGATATACAGGTACTTTATGCTATTACTACACTGCTTTTAAGATTTTTATTAAGACTATCCTGGTTTGAACGCACGACGCGTGCCAAATTGATTCGGCATCGAGTGGCCCTCGAGCCCCGAGAATGCTTCGGCGTAAAGACGTACTACGAGATACGAAAATATTTTGATGGCCTTATACAAATATTTTCCGCAGAGAGGCAAGAGCACCGACATTCCGCCTACATGTTTTTATAGTTTATATGTATCTAAGTGTGTATGTGTGGAAGCAGCAAATCTAAGTAGAATACGGATCTATGGATTCGATTTACAACGCTACCTACTAGGTTGTGCTTGCGATTTCGATCGTCTAAACTTTATGATAATGATAAAACTTGTGTTTTTTACCCCCAGTTTCTACTTTTTTTGGAAAAAATATTCAGTGGCCCGATACACTTTTATGCCTTTTATATTACCTATTATAGGTACATAGATATTGATTAATGGTGTTATATCCAGAAGCGTAGCGTGTCTTGGCGGGGCCCAATATAAAAATTTTTGGGGGCCCTTAGGAAGGGAAAAGATTTGTCACAAAATTTGGGAAGTTTTTGCTTAGATATGCACTTCGGGGACCTCCATGGCCTGGGGGCCCCGTATACTTAATTGATACGGCGGTAGCTAGCTACGCCCCTGGTTATACATATCATCAATTAATCAATATAATACCTACTTAGATACGAGTATGAGCAAGATCCTTATACCTATTAACTTACTGATACTCGATTTAAAAATTTTGCTACTTTAATTATCTTAAGCTAACTATTTTAGTTGAATTGATTTGTAATAGGTATGTAGGTATAATATCGGGGATCAATCCCCTAACATTTTCCATTGTAGATCCTATTAGTACCTCTACCCATTAGCTATCTGCATGATTAAGTCATCTGCAATCTTCGCCTGAGGTCTGCGATTCTATAAATTAATTAGGTATCTTCTATATATTCAAAAAAGGTAATTTCCTAGAAATCATGACGAATGTTTAAAAAAGAAACATGACAGATTAAACCATATTGCACTTTTATTAAACTCTATGATCATATATTTACAAACGTGCACAAATACCAACTACTTAAACATTCAACCAGTTAAACATATTTACAACATTAAGCCTAAACATCAACAATTTATTCTACTAACTACTCGGTGATCAATCTTTGGTTGGTGTACATCATCTTTGGTTAAAACTTAACTCATATCTACATACAATCTTTGGTCTATTTTGTACGAATCATTTTAAAATAAATCTGATTCATAAACTTATTTCCCGAAAAAAGGGACCAGTCACTATTTATCTACAATCTTGCTTTCTTTTTTCTATTTATGTACATAATTGTAAGTATAGGATCCCGCTATACAACGATCTCCACCCAGATGTTTATTTGATGAAACTTATTTAATATGTAATTAAATGTCAATAAATAAGTATATTGCATACCTAACCTATCAAGTTTCCGTCCAGAGCATGATTTGCTGGATGGAGGAAGCATTGTTAAACATTTCACCGGTTTGATTATTAAATAAATTCTATACCAAACGAAAGTATGAAGTGCGATTTACTTAATTACATCTAAAATAAGTTTCATCAAATAAACATCTCGGTGAAGGTCGTTGTACAGCGGGATATTAGACCATTTTATTGAATTTAAATTACGAATCGAATCTATCGTTCTAAATTTCTTTTTTCTTCAATTCTCCACTTCGATATTACTGGCCATGCTTTCATTGCTATTCTCGTTCAGTTCAATCGGACTTTTTCTTTTTTCATCCGCCTTCTCTTTGCTTTGAGAATTTTCGCCGTAATTTTTCTCACTGTCCGTTCTAGGTTCGCTACGCTCGCTTCTGTCCAAATCGCACGGTAATGGCATACCGAAGGCTGGATGTCCTGGGTAATACATGTACGATAGAGGTAGATTAGGATAGTTCATGCCTAAGTGTGGGCCGTAGAGGGATTGTAATACCGCTTGGTTGTAGGATTCTTGCAGTAACGCTTTGTACTCGGGATTCTTCGCGAAGTCTACGCCGTAGACTCCAGCGAAATGTTTCAGAATCGGGGAACCTTCTAGGAGATTTGGGGACGCGAACAGCGCTGGGTTGATTCCTTTGCCTAAGATTGGGGTCTGGTAAGGCTTGATATCCGTCATGGGCTGACCATTGTTGTTGACCAGTACTTTGACGGCGACTTTCCTGGCGTGGTTGGCCGCCGCAGCCGCTGCTGCCAGCATGCCGTTCTCCTGCATCTGCAGTTGCTTTCTTTTCGTTTTGTAGCGTCTGTTCTGGAACCAGATTTTGACCTGTGTCTCTGTCAGTTTGAGAGAGACGGCTAGGTCTGCCCGTTCGGGTCCTGAGAGGTACCTTTGTTGGCTGAAGCGTCTTTCCAGTTCGTAGACTTGGGCGTGAGAGAAGGCGGCTCGCGATCGTTTCTTTCGGGTGCTTTGCGTGTAGTCTGAGAGGGGGAAGGTGGGGGAGAGGGCGCGTGTGGGGGGAGGGGAGCACTTGCGCTCGTAGAGAAAAGGCTTGTAGCCGAGGTCTGAGCCTGGTGAGGAGTTGTGGCGGCGCGCCGGAGACCCCGTCGTCGATGAGCGAGAGTCGTAGTCATCTGAAACAAGGGAGATTGGTATTAGGATGTTGGTTTGGCAAGAAGGACTTAAATTGTTTATGAACCTCTTAAGTTTTAGAATAGGACCACCCTATCTTATGTCGTAGATGACGAATGTCGAGAAACGGGCAGCAACGTTTACCTAGGTTCACATATAACCCTTCCTTCGGTTACCAACATGCCTGCCAAGCGTGGTGACTTAAAGATCAACCTCAACGACCTCAACGACAATTCATCGCCTATGTCCAATGGACGTCTGTAGAGGCTGATGATGATGATGATGAAATTTTATGTATGTAGAAACGCCCGCTATGTCGCTCGCTTCACTCAACGTTGTGTGATGGGGTCTGTGCATGGGAGTTACCATGACAATAAAACTGTCACGGTGTTGGTGGCCTCTTTACTTTAATAGCACCTAGTAATTTGGTTTATTGATAACCCAAATCGCATCGCATACCAAATCGGTGAGCGACAAAACGCAATCAAAGCAATCAGTAAAAGTCGGGAACTCATTAGGGCGCGTTCACACGACACGAATCAATTAACGGTCACGTGACGACAATGGATCCATTACGCAAATTGTCGCCGACGGCGGGGACGCGTCTAAGTCGCCACTAACTGTACCGGCACTAACTGTATTTTTGCGTGCGTTCTGAAACTATTGTTCGAAGTTTACCGTCATTTGTTACTGATGGTAGCTGCTTTTCAGGAAATGCGGTTGGAATCGAAACTAGAGGTGGAGTGAGGAACCAGATAATTGATATAATTTTAGTTGTTGTTATAGACGTATGTTGTTGACGAGTATATTAAGTATACAATGTATAAGTATACAAATATTTTAGATATAATGACATGACATAATGGATATATCTACCCTAAATGAAATTACCATTACGGCTATGAGCATTTATCATTTACCTACTTATAAGTTATACGATTTTAGAATTTTGTTTTATTAAACATGTTTTAATACTTTAGTGCTCATAAACGTTGACTAGCATAACTTTATGTCTATGAATTAGTTTTAGTTTATTCAAGCAAAAAGAAAAAAACACTCAATAGATAATACGATTGAAAAACGAATACACAAAAATATTACTAACAGCCCCCATTTCTGAAAAGATAGCACAAAAGTTTGACATAGACGTTCAAAGAGCGCAATCAAAAACCGGGCTAATCAAAGAAATTTACATAAAACGTTCCTTTTATAATTCGCCGCGGCACGCGCTCGATCAGAACCTAGTAATTACTAAATTGAATGGCTGAATAGTGCTTTTAAGCGTCATCACTTATCGTAATGAGGGTGTCGCAAGCAGTGGCTAAGTGGCGACGTCGCGGGCCGGCACCGCGTCAACGCACTATTACACAACTATTGTTGTCGCCTTGCGGGGACGCTCGTTTGAACTTGGAAGGGTGGTAGCGGAGCCTTTATAATCTGTGTGGTCGGTAGTTAGATATATTTATAAAAGCTTTTATTTTTTTAATCTTTAAAACTGTTGTGACCTTTCCGTTATAGTGCCTAACTCTTAAGTCCCGTATTTTATTTCAATTTTTTTTTCTTTTAGGGAAAAACTTGCAATATTCCAATATTTCAGTAGACTATTTCACAAGATGTTGTGGTTATTAACTCATTACGGTACAAGTAGAATATTTCATCTATGGACTTAATTCCAAAACATTATTTCTAAGCACTGACTCTATTTCATTAACTGGTAAATGTTTATTGGTTACGTTCTAAATTACTTGATAATAACGTCATAACAATGACGTACCTATGACGTACCTATTTATTAATACGAGCACGTAATCAATATTTGACGTAAAGAGTCGACGTCATTGTCTTATCAAGTGGATAGTGCTTAAATTAAACTACATAATTACTTATTATCTAATTAGTTAGACATAAACAATATTAGTTTAATTGCTTCATTGTGGACGTACGCACTTAACGCGGAATTTACCTACTTAGATACATAGAATAGATATCATTAAAAAACTTTATCATGTGCTATTATTTATTATCCTAGAATACACCAAGACTCGGGTCTTAGACAAATTCTTCTTGAAATCTTATTAGGCATAGATAGAATCTTCGGAAAATTCATTACTCTGTGTGTTGGCTAGACCAACGAACGATACTTACTTAGTTTAAAATAAGTATGTAGCTTTACATGTAGGTATGTACAGTACATTCTGGCATGTCAATAAATTTATGAGCTAGATAATATGACTCATAGATATACCTTACATTAGGACTAATTAAAAGGCAAATAAAGAAATTGAAATTAATTAACATCTTCGAATTATAAATAAGTACATTGTACTTACTTTGATATATGTATTTTATTTTGTGTAGAAATCTTTTAATCTAATTATTAGAATATTACGAGTATATTTATAAAGTACTTAGTCATAATAATATGTAGGTATCTATAGAGTGATAATGGTATGTGAAGGGTGCCTAATGCACACAGTGAGTGAACAGAGTGGACGCTCCATTACACAGCTATTGTCGAGAAATTAATTGGCGATTTCATTTGAATTTTAACTATTCTATCATACCATGGACAGTCATCTATGCGTATAAGTACAGTAGGTACATCAGTGAATACAACAACAGCTTTTCGCCGTAAAGAAATCCTTATCAAATACCTACCTGCTATGAACTAAATGGATTTGGTCACTAAATACCTAATTTATTCGTAATTCGTAAGTCGGCAATTATTGCTGAATTCACTTCAGTACAAGTGAAGGACACACTTCTCACCTCAGCACGGCACTGGAACAAAACCAAACAGTCCCCGGACAAGCTGAATTTATCTCACATAGGTGAGCCCGGCTGTGATAAGCGCCCGGTCTATGTGAATGAGCACCTTACTTACTCCATACGTAAACTATTTTTTCGTGCCCGCGAGTTTGCTAAGAAACACGATTATCAATTTTGCTGGATATCAAGGGGTAAGGTGCTTATTCGCAAGGATAGTACCTCTAAGTACATACATGTTAAAACCGAACATAGCCTTCTTTCCATATTTAATTCAACTGAATAGTATCAGAACTAAAGCACTACAAATCTTCTATAATTACTACATAGTTATATTTTGTTACGTTGAATATAAGCAACTTTCGCATAATCTCAATACACTTCACAAACCATACACACAACACATAACACTGACACTTCTTAAATTCTCATTACCATATCTCAAACAAGATAACACACCAATGATATTTCTAAATGACTACCTCAGTAGCCCTGCACAGGATACCGGACTGATCTGGCACTACAAGACAGCATGTACTCAACATGTATCTCGACATGTTCGTGTGGCATCAACACCTGGAATATTAAAGAGTAATCTGATACTTTTTGATGGGAGTGCAATAGTAATAACGTTAATGTTTTACAATAACGTAGGAGCCAATAAAGCTCTCTACGTCTCACGATTATCAATAACACATACAAAATGGCCAACTTAGAGAAGCTTGCCACCGACATTGACAAATTCAATGTCGCTCAATCATACTGTTGCACCCCAGTTCATTGTAAAGATTATATTCCTACCAACACACCAACATTAAAAATTTTACATGCGAATATCAGAAGCATCGGGAAGAATTTTGATAGTCTTATGACCATGTTTACCTTAACAGAAATAGATTACGACATCCTAATACTTACAGAATGTTGGTTGAAGAGCAATAATGTTCTCCCTGTCTTGGACGGCTACATTGGACATTCCACAGCTAAAAATCCACTACAGAATGACGGTGTGGTAATCTACGTTAAGACAACTTTAAAATGTCATATCAGGGAGCCTACTATTTTGGACGCTAATTGCCTCATGTGTTCAATCGGCAATATAAATGTGATCGCCATTTATCGTTCCCCCTCATTCGATAAACTAGATAATTTTTTCAATAGTCTTGAAAACATAGTTACCACGACCCATTCCCAGAATATAGTGGTTATAGGGGACCTAAATATTGACATTAAAGAAAATAACATACATCGACACTCTGACGAATATCTCACACTCATGTCTGCTTTGGGTCTCTTACCGGCACATCTTTTTCCGACGAGAATGAATAACTGCTTAGATCACGTATTTTTGAAAACCAAACTGACAGCCACAGTAGCAGTCGTTCAGACTGATATTACTGACCACTACCCAATACAACTGGCACTCTCATTAAAACACAATCGTATTGCTAATCCCAGTTCCTACACAATTACTAAACTTAATTATGAGGCAATAAAAACCGAACTTGATAATACTAATTTCAATATAGTTTTGAAGGATGAAAACCCAGAGTCAGCTACCAACACTCTCATCACTGTAATAAAAAGTGCAATTGTAAACAACACGATTACTAAAAAAGTCTCTCGGAAATGGAAAGTCATAAAACCATGGATTACTACTGGTATACTTCGCTGTATACGAAATCGTGATGCTATGCACCTTAAGCTTAAAAATAATCCAGGGAATCTTATTTTAAAAACTACTTATAATAGATATAGGAATTTTTGCAATGCCCTATTAAAGAACCTTAAAATCTCCTATGAAAAAACAGAGTTTGAAAAAGCCGGAAATAACCCTAAAGCTATGTGGAATGTTGTCAAGACCATTACTAATACTAAAAGCCCTAAATTACCACCTCACGAGCTCCTAGAAATAGCCGACGACGAAATGGCTTCAATCAATCAGGTTAATGAGTTCTTCGTTAACATAGGTAAAAATCTGGCATCTAAAATTTCTACGCCAACAAATGATGCTGACTCGAACAGATGCTCAAATAACAACATCGTAAGAAATTCCCTTGTTATCCTCCCTATTAAAAACTCAGAGATGAAAATGTTAATCTTGAGTCTTCGTAATGAATGTGCTACGGGCTGGGATAATATCCCAGCTCAGGTATTAAAACAGTCGTGTGATGCTCTGGTCCCTTCTCTAACACATGTTTTTAACCTCTGCATATCGCAGGGAGTCTTTCCAACTGCTTTAAAAAAGGCAATTGTTCACCCAATTCACAAGGGAGGGGACAGAGACTGTGTCACAAATTACAGGCCCATCTCTGTACTTACTGGGCTCTCAAAGATACTGGAGAGGTACCTAAATACATCACTAAGAGCCTATCTGGACAGGTATGATATCTTGTCGTCAAACCAATACGGATTTCGAAGTGGTGTGTCCACTGAAGATGCAGTGTCCAGTTTTACTAATACTTTGGTAAGCCATATAGACAACAAAGCAAAGTGTTACGGTATCTTCCTGGACTTATCCAAGGCCTTTGACACCGTCTCTGTCCCAATCCTCATATCAAAGTTGGAATCCATCGGAGTTCGAGGTATCTGCCTTGACATGTTCACTAGCTACCTCACAGACCGGTCGCAGTGTGTGAAAGTGGGGTCTTTTATCAGTAATGAGCAAACAATATGTTACGGTGTTCCTCAAGGAAGCATATTAGGACCTACGCTCTTCCTAATTTACATGAACCAGCTATGCAAACTGTCCATTGAAAACTGCAACATATACACATATGCTGATGACACTGCCTTGTTGGTTCATGGGGATTGCTGGGAGACCGCTGATGGATTTGCTGCGAATGCACTTCGTATTGTAAAAAAATGGCTAGACAAAAACCTTCTCACACTCAACCTAGACAAAACAAAGGTAGTTCGCTTTGACATATCAAAAGCAAGGAAACCGGAATCTGCAATACCCAAAATTATCGTTCACACATGTCAAGACGGAGTTTCAAATCAGTGCGGGTGTAGGGCACTAGATACTGTCAGCAGCATTAAGTACCTGGGAGTGCACTTGGACGAGAGGCTCGACTGGCGTGTCCAAATAGAGACAACTATTGCAAGGGTTAGGAGACTAATCTACATATTTAAAAATTTACGCAATTCAGCTGACCACAAAACCCTTCTAACGGTCTATTCTGGACTGTGCCAGTCGATCATCTCGTACTGTGCATCGGTATGGGGAGGAGCAAATAAAACAATATTTATAAAACTGGAACGTGCACAACGAGCCGTTCTTAAAGTCATGACGCGTAGAAAACGCACATACCCGACAATTAAACTGTACGCGGAATGTCAAGTCCTCACGGTTAGACAGTTAGCCATACTACGAATGGTGCTCCGTAGACACTCAACATCCACATACGACCATGTAACAGCATCTAGACGGCGGATGGCGCTTGGAGTATGCCCACAGGTGAAATGCCGTACAGTTTGGGCAAAACATAATTTTAACGCCCTCAGTGCCAAACTTTACAATATAATAAATAAAAACACTAAAATATACTCTCTAACAAAATATGAAGTGACGAAATCTACTGAGAAGTTCTTACTTTCACTTGGATATAATGAGACTGAGGATTTGCTTAAATAAAAAGTTTAAGTAAACGATTACAAAAAAAAAAAAAAAAAAAAGTAACCTTAAATCAAACACACAAATAAATACAACACAACAAACACACACACACACTTAAGCACACGCACAGACACACACACGCACACACTCACACACATACACAGACACACACACGCACACACTCACACACATACACGGACACACTCACGCACATACACTACTGCTTTTAATTATAAGGTGCACACTAACTAACTAGATAGATAATAATATTATATACATACATATACAGGTTGCATCAGTTACTGCAAATAGTACAGACACTACTACTAATGTTATTAGCCATAAGTACCTAAATGTACATTGTAATGGTAGGAGGAATCGCTGCCGACTAAGATACAGGACTAGTCCTAGTTTAGGAAGCAAAAGTTCCGATTAATTGTTTACGCATTGTATTTCAACCAAACTATAAGTACTCAAATAACATGTAAACTGTACATATTGGTTTTTCAATAAATTATTTTATTTATATTTTATTTATTATTATTTATAATTAAAACCAATATTGATATCCAAACATAGGCCAAACACAAATGTTATGGTACCTAGGTATGAGATGAACGTACCCTAAGCCTTGAAGGAAATTCGAAGTGCCAATAATACTTTATGTTAACTCACAAAGGTAAAAAACTAGTTAACAATAGGTACTTTAATAATGGAAAGCAGATTAATTTCTTTACATTGTACCTAGGTAGGTATTTTATTTCAGGAATAAATCTGTTACCATAGTTACATAAATCAATGCAAAGAAGCAAACCTGTATGAATGGATCTATCTACAATTTTAATAAAAATGTAATACTTATTAGGTACCTGATAGTTCTGTGACCGGGTAGCTGTTCTTCCTAGACATGTCCAGGGCTCCGTCGTCGGCGTAGTCCCGGTAACCTCCACAATCGTCGTAGTATTTCAAACTCTTCTCCATAACCTCTTTCTTCGGAAAATCCTCCTTGGCATAACAACTCGACGCCTTCGCCAGAAAACTCTTCGCGCCAAAACTTTCTTGACAGAATTTCCCCTCATTCTCTCTGGTCAAAATGTCATTGATAGAAAATGGCGTTGTCAAATTTGTTTTTTCACAATCTTGCAACGTAAGTGAGTCTTTAAAGTTTTTCAATTTTGAATCCATTTTTTATTTTCACATACACTTCACCGCACGGCTTACCGCAGAAGCGTTCCTCAAACGAATAAACTTTCGTGATAGATTACCGCCCGCTTGATGGGCCCTAAGCCTTAGAGAGAGACGGCGATATAGAAACTTTACGCATTTTGTGTGGGTTGGAGGGAGATAGAAGTATTTGGAGAGTGTCGTTTTTTAAAAAAGCACGCGGAGTAGCGTAAGTAGTGGGGATCGTTGAGTTTTTCTTGAAGATGTTTACGTGAATGCGATTTGATCGCTTAGCTCACGATGCGGCGAGCGATGCTGCGTTGAATTGGTCTGTTTGCGCAATTTTTTTTTATGCGGCTTTGTCAATGGGCGGGTATCGGGTATTTGTTTTCTTAAAATTAAATGATGTGTCTATTATTGCGGTGTCAATTAAGAATTTACTTTCAATCACTATATTTATTTCAGACAAAATTTACCGTGTCTTATACCTACTTACTTAATGTACAAATAACAAAATTAATAAGTAAGTTTAGCATTCTTATTAATTAGCATTTGTCGGTGTAAGTATGTGACTAGATGAATTAGGTACCTATAGATAAATTAAAAATAAGTAAGTAGGTAGGTATGTGTTCTCATATAAATTTTAGTCACAGTTAACTAATTTAAATTATGAACTAGGTATACCTATACAGCTGGCCATTATATCCTTCGAAAAGTTATAGTAAGTATGTACATATTTTAGTTTTTACATCAGTACTTACTCTTTTTTCAGTGAAAGAACACTTACCTATTTAATTTCGTTTCAGTTCTAACGAAATTAAATAGGTAAGTGTTCTTTCACTGAAAAAAGAGTAAGTACTGATGTAAAAACTAAAATATGTACATACTTACTATAACTTTTCGAAGGATATAATGGCCAGCTGTATAGGTATACCTAGTTCATAATTTAAATTAGTTAACTGTGACTAAAATTTATATGAGAACACATACCTACCTACTTACTTATTTTTAATTTATCTATAGGTACCTAATTCATCTAGTCACATACTTACACCGACAAATGCTAATTAATAAGAATGCTAAACTTACTTATTAATTTTGTTATTTGTACATTAAGTATTAATCAAAATGTAAGTAATTACAGGAACAATTACGACTAGGTAGGTTTTATTAAAAATCCTAATGTAGTTTGTTGTAGCTTATAAACGTTATGTTTTTGTCTTATAGCAAAATAGTCCCTTTTTCAAACCATACGATAAAACGAAACGTTTCAAATGAGTAAGTAAGTGGCCAATTCTCGCCATCCCTACACTCATTGCACCGCGTAGCATCCAACTTCCTTAGCGCCCACCGTTAACGCGTTGCTTTATCTGTAAGTACTAGTGGAGTATCTATTCGTCCCACTCTCGCCCACCACTCGCGGCCGACCTTAGCTGCCCCGTCCTCTTCCCCCATTAGAACCCCATTTAAATCAACCAATCAGGTGCGAGGCGGCTGCGGTTGACCAATAAAAGGAGTGGCTGAGAAGTGTCAACGTGAATTTTCTTTTAATATCTTCTGGCTCGGGAAATGAGTGCGACCTCTTCGGTCGTAATGGTTTCTTGGCGGCCAGTTCGGGCACGTTCTTGGGAAATACGAGGCATATTGTTTAGGAATTTGACTGGGTATTTTTGAATTTGGAACAATTTATTAGTTTTGAATCTTTCATTCCGTATACCTACCTACTTAACACGTTGACCGCCATGCCGGTCACCGGTGACCGGCAAACAATAGTTTTTCTATTGTGTCTAGTTTCTCGGCAGTCAAAGACTTAATAAGTATTTTTTAAATAATCTACTTCCATATTTCGTAATTTATGATTATGGGAGTACATATTTAAATAATACTTTCGAACGCTTATTTTATTTGATTAATTAAAAATAAAATGGAACACCAAAGAATATTCCAAACTAAGGTCTTCCATTGTATTTTGAGTATCAGATTTTAATCTCCAGAACGCTCAGACCAATTTGAGAAAGTTCATAATATCGTAAATTGAGTCAAATAAATAATGTAAGCTGTGTAGCTCGGGTCTCCCACGACGAGATGAATATTTGACCATAAATAAAATATAATAACTAGATATTAAGTGGATCATAATATTGTATAAATATACCAAAAGTATATTATAGTGGCTCGACATATTGCCTGTAGTAACTGGTCAGTTACCTGTCAGCGGCCACCGCCATGCCGGCACAACCCTGACCCCCCATGAGCTCCGGAAACCCTAATCACCGGCAGAAACACGACCCGGAGGTCATTTGGCTGCGGAATTCTATAGGGTGGAGGTCCTTTCCCGGACGGGCGGCTCAATTCGAGCGAAGATTCGCTATGCCCTACCTCTCTTCAACTATTTGTGGTTACCTAGTGCTTAGTGCCGCCTAAAGACCAAGAGGTCTCGGATTCGAATCATAATATCGGGCCAAAAATTGTTGGGTCTTTTTGTCAAAAAAGTAGTCTGTAGTATAAGCATGGTATAAGCTCCGGAGTCAGGTAGTTGGCGGTAATATACTCCCATGTATTGATAAGCGTGTCAACCCCTTGGTTCTGCACCTGGGCCTGGGGCCCTACTACATACAAAAAACGAAAACAATCGTTCGTTGAACGGATCGCGTATTTTTGCCCCATAAATCCCTCTCATTTGTCCCTCCCGTGTTCTAATATATCAATAAAATTGTTGAAAATCGATGTTGACGAACTTTAGTTCGTATATTCGAACACGGGAGGGACAAATGAGAGGGATTTATAGGGCAGAAATACGCGATCCGTTCAACGAACGATCGATTTCGTTTTCTGTAGTAGGGCCCCTGATCTGTTTGCTGTCATAACAACAACCGTCGCATCGCATCATAAGAGTGAGAGCGGTTTCGCACCATGAACCCGTAACCGTAGAACTATTTCTATGATAAAAGAAAGAACATTTTAAATATATAAAAAGGTATAAGCTTATATTGGGACAGACAGAAAATAAAAGCGATTTTGTTTTATACTATGTAGTGGTACCTATGTATTTTCACGGATTCGAATCGGATGTACGTAGTGCGTAACTGCTCTGAAGGAACATTTTGGCTGGCTCGATGGCTCATTTGCCTCTGCCTTCTGAGCCTAGGGTCGTGGCTTCGATTCCCAGTACAATCATTTGTGTTCATGAACATGTCTGCTTGTATTGGTTTGGGTGTTTACTATGTACCTTTAATATGTACCTATTTATTTACAAAAAAAGTAGGTAGGCTAAGTAAATTTATCAGTTGTCTAGTACTCATAGTACAAGCTTCGGCTTAGTTTAGGATTAGATGGTGACATGTGGCCCGGCGTAGCAAGTCTTGTGTTATAAAATCTGTGCTGGCCAGGTCTCTTTGGAGATAGACGTTGTGGCCGAAATTCGGTCAGGAGAGTATTTTCTTTATGCAAGAGGCGGCAGACGAGGATAATTATTGTGATGCCTGATGGTAAGCAGTCGACAACGCCCATGGACATGGGCAACTCTAATCGAGCTCTGGGGTCGCTGCCGGCCTTTTAAATAGCAGTAGGTACGCTCATTTCTTGAAGGCTTCCAAGTCGTAGTCGTATTATTATTAAAGTAAGTACCTATTATAAACCGAAATGTATAGACTACCCTTTTAATAAAGCTTGTGTTGTAGGTACAGTCGTGAATGGAGAGGATTTTATGGGCGTTTTATATTTCATTTAGATGATGTACACACATCGGCCAGCAAGTGGTCAGCGCGCAGACACAACAACAAATAGAGAGGGACGGTAAATAAAAGATACTCTTGTTTACGAGTTGATAACTAGGCAGTTACCGACGAGGCCGTCGGTCTAGCCTAGTCACGTGCGTCTGTGTGCCGCCTAAATAAGAGAAGTCCCGGATTTGGAACCCGGGTGAGACATCCTCGCTAGAAGCGTAACGCGCCTTACCTGGACCCCATGTAAAAATTGGTTTGGTGGTCTTTTTTTTTGCTTCCGTCGTTTGTGATATAAAAACAATATTTTGCTTACGCGCGTTGGGGGCCCTCGTAGCCCAGGGCCCCGTATAATTGATACGGCAGATATGGCGTAGCTACGCCTCTGATCCTCGTCTCTGCCTGGCGTAAGAGATGACTAAAAGGGCCTTTGGTTGGAGTCGTGGCGAGCTTGGTGGGGAGGCCCCTTGAAGACAACGACGCGCGCCTTCGGGGACAGTGGTCAGTGGCGTCGTGCACCGTATCGTAAGCTGCCGGGAGTACACTACTCCGTCCTCCCGAGGTGTGCCGCTCAGCCTGCACTACCACGCTGTTGACGGTTGTGTCGAGCACCCCGACCCGACCCCTCTAAGACAGAGCACTCTTAGCGGATCACTGTCGGGATAGTGGGTATTTTCCGCTAGATAGGAGGAGACACCCAGGGCCCTGGAGTAAGCGTAAAGACATTTCCGACAGAAAAAGTACAATTTATTTAGGCAGTCTTATCACTAATAGCTGTGATGATATGATGTGCCATTATAAAAGGAAAGTCCTGTCTATCACTTGCTACACTCTATAGCGTTCATAAGTGGTCGCGAGAGTGGTCGTAAGTGGGGTATTTGCGGTGCGCCGATATTAACCCGATGCCGGCGGCACCATCGGCACGGCTACGGCCGATCGGCTGCCGTTCGGCAATCGTAATGACCCAGCCACTCGCTTTGATCTCGTCTTTTATTGGCCTCATTTGAGTGCGGTTTTGTGCGATTCGATATGTAGAATGGCTGGGACTGGGAGGAGACCAGCGGCATATTTGCGCTTCTGATCACACCTAACAGTTAACTTTCTTTGTCCACGGTCCAAACACAATAGATTTTCAATAATTGTTATGTTATGTGATACACTGGACAGGGGACCTGTTAAAACTACGGACAAAGATTATACCTATTAAAAGACAATTAGGCGGTCTTATCGCTTTAAGTAATCTCTTCTAGACGCACGACCGATCTCGTGTTCAAAAGTCAGGATTGAGAGCCTTCCGCTCCCCCAACAGCCCGGTGATGACAAGGACGCTTAGGCTATCACCGTAGTCATATAAAAAAAAATACTTAAGTTATACGTCATCTACCTACTAACAGACCTGTGAATCAGTTTTTGAGTTGTTCTACTTCATATTAATTGAATCCGCATAATTAGATAAAGAGAACACTTCAAAACTCATTAGTAAACAAACAACTCCCCATAGAGCGATTTAATCTCCGCCGCTTACAGAATAATTGAGTGTTCTCGGGCGATAATGGACTTCCGACCTCACTTCCGGACATCCACGACGTTACAGAGTACCTACAGAGGGCTTGTCTGAATTAGTAGAATATGCCTACCTATAAATTTAAGATAATACGGCAAACTAAAAAGCCGTAAAAGGTAATCCTTTCCTACTTACCTACCCACTTTTCTAAGGAAGGTCTTTATTTTTAGATTGACTCTGCAATAAATAACAAGCTCTTCTTTTTGATATGTCCTTGATATCAATATTGTATCCTAAATATTTACTGTTTAAGAATTCTTAGCTTAAATTGCCGTTGATAAAGTAGTCAGGTATTATGCGGACCGAATGTTTACTTAATGATTTAATTTTTGACCATTAACAAAATTATTTGCGAACCAAAGATTGCCGCTTGATTTTTATTATTGTAGATAAAATCTTTGTATGCTGACTAAATCATTTTGTTTGGGTTGGCTGACCAAATTTTTATAATTGCGTATCATTTAATTTAATTATTAAAATATAAATCCCTATATTAAAAAATCTAATTCATGCACATTTTTTTATTAACGCCATCTTTTGAGGAACAATCAGTTTTTATTTACATACGCTTTCAATAGATGGCGTCACAGTAGCAACGGTAGTATTTAGTTTAACTACTAAGCAATAGGTGGCAGTAAAAGCATAAAAGATGCTTTTAGCATGCTTTAGTTGTATTCCTGCTCACCGCTAGATGGCGTTTTCAAGGAAAATATAATGTCTTGTTTTTAAATCGAATCCTTTTTTTTTAAATGAAACAAACTGTAATACAAAATGTAATTTTACGTCTTATTGGAAATTATTGATTTAAAAATAAAATTAGGATGTCCGTCCTTTTAAACATTGACATTCAACAAAACCAATTCTGGCTATCATCAAAACCTCCCCTATTCTGTTCCCCTGACAGAAACCACATGTTGTTTGATCGGCTTCGGCATTAACTCGTATGAAATTGATACGATAACCGTCCCTGTTGTATGCTGAGCTGAGATTTAACCGCTCTGCCCGGGGTCGTGGCCGGGCAGAGAGCGCGGTTTATGAACCGTAAAATTACGATTACAGCGCAGGTTAAAAGGCATCTGTGCTTTCACATAAAGTACCTAGTGTACCTTTAAGAGAATGAAATGAGATTTCACAATTAAACTTATTTTACGGAATGAGTAGGTAGGTACCATAATATCATACCTCCGTACATACCTGCCGGTTTCATTATCAGCCTGCAAAAGTCTACTGCTGAACAGAGACCTACCCAAAAGACAATACCTACTTAGGTATTTGGGGGGGATTTGCCTCACTAAGCTTGGCAGGTGACTTGGTGACTTATTGCCTTAGTCGTTTCCTACGACATCCACGGGATGTAGTGGTCCTATTTCTAAATCTGGAAATCACACGGAATGTATTGTGATTTTTGTGATCCAATTATTTAATTATGTAAGTAGTTATATAGGCGACCAATAGGACGCAACGCAAAAAGAATCGTCAAAATTAATTTGCACGAAATCTGCCGTGAAATTCACATTTTTTCGCCATCTTTTTTTCTTCCAGGCGGCGCCAACCCGCCGCATGCGACCCATAACTCAGGGTCGCAACGGGCCGGGGACCCCGCGGGGTACACCCTGACCCCGCTTTTTATAAGACAACATGCAATTTGACCCTACATTTATTTTGATTTCGTTCTGATTGGTTTTAAATTGACTGTCACTTTGGCTCATTTAGTCTATCGTCTTTGGAACTGGGGGTAGTGAATTCGAATCCCAACTAGGACAAACATTAAAAATGTTATTTGTCGAGCATTTGTCTAATCTTTTAAGGCATTATCTGTATGGTTACTGTATGGTATCTAGTTATGGTACAAAATGAAATTATACCTCAGACAAAAGTTATTGGCAGTGGGCTAGTCATGTCTGCCGTAGAACCAACAATCAGTGACCCCCAACCAACCAAGAACCCCTTGGAACCTGTTGAGCTGATGACTGAAGAAGCCCGAGATGAAGAAATGTGGCGCGATCCAAGGCCTACGCCTTGCTTCTAGGCGTCCCGATATCAGTAGGATTAAAATTAGAAACTACATGTACAGTGACATTATTAAAAAGTGTAATTTAGGTATAAGAATTATCATAAATGATGTGGGTCACTTTATGTGTGTTTCCACAAGTTAAGTGTAGATCTAAATTTAGCTAAACCATGGTGCACCGCAGACGGCACACTTTTTGTGCGATAGAGTCTGCGTCTGTGACATTTAGGGGCTGCGCAGACGACAGACCTTTTGTGCGATAGAGTCTGCGTCTGAGACATTTAAAAAGAGCGTCTAGGTCTGCCGACAGAATGATCGAAGATGTGCGACTAAAAAGTGCGTCACGGATAGTCTGTCGTCTGCGCTGCCCCCTATTGTGCCCGCCAGTCTGCGAATAAACGATATCAAGATGCCTATTATTTTTACCACCTACATACCTACATAGGTATTTCTCACAAACGCACATCAGAACGTAGGACAAGATTAGCAGGATACCTAATTTAAAAAATTAAAAAACAGCCGTTTATCCTTTTTTTTGGGTCTAGGCGTGCCGAGGCGTGACCGGGCGGGGGAGCGCTGACAAAACGCCAATGTTATTTATTGGCACTCCGGCGCCGCACTACCGGCGTTTTTTGGGCCGGCGACGAACGACGTGACCTTCGGCTCAACACTGGCTTGATAAGACACGTTTGGAGAAAAGGAAATCCCACCGAAAACATTTAAATGTAATAAAGGCAAGACCACATGACTGCGATAATGCTTTCACGAACTTTGGGAGAAGTGGAAATCCCACGGAAAACATGTTCTTGTAAAAAAGCAACACCATATGACTGTGATAACGCTTTCATGAACGTTTGGAGAAAAAGAAATACTACCATCCATCCTTGTAACCGTGCTTATGACTGTAAATAGTAGCGCTTTCACCAACGTTTCAGAAAGTTACAGCAATTCACAAATGCATTCGGAAAGATCTCTATTGAAAACGAACGCACCTTCATTATTTGATTAGATTAGGTAGGTACGTACAATTTTAAAGGCGTAGAGCTTCTGTAGTTAAAGAATGTAGGTAGAGTTAGAAGCTTCGCTCTGCGTGAGATCTGTAGATCAGAGCTTCGGACTGTGAGCTTAGGAAACTTTGTATTGTACTTGATTGTACTCTAGTACAATCAAGTACAATAAAATTGTACTAGAGTAAAATCAAGTACAATACAAAGTCTAGTCTACTAGTCAGAGTCAATTAGTGAAAGAAAGGAGCCTCTCCGTATGGCACCTTGATTATATGTGTTTGGCGCACTCCAGGCAACAGTCTGCGAGGACAGTGTAGTCGGTAACGACGGGAGCGGGCTGGCTCTGCCGGAGGGCTCCGGGCCGAGTGTCTGTTATACCTAGTTTTAAGTCAATTGTTTGGTGCGCAATAAAGAATATCTATCTATCTTATTCGAGGAGCTGCGACGCCTGCCCAGGGTGGCAATTTTGGGTAAAGCCTCCAGATGTTTGCCCAAAGTGGTGAACAACTGGAGAGATGACCAGCAGTGGACCGCAATAGGCTGATGATGATGATGATTCAATATGTTCCTACTGACGACCGCTCGTGAATAAACAAAAACCGGCCAAGTGCGAGTCGGACTCGCGCACGTAGGGTTCCGTACCACTGATTGCATGAAAAAAATAACTTAACCAAAATTACAGTTAAAT
Source organism: Conogethes punctiferalis (assembly GCA_031163375.1). Classification (NCBI taxonomy): domain Eukaryota; kingdom Metazoa; phylum Arthropoda; class Insecta; order Lepidoptera; family Crambidae; genus Conogethes; species Conogethes punctiferalis. The sequence goes on along the minus strand of CM062098.1, from coordinate 7,266,270 downwards.
CAACCTATCTCAAAAACTATAAGAGATACTTTGATCAAACCAAAAATCGTTGAAAGAGTTAATTAGCATGCATCACCTCTATTTTTTTTAGAATTTTATACCCCGTAGTTATAAAAATAGAGGGGGGGGGACATACTTTTTACGACTTTGAGAGCTGATATCTCAAAAACCGTTCACTTTAAGAAAAATGTTTTTTAGAAAACTTTATATCATTTTAAAAGACCTTTCCATTGATACCCCACACGGGTATGTACATCGAAAAAAAAATTTTCATCCCTCAGTTACATGTATGGGGGGCCCCACCCCCAATTCTTTTTTTTACTATTTAGTGTCATAATTTTGTAGCGGTTCATACAACACATATTCCCATCAAATTTCATCACTGTAGTACTTATAGTTTCCGAGTAAATCGGCTGTGACAGACGGACAGACGGACAGACGGACAGACGGACAGACGGACATGACGAAACTATAAGGGTTCCGTTTTTGCCATTTTGGCTACGGAACCCTAAAAAGGTAATTATTTATCCGGCTACACATTAGATAACCGTTACTTCCATCGTGCAATACATTTTTCGCATCAATAACGACCGTCCGTACTAAACGCATGTATCATTAGCTATAAATACTCGTAGTTGCCGTTGCCCCGGCGGGCGGGGCGGGGCAACGGGGCGGCTAGTGACGGGCGAACATTAGCCGGGCACATGGACCCGCGATAACGCTGAGAAACGCGTCTGGTACACTTGCGGCCAGGGTAATGGTGGACAGCCATACAAATTAACTTGTACGTACATGTTGACTGGCTCGATGGCTCATTTGGTAGTTACCTCTGCCCTTCGAGTTAAGGGTCGGTTCGATTCCCGCACAGTACCTACCATGTTCATCATGTTCATGAACATGTCTGTTTGTATTGGTCTGAGTGTTTACTATGTATAATATGTATTTATTTACAATAAAAAGAGTATCGAAGTAAGTTTATCAGTTGTCTTGTAGGTACAAGCTTCGGCTTAGTTTAGGCCTAGATGGCGATTTGTGGCCCAGCGTGGCATGTCGTGGCATTTCTTGGGTTACACTACCAAACGTTTTCGTTCACTACCAAACCAAACTGGTTGTCTAAGAAATACATTTCTACTTTTTTTAGTAAACGACAGGTGGGTCGTTCACGCGGGTTCGATTCAGTTCAATCTTTCCGGTAAACGTAGTGGCCTCAGGCTGGGTGGAGTGTCGATTTGACCAAGATAACTGGCAAGTGCAGGATTTAAAACCCAGGATCGAGCAAAGTAGCGAAAAGATAGAAAGGCTATGTCTAGTAGTGGACTGCGGCTGATATAATAATGATAATGAACGCCAAGACATGCCACGCTGGGCCACTCAACGCCACTTAGTCCCAAATTAAGCCGAATCTTATACGTACTATTGTCTGGAATCTGGTATGTCTAGTCTGAAATATACTTACATACCCACTTTTTTCTAAATTCCATCCTGGGTTTTTAGGCGGGGCGTGAAACGGCTTCTCAGTGGGCCTTCAGGGTGAGGGCGACAGGCGCAATGGGTTTGTTCTATTGTGCCTGTCGACCGTTTTACCATCAGGTGGTATGTGGCCGTCCTGAGAGCTCTTCTTAAAAAAATAGGTATATTCGTACATTTAGCAGACACACAATTGAGCAAGTGGTGGCGTGAGGCCACGTCCAGATGTGATTTGCGCGAGGCTGATGATGAGTAAATATTTAGATGGTCCCCTGGTATCGGCCAGCAGTGCAGCGCGGCGTGGAACGGCAGTCCGCCGTCCAAATAAAAGCTAACGAGCGCCGCTGAACCGCGCCCGTAATGGCGCACACCCGCGCGCCCTGCTGGCACCACGCACAATCATTAAATACATTTGAATACATTTTACGGTGACGTAAAATTGTAAATACCGTTAGATTATAAACAAATAAATAAATAACCCAAGACATGCCACGCTGGGCCACACAGCGCCATCTAGTTCCAAACTAAGCCGAAGCTTGTACTATGGGTACTAGACAACTGATAAACATACTTAGATACATTTTTTTTTAAATAAATACATATTATACATAGAAAACACCCAACCAATTATATGATCTATCTCGCGAAATTGTAAACTGTTGAATGATTATGAACTGTAACCTAATGCATACAGTCATTGTTGTATCGCAGCCATCTTGATTTCGAGGCTGCTATGTATAGAGACTAAGTAGTTGTGCCCGCGGCTTCGCGGGCCGCGTTCATGTAGGTTGGTTACAGAAGTGTTTCTTGTGCCTATACTATTTTATCCTGATCCATGTCTCGATCTCTTCGTCGACCTATAAGTTTATTCGAATAGGTATAATAGACATTATTAGAACTTACTAGAGGTCCACTCTCACAATTCTTTTTTTTATTTATACAAAAAGTGATCAATACAAACAGACCAATGAATTTAAATGATCAATTAAGTCAAGGATCAATTAAGGTAATGCTGCTTAAGTTCATAGACTTTTACGTGAAAAATAATAAAATGAAGGAGCTGTGTAACTCCTAAAAGTAATTTACACTTGTTACGAATATAAAAGAAACTATTCTCTGATTTCTATTGAAGTCATTTTTAGACGACATTCAGCACCATGCGTGGTCTGTAATCTCGATTTCTCTTTAAAAGCATTTAATAAAAAGAATAAAAACTGATGCTAAAACCAGAGTCCACAAGTCAGCTCCGGTGTGCAGCGTCTGTCGGTCTATCGCCAGATCACCTCCGGCCGCGATAACCTTAAAAGCACCACCAATATTAATACATCAAACGCCCACGTGTCCGCTGCGCTGCGCCCGCGCACCCAACGCGACGGTGCGCGCTGTGAATCAGATCCTGTGGTAGGGTTTGATTAGATTTTTATCATGACTATTGACTAGATTATAATGATGACTAGCTCGATGGCTCAATTGATAGTGACTCCTGCCTTGTGATGGACCAAGGGCCGTGGATTCGATCCCCACCCGGGACAAGTCTTTTTTATAAAAATCACCAATAAAACAACTTTTAAGCCCGCAATGCATTTTAATAAAATAAAATTAACACATCCTGCATCAATAAGGTATGTCCAAGAATGTTCATGCAAAATTGTTCCTTAAAAACTGTGTTCCTGGTTTTGGTAAAATGGGGTGCCTTATGTGGTAGAATTTTGGAAAATATTTTATTAAGGAACCCTGAAGTTTTCCAAAACCGTCGTATCAGGTCAAAGCATTTCAATAATAATTTCTTCTAAACATAAAGATGAGAAGTACGACAGAAAAACCCAGTAATTACTAGTATTTTTAGAACGTTGCTATACTTTTATTATTATTCCACTTAGCTATAAACCATATTTTTAAGATTATGAATCATAAATATACCTAAGAAATTGTATGTAAGTCATTTTATCGAATCAGTTCACATGTGATTCATAGTAGAGTTCTCAATCGATACCCAGAAGCTTTCATATTAGCATGTAGTCATAATATTGTTGCTTAAATGAAATTAATTATGTATTGCTTAAGTTTCTACAGAAACTATAGTGCATACACGTAAACACATGCTAAGTTTTATAATTTTTCATTAATGTGTAAGTAGCCATTTAATTCTGATGTTCGAGATATGTTACTGTAGAGTTTCATTCAAATCCGTTCTGAAGTAGCGCCTGAAATAGTAACAAACATTCATCCATCCAAACAAACTTTCGCATATAGAATATCAGTCGGATGTAGGAGAGGATTCAGGATACTTCGCCAAAACTCTATTAAATTCTTAATGATCTCATAATCACCTATTCTCAAAGAGTCCTTAGTAAAGTGCAACTCAAGTTTCCATCCAAACCAGTGCACCCAACTACTGGGCAGTAAAAATTTTAAAAACCGAATTTTACGACCGTTAAAAATACCAGAAAAACTGTAATAAATCGCGCACGCTTACCTCATAAATGTATGAAAGCTTTTAAGAACAGGTGGTGCGTTGTCTGGGTCGATTCCCATAGCCGCAGGTCCCGTGGTGCGGCTAGACACGTGTTACAGGGATCGATATGTTATCGAGGCGCCGGCGCCTGTGGGCGTCTCGTGAAGGGATGCGGCCGCGCGGAGATGCGGCGCGACCGCTGGCGGTTAATAAACGCATTTTTTTTTATAAGAAAAGCTTTCAGGACGACCTCACTCCACCTGATGGTAAGCGGTCGAGAGGTCCAAAAGTTAGGTCGACAGGCACAATAGAACAAACGCATTGCGCCTGTCGTCCTCACCCTGAAGGCCCACTGAGATGCCGTTTCACGCCCCGTCTAAAGAACCCAGGATTGTAAGAGGAAGGAAACACATGAGCTGGAAGGGCATTCCATGGCTTAATGGCACGGGGCAAGAACGAGGAACTAAACCTCTTGGTGCGCGCCACCATCGTCTGGATGGTATGCGGATGACAACGCTGTCCAGCACGTGTTGTTCGGGAGTGGAAAGGAGAGGATGGAACGAGTAGGAATAACTCTTCGGAGCATTCCCCATTGTAAAGACGATAGAGAACACTAAGACTGGCAATGTCTCTACGGCCAGGCCACGAGTACGCGCGTTCGGCGCGAATGTGAGATAGAATGTGTAGGCGTCATGATTATCATCAGCCTATCATAGTCCACTGCTGTACATAGGCCTCTCTAATTGTTCGCCACTTTGGGCAAACATCTGGAGGCTTTACCCATGATTGCCACGCTAGCAGGCGGGTTGGCGATCGCAGGACGTCGGTCATCGGCCTGCGGTGTTTAATTACGCTTTCAGTGCGTGATGGTTATACCGCCACCTGTCCGTTATTATTCGGGTGTGTGGGCTTATTATTGTCGAATTGCTTGACGAAATCAAAGGAAATTTTAACAAGAGTGATAAAGATTTTGTTGAATAAGGATAAATTGATAAATCTGTTTATATAAAATAAACAACTCTTTTGCTTCGTGTTATCAGAAAGCATTAAGGCCGTACACCTACTTATAAATGTAGATAGACACCTACTCATTATAAATACTCAGATTCAGGTAAAGATTGTAATAATGCAATAAATTTTCACATTTTTCGACTTTATCAGTAATTTACCGGATCGTACATTTCCACATTTGATACTAACCTTATATAGGTAGCCTTGAAAATATTTACCGAAATAAATAATAATAATACAGAAGAGCCATTGTGAAGTGATGTGTGAAAATTGGCAAGGAAATCGCGAGAATGCATTTACGAGAAAAGCTGCGAATGCAGCGGTGCAGTAATTTTTATCTATATTTGTCGATTTATAAGTACTTGTCTCGTCTATATGAATAAAAGTATTTCGAAATTGGAAACGCTCGGGTCACAACAGGACGCATCTCTGTGGCAAGCAACCCTCACTTCGCGGTCTGGTAGCAATTGAGATAAAAGCTATCGGTACAAATTGAATGAAAAAAGTCGTACAAAACCACCCGAGAAAGCTTGTAACTTTTTTTACTGCATTTTAGTTTTTTATGTATGTGTCATTAATTGCAGTTTCAGTGTAACACGTTTTAGTATATGATACTGTATGGGGCTTTTTGTTCAGAGCAAATTGTGTTTTAACACGTGGATATAGAAGCGATTTTTAATTAGAAGGATTGTTTATTAGGGTTTTATATTTATTTAATCACTGTAGTGAGTGTTTATAATGAAGTAGTCGTTTTGTATTATGTGCAAAGATATAAAATACAATCGCAATCTTCCCACAGGACAATTTTTTCTCATGGATTTGTGGTAGTTAAGTGACCAAAGACAAAAAGGACCTGGGTTTGAATCACGATTCGTAGCATAAACTTGTAATTGGAATTTTCTGCCTATTGTTGAATATTGCCTAAACAGGTATTTGTAATTGTATTGAAAATGTCCTTACGACTATTCGTTACTTAGGTATCTATATACCTAAGTAAAAGAGTTTAGGCAAAGTTGTCTGTAATTGTACTACAGAGAAATTTCCAATAGTTCCATATTGTCGATAAATTAAACATAGTAAATTGGTAGTGGGAATTACTGGATGTTAAATAAAATAAACTATTAAGCATGAACTACCTGATTTCAAAGTAAGATACCTTATAAGCGTTTACTTTCGTGTTTTATTACAATCATTAGGGTGAGAGCCTTCCGCTCCCCCAACAGTCCGGTGATGATGACAAGGCCATCATCGTAGTATTCGTAGTCATTTAGAAAAAAAATCATCATTTTAATTTAACGGGACTTTCACGCGACATAATTTGTAGTTCCTACATAATGGTCCCACTACTAATCCCACTTACAGCAAGCTTTTTGTTACTGTGTTGTGAGGCTGTTGGTGTCCCATGAAACTATGTTTTATGAATTTCCCTTGTGCTATGAGTTCAAGGGAAATCTCAAAAAGGCTATAAAGTTAGGCTATAGTGAATTTGTGGATATTGAAATTTATTTCCTTTTACTAAGATGAAAACAACGACACAAGTTTTGTCCAATTGGTATTTATTTACAAAACAGTAAATTATTCTAAAAATAATATGGCATTCCAGCTGTATTTTAGCATAGCGTAAGCTTAGGTACCTAACTAAAACAATAAAATTAAGTATGAAATAACAAAAATAACTCTATAATACTCTTTGGTAATCAGTCTAAAATGGCACAGTTACATACATCACTAATAAAAAAACTACGAACAAACATAGTTCATAGGGAAATATTTTTTTATTTCCGGTTCTTCGTAAGGGCTCTTCTGATCATCAACAGTAATATCTGTGTAAATTTCCTTATTATGCAAGTAGTTAACTTCAGATGTGGTCACATTGTCGTCAATTTCTAATTTGTCGTCGTAATATTTGCTGTCGTCGTAAGGTAGACTGTCGTCGAAGTAAATTGTCGTGTTAAGGTTATCACCAGCTACGAATTCTTTGTCAATGACGTGGTGTAAATCGGATTTGTAAACGAAAGACGCTGATGGTTCGTCATCATCTTTTTTTTCTGGCTTGAATAGCTTACGTCCAGTTACTATTTTAATGGGTTTCGCATCTGTAGATGTCGATACTTCCGGAGATTTGATCCGTTTGCTCTTATATCTTCTGTTCTGGAACCATATCTTGACCTGTGTGGGGGACAGGTTGAGGTTTTTCGCCAGCTGTTCCCTCTCGGGGGCCGTCAGGTACTTCTGGGCACGGAACCGAATCTCTAAAGCGTGGACTTGAGTCTGGGAGAACAGGATTCTTGGCTTCCGTTTCGCGTTCTTATCCTTTTTGTCAATTTTGACAGGGACGGTTGGAGGTCCTGTAACAGAAAGAAATACGTTAATAACTCATAAATATTATCTATATATACTATCAGAGAAAAAAATAAATATTATGTCAATTGAAGATCTGACTGCGACTGTATGAAATAAAAAAATTAAGCCTCCAGATTTACTATCAACTTCGATCCTCTTTGTAGAATACCGGCCGTAGTGGCTAATCTCAGATAAGCTTATGCAAGGTTAAAGGTGAAGAATAGTGCTCAAAATGTATATGCATACATATATGCTCTGTTTCCTCTTATTATTATCAGTTGGCCGAGAGTTTAGATTTGCATTTATGCAAGTGTTGATATGCATTAGATGCAAGATCAACACTTGCAAGAGGTATATCACCCCTGTCTTCCTATCCCCATGTTTTCTTAGTAGTTCTTAATCAGAAAATCTTTAGCAAATTTTGCCTTCCTTAAAAAAGCACAGCAAACTGAATTGGACTTAGGTAGTTAATTGGAATTTATTGGGTTCCTACAAGACTATTGTTAGTTATAATGGAATACACTTACTAATATTTTTCCTCGGCGATATAGGAAGCTTATCGTGAGCTTCTGCACTGTAAGGGACAACATCCATCTGGCTGGCCTCCTTCTCACATTTCTTCAGGTCCAAATTAGGGTCTTGTACAGGAACAGATTCCCTCACCAACTGTTCCTCTTTAGGCGGCACTTCAATGTCTATATGATGAGGCACCACTTCCTGATAATGTTCATAGTTCTGATGATACAAATTATGGCAGTAAGGGTTGTAATTGTAGTATTCGTCCACTTTTGGGTCGTGGTAAGCTTCTTGATACCAGTATTCCATGTTAGAATGAACTGGTATGTTTGGGTACACTTGATTGTAATATTCTGGCGGGCAGTAATTCTGGCTCTGGTGGTATAACTCCGGCATGTACTCATGACTTCTCCTCTCCCGATCTTGAGCTTTCCACATATCGTTTCGTTCGTAGTAGTTCGTTTGGTTAATGTTCAAGATGTCTTTGACTAGGAAGGGCGTGTTGGGGTTGTGCTGTTGATTTAATTCATCCTCCAGTTTCCTGTAACCTTTGTCTAGAAACTTGTGTTTCTCCATATCTGCGTCGCTGTAGTTGAAGAAACTTTTGCAGTTGAAGTTGTGTTTCATGCTGTTGTTGTTGTATGATGTGGAGACTTCGTTGTTTTGCTCGTAGTCCATGTTTCACTAGTACTGTTTCATGCCAGCTGGTTAATTGTAGCGTAACTAATTAGCTTGTGGTTTGAAAGGCACGCGGTGGAAGACTGATGGTGTGGCGAGGCCAATCCATGACGCGTGCAGCGGTGTGGGCGGGGCCATGGGTTTATAGCCGTCTCTTTCTGGCTTGCACACGGTTATATAAGACTATCTCGCTCCCGCAAGGTCTGTTTACTACGAAGTGTAAATAAAGCGTATGATTTCATGGGTGTCAAGAGCCACCCTTTGCGGTTCGCTAATGATTTTATTATTTGATGAGATCGATTCGTTTGACGACCTACTTTGTTGGGCAAATAGTGTAATTTAAGCGGGTTAACATTAGTTATAAATGTTATAGGATAATTTAAATGGTCGATTTACTTTAAACGATCCTAAGTAGGCCTAAATAATGTTATGGTTTTGATTGATTAATGAAAGAGTCTTCTTTAAATATTAGGTAGTTATCTTCCTACCTACTACTAGCACAGATTAACTACAAGTGAACTTTAAGTTAAAAAAATTTAAAGTTTTCTTTAAGTTGGTGTTTTGTTCAATTCTACGTCAATTGCACTTGGCACTCGTAAAAGAAAAAAACATTGATTTAATGTTTAGAAAATCAACAGCGTTTTAAATGTGACAATTATAGGTATGAAAAAAGGTACCTAATAAGTTTAAAAAATTAAAATGAAGCTATAACGAACACTGGATTGATTAGTGTCTGCATTGAGTATTAGTCTATTACTAAGACGAAATAAACTAAGTATTTTTTTGCCTTACCTGGTTTCAAACCCGGGACTTCGTGCTATTTGGATGGCGCTTCCAATTACTAAACCAGCGGGACCCACGTGACCTTATGAGAACACCAACGGAAGAAAATATCTTACCAAAGCTAATTAACAACTTAGGTAACTAAGTTTAAATAAGTAAGTTCCTTATTAACTCACAAATACCTACTTAGCTTTATTAAGTTTCAATGTTTACGTGGCACCGATAAAGATTTTTTCATCTCTTTTGTGTTTACACTGAGAATGGAGTGTGAAAGATATTTGTTTACCGATCTGTCTTCGGCGTGTAGCGAGTAGGCAACTTTTATACAGCAAGTCCTACTTACTAATTCTTTTGTCGATTGCTGATTGGAAGAATTACTATCGGATAATACAATAGAATGAAAATCTGACGATTAACTTTTGCGTTGCATCATAAGATATGAAATGTTCAGAATTTAACGCGTTCGCCACTTAGGACAAACATCTCTAGGATATATTTATTTATTTATTTAATCTTTATTGCACAATTAAAACAGTGTACAAAAGGCGGACTTAATGCCGCATAGGCATTCTCTACCAGTCAACCATTGGGCTAAGCAGAAATAAAAGTGTAGGTAGTGTGCTGCAAAGATAATAACATTAAACATTTAAAATACGTACACATACATAAATATAATACATATCATATATATTTATCTGTTTAATTTATTCTCTACCCAATGGTTGCCTGGAAGAGATCGCTTGGAGCGATAAGGCCGCCCAATTGTACTACCTACTAATGTCTATTTTACTAGTTTTAAGTTGATAGTATGGTGTGCAATAAAGTATTATCTAAGTATCTATCTCTATAGGTACCCATAATCGCCACGCTGGGCAGGCGGGTTGGCTATCGCAGGGCGTAGCTTCTCGCTCCGATGACGCTGCTGCCCGTCATCGGTCTGTGGTATTTTGCTACTCCTTCAATTGTGATGATTATACCGCCACCAGTCGGTTGCCAGCACCTCGTTTGTTATTCGGCAGGATGCACCACGGGCAGATGAGGTTGGCTTGGAGCGAATATAGCCGATCCCTTTACATCCCCCATTTGACAGATTGACAGTAGTACTTACATACCTGTCTATAGTAAACCTATTGCAAAATGTTTTGAATTTACATTAATTAGGTATGTATTTAGAACCGTGCGTCACCGGAGCGACAAGCTCGCCCTGCGATCGCCAACCCAGCGTGGTGATTATGGGTATATTCTCCAGAATTTTGCTCTACGACTGGAGAGGCCTATGTCCAGCAGTGGACTGCAATAGGCTGTTGATGATGATATATTTAGAAGTTAGATTGGGAATCGACCCTACTGCTCACCGAGTGCGAGTTTACCGCGCTGTTTCCTCCCTCCATCTTAAAAACAGACTTATTGGGAAGCGGGATCTGAACCGATACCCCGTAGGCCGAAGGCGTAACCCGACACTCGGCGTCTGCTAGTCAACTATTGGACAATAAGAGCATTCTTTATTACAGAAAGGGACGATTTAAAAAAATCTACTAAATTAAAGTTCCGTTCTGAACTTGATAATTGTTAATTTGACTTTAAACTTGGTAATAGTAGATAATTTGTTTATTTTGTACAATTTAGCTGGTCTTATCATAATAAGCAATTTATTCCAGACAACTTAGAACCTAGAATAATGGGTAGTTAATGAAGTAAAACGAATAAGTACTAATAAATATTTTTTTAAAGTGGTTACCTAGTCTTTACTGTATTGGTAAAGGATTATCGTTACAGGGTTGAAATTTAAAATCGATATTCAAATAGGTAGGTTAAATACCTACATAAAAATAAGCTAAAATAATTTATGTACTAAATTATGTCCATTAGGTGTCCTTAAAGATAGATAAAGATAAATCCTAAATTACTACAAGATAAAAAAAATCGTACTTATTTATACTAGATTGGCCTTACAAGTAGGTACAAAGAAATATTTATTTAATTTGTTTTACAATAATCGAAGACTTAACTTTTTAATCTAATTTTGTTTCGTATTTAAAAAGGACAGCTGCTTTAGTCTCATATCACAGGATTTAGCTGTTATTAAGACACCCTCGTGTCGACGTCTGCAGCTCAGCGGGACACCCATCAATGTCAAACAGGGTTGACCTCAAGCTTGCACAATGTAGGAAAAAACGAATCAACGACAAAGAGACAACTTTGGATCACGTGCTGATTCCGGTTTCCGTTCGTAGACATTCGTAGTTTAAAAAATATATATCGTCGCCGTAGAGCGAAAAGTCACTAAGTCGACATATGGCCAAAATTGAGTTAAATACCTAACCAGATTCCCCAAATTTTTCTGCACAAATTCTTCTTTTTGACATTTCTGTACGCGCCATAGTTTGTTTTACAGAGAGCGAAAACACATTAACTTTACGTTTGCACTACTCATTGGCAGTCGAAAACTAACCAATTTTACTTGAACACTTTTGTTATGATCTAACAAAGCAAATCTGTACCTAAGTCGGTTTGGTTATTTTTCTCTTTTACAAATCAAATCATAATTTTACTTACTTAGTGACTTTTCGCTCTACGGCGACGATATATTATGTATAAACATAAATATCACACATCAAATACATTGCTCCGATCCCAAAGCTTAAGCACTTGGTTATCAGAACGACGAAGTTACAAATATAATACTTAAATACAAATATAAACACCCAGAGACGGAACAAACACAAATGTTCATCACACGAATGTTTGTCCCGAATGGGAATCAAATCCACGAGTCTTAGTTCAGAAGGCAGGGGTTGGGGATGTTTCCAGGGTTAAAATAATTACATTATATTTAGTCCGCATTTTAGATTATAAAAATATATTAGACACGTATTTTTCCTTTTTTCATTTAAACAAAAAATAACAAACATACCTACAAGGCATCAAAATTTAGGAGTGGGGGTCTTTGACGTTACTTAGTGGAGATAAACCTCCCACTCTGTGACGTCACGCGTAATTTTAACGGGCTATATCTTTGTCATTTTTGTTCTAATTTACAAATGAAAAAATACGTGTCTTTTATTTTTGAACAATCTAAAAGACGGACTAATTACATTTTTTACGGAAACAGGCCCATTGAGTCACCAAACCAGTCATATAAATAATTTAGCTTTAGAAAGAAGGAGTAATTCTATATTCATCATCATCAGCCTATCGCAGTCCACTGCTGGACACAGGCCTACCTATCCAGTTTTTTACTACTTTCGTCAAAAATCTGGAGGCTTTACCCATAATCGCCTCGCTGGGCAGAATTCTGAACCGTAACAGCTACTTACAATTTAAAGTGTTATTTTTCCGTAGTTTGTGATCGATCAAAGTGGAACTGTTGATAATTTAACGCGCGACAGATTTTGATTTAGGAATTTCACTTCGATCGATTGCAATCTACTGAAAAATAATAAAACTGTAAGCAATAAGTTACAGGCTTAGAATAATAACACCGTGATAATATTATATGGTTCACAATCTTTCGAGTTTACAATGTAGCGAAATAGATCAATATAAGTAATCCATGTCTCGTGTCACCGTAATATTTTCGGTGGCTTATACAAACTTCTATTGAAGATTCATTGTAACTAACTTTTAAAAAAAGTTACTTTCTTAATGCTTTTTAAAATGTCTGTTACCCCACATTCGTCGCTTGTAATTTTTTTACATAAATTTATCTTGGGCAAAATATTTCTTAACTGTTTCACATTGGGACTGAACGATATTTTTTTGTAAATTTCTGTAAAACGCATGGCTGGAATGTTTTAAAGAACCAGTTCTAGTTTGTGCCTGCTAGCGCCGCATTTTTTGATCAGCAGTATTGATTTATAGTTTTATAACTGGGTTTAAGGATAAGAGTAGTTTTTAGACATGCCACTACATGTCTAAAAACTACTCTACCTACTTACTCACTAGTAAGGGCATAAAAAACTCATTTCAAGAATTTGTATTCACTTATGAGAGGCAAGTAATAACAATAACTGAATTAGGTAACCTAAATAATTACATAAACTTAAACGTACAGATGTACCTACCAACAACTTTATTTTATTCATAATCATCATCAGCCTGCAAAAGTCTGCTGCTGGACAGAGGCTTTGTCATTTCAACTGTCATTAGAGAGATTTACCTCAGTTACCATGCTTTGAAGGCGGATTGGTGATTGATCACAGTAAGTTTTTTTTGTTCTGATATTCCCTTAGTCTTCTATGATATCCAAGGATGAGAAAGGTTGGTCTTATTCTAAATTCGAACACCACACGGATATACTACTACTATATTAAGTTGCTTATTGAGAATTATATTTTTTATGTATTTATTGATAAGGTTTACCAACAGACGATATATAATATACACACAAAAAAATACACTTTCCTACATAATTATGAACAATGACGTGATCAAAAAGTAACACAAAATTTTAGCATATTGCGGCGCAAGCGGGCCCGTTGCCCAGCCCTTAAGGTCTTATCCACTTAAGAGCTGGATCGCATCGTAAACACACTACTTTATTGCCAACTTGTGACGTGTCAAATGTTAGAAGCCCTTCGACACAGTACGAAATGATCACTTAAAATATTTGTTGGACGTTAATTTTGTAAACGAGGTGTAAATATTATGGCTAATTTGTGGGGTGTGAGATTAAGAAAAGATTATGTTTTTGCTGGTGATACTATAAGTCACTCCATTTAGGACCGACCAACCGCTTTATTTAGAGTGGAACTATGGGGTTTAAAATACTTAAAATCATCACGTGATTTATAAAATTTAATAATGTAGTATAATGGTCGCGAAACCAGCCCAATGTCGCTGAGAGGACGGTACCAGAAAACTCTCATCTTTAACTATTTAGGTCGGTAGGTAGGTACATAATGTCATTGTAGCTCTATGTTTTCCAAAATAAAATGTAGTGTAGGTACCTACTCGTATTTAATTTTGGGTGTTATTTAAATGGTTAGCATAGTATTAGTTTTTTTGAAAGCAGAAAAATATTATCTGTCAGCAGAAATAGCTAATTGGTCAGCAACTCATGGCCAGCAAACAATTCAAAATCAATCAAGTGCTGGTTATAACTATGCTTAGTTATAACCAGCACAAAATCAATTATTGTGCTTACTCTCTGAGTGCTTACCCAAATTTTATAAAACAGAAACAGCATAATGCTGCATAGATAATTAAGATGCAGCACAAAAATAATTACTGACATGCAGAATGGCATAAATTGCTTATTGATTTTGATCTATTTGCTGGCCATGAGTTGCTGACCAATTAGCTATTTCTGCTGACAGATAATATTTTTCTGCTTTCAAAAATACTAATCTAACACTTTGCTAACCCGTTAAATAACACCCTTAAATATTATAGCTGCCGTCGGCTAACGGGTCAAGCGTGCATTTAGAAGTCCGTGTGCTTCGGCGCTACGGGAAGTGCAGCCCCTCAGCCCTAGCGTATCAAAGTACCTACTTTACCTTCGCAGCTACTACTACAGGGTCATGAGGTCCCTCTTTCTGAGGGCCTTGCGTACGAGGCTCGATCTGCGGATCTCTCATCATCTGCGGATGTCTTTTCCTTCGCAGCTTCTCTCCTAGCCTCTGCCGCTAGGGAGAGCCTGGGTGCCTGAACCTTGGGTTTTAATTTTCAGAAGGTATTATAACATGGCTTACATAATTAATTTAAAAATGCAACCAAGACATTGTATGTAAGTGTCACCGTATGGGGTTCACTATAATGAAAATCAATGGCGGCAAAAAAACTTTTACAACACTTGGAGCATTTACCGCCATCTAGGGACGAGTAGCTAGTATTTGATTGTATAAGCAGTGCCGTCTGTGAGAAAATAATGGAACTTTTAGAAACAGTAATAAGCAATAGTAGAACGTAGTTTATAAGTAATTCGGTAGATGGCGTGGAAAGCATTTCACAAGATGTTACAGTAAATAACCACTAGATGGCAGTATTTGACACTTTTATTAAGTTACAGAAAAGCTGTTCATGGAAATAGAGAAAAAAGAAAAAAATTAAACTAAAGGCACTTTTTTAAATAATTAAGCTGGTATGTTGTCTTGGTTTCAGGTCATGGTCACCAAAATAAGTTTACGGGGAGATGGTCGGCAAAGGCAAGTGCATCTTTAATAAGGTAAGCGCACGGGGTAAGCAGGTAAACAAAATTAGGCACTTAGGACCTACCGAACCCAAATGCAGCATTGCTTGGCGTTCAGCCATGAGCAATGAGGGTGTTTCAACATGAATATATCCGATAGATGGCGTTATGTAGGCCTGAGGTACAGCTCTCATGTGATTGTTCATATATAAATAAATAATGATAATAAATAACCCAAGACATGCCACGCTGGGCCACAAAGCGCCATCTAGCCCCAAAATAAGCCGAAACTTGTACTATGGGTACTAGACAACTGATAAACTTACTTAAATACATTTTTTTTGTGAATAAATTCATAGGTAGAAAACACCCAGACCAATACAAACAGACATGAGGTAGATATACAATGTAGGTATGTCAGTGCCATGGTCAAAATGAACCAATTACCCTATAGTTTGACCTGCTGGCTATGTAGTAGCATCTGGTGGATTTTTTTTTTGAGAAAATCCCAGGTTATTGTGTCAAGGAAGTTGACTCGTCTATTACATATCTAACTTCTCATTTTCACCCGGTTATTTCTGTGATGTAGGTTTACGAAGTTATAGATAATGAAAATCCATTCCTAATAGGTAACTAGGTACCTACATACATATTTTCTGAAGTGGGTCGGTCAAGTTTCGAGCTATGATTGCAGAAAATCTATGGAAAACTTTATGTACTGTGGTAATAGTTATCTACTTACCCTGAAAAAAATGTAAAAACAAAATAAGTACATTCAGGAATTACACACAGTTGACCATATTATATCAAATGTAGATAATACTAGGTACGGTTATTTAATTGGTAGGTATTTTGACCCAGTTCAGTTCTTCGGAATGGAGTAAAGGATAGTAAGGAAAAACTAAGTAAGGTATTTTTATGATACTTTTTATATCGATTATGATTAGGTATCATGGGGCCACAGAGAGTATTATACTTAGTACCTACGGTAAAGTAGTAAGTAGGTAGGTATTGAAGTTAGTAAGTAAAGTTTAAGTTATGGGTACGCCTACCTAAATTTAACTTTCTGCTCTGAAATGTAGGTACCTATAGACAACTAAGTATTTAGGTGAACGCAAAAGACAATAGGTTACACA
Organism: Conogethes punctiferalis; assembly: GCA_031163375.1. Lineage (NCBI taxonomy): Eukaryota > Metazoa > Arthropoda > Insecta > Lepidoptera > Crambidae > Conogethes > Conogethes punctiferalis. The sequence goes on along the minus strand of CM062098.1, from coordinate 7,249,751 downwards.
TTCCGGTATTTGTTCTATCCAAAACCCAATAAGCAATCGAGATTGTGATTAATTCTATTTACTAATTGTCAAACCGTGCGCACGGTGCACGCGAGTTTTCGTCAAATCACGGCGTATCACAAAGCGATCGCCGCGCCGGCCGAGCCGAATAATCGATTGATAATCGAATAACAATCGAGTCAGTATCGAGTCGCTCGATTGTGCTCGGTGGGTGGTCGCGATCGGCCGACAGATAGCTAAATGGGTAATTACACGTCATGTTTCGTGTTCCAATAATAATTATGATCTCGTTAATAATTTAGATATCTTATCTGCCGATTTTGCGCGTTCGGGAACATATATTTTTGCGTTATGGTCAAACTAAACGTACAAATAGGTAACTAACTAGTTAATAACGACTGTAGGCCTTAGCAAAGTTTGTACCAAACCAGTGGAGCCAAAATGAGTGAACAATCAAGCCAAACAATATAATAAGAGCCTAAGTATATAAACCTTCTTCTAATTCATAGAGAAAAACACACAGCTGCAGTATGCAAAGAAGTATTTGAAACGTCAACTAAGTGTCACATGGACGTCTCATCAGTGACACGTAGGACATAGCATAGATCAAAAACATGAGTGGTGTACTAGCAAAAATTCTGACGGCGCCCGCCAGGTTTCCTTTAGTGAGGGGCATGCTCTCCTACGCCATCATCTGGCCGAGCTGCAGCCTGGTCCAGGAGTACCTGGAGCACGGCACAGGCCTCGCCAAGGCCAACTGGGCCCGAGCCGCCAGATTCAGCTTCTTCGGCACTTTCTTCATGGCCCCAGTCTTCTACGGATGGATGAAGTACTCAAACAGATTCTTCAAGAGGAAAGACTTGATGACCGCTATCTCTAGAGCGGCTGTGGAACAAGTATCCTACTCCCCTCTCGCTATGGCGTATTTCTTCTTTGGAATGAGTGTGCTGGAGGGCAAATCTTACAATTCGTGTATTAACGAAGTTCGGGAGAAATTCTGGCCGACATACAAAATTGGTGTAGTGTTTTGGCCGACGGCACAAACCTTGAACTTTTACTTAGTCTCAGAGAAGAATAGGATTGTCTTCGTCAGCGTGGCTAGCTTTGTCTGGACCGTCTACTTGGCTCACATGAAGGGGAAGCAACAGAAGAATGAGCAATACATGGGTTCAGAACCTCAGCAACTAAACATTGAGCCGATGTCGGCGACTTTGGATCCGGATAAAAGTAATGTCGATTCCATTTTGGACCAAACTCCTTTGGTGGCGGCTGAAATATCTCCGGATCTGATGAGTCAGCAGAAGCCAGTGGTTGAAGTTAAAGGCGACGTAGGTAGTATTGAGAAGCCTGTGTTGGTAGTCGATACGAAGCCTGAGGAGAATATTCCAAAGCTTGTGTCTGATATTCGTCCGGAGGGCGAAGAAACTCCTCACTTGGTGGTGGAGACCCTCGCTGATCCCGAGGACGACGCAGAGGAAGGGGAGTCAATTGAGGAAGTGTCTGATGATGATATGATGGAATTACTGTCTATAATGCCATAAGGTGAGAAGCAAATATCTTTGCCAATTTTTAGGATTCTCTTGAAATTCTTTTAAAAGTTGCCACGTCCACTGTGTTTACGATGCTCTATTGTTTACTAAAATACAATATACCCATATATTTAGTAGACCATGTATTATATTTATTTTGTAGATTGTGTGTTTTTTTTAATAAACAAATTTCAAAGTTTATCTGGATTTCAATTTTGTAATGATACTAAGTACCTAAACGATGTGTATGTTTAGTACCATGTTTATTGCAAAGGCAAAACTGCGGATGTTTCTATTCCAGAAATCGATGATACACGCCGAAGGACTCGAAGGTAAGTTAATAATATCCAACGTAACATGTAAGATGGAATTCGACTGGCAGATAAAACGGTTTCCAATTTACATTCTACACTTGTAGCATTTATACAAATCTCTAAATGAGCAAACCAGATCAAACTTGAGACACTCTGCTGTTTTTGTTAATACAAGAAGATTATCATTATCTGCTATGATTGTTGTAACTTAGAATGATGCTGTATTGAGCATCACAAAACGTCATGTGTTATTATTACACTGGTTTCATTGCCTTTTTGGAATTAATTTTCCAGTTCCATTGTAGTAAAAAAATTATATGTATACCTATTATTATGTAGGCAATTTTCTTAAAATGTAGTGCCAATTCAATGAACGCGCTATCCATTCAATTGAATAGGAGATTCAACCAGATGACGGCGATACCAACACTACATTGGATCTAATAGACAATTTCGAATGTAGGTACCATAAAATGTCGCTAACATCACAATATTAAAAAAAGAGCTGCTTGGGTGCCAAAGACGATAAGCCCTAAGAAAGAAATAATGAGATGGTCCAATACCGGTGACAGTTATTCCATTCGGTGTTTTTCGTCTCAATCGGGACTGAGCGGGCATATTAAAATTCGCCGTGGAACAACAGATTAATTAGGGCGATAATAGTACGGCTACCGCCGAATCCGGCGTTCGGCTCAAACGGGCCGAAACAGGTCCTTTTTCACTTAACGATCGGGACGACGTGGCTACCAAAAAATCGGTAAAAAACCCTTATACCTGACCTGTGTGGGAAGTGTACAGAGGTGATATTACCGCGCTTGAGGATTTACATACTGCTTGTAACAAGACAATTTTTTTATGTGCATAGGGATGTTTGTCAAGTACTCATTACTCAACCTAAAACAATCAATTTGTGTCAATGTCTAGGGCAATGGTCTTTTAGGAAGTGTTATTATTATAAGTAGTGAAATTCTACACCACTTTGCTCTTTTCTGGGTCTCTTGCATCCAGCTAGTTTATTTAATCTTTATTGCACAATACAAAATTGTGTACAAGACGGAATTAATTCTGCATAGGCATTTTCTACCCATCAACCATTGGGCTAAGCAGAATCAAATGCCAACACACGCAAAAATTTTTGCCAGCCATCTTGCAAATCATCGTCACAAAAATGATAAATATAGGTTTAATAAATACAACCAACAAGATTTTAGTTTCTTGCTGAGTTGATAAACATAAATTGTAATGCTAACGTTGGATGTCAACGAAACATTTCTTGCTTCAACAAACACATTACAGATCACGACGTTTCAAAGGAATCAATTTTATCGATAATTGGTTTAGGAGCACGAGTCTCTCAAACACGACACGACTACACGCAGGAGATTACTTGAAATACAATTACGATAATTGCTAATCAAACATTTTGATCTAAGGCGATTAACACACTGCCACGCAATACGCTGCTTATTGCGTGTGGACGCACCTACGTGCGTGCTTACAGGAGTACTTACATATCTGCATCATTGTACGGATTCTCGCGCGTAGTTGTGTTTTGTGGATTCACGATGCTTTTTATATAAGTGAATGGCCGCTTGACCCCTAGCTTAATATATTACAACATAGCTTAATATCAGACTAGTTAGTCTGATATTAAGCTATGTTGGAGCCTAGGACGAATGGCGTTTACCCACCAAAAACTGATTCACTCTCGCCTTGGAAATTTTAAGATTATATCTTTCGGGGAACACGGTCTTTACTCCGGTAAAGAGTTCCGCAGCTTAGCCGTTCGCACTATGAATGAAGTGGCAAAGCGCTTTGTGCGAGTTTTTGGACCCTGCACCATAAATGGGTGTATCCTCGCCTGCTCGTCCGATAGTAAAAAGGGGCAGATGGAACTAAATGAAATGATTCTGTAGCACACACTCGCCAAAATGCAACAGATAGAAGACTAGCAACCTTACGTCGGTAATCAGTGTGGCATGTCATGGGTTATTTATTTATTTTCTGTATGTTGGACTGTGGCTGGTTTCTGTACAAACAAAGATATTACGAGTATGTACTTACAATACAAGCTGCGTTAGAACGTCTCGCGCTACGCTGTGTGATGCGTACCAGTGTGTAAATCGCCTAAGTTCGATTGATTTCACCTTGCCGAATGATGTTTATTTATAAAGGATCCGCTTATCTGCTGATAATTCGAGAATACAATTGCTCGCTTTTGTCATTACTGCTTTGTCAACTCTGTGGAAACAATTAGCGTTATTAACGATCCCATTGTGACCACGAGTCGGGTATAACTTTAAATATTGATAAGTGGGTGCAATTTCGATCGTTAACATGATTTTCATGTTTAATGAGCATAAAACAATGACGATTATTGTCGGTGATCGATTGAATGGGGTAGGTCATTGAATTCTTAAATACCTAGCAACATCTTGGTAGGATAATATACCTACATAATAATATAATGCACTAAATTTACAATTCTAAGATACGATACCACTAGTTTGTAACGCGGCTACACCCTCGTAACTATGTAAGTTTATGTGACAAGCCTTGGGACGTTTTGGGTTGTTTAAATTAGCCTTTAAACATTTTTCTCTAAGGTTGTACGCGCTCTATACGATTCCGCAGTAACATATTCACGCCACTTCATAGACTGGTATACTTTGTCCAAAGATAAAACGTACCAAAATCACAAGACATAAAGTGTATTTTTTGGCCGCGGCACAAACCGCCCGACAGAATCTCTCCTCACCTGCCGTGCGACATTATTTATTATTATTTGCGACTAAAAAAAACCAAGGGTCACCGTAGTAATTGATTTAATTTCTGACTTTATATAATTACTGTGAAATATGGTTTTTGACAGCGGGTTTTTTTCTCGTGTCGCGTAGATTCTATCGCAGCGTCTTTATTGAGATCTTTGTTAGTTTTTTTTTGTGGGTGGAATTTAAAATATGAGATCAGAGTTTCACAGGGATTGTTGCAACCAGTTTTTGTGCATTTTTTATGTCATAGCATAACTTTATCCACCAATCTATATATATAAAAGGAGAAACTGACTGACTGACTGACATATCAACGCACAGCCCAAACGGCTAAACGTAGGCACTTGAAATTTGGAAGGGACGTAGCTTAGGTACCGTAGGGGTGCACTAAGAAAGGAATTCCCGAAATTCCCACGGGAACGGGAATTAGCGGGAAAATCCTTTTGTATGAAAAATCTAAACCGCTTAAGTTAGACGCTTGAAATTTGGCATGCAGGTACCTTAGTAAATATAAAGTTTAGTTATGGCTGTATTTTGAGAAATTCCCACGGGAACGGGAGTTAGCGGGAAAAAACTTTTGTATGTATAAATTTAAACACGCGGACGAAGTCGCGGGCAAAAGCTAGTTTTCTATAAATAAGGTTGCTAACATAGTTGTAGCCACTACCTACTTTGGCTCTTTATTAGATTTACCTTGTGGTAATATAATTAATGCTAATCAAACACTGTGGCGAACAACTGAGAAGCTTATGTCTAGCAGTAGACTGTACTATTGCAGTCTACTGAGAGGCCTATGTCTAGCAGTAGACTGCACTATTACAGTCTACTGCTGCTGATGATGATGAAACACTTACTTTCTCATTAATGCGGTTGTCACTTCATTGTAGATTACTATAAAGAACCTATAGAGATTACTTATTAGTAATCTCTGTATAGTGTATGGAACTATATACGAGTAGTTATCATCATCATCAGCCTATCTCAGTCTAAGAACTAGTTATGATTTAGATAAAATAGTGATTTGTTTCATACGTAGGGATCGACTGTTTAAAGTAACTGATTGAAATTCTTTTTAATTCTAGTCATTCTCGTGTAGATTGTAGGTAGCGGTCATCATTACAGGTTCATTATCCACAGCTTTTTGTAGCATTTTATCGAATCACAACCTTTTTACCGAACCACAATTTAGAAAGTGTAGGTAATAGGTACAATGCAATTGTTAGGAGGAATTGAGCTCATAAGTAGAAGAATCTTTTAAGTGTAAGTGTTTGCTCTAAGCTGGAAATTAGTGCTTGAATTATCTGAACATTTCATAGGTAGTACTTTATTGAGCTACCGATGCTCCATTAATTAACATTCGGCTCATTTACCAACATCCATGTCCATTCGTATTAAAACACAACAATTAAGCGAAATTAAAACCGTATTTAAACATAAACCGTCCATATTTGAGAGCGTAAGGCCAGGGTGTGTTTTACCGGGAACCATAAATGCTTTATCTCAATTTAAAAATGCGTAATAAAAATACTTTTTCCATGTGATCACAGGTTTATAGTGACATTCGTTGGTTTTTAATTGAGTTATTAAAATTAGTCACACCCAAGAGAAAAAGTTTATTGCAATATTTTGATTGCGTAAAGGTACACGAAGGGCAATTGCGTTGGTGTGCGATTTTAAACCTAATTTTGAGGGGTTAAGAGCTAGAGATGATGGGTTTAGTCTCTGGTGAGGTGTACAGGAGTAGATGAGAGAAGATTTTATGGCCATTTTGGTGAATTTAGCTCCGAATGCCGTCCAGAAGCCTTCTTTGGTAAACACGCCACCATTATCTTTTTAACGGCTTTCTTTAAGGAGACGCCATTTTGAGAGGGGGGATTATTTTTTATCTTCAAGCGTTCTATTAAGGGGCTTACATGGAACTCGCCCCGCAGGGGTGAAAGCGCCAAAAGCCCCTTTTGAATACTCGTAGCTTGGATACCCTTGGAATAATTACTGCAAGAATAGTTATATAGGTAAGAGACCTTTTGATATTACTATAAAGGCCATCTTATAAGTATTTTCCCTAGGTTGTCTGAAAGAGTAGCTTGTTAGTAGTATTAAGATCGCCTGCATTGTACAACAAAATGTCTATTACACCTAGTTTAAAGTAATTTGTGTAGTGTGCAATAAAGAATAACAATATCTAGTTATCTGATTTAGTCTATTTATCTTACTAACTCAAAAGTAAGACCTAATTCGCACGGGAGTTAAAAGCGCCAGCTGCCAATCGAGGTGACAAAGGAAAATCCTTCCATTTTTTTTTTACTTAATTGTCATTGCGGAGGAGCAGTGGACATTTTATAGTCTAATAATGACGACATAAAGATTTGCCGTACACGTATGAATGGCTCTTCCCCTTAACAGGATCAAATTATATAAGTTTCCTGCCTTCAGGCGATGCGCAAAGCTGTGCCTCAATCAGTCGCAATTTGATTTGACGATTCAATCACCGAAATACATTCACTTAATTAGGACTTTTAATGGAATCGTCTTAATTGCTTGAGTTTTAAGAACAAATCCAATCAAGAGTAATAACGTAGAACTTTCTAAGGGTACGTATGATTTAGTGGGGAGCCTTTCCCTGATCGTAAAGTTAAGGACAACAGCTTCCCACTACGCCCTGCGATCGCCAACCCGCCTGCCAAGCGTGGCGATTATGGGTATATCCTCCAGATGTGTGCCATAAGTGGCGAATAACTGAAGAGGCCTATGTCCAGCAGTGGACTGCAATAGGTTGAAGATGAGATGAGATATAAAACCTGCTGCTATCACCAATCTGCCTGCCTAGCATGGTAATTAAAACAAATCCCATGATTAATGTCATGATCCCTCATGGCTCAAAACGTTTTCAGGCTGATTTTTTTTTGACAACATCACATACATTGCTCTGATCCCAAAGTAAGTAGCTTAAGCACTTGTGTTATGGGTATCAGAACAACGAAGGTACCACAAATAAATACAAATACATACACCCAGACACGGAACAAACACAAGTGTTCATCACACGAATGTTTGTCCCGGGTGGGAATCGAACCCACGACCTTTGGTTCAAAAGGCAGAGGTCACTACCAATTGAGCCACCGAGCCTGTCAAAACTTGATACCTGAGAACATAGACTACGGTTGGACATACTAGGTCATACAATGATGACTCAATCACGCTACAACTTTATAAGTTGCTGCTTTGTTGTGTTTCTGTGTCATCATATGTTTTATTATGAACTAGCGACCCGCCCTCGCTTTGCTTCGGGAAACTAAATATAGGCTATGTTACTCAGTGATAATGTAGCTTTTTAATAAAAAAAGAATTAGTAAAATCGGTCCAATTTATTCGGTACATACAAAAATACAAATATTTCCTCTTTATAATATTAGTGTCAACTAGCAACCTTCGGCTTCGCCCTTGTGCTGACTTTATGCATATTATTATACACATTAACCTACCTCTTGAATTCTCCTATCTATTAACACGTTGACCGCCATGCCGGTCACCGGTGACCGGCAAACAATAGTTTTTCTATTGTGTCTAGTTTCTCGGCAGTCAAAGACTTAAAAAAAACAGCATCAAAATCCGTTGCTTAGTTTTAAAGATGTAAGCCTTCATAGGGACAGACAGAAACAAAAGCAACTTTGTTTTATACCATGTAGTGATTGATAATTATGGTAAATATATAAATAAATAAATAACCCAAGACATGCCACGCTGGGCCACACAGCGCCACCTAGCCCGAAACTAAGCCAAAGCTTGTACTATGGGTACTAGACAACTGATAAACTTACTTAGATACATTTTTTTTGTAAATAAATACAAATTATACATAGAAAACACCCAGACCAATACAAACAGACATGTTCATGAACACAAATGTTTGTACTGTGCGGGAATCAAACCCACGACCCTTGGCTCAGAGGGCAGAGGTCACTACCAAATGAGAGAAATGAGAATCTCAGAGATGAGAGAGCTCAGCCACTCACCATAGCTTCATTTAACTTAAGTTAAGAAATATTATGATTCCCAGGTCACCCTCACGATCCGATACGCCGTGTCACAAAAACGCAGACCATCCAACCATTAACTCCGGCGTTGACAAAACATGATGAATGACGCCAATAAAAATATTTTTTACCGTAAAAATGCATTCACATTATTAATTCTAATAACTTGTACGCTTTTTGTGAGCTTTCTTGGGTTAAGAGCGAGCAGAATGCGTGGAGTTTTTATCGTAACTTGTGTAGAATGAATCGATTGACCACACCCTGTTACTTTTTAAGCTCATAGACATATATATAGAAGTAGCGAAGTACCTAAGTATACTCATATATTAATGTTTGGTTTTCTTTATATTTTGGGTTGGTGACCGCAGTAGGTTTATTATCAGTAGGTAATTACAATTTTAAGAAGTAAGAAAGGAGAAGAGAAACAAAAAGTAAATTTATTAAACCTCCGTAATAAAGATATCAATTCGGGTATCCCATAAAAAAAGTAATTTTAATTGTTGCTCATCAATTCCCGAGAAATGCCGATTTCATATCTTTTTTCCCTTCGATTTCGTTTGGAACCAATTAGCAATTTGCCAAAACCAATCACAATAATTTTACTTTTAATTATAACTTGCGTCTCTTCCGAAATGGGAGATGGAATAACTTAATTATACCTAAGGTAAAGACAAAAGTTGTTTATAATAAACTCTAGAGGTGTGCAAATAAGGTTGATTATCCTATGTTGTGAAATAGTTTTAATATTGTAGAGCAATAACATTATTTGTCAGAGCCCCTGCTAGGAGACCCCGCCTACCTATTATTAAGGGTAAAATAAAACGCCATTTGAATTGAAACAACTTAATTATAATTTATCCTAGTCCCCATTATCCTGGGGATAATTATGGACAGTGGACAGAGGTAGCTATTTAGATGTTTTTTTGGGCGGTAGTAATTTTTTGTCTTTGATTGGTCTGTCCTATTTATGACAGGACATGTCAATATTTTACAAGGAAGTAAGTCTGTCCAGTGTTTTTGCTGGGTGATCATTGTGTCGTCTATATTCAACTAAAAGGTACGATTAATCACATGTTTGAATAGCTTTTTTATTTTCCTAAAATTCTCGGTAGAGATTTTAATTTCATTATTAATTATTTACGTCCTCATCAGACTGCAACGTCCACAGCAAGACATAGGCCTCTTCCAATAATTGATAATTGGGGGGTTTTGCCTTAATCACCACGCTTGGCAGGGGGGTCGGTGAATGCAGTTGGTTTTATTTGTAACTGGGTAAACGCTGCTACTCTGTCCTTATATTCCCTTTGTTGTCTATGCGTCGCGGGAATGCACAGGTACCCAAAAACGTATAATATTTTGGGCACTGTACGTCTGCGCGTCGCATAGTAACGTTTGTGAATACGGGCCTTAGTATCTACACTCGTACTTAGACTATTATAGGCGGAATTTAATTTTCTCTTGTACTTTGTATGAAACCTACATCATCACTTCGGCGCTCAAAGACAATAAGATGAACAAAAAGTATAGGTTTGTAAGACAGTCGTTGAAAGTCGTTCGTGACGACACGACCGGAGAGACAAACGCCTAAATCATCTGGCCATAACGCCAGAAAGTCGTTAAACACTAATAAACACGAAACTCTTGTCACGAGACAAAACTGCGTTGCACTAGGGCAGAGATCAGATAGCCAATATCGATATCGAAAACTAGTAGACGGGCACTTGTACTATAATAATATAGTTAATGTATCAACAACTGTTTAACTTTTCATGAGGTCCAATCATTGCCTTTATAATAACCGAACCGGTTTACATATAAATATACCTACTTAAGAGTACACACTTAAATCACCTTTCAGACAAAAAAAAATACATAATTAAAATCGTTTCAATCGTTAGGGAGTTACGAAACCTAAACTTATAGTTAAGTACCCTTCTTTTTTGGATCATGAGTGGGACCATCATCAGCTAGCAAACGTCCACTGCTGGACACAGGCCTCCTTCAAGGACAATTTTCATTTTGTGGGATTGCTTGGCAGATTGTGGTTGGTGACCGCAGTAGGTTTTGTTGGTACCCAGTTAAAAGCTGCGGCTACTTTCCTATTATTCCCATACTCTTTCACGTCTCTTACGAAACCCATCTAAGTACTATGCGACGCGATCTCATCTCATCTGAGATGGGGATCCCACGGGATGAGATAGGGATGGGATTTCGATCGAATATTAAGAATTACGGTACTATGCGTCTGCGCGTCGCATAGTAGCGTTTGTGAATACGGCCTTTAGCATATGATGATCGAATGTCGAGAATTAGCATGTATTTCCCAGCAGACCTCTTGGTGTCTACGGAAGACCAGTGTCGAGGTGTCTTACAGGATACCTCGGCTTATACTGAGTGGACACCCTTTAGTGTCACAATTTATTTTTATTGTATATTTGAAACTTAAAAACTGTTACATTGTAAAGTGATACTAATAAACATTTTTCTTTCTTCTTCTTTCTTTCTATATGATAAAAGTATCGACAACTTTACTTATATCACATCGTAGCATCTCTTTATGCGCGGGCGCAGCGCGTCGCGACAACTGACGCGCGGCGACAGTCGCCGAGTGACGCCGCGACAATTTACTAGCCTGTTAACTGTCGTGGCGCTGATGGTGGGTGATCCCAAATCGTCTGTAATAGCTTTAGAGACAAGCTGTAAAAGATCAAAGATGTAGTCTTATCTATCAACTGGTGCTTCCCATTGTTGGTACTGCCCAGGGCATCGTGGTGGGTGAACCAAAAAAGACCTTTTTTGCTCAATATTGGTTTGCGCTTGGCCACAATTCATCATCATCATCCTATAGCATGCCACTGCTCTACAAATGTACCGCAGCCCACTGCTGGATTATAGGCCGTTTCAGTTGTTCGCCACTTTGGGCAAATATCTCGAGGCTTACATGTAATCTTCAAGTGGGACAGCCAGGTTGGCGATCGCAGGGCGTTCCTCGCTCCGGTGATACTGTTGCCCATCATGGACCTGTGGTAGCTACACCTTCAATAATTGTGATGTGTATGCTGCCACCAGTCTGTTGTCAGCGTCTCGTTTGTTATTCAGCAGGATGCAGGATGGACACAATTCACTTGATGCTTAGTGATATTGAAGCCTTGAATTATCGTTTTACTCTCGCCTAAAACAGAGGCGTACTGGTGGTACTGGCGTAGAGGTGTTCACAAATGAGGATTTTATGTCTCGCTGCACAAAGATTCCGACAAGGTGTCCCATAGTTAGGCCGTTCGCTCTAAGAATGTAGAGGCAAAACTACTTGCTACTTAATTTCCAGCTGATCTCTACTGTGGTAGCGCCATTAGCGCTAAGAGCCACTAATCGCGTGTCTTCCGCCGGTGATTATCGGCTGGTTTTTTTTTTACAATTTATTTTAACCTTTTTCAGGAGCGGGAGTGTGAGAGGGTTAGGGTTGGCTTACATTAACGTCTTTGCTAGCTGAATTTGTTACAAGAATTAAAATAGTCATTTCGTAAGACTGACTGTAATCAATTTTGAAATGAATACGAGTTAGCTTTTAAAGAAAAGGTTTTAAAAGAAATGTCTGTGTTGGTTATTTTTTGTTTTTAAAATATTTTATTTAAATATTTGCAGACCTTTATTTAAAATAAAAAGTCCACGCTACACAAAAAAAAGAGAAATCGAAGCACAAATAAGTCGAAGTTAAAAATAAAGACAAAATACAGTTTAAACACACAGCTTAAACACACAGACAAAACATACGGTTTTATTTATTTTCCCCCTATTAGGAACTATATTATTTACCAATCATATACTTTAATTATACTCCTTGCAACGGCATGTAAGCTCCGTCAGTGTTTTCTATAAGAAGCGCTAACAGCGTCAGTAAAACATCTCAAAATACAATTCCGGTTGACAAAAAGCGGCGCCCGCGCAGCGCAGCGGTGTCATCGTAGCTATTAACTGCACATTAAAGGTTAATTCACACGGAGGACGTGAAGAATGCCACTCTGGAACACACACTTAGCGTGATGCCACGACGGTACTGCGCAGTATATCCTGCGGTTTAGATCTGAGTAGGTAGATTATTTTTTATTTATTTATTTAAAAACTTTATGCTACCATTACAGGTACAACCCAATGCGATAACATAGCCATCCTTAAACTTACACTACTGCAAATTAGATACAAGTATATGTCACAAAAATTTAGCTTTATAATCATCATCATCATCACCCTTCGCAGTCCACTGTTGGACATAGGTCTCTCCAATAGTTCACCACTTTGGTCGATCTTGAGCTTCTCGCATCCAGCACTTGCCAGCCATCTTGCGCAATTCGTTGCTCCACCAAGCATGGATCATTAAATAAAAAAAATACGGACGGACTAGAAGAGAAATTTAGATAAATTCTACATGATAAATGATGATGATGAGATGACTGTTGAGTAAATAATTAAATATCACTAAAATCTTATCCCAAAGTAAGTCGCTAAAAACACTTGTTAGTACACTTCATCTTTAAGGTTTTACAAAGTTAGGAACTTTATAGTATCAAATTGAGTATACAATTTACAAAAAAAGTCTGTATCAATAAATATGATCGAAAATATGCGACCACAAAAGACGTCGTTTGGTGTTGCAATGTGAGATACTACCTACTACAATATATTATGTGCGTTTGTCCTTGGCTAATGCTTGCTGCTTGCTGATAGGTCTAGATCTTGCCGTCCCGTTACATACATAATATCTAGTGATGTCTTATACATGCAAAAGACAAATACAAAGTTCAAAGCACGCACAGTGGGTAGCTATTCCGTATTATAATCCCACATTTTGTATTCAGCAGACGATCATACATCAGATTCACTCCTGTTATTTAGTTTCGCTTGATGTCGTTTGCAAAATGAGTTTCATAATGACATTACACTAGCGAGGTGGTAGTTTATTGTACTAGATATATCAAGATACATAATAGGTAGGATGTCATTATCATGTTCTCTATGAAATAATACTATATAAACATTTGTGATCGGGGGAAGGGCATCATAGCAAGTTCGGTCTCGTGCATATGACGTCAGGTAGTCCTAATCAGTTTGCACTAAACCTTTTCATATTATTTTATATGGACAAAATCATGATTGTCCTCGATGGATAAAAGCGTTCGCCAAAAGCTTGTTATTTGGCTCAGAATTCGAACGCAGCACATTATGGAAACAAGCAAATACAAGAACACCAGCAGCTTGTAAATTGACACTTAAAAAAAGTTCACGGTTATTGCCTGCGACAGTTTATGTTCATACTATAGATAATAGAGATCTATCAATAAGGGAACGGGACGACATCTTGCATTACCTGCAGGTTACTATAACAGGTCCAATGATACTTACGGCTCACTAATGCAAAATACAAGAAGCCTAAAGCACGCACAGTGCAGCTACGCAGCAATTTGCATGCGCCTAATCACGCGGGCCAGGCCTCAGGCCGCGGGCCGCGACTCGCGCACTAACGAGCGGCAATACCGCTGATGTCTCAATACCTCCCAGCGTGCGAGCCTATTATTTCAGTCCCACACGACGCGGATTGTGCTGTTGTTTAGTAGGGAGTGAGCTTTTTAGATAATACACCAACATAACCATTGATGCTTTCCGAATCATCTTTTTGATGCATAATTGTTATTACTGTCAATGATGCAGAGTTTCTGTTACTAAAAATATTTAATCTCATTACACAGTAGGGTGAAGAATTTTCTGTATCTCAGACCTGGCTATCAAGGTAGTTAGACTTATCTATGAAAACCACCTATTCCTCCATTTGTTCAGTAATGATGACAATGTAGCTCTGGCTATGATCGTATTCATTAAGAAAGACATAGAAACAAGCATCCTAAAGCACGCACAGTGCAGCTACGCAGCAATTTGCATGCGCCTAATCACGCGGGCCAGGCCTCAGGCCGCGGGCCGCGACTCGCGCACTAACGAGCGGCAATACCGCTGATGTCTCAATACCTCCCAGCGTGCGAGCCTATTATTTCAGTCCCACACGACGCGGATTGTGCTGTTGTTTAGTAGAGAGTGAGCTTTTTAGATAATACACCAACATAACAACATTTAATCTCATTACACAGTAGGGTAAAGAATTTTCTGTATCTCAGACCTGGCTATTAAGGTAGTTAGACTTATCCATGAAAACCGCCTATTCCTCCATTTGTTCAGTAATGATGACAATGTAGCTCTGGCTATGATCGTATTTATTTAGAAAGACATAGAAACAAGCATCCTAAAGCACGCACAGTGCAACAACGCATCAATTTGCATGCGCCTAATCACGCGGGCCAGGCCTCAGGCCGCGGGCCGCGACTCGCGCACTAACGAGCGGCAATACCGCTGATGTCTCAATACCTCCCAGCGTGCGAGCCTATTATTTCAGTCCCACACGACGCGGATTGTGCTGTTGGTAAGTAGGGAGTAAGATTTTAGATAATATGGTGTATTATCCAAAAAGCTCTCTCATACATAACCATTCATACTTTTTGAATCATCTTTTTGATGTGTAATTGTTATGATGCAGAATTTCTGTTAGTAAACATATTTGATCTCACTACACAGTATGGTAAAGAATTTTATGGTCTCAAATAAAACAAACTGCACCTGTATCTCCATTGCCTTGCCTTGTTACCATGTTTTGCAAACGGATTGGTGACTGTAGTATTTGTACCCAGGTAAACGCTGCTGCCCGTTTACTGATATTTCTTTGGTCATCTTTTGGGTGGGTGTCGTACCCACGGTAGTAAAATCTCTTACTAAAACTAGGCGGTATCGAAGCAAAGTCCTCTCCACAACACTTAGCCCACCCCTGCTATTTAGGTTCTACAAAAGCGTGGTGCAACTACAATGCAGTTTATGTGTTGCTCTTCATGCATACATCCATTTTATATCAGGGTGATGTACGCGACCCTCACCACACGCGAATCTGAGCTATATCTCAAAGACATTCGGATCAAATTTCCCGGAACTAATAAAATTTTCTTTGGAGTGTTCCAGGAAATGTTGGCAATTCGTTGTCGAATAAATTTTGAGCGTAACGCTTGGTGAGAGGGATCATATTCGCATAAAATTGTCTTTCTTGTTGTCTCTCTTTGGAGTTGGAACGATGATTTTCAGATTTTAAATTGGTTTTACTCGAGAACGTTGCAAGTGTCAATTCTTATCGAATGAAAGGGAGCTTTGAGGGTGTAGGCTTAACGTCGTGTTTCTTTTGGCAAGTTGTGTAACATGGCATAGGTTTATTGCAGGATCGGAAACTAGCTAGTGTGAGGTAACGTGAATCGCGAGAAAGTAGTGCTATTTGCTACCGTATCGCGCGCCATCGCCGAGCCAGGGGTAGCCAACTTGAGGCACAATAACCCGACCACTCTTTATCATTCAATAAAGAAATAAAATCTATATCTATCTATCTATCTATCTATCTATCTATGCTCCAAGTCCAAATAAGAAATGCGCCCCATTGGTCCCCCACTCACTGAGACTCTCGACTCGGAGTTGTTGGGGGAGGTTGTCCGGGATCTTTTTCCGGCTCAATTGCCATCCTTTTCTCCCCCTACAATGCGTCCGTCGCTTTCTTCTGGGATGAACCCCGTCTCTGAAAACAGACCGCTGGTCTCTTCGGAGGAGTTCAATGCGGCGACACTTCCTCTCCGCAGCAAGAAGACGGCCCCCGGCCCAGATGGGGTTCCCGCACGAGTAGTGGCCTTGGTAGCACCTCAGTTAGAGGAAAGGTTTCGGGACCTTTACGACCAATGCTTCGCGGTCGGAAGGTTCCCGAAATTATGGAAAGAGGGTCAGCTTTGTCTTCTCAAGAAGGAGGGACGTCCAGCAAACTCCCCATCCGCTTACCGACCCATCGTTCTTCTGGACGAGGTCGGTAAGGTGTTTGAGCGCATCATAGTTGGCCGCATTCAATCACACCTGCGAGATGTAGGGCCGGATCTATCCCCAAACCAGTTTGGCTTTCGGGCGAAGCTCTCTACTATAGACGCACTGTCACGGCTACGGAGTATATGCAGGGAGGCGGAAGAGCGTGGGGAGGGTGTGTTGGCCATATCATTTGATATAGCTAACGCCTTTAACACCATCCCCCACGCCACTATCCTGGAGGCCCTTCACTTCCATGGCCTCCCTATCTACCTGCAGAACCTCTTGGCAGACTATTTGGCCGGACGCGAGGTTGTCTTTGTTGACGGGAGTGGTGTTCTGCGTCGCCACAAGGTAGAGTCCGGTGTTCCACAGGGGTCTGTTCTGGGACCCCTTCTATGGAACATCGGATTCGACTGGATGTTGAGGGGTGTTCTCCTCCCGGGCATGAGTATTTTATGTTATGCAGACGACACCCTTGTTACTGCCCGAGGAAGAACTTTCGCCGACGCGGCCTGTCTGGCGTCCGCAGGAGGGGCTTTGGTAGCCCATCGCATAGGCCTCCTAGGCCTTAAAGTGGCCCTGGAAAAAACCGAGGCCATATTTTTCCACGGACCTCGGTTGCGCGTCCCCCCTGACGCGAACATCTATGTCGGGGGAGTACGGATCCCAGTTAAATCGCACATTAAGTATCTGGGACTTACTTTAGACACGCGGTGGCAGTTTGGCCCGCACTTCAGCGGGCTGTCACCGCGTCTTCTGAGGGCAGCAAATGCTTTTGCATGGCTGCTCCCCAATCTAGGAGGACCGAAGTCCCATTGCCGGCACCTCTACGCCGGCATCATCAAAAGTATGGCGCTCTATGGAGCGCCAATCTGGGCCGATGCTGTACTTAAGCGCAGCAACGCGGTGCACCTCAGAAGGCCCCAGAGGGCAATCGCGCAAAGGATTTCCCGGGCATACCGTACCACGGGATATGACGCGGTGTGTGCTCTAGCTGGTACCCCGCCCTGGGAACTCGAAGCCCAGGTGCTGGCCAGGGTGCATGATTGGATGGTGGCGGAGAGGGCACGCGGGGAGTGCCCTACTCCAGTAGAGAAGAACGCAGTGCGCAGGGAAGCCTACGATGACATAGTCCATCAGTGGACTGAGGGCCTCTCCTGCGCCAGATACGGGCAGCGCCTTCTTGGTGCCTTGGTGCCTAATTTTAAGGAGTGGCTAGAGCGGCCACACGGGTTCCTAACGTTCCGTCTGGTGCAGGTGTTGTCCGGGCATGGGTGCTTCGGACATTACCTGCATCGGATTGGACGGGAGGAGTCCGCGGTGTGTCATGGGTGTGGGGCAGAGTCAGACACGGCTGAGCACACCCTATGCATTTGTCCGGCCTGGGATGCCGAACGTGCCGTTCTGACCGGCACTATCGGGCCTGACTTAGCGCTCCCCACCGTGGTCTCGGCCATGGTGGGGAGTCGCACGGCTTGGGAAGCCGTCGCTTCCTTCTGTGAGGCAGTCATGTCCCAGAAGGAGGCAGCGGAGCGAGAGCGGGAGAACGACCCTTCCGCTCCCCAGCTCCGTAGACGCAGAGGTGGTAGGGCGCAGCGGCAGTTTCGCCGCTTGATGCCGCCTGACGGGGTCCAGCGGGTGGATGGTGCGGGGGCACCGCTACCTATGTTTTTCAGGACCCTCGACACCACCCCATAGCGCTAGACGGAGGGGCCGGGGTTTTTAGTGGGTATTCCCTGCCTCCTCACCATCCTGAGGCAGGGTGCCGCTCTCCCTTCTGAGGGCGGTGTGAGTCCCACATACCCCGTCACTCCCCCCCCAGTGACGGGGATGCGTAAAAGCATTTTCCCCGGCTAAAAAAAAAAAAAAAAAAAAAAAAAAAAAAAAAAAAAAAAAAAAAAAAAAAAAAAAAGTCCAAATAAGAAGCGCCGCGTCGCTGACTTTCAATGGTAAAAATACAGAATAACATAATTTGCAGCAAGATTCTTTAATCAATAGGTACTCAGTGATAGAACCCATTGCTGAAAAAAAAGTAGGAAGGTACAACAAATTCATTGTTCTGAATCAATTATAAATTTCGCATGATTGTAATGCTATCGTAATAAGTAATCTGAATATTTTAGCACCGAGTGTAACCTACTAAAAGAAAAAATGTATGTATAATGATTTCAGTGCAGTAAAGTAAGTAAAGTGATTAAAAATCTTTCTGTATAAATAATTTTTTTCTTTTATGTGCGCGAAAAGGTAGTGGATATGCTCGCGACGACTGACAGACATGAATGGAAGAGAAATGTATCATTTGCCACCCCAGATGAATTGGAAGCAGGGCAAGAGAAGTGACGACGATGACACTAAACCATTTTTGTTCTCGGCGTTCCAAAACCGCTTCGAAATGTTTCTTACGCCTGCGTTTTCCACCGCTCCGCATCCGTCCAATCAGCGGCATTATATGTTAATAGCCTATTAGAATATATGCCGTGGTCTCTTCGCGCCGCGCGCGCCCCGCTATCGGTCTACCCGCTCGGCCAGCCAAGCCTGACCCGCCAACGCCATTGTTGGTTATACAATCAAGAGTTTAACATTCCTTGGATGTTTAGTTAAACTTTACCAACATGCACTATCTTTAAATCAGGCAAAAATAAGCTCTAATTGTTTGCGTTAAGGTTGGGAGTCCCCGCGTTTGTAAGTTTGAAAGTGTTTTGCACGGTGGCTTGTTAAGAGAAGTGTTCATTGTTTTTGTTGTGTCTTATTGTACTTAACGTGGGTTTAAAGGCTTTGTTACCCATCGTCGTGTTTCGGTGTTCGACGGCAAACTTACGCGTAAGGCGTTCGGGTTTCATTAATAACTGAGCTGCACAACAGATTAATGTTACACGGTTTGCTGGTTGGAGGTTTTCGTGTTAATTGAAGTTCGAGCTTTGTTTATCAAATGCGGTTTAATTACTTCATATCGTAACATGAATCGTTCAACTTTACGGAAACCCCTACTGATCCTTGCTACGAGATAAGAGATAAGATATCTATCTTAAGAACTTCTCTGTCATCCATTTTTGGTTATTTTGATGATAACAGAATTTGGTATTCATTGTCTTATTGGTTGAATGGTAGCAGTAGTTTTAAGAATATGAGGTCACAGGGATCAGACTATAATTGTTAGTGGTTCTTCTGACTTTAAATGCTTTAGAAAGAAAGAAAGAAAGAAAAATCGTTTATTTAGTGCCCCTCTCCTAACTTTTGAGGCCTTGTATCTCGTCTATTTTTTATTTGAATGGAAAAAGGAAAAATACGTGTCCAATACATTTTTATGATCTAAAATAGGTACGGAATAATAATGTTCTTATTTTGACTCCCAAAAAATCCCTATTATTTATTAGCATTTGGGGAGACTTATTCCCAGCAGTGGACATTTGAAGGCTGATGATTATCACTGGCGTGTCCTTGGTGCCAAGTTCTCACAGATCTGTCCATACATTTTTCGACCCTTTGTTAAAATCGACGCAAGATTAAAAGCTAATTAGCTGATTAGGTACAAAGTTTTTTCTAAATAAAAAACGCTAGAGGAACGTTAACGAAAATATTTAAGAAAAACCAATCTTCAATGCACGCCATTAATCTTAGCCGAAAAAAAAAACGCTCCAAACCTCTATTCCAGATTCAAAATAATCAGGTAAAAAAGTCTAAAAACAAAAACCCGTTTTAAAAATTCCTAAAATATCCCGTGGGGCGTACCGTCCGCGGTGTCTTTGGCTGAGATAAGATCTCGTTATAATGTTTCAATTAACCAGTAGCCAGTATTTATTGGCGAGACACGAGGGCCGATTCATTACCTGCACAGGAGTTTTTTTCAAAAAAATGCAAAAGAGACGCCGACGCTACAAGATCACGTCGCACGCCTCGCTACTACTATCTCTTATTGGATAATTAATATTTCTTAGGTTTTGTCAGAGCGCTTTTAAAAAGGTTATTTATTGGCTTGGCTCAGGTTGGGATAGATGAAATTAAAATAGTGTTAAGCACTTTATGATTACTTCATCTGATCCCGAAATAATCTTCGACACGGATCTTCGTCAGATCCGTGAAGTGACACGGATGCTGAACCTTACCACTAGCTGAGAAAATGAAATCTCAACGAGCCCTTTAGTCGACTTTTACCAATATTGATGCCAATGAAAAGGGATGGGGCAGTGACTTTTATTCTTAATCCGTCACGCGTCATTTACCTATATGTATTTATTTTAAAAAAATATCATTATTACAAGCTACATTTAGGCCATATAGCAAATGTAGGTCATTAGTACTAACTCACCATGAGCGTCAAAGTACTAAAAGGATCGCAATCAATAAACGGAAATAAAAAACCTACCAAGTTGAAACCGTCTACAAGTTTAAGGTTCCGCGCACCTGCTCTTAAGTGTAAATTAGTATAATGAAGAGCAATTACTACTCGAACATAATAATTCTTTTCTGTCCGAATTCGGTCAGAAAAGGATTATTATGATCGAGCACATCGGTCAATTTCCAAGGAGGTAGGTATTTCAGTCAATTTCCAAGGAGGTTAGCAAATTCATCATTATCAGCCTATTGCAGTCCATTGCTGGACATCGGCCTCTCCAGTTGTTCGCTACTTAGGGCAAACATCTGGAGGACTGCTGCAGGCTGTTAATGGTCAAGATCAATGATCAAGATAAACACATGCCTACAAATATAATATCTCAAGGGCCGGCAACGCACCTACGACTCCTCTGGTGTTACAGCGTCCATGACTGAAGTAATCACTTACCACCAGGTGACCTTCAGGCCCGTTTGCCCCTCTGTCATGAAATCATCAGCCTATTGCAGTCCACTGCTGGACATAGGCCTCTTCAGTTGGTCGCCACTTAGGGCAAACATCTGGAGGATATACCCATAATCGCCACGCTGGGCAGGCGGGTTGGCGATCGCAGGGCGTAGCTTCTCGCTCCGGTGACGCTGCTGCCCGTCATCGGTCTGTGGTATTAAGCTACGTCTTCAATTGTGATGGTTATACCGCCACCAGTCGGTTGCCAGCGCCTCGTTTGTTATTCGGCAGGATGCACCACGTGCAGGTGAGGTTGGCTTGGAGCGAAAAGATAATGGGTCGCTCCCTTACATCCTCTGTCATGAAAGTAACATGCAAAATCAAACACAGGAAACTACCACTGTGGCGGCTGGAGCTTGCGTCAGGGGTGTGGAATCAAACAACACAAACCGCAAAACACTGTAATTCCAGCCGCGATGGACTGTGTAACAAACTATGATGACTTCAAAACAATAAACAATACGAGTACTAAAACCATAGCAACACAATCTAAACTAATATTATAAAGCTGAAGAGTTTGTTTGTTTGAACGCGCTAATCTCAGGAACTTGTGCTCCTAATTGAAAAATTATTTTTGTGTTGAATAGACCATTTATCGAGGAAGGCTTTAGCCTATATAACATCACGCTGCAACTATTAGGAGCGAAGAAATAATGGAAAATGTCAAAAAGCGGGGGCAAAATACCTATTCCACGCGAACGAAGTCGCGAGCACAGCTAGTTAGATCATAAAAAAACACTTCTGAATACAAAACTATGTATAAAACTATTTACATAATAAACGTAGGTATATAAAAAAGGTCGTTCTGTCCGCAACAACCACATTGTCCCACGGGTCCCTAAACCCGTCCCGTTCGGCTCGCCCTCGCTCGCGCTTTGCTCTTATTTCCCCAAAAACGTCCGCTACATATTATTTGAATTAATTCACCTGTAATTGGATTTATGGGATCGCGGCGACATCTCTCCAGGCCACTTCTGGGCCGCTAATTATGCCGAAGCATTTTAACAGTATTTATGGCGCTGCGACCCAATTCCGTGCTAAGTGGTGTTATCTCGCAGACCGTATTGTTGTATTGGCATTCGCGTTTCATTGTTGTCAGCAAGTTTGGGATACTTTAAAGGACCCAGACATGGGACACTTTAAAGGATCCCAGACTACCTCTAAAGCCCTGACCATTGGTTAGAACTGGTTGACGTGAACAAATTTTAATCATACAATTTTCACTTTATTTCTTTTACTGGGTACATGATATCTTAACTGTTGGTCAGCTCAGCGTGCTATGGAAAGTGCAATTGTTTGCGTCTCTTTATGGGATCGGATCAGAAATGTGACGATCTGACGAATACCCAAGGTAATGCATTGCTTACCAAATCAGCAAGCTGAAGTGGCAGTGCACATAAAATATTGTACAAAAGGCGGACTACCTACTTACATGCCGCGCAGGCATTCTCCACTTCATACCAGTCAACCACTGGGCTCAGCAGAAACTGAAAAGAAGGTATTATGTCAAGGGATGTAAGGGAGCGAACAAAAAACGAGGCTCTGCAAAACCGACTGGTGGCGGTATAACCATCACGATAGAAGGCGTAGCTAAAATACCACAGACCAATGACGGGCAGCAGCGTCACCGGAGCAAGAAGCTATGCCCTGCGATCGCCAACCCGCCAGCCCAGGGTGGCGTGGATTATGGGTATATCCTCCAGAAGTTTGCACTAGGTGGCAAACAACGGGAGAGGCCTATGTCCATCAGTAGACTGCAATAGGCTGATGATGATTATGACTAGCAGTGGACTGCGAAAGGCGGTTGACGATGATGATGATCGCAACACCAGGGGAGCCTTTGAACTACCAAAAGGCGAAGTGTTATCTCCACGCCCTGCACTTTCACACACTCACAGGAACATAGCCAGTGCTCTAAGTGGTGGAATATAATTGAATTATAAAGCACCGGCTCAGCATTGTTGTAAGCACGCGGCGCGGCCGGGCTGCGCGCGCGCCGTAACTCACGGTGAGGGATGGCGCGTCCCTCCGCGCATCGGGAAATATGACAGTTCACGAGTACTAGTATTTATTCCGGACCAGATCCTTTAGAATTCCTTATCGATGCGATGAGTAAAGTCTTAGTGGGTATGGGATACCGTGATTTGTTTTGGGATAAATCATACATACACTGGTGTTTTCCTTGTGTCAAGAAAGGGGCTTGAAAAAAGAGCCCCATTATAAAACTAGCGTCACGCAATCGCTTCGCTTGTATTGTTCGATTATACTTACATATAAACCGTAATTTTATTGTGCTACTGTATATTTATATTTTTTTGGTACATAATACACATTCTTTTTCTTTCTTGAACGCTGTATCAATTAAAAAACCGCATCAAAATCTGTTGCGTAATTTTAAAGATGCAATCATATATAGGGGCAGACAGAAAAACGACTTTGTTTTGTACTATGTTTTGAAGTGATAATATAATTGTCTACTGTACCTAGTTTTAATTTAATTGTATGGTGGGTAATAAAGATTTTCTTTCTATCTAAGTTTATCTTTAAAATTCCTAAATCAAAGATATAAGTTTTTCTCTATGAGTACCTATCAGATATTGAATTTTACAAAATAAGGTACCTACAATTAAAAATTTCCCACATAGGTATTCTTCTTTCCGACTGAAACCTTATTAAAAATAAACGATGTTTTTAAGAACTGTTTGCCTTACAACTTAAGATAGCAAGTTCAAAATAACTCACTTATTTTGTACATTACTGCAGCCAACGTTCTGAAGCAAAGATGGCGTTCTCATTACCATCTTTGCATGTCCAGTTACACACTCGGAACAAATCATTAATGTTGTCAACATGAATCAATTAACGTTGAATATGAATTAGCATGCCTAGATCACAGTATATTCAATTAGGGCAGTAAGGAAACCAGGGACTGTGATTGGATGATGATGATGTTAAGTAAAGAAAATGCCCCAATAGTTAGCATCTATTTTTTTTTTAATTCTTACACCATACAATTAATACCGACTCAAACTAAGTTCTTCCCTTGTACTATGAGAGAGACGCCCTCAGTCAATAGATAGTTAGCTTAGTTGCCGGGTGAGCGCGTTCCATCGAAGACTACAATATCGCTTGATATCAGGCGATCGCAGTCAAGCGCAAACTCATTTTGAATAAAAAAAATAAAGAGTAGTAATTTATAAATGTCGTTAAAAAAAAACAAGTGTCGTAATGACATCTATAATAAGAGAATGACATTTCATTAGTACCGTTCGCGCGCGTGTCATGGCCGCCGACCGGCAAATACTCCGCTGTATTATAAATCAACTTGTGCTGCATTTAATGTGTTTTGATGCGTACAATTTATGTAACCTTTTCTTTATTGTATTAAAACCATGTGTTATAACATTTGGAATTGGTTGTCTTAAGTGTGTTAAATTAAACGTTCCCCGCAAGGTGGGGGTATCAAGGGGGGTATATAGGGGGTCTTTACGGGTATTGACTCTTCCCAGACCAGGAGCCGGCCGCTAGCCTTCTGGCTAGGCAGGACATCTGAAGGGCATCGGTCGTATATCCGTTCTACCCGTATTCCTACAAATTGCTACTCATTGACGTCACAGAGGGGTTAAGCAGGTATACCTTCTCATTTTGGGAGGCGTGGGTCCCACATACTACGCTTATTCCCTCCGGAGATAGCACGACGGTGCCTTTTGCATTTCCTTCCCCCAGCGTCTCCGAGGGTAGTCGCATGACGGTGCCTTTTTATTTTTTTTCCGGGAAAAATGCGTTTACTCATCCCCAGCGTTCGGGGGAACGACGGGGTATGTGAGACTCATGCCATACTCAGAACGGGAACATGGAAGTCTGCCTAAAGATGCTGCGAGTACTTACTAAAGATCCAGTCCTCCTTCTTCCCTTGTAGAAAAAAGAGCGTGTCAAATACATAATAAGTATATGTGAACTAGGTACATAGTTTCGATTGCGTACACAGTTCGTTTACTGCTTTAGTTATTTCCTGTGTCAGTTGTCCTCCACCGTTCTCAACGGGAACCTTGTCCTATATAGGCCTCCTATGGGGACATGTTGTCCCTAGATCGATACAGATATGCTTATAGCCACAGGTTATCTTAATAACCACTGATAAAATGACGTTTAAAGTAAACTCTACGTACCTATATATCATTATAATTTTGCGTATTACAAAGTATACGCAAAAGGTACTAAAAAGGAAAGGTGTCATTATTTAAACAAATATTTACCTATTTAATTATTATACTGACTGACTGGACTGGTGGTTCATTTGATAGTGATGTGAACATAGGGTCGTGGGTTCGAGCGTCACCCGGAACAAACATTCATGTTATACACAATATGTCAGTTTGTTTCATGGGAATTTGGGAGTTTGTATTTGTATTGAGGAACATGTACGTATAATATTTCAAATTCATATGTTTATTGCATGTCACATTAATAAAACAGTTACACAGACTGTATATGTAGAAGGATAAATGTGTCGCCCTGCTAGGGCATAACAAATATAAGTGGGTTTTCTTATTGTACTAATGACATCTTTCTTCAGTTTTGAACCCAAGACTCTCAGCTTAGAAAGAAATTTCTACCGAAATATTATGTCAACCGACTGTTATATAATTACATAATTTTTAGACGTAATCTAACATCTAAAATTCAGTTTCAAACACATACCAATTTCCGATTCAAAGCTACCTTCCGTACCAATTAATTCCTAACCAAAGTGCGCGTGAGACAAATCCGCTCGTTGGGGCGTCGTAAATATCTCCCACTGTCACTCAGGCCCAACGTATTATTATTTTAGACCTATTGAAATGCCATTTCTGTATAAAATATATCCCCCGTCCCGGACTAAGGGTTTCGTGATGGTATACAAAAACAAAACGACATAAAAATATAGCGAAGCGCCATATCACGTTATTATTTCGGAAAACAATAGCGCCTGCATTGTCACATTCAGCGCGGTCCATGCAAATAATCATAAATAAATAAATAAAAATAAATATGAGCCACTCGAAGTTGGACGTCTTATTTTAGGGACGGCTCCGCTATCCGCGGCTGTTTCGCTGGATAAGACAATTGGAAACACAGAAATGTATATCGGAATACACCGAATATTGTAGCAAGCAAAGAAGTAACTAATTGAAAATAGTGCAGTAAAGACAGGCTGGAATTGTCATTGTGGGATCACTTAAAGCGATAAAACCGCTTAAATTGTACTTTGATGTATCTTTGTGTCTAGCTTTAAGCCAACTGTTTAATGTGCAATTAAGAATATCTAGCTATCTATCTAACATTTTATTCATTCATCAGTGTTGTTTCTTCCGTAGAAAAGTCATTTTAGCATCCATTAATTTTGGCATTGATAGAAAATATGAGAGGTCCTTCCTAAAACACCAACAATGTATGAAATGTTTAGCTGAAATAATTGATTTATCCGAAGCGAAGCGAGGAGCGGGCTGCTAGTTAAATATATTTCCGCCTTTCGTTTCTCATTTCTGAAATCGCAAGCATTATGTTTCAACACTTCAAGCATCCTATATCTCGTTTCATTGAAACAAGTGAGACGTATGTTTAGTGCAAGAATGAATCTACAATTTCTTTAAAATAATACCCCACCAATCTTGTAAAGGAATAGTTCTGACAACGCTGGGCACATCCATTTGAGACAAGGACTTAAAGATATCTACAATCTATTGCAATAATAATTAAGATTAAAAGGTAGCAGTAAGCAAGATTATTATGATCGTAATTAATTGTAGGTCATATTATATTAACAACTTAAAGCAAACCATTAAAACACTTTTGTGTGCCAGGATCGTAGCAAACGGAAGGTCTCTGCCTGTCTACCCCTCTGGGAGAAAGGCGTGACGTTAGGTAATGAAAAATACTTGACATTAGCTTAAGCTCGGCCTTGTTTTTACACGCAGGTTTTCCATAACTAAATAGGAAAGAAAAATCTATATTACTTGAATCAAGTCCGTAGAATAAATCGTCAGTAAAAATGAAAATGATTCTACCGCCGGGTTCGGAAAGTACCTACATGAAAGAAAGCGCAACAAAGTCGAGAGTAGCTCTTTTTCATCGCCAGTATGTTTTAAATACACAGTATAAGATCGCTATAAGCGATAAGACCGCCTAGATTGTACTTTGTGTTGTTTGTAATATGTTTTCCTGTAATGTCTGTGTTTTTGCGCAATAAAGAGTATCTATCTATCTATAAGGTCCATTTAAAAATGTATATTATACATTGCAAATGAAATACTACCCGAGGGGCTACTCCAAAGTGTATTAGCGAAGTTTCGGGGATATTTCGACATGTTTTATCCAATGCTGCACTTCAAAATAAACTTTAGTAATAGCTGTCATAGGTTAATCCTATAATGTAGGTACTAAATTCTAATAACAAAAGCCCAAAAAGGATGGTCCGTTTTCATAAACCCTTACATTTAAACGTAGTACTAGCTTCTTAATATTTTACTTACAACAAGCCCATTCCAGCATCTTTAACCCTCCACCGCGAGGCTGTCTTACAAGTCACCCTGTCCGGCCGGCGCCACAGAATCGTAACAAATGCCGCCGTGCTGAAAATAAAGACATGCGATAGTTGCACAAAACGAGAAGCGAATTAACATTGTATTTATTCCATATTTATGTACCGGCGCGATTGGAGAGCGCGCTCCGCCCGATTTATGAATGTGCGAATGTAAATGTCGGTACATAGGTAACTCGATGTTTTTAGGGTTAGATAACTATTATGGTATTGGTTTTCTTTTATATCACTAGGTGGCAAAATGGATGATGGTAAGCGGTTACTACGGCACATGGACGCTTGGAATACCAGGGGTTTCAATGCTCTTAGGGTTAGATACCTCCATGCGCTTTGCTGACCCTATAAAAACCTATTTACTTTATACTTGAAGTGCCCCATACTGTAATCCTTTGAGAAAACTGTAGATAAAAATAAAATCAAAATTGGCGAAAATAATAGACGAGATACGGTCGTTTAAAGCAAACCCGTCCCCTCGATCAGATTTTTCTACGGTAATTGTATGTGACGTTATTATTATTGATCGGATCTGTCTAATTTTACGCTTTAAACTTGATAATTAAGATATTTTGTGTATCTGTGCGATAAAAGATTTTCTAGGTGAATCGGTTTTTGTTGGGCAAACGCGGTCTATCGTAAGCTCTAACAAGAGGCAAGTTGGGGTCAAGCTCTATCCAATTAGTTATACAAAAAGAAATCAATAAAATCATT
This sequence comes from Conogethes punctiferalis, assembly GCA_031163375.1. Taxonomy (NCBI): domain Eukaryota; kingdom Metazoa; phylum Arthropoda; class Insecta; order Lepidoptera; family Crambidae; genus Conogethes; species Conogethes punctiferalis. The sequence goes on along the minus strand of CM062098.1, from coordinate 7,221,055 downwards.
ACTGCAATCAACGATAAAAGTCAAGAGAGGATATCTAATCTATCTGTACATATGTGCAAACTCGATGAAAATCGAATTATTTAGGGATTTTCAGACTTATAAATCTTATGTACTTAGTACTTCCTTTGTTATTAAATCAAACACTAACGAGGTTACATAATGTTAGCTATCTTATGTAACTTCCTTATAAAGGTATCAAAGTTTCGAACAGAAAGTATCCAAGATTCGAAATGATACACAAAGGCTAATAACCAAATAACGAGTCACATCAACTCGAGAGAGGCACAAATAAACCCTCTATGTACCGACTTGTTTATTTACCTCCCATCGGCAGTCGCGTCATTTTGATTCTGCCAACGCAACGTTACCCTTCGCAAATTCGTCTATAGCTCTTATAGTATACGCATTAAGGTTGAAAACGTGTAGATTTTTTTTGTGAAATAAGGATGGATGTATGCAAAAGTGGCAGAGCGAGTTTTCCGGGCGAAATTGGAAAAATATACCCGTTTTCACAATGGCTCGGCGCGGCGGCCCGCGGCAATTTGAATATAGATTAGAAAATGTGACGGCATGCACTCTAATATGTTTTCGTAGGGATGGGCCCGTGTTCCGTTACTGTGTAGCGTTATCGAGTCTACTATAGTGTGGATGTAAGGGAGTGACCTGTCATCTCTTCGCTCCAAGCCAATCACATGTCCGTGGTGCATCCTGCCGAATAACAAACGAGGCTCTGGCAACCGACTGGTGGCGGTATAAATGGAAGATGTAGCTAAATACCACAAGCCAATGACATACATGCCCTTCCATGCACAATGCACAAAGTGCTATATTGAGACGAGATCGGAGTGTAAGCTAGTACTGAGTAATTGATTCATAGTAAAAGTCGCTATTTCTGATACGATGAAGTCTTCTGATACAGGAACCTCTTAGTTCTTACGACGTGTGACCATTCCACATCATACCAATGAGACAGTTTTGATTCATAAACCTGTTAACGTCCACTGCTGGATATGGATAGGCCTCCCCCAATGACAATTGTCATTTGAGAGATTTGTCTTAGTCACCACGCTTGGCAGACGTGTTGAAGACCACAGTAGACCAGTAAAACGCTGCCGCCCGTTTGCTGATATTCCCATAGTCGTCTTCTACCTCACCCACGGGAAGAGATGGGTGTCCTAAACAGGGACAGTTTCTACTAGTGAGGTGTATTATCGACACCGACGCGCGCCGCTCGCGGTAGGTGCCGCGCGGTAATGGATTTCCTACCCGCCCACTCCGATACGGGTTCCGCTATTTTCTCAAACACAATAAACGCTGGATTGAGCAATTTATGCGCATTTTGCTATGCAAATCTACGCTTTTATTGCCCGTTATTAAACTGTTGAAGAGTTCACCTTTGATATTGTGGCGTTTAAATTTTATACGGCTATAAGGAAGAATTTACATTAACTGATAAGTAACCCTGTTACATTATTATACCGTGTCGCCCTGCGTTGAGAGAATAATGAATTAAATTGTGTTTTATTTATATCTAAGATTGTTGATTTCAGAATGCACAATACCTTATCATGTTGTACCACATTGAAACAGTAATAATAAATTGTGACAAAAACATTAACGAATATTTTTATCTCTCTCTCTAATAACTCTCGCGTGAGAGAGTAACAAATATCCATCCGTACATCGATATAAAAAACTATTGCATTTATAAAACATACCTACGTAGGAATTATAACTCATTTTTCACAATTGTGTTACGGATGATATTTTTATTCGGTAAGGTGGAGCTAAAATTGCTGATTTCAGAATACACGCCTAATCTGTTCTGTCGGCTAAATGAAAAGTCTGTAAACACTCATACTTATTTATTGTGATTTTTATCTATGATTATAATTATTTTTAGTCATTTTCATAAATTATTTTCATAAACTATTGCGTCTGAAATAAACGACTTTTATTTATATTTAAATAAGTCTGTTTTTATTGTTCATTTTTAACCGACTTCGAAAAAAGGAGGAGGTTCTCAATTCGTCTGTATGTATAATATTTTTTTTTTTTTTTTATGTTTGTTCACCGATATTTCCGTCAATTATGGATGGATTTCAAAATTTTTTCGACAGTTCTACAGAGGACACTTCCGAGGTGGTCCCATTATCACCAAGTTAGGATCTGATGATGGGATCCTGGAGAAATTGAGGGCAACAACCGAAAATTGTATGCTCATATGGTGTTTTTGTTACGTAATCATATTTTACGCAGGTATATGCTTCCGGGCGTCAACATCTGGTGCTGATGATAAAGCCACTGAACTCCTTAACGGTTAGGAGTTAGGGGACAATACTGACATTGGTCGATATTAAACTAGGTAGTAGGTTGTACTTATGCAGGGCTAATAGGGCAGGTGATTTGGTAAGTGAATATGCTTAATTCTAGATCGCAATGTCTTCACTTGACTTAAAGCAAAATTTTTTATTCCTAAGTAAAACTCTTAAGGACATTAATTTTTGAAGTCGGTGCCAGCCAAACAAATAAATGTACATTGTCGTGTGGATTTGCCGGCCGCGCGCGTCATACAACAACAGTCTACGTTAGGTACCGAGAGGCTGGCACCGACTTCAAAAATAAGTGATAAATTTGTAATATTTAAATAATTATGTATTAAGGATAGAAATACTTACGTTATTTATCGCTTTTTAGTTTTGGTCGTTTGTGTTTTTTTTGAAGTCGGTTTAATTTTTTTTTAAAAATAATGGTAACTATAACGATTTAAACAAATAAAAAAGTAACCAACTAAGTATGCTAAAGTGTTTGTTTTCGAAGATTATCAGCGGAGCTGTTAAAACCACTTTTTCATCATAATATACAAAAAATCTAAAGTATCCGGTCGGATGAGCGGTTGGCAAATCCCCTACTTAAAGTGCTTAGCTACTTAAGTCGCTTGCTTAGGCGCGCACACACTTCGTAGGTGTTCTAATTTCGGCACGTTTGTTGTGTTAAATATCATTTAGGGCGTTTTAGCGCCGGGGGCAAAAAAGCGTTGGAAGTTGTGTCTTGTCTAATGTTATGGGCAGGTTAGCGGGATGTGTGTTGTCATATAAAATAACTAATACTCCACTATTTTAACGTCGTAAGATCCAATGTTCTCATCATAATCATCACAGTATTTAATGTTCATAATTATATTATTATGAAGAAGTTACGCACAAATACTAGTTTATGTTACTTACAAATTACATAAAGTTTAATATGTTAGTCTGATACGATACAGACCTAACGATGTTTATGTCAATAAAGTTTTATTATATTATTATAATATACGAGTACTACTAGTATAGAGATAAAATATTGTAAAATTTTACTTATATCTGTTCAGCGCTTTCGCATGAATTAAGTAACAAACATCTATCAATCTTTCGTACTTAAATATTAAAAGGAAAAAATTGGGAATAGTAGAAACTACGATTTTTTTCCCACATTTTTTAAATTGTTTCGTGAAATAATTCGGCATTGTCATTTGGTCGGTTTAGTAAACTACCTATGCCAGTCGCTCAATACTTACATCTTGTAAAGAACTGAAAGGCTAAGTAAGTATACGAGATTATTAAGTTTCCTACAAATAATAAATTTTGTACGAGTATAAGTAGTTGATATTATTATACCTACCTCATAATTGAACTGTACTCTTATAAAATATACTTTTATTATAATTAAATAAGACAAGCTCACAAGTGGAGGGCGTGGCGGTGTTCTTGATGAAGGCATTAGGCCCTTAAGCACATGTAAATGGCCCACGACCAAGTGTAGGGACCATCTTAACTTTGTGTAAACACGCACTCTTTCATGAGAACCTCTTTTAAGCGCAGTGTAACTCGACTACCTCGAAGTGAGCACTCGGGGTACCGTGTAAACGGTTTTTCTCGGTAGAATGCTGCATACATGTACTTTGTCTGTTTTTAAGACATGCACTATAAAACGGCGCATATTAGTGGTATCTCGCTCGTCCAATGATAAAAACGTCTGGAAGTTTCACAGCGGAGTTTTTTTAATGGCAGTGACGTTTTTAACATAAAATAAAATAATAAATAAAATAAAATAGTTTATTTCAGCAAATAGATTCACTAGTAATACTTTTGCACGTCAAACTTTTTTCCTACCAGCACTTCGACGTGTAGCCTGCTGAGAAGAAGTGCCGCAACAAACTCAACAGTTAGCCTTTTTTAAAATATATAATACAATACAATAATATCGTTTTAAAAGCGCAAGCGAGCAGACTATCATGTCCATGTAATATTGTCATCCATATAATCTTGTACTTTATAATAACCTTTTGACATTAAAATGGACTTAATGCGAGATTTAAATCTATGTATAGGTAGATCAACAATATTTTGCGGTATTTTGTTAAACATTTTTACACTTTGTCCTATGAATGAGTTACCAGTTTTACCATAGTTCCTGAGTAATGGATATGAAGTGAATATGAAGGGATGTAAGGGAGCGACCTACCAACCTTTCGCTCCAAGCCACCCTCACCTGCCCGTGGTGCATCCTGCTGACCAACAGACGGGGCTCTGGCGACCGACTGATGGCGGTATAACCACCCGATAAGGCGTAGCGAAATACACCAGACCGATGACGGGCAGCAGCGTCATCGGTATAAGAGGCTACGCCCTGCGATCGCCAACCCGCCTGCCCAGCGTGGCGATTATGGGCAATCCCTCCCAAATGCTTTGTACAAGAAAGCCACGGCCCCCAGTTCCCGGCGGCCCCGCTATTCCTGGTCAAGGTGGCGACCACGGTAACGGCGGGGCGGGGGGTGCTAAGAATCCCCGGGATACGGCAGGCCACCACACACAACTGACCTTAGCAACGTATAACGGCCGCACTTTAAGGCTTGACTCGCATCTGGCGCAACTTGAGGTGGAACTTGGGAAGATTAGGTGGCACATTCTGGGGCTATGTGAAGTCCGAAGAGAGGGGGAGGACACCGTAACCCTAGAGTCAGGCCACCTCATGTACTTCCGCGAGGGAGACCAACAATCCCAAGGTGGCGTCGGGTTTCTGGTCAATAAGTCTCTCTCCGACAACGTTGTGGAAATATCCAGTGTGTCGAACAGGGTAGCGTACCTTATTATCAAGCTCACCGAGAGGTATAGCCTCAAGGTGGTGCAAGTGTACGCACCGACCTCGTCACACTCGGATCACGAAGTGGAGGAAATGTTCGATGACATATCGAGGGCCCTCCACTTCACTACCAAGGCCCACTACAATGTCGTGATGGGGGACTTCAACGCTAAAGTGGGAGTACAGACTTGCAACGAATCGGTAGTAGGATCCCATGGTTTTGGAGTCAGAAATCATAGGGGGCAAATGCTCGTCAACTTTCTCGAACGGGAGGGGCTCTTCTTGATGAATTCTTTCTTCAAGAAAAAGCCCCAAAGAAAGTGGACGTGGCAAAGCCCCGACGCTATGACAAGGAACGAGATTGACTTCGTTATAGCGGACAGCCGGCATATATTCAGAGACGTCTCCGTGATCAACAGGTTTAACACCGGTAGCGATCACAGACTTGTCCGAGGCTCTCTGAATATCGACTTTAGAGCCGAGCGCGTCCGCTTGATGAAGTCAAGACTCCGGCCTACTCTGCTCCAAAGCCAGGCAGGATCTGAAAAGTTTCAGTTGAACCTGGAAAGCCGATTCGCTGCCGTGGAAACCACAACTGACGTTAACCAGAATCTTGAAAATGTGGTTCGAGTCCTCAGGGAAGAAGGAACGAGATTCTGCAACATGCGGCGTATGGGTAAGAAGTCAAAACTTTCCGAGGAAACCTTAGGGCTAATGAGGCAACGACGTGAAGACCCACCCGTCACTTCGTCAGGAAAACGGACTCTAAACCGAGAGATCAATAAACTCGTACGACGCGACCTCCGACGCTTCAATACTCTTTTGATCGAAAGAGCTATTGAGCAAAATCGGGGGTCTAAGGTGTTTGTACAATCTCTTGGAAGAAGCCACCTGACTAAGCTGACCACAGCAAGTGGAGAAGTCGTTGCCTCAAAGCCGGCGGTTCTCTCGGAGGTAGAAGACTTCTACGGCCGGTTATACGCTTCGCATGCATCTCGACCTGATCCCGAAAATGAGGATACTAGAGCCACATTGACACGCCATTTCACCGAAGACTTGCCAGAAGTCAGTACTGACGAAATCGAGATCGCTCTTGGGCAGCTTAAAAATGGAAAAGCCCCTGGAGAGGACGGCGTTACAACAGAGCTGATGAGGGCTGGAGGTAGAGCCGTATTGAGAGAGCTCCAAAAGCTTTTTAACGCTGTCCTTCTGGAAGGGAGAACTCCGGAGGCGTGGACTAGGAGTGTGGTTGTCCTGTTCTTCAAAAAGGGAGATAAAACCCTATTGAAGAACTATAGACCCATTTCCCTTCTAAGCCACGTCTATAAGCTGTTTTCAAGAGTGATCACGAACCGTCTTGCGCGAAGACTCGACGAATTCCAACCGCCGGAACAGGCTGGGTTTCGGAGCGGATACGGCACCATAGACCACATCCACACAGTGCGGCAGATTATACAGAAGACCGAAGAGTATAATCAGCCCCTGTGTCTAGCATTCGTGGACTATGAGAAAGCCTTTGACTCGGTTGAAACCTGGTCTGTTCTGGAGTCCCTGCAGCGATGCCAAGTAGATTGGCGATACATCCAAGTGATGAGATGTCTCTATGAAGCCGCCACCATGTCCGTCCAAGTACAGAATCAGCAAACAAGGCCTATACCGTTGCATCGAGGAGTGAGACAGGGGGACGTTATTTCCCCAAAACTGTTCACTAATGCAATGGAGGATATGTTCAAGACGCTGAACTGGAAAAGACGTGGCATCAACATAAATGGCGAATACATCTCTCATTTGCGATTTGCAGACGACATCGTCATAATGGCAGAATCGCTGCAGGACCTACAACAGATGCTGAATGAACTGGCTGACTCCTCTGTGCGCATCGGCCTACGAATGAACTTGGATAAAACCAAGGTCATGTTCAATGAACATGTTCTACCGGAACCGATTGCAGTTCACGGCGCCGTCCTCGAAGTTGTTCAAAAATATGTATACCTCGGGCAGACATTGCAGTTGGGTAGAAACAACTTTGAGGACGAGGTAAATAGGAGAATTCAGCTAGGCTGGGCAGCATTCGGAAAACTTCGTCGAGTCTTCACATCGTCGATCCCACAGTGTCTAAAGACGAAAGTCTTCGATCAGTGCGTTCTACCGGTTATGACATACGGAGCCGAAACGTGGACACTCACGGTACGGCTAGTCCACAAGTTGAAAGTCGCTCAGCGAGCTATGGAAAGGGCTATGCTCGGCGTCTCTCTGCGAGATCGGATCCGAAATGAGGTGATCCGGCAGAGAACCAGAGTTACCGACATAGCTCACCGGATCAGTAAGCTGAAGTGGCAGTGGGCTGGCCACATTATCCGCAGAACCGACAACCGCTGGGGTAAACGAGTTCTGGAGTGGAGACCGCGTCTCGGCAAACGTAGTGTAGGACGCCCTCAGACCAGGTGGAGTGACGATTTGCGCAGGACGGCTGGCAAGAGCTGGATGCGAGAGGCCCGGGATCGATCGAAGTGGCGAGTATTGGGAGAGGCCTATGTCCAGCAGTGGACTGATGTGGGCTGATGATGATGATGATGATGGATATGAAGTAGTCACGTTATAACGTTCTGAAGGTGCAACGTGGGCGCCTATCAAAGCGTCTTCTAACGCCACCGGCCCTTTCATCTCGCCGCTCCGATAAGTACCACGGATACATCCCAAATTTATACTCCTTGTTGAAACGTATTTTAGTACAGACATAATCTTTGTAGTTTTTACCAAAAATCTTCACTCACAATTTGGAAGTTTTAACGCTTATTTTATTGCTACTCTTCTGATAATACGTACAACATATTAAAGTCTAGTAATAACATTCTGTACTGGTGGTCCTGTTATACATGCTTCATGCGTCTTCGTCATTGTCGCACAGGACCTTGATCTGTCGCAACTCTTGCGGCAGATGACGGCCTCGAAGGAGATCTCCGCTTATGTCATCATAATATAAAAGTTTAGGGTTAAACAGTTCTCTAACAATCGTTAAAATGAGTTAATTATCTTACGTATTATTGGTTATTAATAGATGTATTAATACCGACATAAAAACGGTTGAGTTTTTATTTATTAAATGTATTTTTCCTAGTATATTAAAAATCATTTCCTTGAGAACCAAAACAGTATACTGCTCGAGTACCGTAACCCGACACCGTACGGTTCAAACGTCCCGATTAGCAGCTCTTATGCGCCCGCGCATATTTGCACACCTTTGCCCGCTGTTTGCGCGCCGACACTAAGTAGGAAATAGGGATTTGCGAATGTGAAATTCTATCTGTGTTTGCGGTTGTTGTAACCGCAGCTGGGAATGAAGAGATATTGTTTATTCATTTCCATTTAACGTCACGTCATCATATATAGGCCTTCCTCCGAATAAGGTCAAACCGGCCAAAAAAAGTCTTAATGTCTATGTTATAAGCGCCGTCGCGACGTTATATATGACCATCACGATTGAAGGTGTAGTTAAATACCACAGGCCGATGACGGGCAGCAGCGTCATCGGAGCAAGAAGCTGCCCAGCCTGTGTGGTGATTATGGGCAAATGCTGTTGTCCAGATGTTTGACCAAAAACGCCGCGTCGCGACGGTTGTCCGAGTCGAGCAGAGCCGAATGGCATTAGTAACACCCTTATATCATAGACATAAAGGCTTTTTTGACCGGCGTTAGCCGATTCCCCGTCGATAAATTTGAGGAGACCCTAAGAATTCCATAATGGCCTGTAGTAGGGTATATGCTGTAACTTATGCTGTAAGACCGTAAGTGAAAAAGTATTTAAATGAACAGATCTTAATCGACTTATCGGCTAAATGAAAATTATATAAAGTCTATAAAATATTGTTTAATTATTCATCTGATCATCTATTTTATTATTATGTAAGTAGCTAATACATATACATATTATTTTATACCGAGGTACAATCCAAAAGTTCCCACAACGCTTACAGAATTATACCGTTGTGTTTGCCGTATCATAATGTGTTTAATTGTTTTAAAACTACGACAAACTGGGGTCGCCGCCTTCAGCTGGCAGAGAGCACAGAGTAGTTAAATATAGAGGCTTAACACGCAAAAAACTACGTCAAAAAGGTTTTTCTTTATGAATCTTTTTTCAAATTTGGCTTTAGTTTATATTTCGCCATATAATTCATGCTCCTTAAGTAAGAATTATATGAGGAAATATGAAAATGCCTATGAATATTTCTATATGTATGTATAAGGGTTTTACAAGGGTCTTCCAATCGTTATTATCTCACACATACGCCCTTGCTAACTCATAGGTAGCTTTCTTAGCTTTTCTTGTAGAAATCTCCTGCCGTTATTAACCATACATTGAAGATACTTATATTGTACCCACACTTTTGGGCCCTGCAGAAGCTCTGTAAATATGTAATACAATCTGTTAATTTTTGATACCATCTTCGTCTTTTCACTAATTACTTCTTTCATCAGCTAAAATAGCCTTCTCTGTCACTGTTTCATCTACCCAAACTGATCGGCGCCATCAATCACCGGCGGCGCTTAATCGCATCTCAAATATTTGACGTTTGCTCTGAACTCGGATTTGCCGGTGGGACTCGGGAGCGCCCGCGCCGCTTTTTGCTACACCCTACACCCTACGCGCTACACACTGCGTTTGCCCGGTGTTCGCTTACATTTTAACTGCGACCGACCCTTTTTTTATTTGAATTTGGAAAGTTAGGTTTCCGAAATTTTTAAATGCACTGACCATATTGATTGCTTTTTTTTAATCAGTTCCTAATTTAAATTAAAGCATTAGTTAATGGATGCCTATGCCTATGCGAAGAATGCGATGACCGCTTACTATCAGGTGGAGTGGAGCATACTGAAAGCTCTTATAAAAGAAATATCAACCTTCCTCTTGAATCCCTCTATCTACTTATTAAAAAAACCGCACCAAAATCTGTTACGTAGTTTTAAAGATTAAAGCATGGGGACAGACAGAAAACAAAAACGACTTATGTAGTGACAAAACAATGATCATTGAAATCTTTTCGGAGAGAATAGAGACAACTCGATTGAAAATTTGATCTTATGTGAAATACTTACATACGATCAAAAATAGACGATATTTTGTATAAAATTGTTAATTGAACAAAGTATAATTTTGCCTATTTTATTACCCTTGGGTGTTTTACTAGTCTAGACTAGTTCATTAGTTCGTCTAGACGTCAATCTCTCAGCTTTAATGGATCATTATTGGATGTCTGCATCTTAACTAATATTATAAAGCTGAAGAGTTTGTTTGTTTGAACGCGCTAATCTCAGGAACTACTGGTCCGAATTGAAAAATTCTTTTTGTGTTGAATAGACCATTTATCGAGGAAGGCTTTAGGCTATATAACATCACGCTGCAGCTATTAGGACCGAAGGAATAATGGGAAATATAAAAAAAGGGGGAAAAAATAACTATTCCACGCGGACGAAGTCGCGAGCACAGCTAGTATTATATATTAGTATTCTAATTTTACCACCTAATATAGATTCTTAATTATTGTCGGTAAATCAGCTGTTGTCTACACTAATATTATAAAGAGGAAAGATTTGTATTTTTGTGTGCCGATTTCAAAAATTCACCGTTGGAAAGCTACATTCACGATTAGTATCAAAGGCTAGGTATATTTATTGCTAGGAAAAGTAAGGAATTTTTACTACGAGTACATAAAACGCCAATAATGTAACCCTCTGAATAGGGATGTTTCCAGGGTCAAAATAATTACATTATATTTAGTCGGTATTTTAGATTATAAAAATATATTGGACACTGATTTTTCCTTTTTTCATTTAAACAAAAAAACAACAAAGATACAAGGCATCAAAATTTAGGAGTGGGGGGTCTTTGACGTAACTCAGTGGCGAAACAACTCCCACTCTCTGACGTCATGCGTAATTTCAACGGGCTATAACTTCGTCATTTTTGATTTAATTTACAAATGAAAAAATACGTGTCTTTTGTTTTTGGACAATCTAAAAGACGGACTAAGTAATAATATTTTTTACGGCAACAGGCCTATTGTTTATCTGAAATTCCCTGAGCTAAGCGACGGCGAGTCGCTAGTTATTTATGTAACAACGGCCTTAAAAAGCTATTGTTATCAAGTATTAGGAGTTAAGGCTTGGCTTAGGCCCAGGTCAGTCCAATGAATGGCCAAGCAGGAGAGCCGGTATCTTCACGCTAGATTGCGCCAAGCCAGCAAGCGGTTCGCCGCTCTCCTAAAGAGATGCTGCTAGTACATTAATATTGTCTAAAACGGTAGTGATAACAAGATATTTTGGGAGTATGCAAGGCCTTGACTTAACAATGGAGAACGCAACAATAGCGTATGAAACACTGCATGAATGTATAAGTACAAATTTTGGGTAACCGATTATAATTTTCCTTGATTATTGTGATAATAATATTTATTTATAACTTTATTGCACAAAATGGTACAAAAGGCGAACATAATGCTAGGAGCATCCTCAGATAATAATAAGATACAAGTTTAATAATTTTAAACACACCTTGCCACTTTTAATCAGGGGTGGTGAGCTCAAAAATACACAAATAAAATGTATTCTGAGATATATTTATACTATAGTGGACATACTTACTTGCAAAGATAAATAGGTGTAAAGTAAATAAAACCTGCAATCCCAGTTAATGATGTAACATCCATGTAAGTAAATCTTAATAAACGTCGATCGTTATACGACAAACAAAACATTATCATAATGTGTTCCGGTCTCTCTATTACCCGTATGCGAATAGAAATATACGCATTAGAGATTTGTGTAACGTCGTTGAGGTATTTGCCAATATCCACTGTGATTTAATGGCCTACATTTTGATGTAAAGCTTTGATCATATTTTCCTTAGCCAGATGCCTTGAAGAATCGTCTGTTTGTCATTATAATGTCAGTTCTGAAAAGAGGTTGTAGGGCTGAGGCGGCTTGGATTGATTCAAATTATTTATTTCTCTTATAACTTATTTCATAATGAGATAAATTCGTGTCATCGTTTTAAATACTAAGGGTATAATGAAAAGGTTGTAACACGGAATATTCATTTTAACGCCAATTCATAGTTTAGCCGTTTGCACTAGGAATGTAGAGGCAAAGTGCTTTGTGCGAGTTTTTCAAAGCTTTTATTTAACTTGTCGTGTTACTGTGCGGCAAATCTTGCGAGCTTACGAGGTTTTATCTTGTTTAGTTTAGGATTCCTATGGCCACATTCCGACTCCATCTTGAGATCAGCTCAGCGAGTGATATACCAAATGTTAACTTAATGTGACGACAGGAAGTGGTCCTGATTCAGCTCACAAAATTTGCCGCATATTTACTATACTAACAAGGCAAGTTAAATAAAAGCTTTTGAAAAGAGACGTTCGAACTAAAATCCTGCAGCAACCCTTTCCCATCAATTCAAACTCGTTCCTTCAAAAACAATGCAACATCACGGGATCACTTAGATTCAAATAACAGTGTGATCTCTCCGGGATTAGGGAGGCATGCCGGCGTTCCCGTGATATGCATAATTCCGCAGTATGTATGCGCAGTGGCAGCTCCTCGCATTATGTATTATCTTTTTACGGCAAACGCAAAACCTATATGATCTGGTGATTCTGAAGCATCACTTTGAATATTTAGTTTGCTGTATCTGCTTTGTTTGCCACGGGCCTGTTTACAAGTAGGAAACGTTTTTTTATAGTAGCGCTCAATAGTACCTTCTCACCGCGTGATGGTAATTTAATAACAGCATTTTTTAGCAAAAAAGAAGACGATTTCAATATGGTGACAATTGGACCAACTAGGAAATACATACATACAGGGTGTATGTATGTATATTCGAACAAAAAAAGAATTTTCCAAATCGGCTTACAATTCTCGGAGATATGTGGTGACAAACATTAAACAAAAAATACTAGCTATAACTATTATAGAATGAGTAGTGGTTTCAAGTCCCAAGTCTAGACCTAGGGTAAATGAGTTGAAATTTTGAGACATGTCAAACATTTTTACAATTTTATTTATACATATTAGTCACGGGTAATTACCCCCAACTAGCCTGATGTCAACATAAAAAATTAAAATATGAGCCACATAGAAGAAAAACTATATTAGTTAGATACTACAAATAATTACTGCACCATCCGTTCAAGACGAGGATACTTGATATGCTTTGGATAGACCAGGTACTTAATTTTAAAACAGTCGCACTCGACTAAAAAATATACAAGTACGTACACAGTGTCTTAAATTTCACGCTACAAGTACCACATTCTCCATTACAAACCATACCACCTGACATTAAAGTCGCATTCCCCTTACATACCCACCCAAACTTCACTACCGCCCAACTAATTACAGCGGCCATAGTACATTCACACTTCACATATACCCGCCTAATCACATAAACAAACCAGGGGCGTGTACGGCAACGGAGCAGGAAGCCCCCGGGCCGTCCGTCATTTCACGCGAAGAAAACACTTCGCTGTCAGTTGTTTTGATATACTACCGGCCAGTATCGCGTAAGATCTGGGAAAATTATAACCGGAACAAGGAAAGGTGGAAATCTTGCACGTAGCGGGTCCGGTGTGTCCTGCGAGGTGTCGCCGCAGCGGTTTGTGATGAATTGTGCTGCAAAATGGTGTGTTGGTATTAGATAGATAGGGGAGACTGGGGCTGATTGTAACACGGGTAGGTAGTTACAGTTGCAATCGAAATTGAGACATAAGCACACATTAACAGCATTTTTTTAGCAAAAAACCGACTTCAATATAGTGATAATGGGACCAACTAGAAAGTACACCCTTTCGAACAAAAATAAATAAATTCGGAGACAGGTATGTGGTAACAAACAAACAACAAAAAAAATCGGTTGAATCGAGAACCTCCTCCTTTTTTTTGAAGTCGGTAAAACAAATAAACAGATATCAGACTACATCATTATTATACATCGCTCCGCTTTAAGCACTTGTGTTATGGGTACCAGAACAACGAAGGTACCACATACATATACCTACTTACTTACCACCCAGGCACGGAACATTTATCACACGTGTGTTCTCCCCCACGACCCTAGGTTCAGAATGTAGGGGTCTGGGCCAGTCATAAGTGTTCTAAATAATAGAAAACTTTTTTAGTTATTAGATAATTCTATGACATGGCATTGGCATTTGTATGGTAATGGTTGCTAGCCCAAGTCATAACCAGCCCCTGTCTCCCCTACATAGATAAATATCATTTACAGCTCACAGTCACTAGATGCTTTTTAGTTGCATTGCAACTATGATATATTATATTTAAATACATAGTTCTAACTTCTGCTAATAAACAATGATTCGTCAGATTGTAGAACTATGTATTGAGAAAATTAGTTATATTCCAAGACCGATGCTTTATTTCAATACCTGATCAGACTTTCTCCGATCCCTAAAAGTGCTTTTGCACTCAATACGACCCAATTACCGCCAATCTGAAATCTCTATCGGAATAAGACCTTCACTGTAAGCGTTTACTTACAATGCAAATATCCGAACTTTTATTGGCGGGACTCCTTTGTGCCAGCGAATAGACTGCAATAAAATCTTATATGCCTACTTTCCAATGCAAAAACTGTTCGCACCTTCATACGGAGTATTCTGTAAGGCTGGTTTAGAATCACACTGACCGGTGTGAGTGAGAAATATAATTATAAGTATACATACATACAATAACAACAATAGCTAGGTATCTTACAATCACATACATTGACTTGATTAGAACTTAATTAATAAATAGCGGGACCAACGAATGTATCGCAGATATAGTCAACAACATCATCAGCCTATTGCAGTCCACTGCTGGACATGGCCACTTAGGGCAAACACCTGCAATATATTAACTCACAATCGCCAAGCTGAGCAGACGGGTTGGCGATCGCAGGGCGTAGCTTCTCGCTCCGGTGACGCTGCTGCCCGTCATCGGTCTGTGGTATTTAGCTACGCCTACGATTGTGATGGTTATGCCGCCACCAGTCGGTTGCCAACGCGAGCGCCTCGTTTGTTATTCGGCTCGGGTGCACTACGGGCAGGTGAGGTTGGTTGGTGAAAAGATGATAGGTCGGTATGTAAGGAATTACCTCCCCAGGTAATTGACAATGCTCAGACAGATATTTGTGTCTAGTTCTAAGTCAACTGTTTGATGTGCAATAAAGTATATCTATCTATGTTGTGTAGGTACATAATAATACGAAAAAAAATCTTTACATCAGAATAGGCAAGTGTAATAAGAAAAGCGTACAAAAAGAGTTGATTTTCGATTTGGATACGAACGAATGCGAGATCGGATCGCGCTATCGACCCCGGGGAAATCACATAGACGATGCAAATTTTACGGGCACCTAACATGTTGCAACTTCAGAGACGAAACAGTGATGAACTTGATAGTATAAGTAATGTCACGAGCTGGTTTTAGTTACATCTTGCAATTGAAATGCAGTTATTTCAGACATAATAGAAATGTTGGCCGTTAAGTTTAAATCCCTGCTAGTCCCTACTTCCCTACTATAAGTATAATATCTGTTTGTCTGTCTATCTTATACGCTTTCACGCTTAAACCTCACTACCGATTTTGATGAAATTTGGCACAGACAATCTTTAGACCCTGAGAAAGAACATAGGCTATCTTTTATTGCGAAAAAAGGGATGAAGAACTTCTGTGACACACCTACATGAACGCGGGCGAAGCCGCGGGCACAGCTAGTCTCATATAGGCGGAGGATGTTGGCTTTAAAGGGAAAGTTAGATTTTTTTATAATAATAATATTATTACATATTATGTATGACTGATACGTATTAAACCTAATTTATATTACATACATTTAGTCATACATAATTTGTATTTCTATTTTTTTAAGTATATACGTACATGTGTGATAACTTTGTCATTCTGATCGGTTCACAAGTGCTCAAGCTACTTACTTTGGGAATGAGCAATGTATGTGGTTTTGTGTAATATTTATTTATAATACACACTTCTCCGAATATTTTTTCTCCGAAATTGGAACGAAATTGATCACCACTCTAGCATCATTGTAGTTCAAACAAGAAATTACCACCCTATTGTAACTTAATGTACCTATGTGTAGTAGGTACTTTAAGAGAATAAAATTTATTAGTATCAAGCTATCCTTAATAATTTCCTCATTATATTAAAATAATTGCTCTAATTTACGGAGAAATGGGTTAATGCAACTATTAACTCTTACTGTACATATCTGACATGCACTCATAACATTAGTATGCTTATAAAATTAATATAATAAAAGATTTTAATACCTTTATAGCCCAACGTACAAACTTTAATGAGGATGGAACACGTGAAAACTATTTACAGACACTCTAATTGTGTTACACATAAAGATCACATTGAAACGAAGGTGTTTAAATAAAAATTATATAAAGTATCCAAGTGGGTCATTAACAAACTTGATGTTTTATTTGGAATTATTAACAATTCAAAGGTAATTATGAGGAGTAACCTCTTAATTTTATTCTCTTAATTAAGATATCGAGATAAGACGGGAACACAAATAAAGCGTTTGTAATCTACCCCGGAAGCCGACACCTAAGCTCGCTTCGCGCATAATAAAATATTTCGGGTTCACCTTTGAAGAGACCCCTGGTACCGACCGGCTAAGCGGTCATTGTGATTGTCCCATCAATTATTGATTAAAAAGTGCATTTAAAATATTGATAGATTAGTAAACGCACCAGAGAATGAACGCCAAAACTTTTTTGTAGGTTGTATTACTCTGTAATCTTCACGGAGCGTTCTGGGGTAGGGTATAAAAATTGATCGCAGCGGACTACCTGTCAGGTATTTAATTATCCACAAGAAGTGACTCCCAGATAACCCAGGTATCCCGTACCTAATGTACTTAACTTTAAAAAGTTTCGTTAATATCTTACCTAACAACAAACATAAAACTGAAACTACATAGCGTTGGTATATTCTTATATACCAGCGCCATTTTTTTTTTTTTATAGTAGCTCGAAATAATGGCTTCCCTACGCCTGATGGAAAGCGAGGGAGAAGCCCAAGTCACTGTGACAACTGGCAAGTAACTTGTTAGTTACCTGTCAGTTGCCACTGCCATGCCGGCCCAACCCTAACCCCCCACGAGCTCCGGAGACCCTACTCACCAGCCATATCAGTTTTCCGTTAAATATTAATATGCAAGCATTTTTGTGGGCGCATTACCTAGTACATTGGGTCAGATACCCGCTAGACTAGACTAAGACCTGAACGTTGGCGTTAAATCGCCACCAGTTGATGGTTTGTTACTCGGCAGGATGCATCATGGGCAATTTGGGCATGTGAGGTGGCTCGGAGCGAAAGGATGATGGATCGCTTCCTTACATCCTAATTCAATTCAATACATTTATTTCAGGCAGAAACCCATATAATGTTAGTAACAATTTTGCTTACAAATAGTGTTAGTAAATCGAATTAACAAACAAAACAATGTTAGTAACAATTTTCTTATAAATAGTGTTAGTAGATACAAATTAAACTATTATTTTATTTTTAAAATTCTGTGTGGGACAACACCCATCTTTGAAGGAGTGGTGAGTCCCACCGATCCACAAACACCCTCAGGATCTCATTGGAGCTGCCGCGTAGGCGGATAATACCTAAGTAGTTAGTATAGTTACTGAAAAGGTAGCAACGCAACCCATCCCATACTTTAACCAACCAAAAACCATCCACTAACTGTCCACACAACAATAAATTAAACTAAGAACCTTGCTTACCCAAATATTTACGACAATTCCATACCTTTTTCCACGCGTCAGTTCCTGTCCTGCAAAGGTGGCGGTGTTAAGGCGATGACATAAATTCCAATTAAGGCGGGGTGCCAACGCGGTCGCGTTTATCTGTTCGTATCGGCGTTATGCGTTGTCAGCCATTGTTGTGTTATGACACTGGGTGCGGTGGCTGGCCACCGTTTGAGTGATAAGTTAGAATAAGCTGTTAGGTATTAGTAGCTAGTTGACTGTAGGCGGATGCAGTGGAGAAAAGGATTTGTCGATGTGTTTTTCTTGAGCCGATCGGTGCGCGCTTGACCAGAAGTCGCTTGAACATGGTTTCCTATTGAGTATCTACAATTCAATAGATGTCTTTCACGATTGCAAAGAATTCAGACGTTGAGAGATATGATTGCCGGTTGCTACGGAGTAATTGTTGTAAGTAGACAAATCTATGCATTTGTAGGCCATCCAGGATCGTAATGATATCAGCTAATTAATTCAGTCAGACCAAGTGCATCAAATAAAATTATATAAGTATTATTGACATATAATATACTCCAAGATTCGGTTGAAAAAATATCTAGGAAAGTACAGTAAAACTTTTATAACACACCTATTAATCCGAGTACAATTATGGTCTTTATATTACACTTTTTGTAAATACTTTGTCTTTGCCCTTAGACATTAAACCACGTGGATTTAAATTACCAGCTGGCGTCTTTACATTTTTATGAAGCAGCGAATCACAAAAAATGTTATCGTCTTTTTTATTCACAACCCAATTACGAACTCGGCCGTAACAGAAACAAATAAATAGATAGCCCATACTAATTTATCAGCGTAATAAATACCGCAGTTTAGTAGCTAGAAGACTCGTTTGCGTATAAGTAATCGTGGTAAAAATTAACCAAGTCCGAGTCGAAATTTGGTGTGTTCCGCATAAAAGCCGCAAGAAAGTGAATGTTGTGCTTTTAATTTATTTATTTATCTTTCTATTTAAATAATATTGCTTTGTCTCCGTGTTTGCCCAATCTTTTGGTCTGTAACTAAAGTTAATTTAGTAAATTGCAATAAATCTACTTATGACTTAGATAGCCAGATGAATCTCTATCTTCCAAAAGTGCATGCTAAACGTATGTAACGCTTTTACCAAAACTTAGTCTCAATGTAAAATTAATTAGTTAGATATTATGTTTGTTGTCATAACCACGTTCGGATTTCTAAACTCAGCTATCACACTGCCATGTTTCAAGTATAAGCTTCTGCCCAAGTACTGGCCTACACTCATTGTGTGTTATAATTATACTGTATTTCTAATATGTATTTCTACTCTCTAACATGTACTGCAGAACCCTAAAACAAACAAAAGAAGCCGATCCAAGACGCGCTTCCGACCGCAACATATGTCCGTTGACACCTTTTTATAGCGCCTGCCCCGTCTTACCCTAATTGACAATTAAGTGAAATAATATTCATCAATTATGAGTCTTTAGTTTATAATGACATTTGAATAACATGGCCACTTGTAATAAACCGTTCATGGTACGATGTACGGTTATGGGGTTGGTTTTACAGAGCCAGTACGACTTTATTAGACCCGTTGTTTATTGAATGAACGGACTGGCATTGCATTTTGTATATAACTGCTTGTTAGTATTCTGTACTGGTTTTAATCTAGAACTAACGTTGTATGGGAGCGAAATAAAATATTAAAATTGCACAAACATTTTTATTTAGTGTACAGTTTACTTATTGACAAGTTAAATGTGTTGGAATTGCTTTTTACAGAAATATCATATAGAACAATATCTTACAAAATTTGTCATTTTAATTTTGTAAACTAAGAATAATAATAATAAAATTGTTTATTTTCTCTCTACAGTATATTCCAATATCACAGTAAAATATTATTCACACAAACATAATCTATATTGTGGGAGACCGCAATCTGAAGTATGCAACTTTGCCTGTATCTCAAAATACCAGGACAGAATGTTTGGAATAAGTATTTTTATTTTTTATGCCCTCTAAATTAATCGTACTCGTTTAATTATTATCGGTACAGCTATGAGTTAGGCATTATTAGTTTAATTTAAAAGTTAACATTGATAAAACGTGAAAGAGTTAATTTTATAAAAATAAATGTCAAACAACATACGCTCACATTCCAAAGTAAATAGTTTATTAGTTCGAGCACTTGTGTTAAAGGTATCAGAACAACGAAAATTTCTTGAATACAAATGCCCAGATACGGCACAATACACGTTAGTGACACGAATGTTTACCCGGATGGGAATCAAACTCACGATCTTGATTCAGAAGGCAGTATCACTACCAAACCTTACTCACCTTATCAGTTAAACATTGTATGTAGATGACGGAAGACAACACATTGTCCTTTGCATCGTAAGCGATACCTCTAAACATCGACAGCAATCTAAAATTACCCTCGCAATTACCCTCATTAGAAACAAAATTGGTTTCCACTAAAAGTCGTTCCGTGCTGTGTGCATCCCCGCCCAGTCTGGGCGTACAAAGTGGCGATACAAAGAATCGCTTCAGTACCGGGTAGTATCGTAAAGCGGGCAGATTTTACTATCTACCGGCTTCAGACTGCGCTGAACACTCGGGCGGGGACACTCAGGCTCGCAAGGGTTTAGTGATATTTGTGAAGGAAAATAAACATATTTTGAATTTTGAATTTGAATTTTGAATATTATCTAGTCGTTTTCAAAGCTTCAGGGTTTCTCGGCTTCTCTTTGACTTACCAGTGTTTTCTCTATTGAATGCTATGCCAAGAAACTCGATCAGAGTCACTTCATGGGTGTTTGGCCAGCCAAGCGGTTTAGCTCTTGCACCGGTGGAAAATCTTAGGAAATCTCTTTAGTCCACTCTAACCGTTCTATTCATTCATTTTTATTGACAGAACAAAGATAAAAGTTCATAAGATATTATGTTTCTCCTGGGGGAATTGAACACACACCGCTCTGTTCAGAAGGAATTTATTTGTGATGCAGACACTAGTCTGCATGCCACGCTGGGACACAGAGCGCCGTATTGCCCCAAATTAGGCAGAAGCTTGCACTATACTAGACAACTGATAAACTTACTTAGATACTTTTTTTTGTAAACGAATACATATACACATAGTAAACACCCAGATCAATACAAACAGACATGTTCAAATGTTTGTACTGAGCGGGAATCGAACCCACGACCCTTAGCTCAGAAGGTATAGGTCACTATCAAATGAGCCATCGAGCCAGAGCATAGTACGAGCATCTTACTTAAATAAACCAAGACAAGCTACGCTGGGCATGTGGCCCAGGCTTAAGCTATGGGAAAACTGATAGACTTATATTATACACTTTTTATATTGGTGTTGCAGGTGTCCATAGGCTGCTGTAACCCCTCAACATAAGGCAGGGCTTGTTAGCCACTTTGGTAGTATAAATAAAGACTTATTTACTTGTAAGCACTTGTGTGCTTGACTGTGTGGGGGGTCGGGCGGGGCGGGTCGGGCGCTTTACTGCGTTTCACGGTAAGACATTAATTGGGCGCAGCGGAATCAAAGCTCCTAGCACAAAGTAGCGCGGTCGATAGCTTCAATTATGACAGCGATTGGGCGTTGTGAATCTGTGGACTACTACTTTGTAGATTTGACTTAGGAGGCAATACCGGTTCGCTATTCTAAACCCATAGCCACCTAATATACCAATCTGTCTAGAGGGCCTATGTTCCTCTGTCCTGTTAAAGGTCTCCATTTCAGGACTTTCCTGCTCCATATTCCGTCAATATAACCAGGGCCGTCTTTAAACTATTTGGGGCCCTGGGCACATTAGGATCATGGAGAGATCCCCTATGACCTAAATATCAGTTATCATTTGGTAATCTGGCAGGAACTAGGGGGCCCCATTCGATCGCGGGGCCCTGGGCACATGCCCATAGTGCCCAGTGGGAAAGAGGGGCCTGAATGTAACCCTCCCGCTCCCCACTATAACTTTGCTTTTGCAAATTATTATGGTCGTATTCCGTAGTCGATCCCGTAAAGATATTTCTTTGCGGTCCAAAACTTGACGCGTCGGGAATCGGAACTTGGGCTTGTGGCTTACAAGGCACAAAAACTTAAGTTTTTATTAAAATCTTTTGAAGAAGTGGCCCATATCCAGCTATAGATATGTTGCAATTAATGTAATAATAATGACTACTATCGTGCTAAAATAACCTTTCCGCCGCATGACATAAACGGGTCACACATTCATTCGTGGTGTCGCGGTTACTGCAAAAACAAAATACCGAAAATAACAAAACGTACTCCATCCGTTGGCTAAGGCGGGGTGCACACTCGCGGCGGTGGCGCCACTGCGCAGCGGAAGTGGGCGGGGTGCGCGGGCGCCGCGCGGTCGCTTTGATCCGCGCCGACGCGACGCGCAAACTTTGACAGCTCGCGGGAACACACTTATCTGCATACGTGTGATGTGAGCACTCGGTTTTATGTTAGCGATGTGTGAAGCGAATTTGCTTTGAATGTGTAGTTTTGCAATGTTAATATCGGAAGTATATAACTTTTTGTGACTTTTTTTAGTTATTATCGGAACGTGTTTTGCGGCTGATGGCAAACGTCACGGCAATGCATGTCAGCTGGAGTGTCAACTGCCAAAGCCATCCTATAAAATAAAATAAAATAATTTATTTCTGCAAATAGATTCACGAGTAATAACGTCTGCTGCACGTCTATGGTTGCTAAGTCTAATATATCCAATTAATTGCCCACACTAACGTGGCTTTCCCGATTGCATAGAGATAATAAAAAAACTGACATGGCAATGGTATTCTTACACAAATTTAAACTCCCAAACTATCAGAAGAGCAACGCCTAATGTCATATATTCCTATACTAAAACAGGAGGAGTGTTCCTCGACCATAACTTTTGGGAGGGCGTGTCTTCTCGCTAGAGTGCCTCAGAGTTATCTCACCTTGGGGCGAAGTAAACTCGGCTTGTAATGTTGATGTAACACCTAGTCTCTCCTGCTGAAGTGTTAAAAGGTCCTTCCAAAACAAGTGTCCAAAACATGAAAAACAAATTGAGTAATAGTGTTTTCTTAAATAAGAAAAACTCATTTGTTAGTAGGATCTTCATTTATCTAGCTGACCCGCGCCGTACTTAGTATCTTCGTATATTTTTAAGTAAATGATTTTTACCTACAAACCTCGTTCTAACAATAACTTATACATGAAACCAAGAAATATAGTACGATACGTTGTTCGCACGTTCGTACGTTGTACTAAAATACAATAAAATAAAATAAAAATGAATAAAAAATATAAGCTTATCCCTGTGCACTGATCAGACACAATATAATTTTAATTGTTATGTATCAAATGTGATACACAGGACGGGGAACCTGTTATGTAAGTGTCTATTTTTATTTAAATTTTTTGATGTGTAATACTACGTACAAAGTACCTATAGTTCTATCTATCTATACTCATACTTGAGTAAATATAAAGGTTAAACATAAGAGTTATAGGAACATCTCCAACAACATTATTGTTTACGCTAAAAATAAAAAGCTAAACACACATTGTAAGCACATTTCAAGAGCCCCAAGTCAGAAAATAGCCCAAGAATTTTGGGTGCCAATAATTCAGGGGAGGGATCCGCCCCCTCACTGCAAACACGCATAATACCGTTAGGGTGGGAATTATCTATTTCTCTATGGTTCATAAACTTTAATGTATCGCTGTTTAAAGCCAGATAAACAGTCTCATGGTTGGTAAGGGGCTGATTGAGACGTTAAAAGAATTTATTGAGCTTCCTTCGAGTGGGGGATGATATTAATTGGAGATGGTTGAAGTGAAGTTTTTTTGTGTTCATTTAATGGCTTATTGGAGTAAATTAATGTATTTAAAGAATTCATATTGTATTTAAGTAGGTAAATACGTAGATAGTATTTACCTACTTAAATACAATATGAATTCTAAAGTAATAAGAAATATCTAAACACAAACTTTCATCACATTCTTAGGGGTCTCTTTAGAACCCATTATCCTTGTTCTAGGCTCATGAAAATGCAATGATCTTGCCTTGTGTTTTTCATACATGCTCTTTGAAAGTCTGAAATACCTCGTCTTTTTATCTAGGCTATAAAAAGACAAGCTATTTCAGACTTTCATAGGAGTACCATTTGTTTTAGTCTTTCAAAAACACCATGCATAGGATTCGGGAACATTTGCACCACGTAATATTGTGTATTTTTACTGGCCTGATGGCTCATTTAGTAGGAATTATCGCCGTCTAGGCTCAGCATTCGATCCCCAATCGGGACAAACATTAAAACTTGTATTATGAAGGTGTTTCTATTTGTAAGCATCTTTACTTGTAGTACTTTCGTTGTTCTTAAAACACAAGTGCTGAAGCTACTTACTTTGATTAAGATCATTACTCTGATCTTAATCAAAGAGCTTGCTCCGAGGAGCATTGTATGTGATGTTGTGTGATATTTTATTGGTATAGTTATAAAAAATGACCTAGAAATAATCTTAGTAATGTTTAAATCCTCTCTTTAACACTTAATCTCAATTATCAACAGCGATATTGCGTATAGCATTTGATTCATTGCTAATCTTCCAACGTCTAAGATTGTAAGTATATTCTCGCATAAACTACATTATTCAGATAGTTATCGACGCATTGCTTATGCCGTAGATCTATGTCTGCTATTAATCTCCATGCTTTAAGCTTAGCTGCCATGTCAAAGTCCATGATGATCCTAAGTTATCTAACTACTAACGTTGTCAAGATTTCAACTGATAAGTGTTGGATAATAAATGAATAGTGTCTTCGAAGCGTTGTAACATACCTACTTATATTTTGTCGCTGTGTTGTAACTCAATAAACATCATAATTTGTATTTTTCGTTAATTATATTCGTTCGTTCGCTATAATTCCCTATCTAAAGGTTGTCTAGATCTTTCATAGCGATAAGGCTGCCTAAATTGGTTTTGTTTTTCTATACCAATCACCTGATCTCAAACTAAGATTTCCGTCTACTATGATTTAGCCGATGACATAAAGAAGTGCCGATTGGCGAACTTCGCTTAAATTGCGTTTTGGTTCTGGTTTTGCTTGCCGGTCCGTTGAAATCATTTCGAGTCTAGGTCTAATGAAAGTTACATGTGTCACTGAGGTGCTCAAAATTAAAATAAGCTCAGATAGCATTCAAGCTAAAGTCTTTCTTTATTCTTTGTGTCTGAATGAATCAGTTAAATAACAAAAAGTTTTTTTTTGCATAAAATAAGTATCAGCTGTACGTAGATACGATTTAAAGATATTAATTGCGTTGAAACTTTTTCATCTGCCTTGTTATTTATACTTACGATGTAAATGCAACGATAATAAATACACTTTAGATATATCTATGCTTGATTATGCATTTTGCTATTGAATACACACAAAAAGTGATAATTGATTTTCTATTTTTCACTTAACTTATCTATCTTTTCCTGTGTATCGGTTAGCTTTGATGCTTTGAAATCGTAGAAAAAAATATTCACACGAAAAGGAAACGCAGGTTATGCATATCTAAACAGATATAACCCTCATTAATGGTCATGGTATTAAAATGACCCATTTGGATCAAACAATTTAATTATAAAATTTTCACAGAAAAAATATTTTTAGGTGTGAATTACATACTAAAGTTAATGTCATTTTGTTTGTGGTATTTTTGGGCTTTTTATTCTAATTTATTGGATCGGTCTTCACAGAAAGTGCCTACTTAGAAATGAAGAATTAAAGACCCATCTCAAATTATTGTTTCATACTTGGGGATCCCTCTTCAGTTGATGTTTCATACTAATATCATTTTAAGATCTACCTTCACAGTCCTTACTGTTTTATACATTGTACTCGTACTTAGACCTATACATAATTATACGTAATGTATCAGTTTCTTGCGGCACTTCTTCTTATCAGGCTTCATCCTTATCACGTCGAAGTGCTAGTAGGGAAAAAAAAGTTTGACGTGCAAAAGAATTTACTTATAAATCTATTTGCAGAAATAAATTATTTTATTTTATTTATTTATTTTTAATAAATGTAAATTTATCAAACATTTTATCACTTACATGAACAATACACTAAATGAGCTTTAACCGTTAAAAGGTCCAAATCCCTGTGTTTTAAACGCAGTTTTGCTTACAAGAGTATTACAAAGTGCCTAAAAACGTGTGGTCGATACGACCAGCCTTATCGCACCAAAGGTTAAAAGGGTGTAAAAATACAGGGTATACTTATAATTGCACCGCGTACAAAATTCCCAGAATTATAAATACGGCGTAAAGACACCGCAAGATTCTTAATTAGATTGCCAATTAAAAATAACCGATGTACGGTGGCAGTCGGACGAATCCTTAATTGATACCGGTAATAAACACAGCTTGGCGTTGACACCGATCAAACTATACTTCGTGTGTTCTTAATTGAGAGTTTAAAATTATTTAACGTTCATAATTGCGGTCTTACGGGAGAAAAAAAATATGTTTACATCATTTGTGGACAGTAATTTATTTTTTATTGCATTCATAAAAGTACATTACTGGCGTTATTGGGTAATGTAGCTTTATTTCATGTTTAAGTATTTACTTGAGCGAAGAAAATCATGTTTAGTTTATAATCTTAAATTATAATTATGGATAATGGGAATGGATGAAATATCCATGTAAAATTCTACGTAATTATGCACCTATATTATATTCTATTAGTAAAAGAAAAAACATGAAATATGTTATACATACATTAAATTGTTATAGTTACAAAGTATGCGAACTTCTATTCTTTATTTCATGGCACATATGTATGACAAGAGAAGTTTGCATTATAAAATTCAAACTCCGCAAAATTCCGCAAATTTCCGCTGTACTTAATACAGCGAAAATTGCTAAAATGAATCGGACCATTTATTAGTTTCACAACTAAAAACCAATTCAATAGACCTACTTAAGTATGTAAAAATGGTTGCTTTTTGGTTACCACAATTTAAAAGACGCCGTAAGTAGAGCTTCTAGTATAGTATAGCAAAGGACAATCAAACTATTGAAACTAAACCTACACTTTTTTATCCCATCCCCAACCAAACACATACCCATGATCCTCACATTACAAAATCTCTTTACAACCTCCATTAATCACGACACTAAAATAAAAATCTAATCCCACTTAACACACAATTTTAATTTAGCAACCGTTCGGTGGGAAACGACACCTTATCCGCTTATCACAGCCACGCGATACAACAATGCGTGCAATTTACTTTTTAAACACATTAACATGAACGATAGGTTTATCCTGCAAAAGTTAATTTCCTCCCGGGCCCCTACTAATTCAGAGGCGACGAGCCGAGAGGGGCACAATGGAACATATTTGCTTATCTTTAATTGATTCACTCTAACCCCCGTCCCTGATAAGGATTAGCTCTATTCACGCTGACTTTTACAAGGGTGGCGTCCCCTTAACGAGGGATGGGCAAAGATTTGGGTGTAGATGGGAGAGTTGTGTTATTTTTGCCTACGTCCCTGTTCGATATAATGGTGTCAGATAGAGGGTTAGAAAAATACAGTACATCTGTAATGATACTTGAACTTTGTCTTTGAAGTCTACAATATTTAGTTAATAACTTTGTTTTTTTTTATAGTGGCTCGACATAATGGCTTCCCTACGCCTGATGGAAAGCGAAAAAGAAGCCCAAGTCGCTGTGACAACGGGCAAGTTACTGGTCAGTTACCTGTCAGTTTCCACCGCCATGCCGGCCCAACCCTAACCCCCACGAGCTTCGGAAACCCTACTCACCGGCAGAAACACGACCCAGAGGTCATTTGACTGCGGTATTCTATAGGGTGGAGGTCCTTCCCCGGACGGGCGGCTCAATTCGAGCGAAGATTCGCTATGCCCCACCTACCTCTTTCTTGTTTCTAGACTATTTGTTAGTTAGTTTTTAAAATATCATTGCCTAAGCAACTGCTTTTCCTTTTATGAAATGTGAGTTGTAAAACAAAAATAATGTACGGTATTTGAATCTAATTTATTCATGGCCGAAATGTAATACCAGCTTGAAATATAATGCACGTATATTTTGGACAATATACTTACAACAAGATAGTTTAAGACTGAATTCTGATGTAGTCGCTAGTCGTCTCTGAAGCTCAGAACGCTGTTCTATTATGCCGTCGCGTCGTGCGTTCGCTGTGTAGCAACGTTTGTCGCAAATAGGCATAAAAAGTCTGTCAAATCTGCTGTCCCATATATGAACCAATATAGGCTAGGCACAAAATGAGGGACAAAACGCCTATCAAAACTAGAGTCCCATTTACGACCCAACATGGGCTAGACATAAAATATCTGTCAAAACTCTTGTCCCATCTTCGGCTAGGCACAAAACGCCTGTCATAACTGCTGTCCCCTCTATGACCCTATCTCTATATCAATATCAGCGTCGGGTTTCATAAGCGTCGCGTGGCGCGTATTATCGGCGCAACGCGCGATACAGACGACTTACAACTATTACGCCGTCGCGTCGTGCGGTCGCCGTGTTTGTTCAAGCTGGGGTGCTGGGTGTTATGCTTTGTCGTGTGATTTTTAACCGACTTCAAAAAAAGAGGAGGTTTTTCTTATGCAAGAGGCGGTAGACGAGCAAATGTGATGCCTGATGGTAAGCAATCGGCACCGCCTATGGTGAGACACTCGCAACTCATATCGAGTTCTGGGGTCGCTGCCGGCTTTTAAATAGGAGTACCCTCGTTTCTTGAAGGCTCTTAAATCGCTGTTCGTAAAGACTGTCGCAGAAAGTTGGTTCCACAAAACCGATGCGCGAGGCAAGAAATTCCTCATAAAGCGTACAGTGGAGGATCGCCAACCATCGAGATGATGAGGATGGAATTGCAAAGGTTCTGAATTAGACTGATTTTGTTTTTGCATGTTGCATTTTTACGTCTTCTTTCTTTAGACTTCTTTCTCTAAAATACAAACATTGATACTAATGCACCTGAGCTTGTTAAAAGCGATATTATATTACCTACTAAGGTAAAATATACAGGTTTTTACATTTATGGCAATTTAGAATACACCATTGCATATGCAATGTGCATGTGTATATACATACACCAACTTTTAGGTACCTGCGTCGAAAGTCACTCAACACTAGATAATAAGTCACTAACGGTTCCTTCTTAGGGGTGAGAGCCTTCCGCTCCCCCAACAGTCCGGTGTTGATGACAAGGCCGGCCTGGCCATCATCGTAGTCATTTAGAAAAAAAAATAGGTTCCATAAGATCAGATCTTTTGTTTGACAGTGCCTACTATAAACAGGCTCATAGAATAAAATCGTATTAACGAACGTAAACGATTAATCGTATCATCTAGTCTAGTACGTCGTGTAGAGTATCATAGTAGTTAGTTGTGTGTAAAATCGAACGTTCCTACAACTTAATAACAATAAACAAATGCTTATATTTATTAAATTGTACGTTCGATTTTTGAAAACTACTCGTAGATAAATGTTAGTTACTACTACAAAGGGATTATTGTGTTCTTTTTTTCAACAAACAAAGATACGGCCAAAAACAAAAGCCACACGCGGCTTCGTATTTCAAACTGCGCATTTTAATTTTCAGGTTATCAAAACGCCCGCCGGACCGGCAAAAACCCGGTGTTTGTTAATAAAACGTCATTTGAACAGTTTTCAATAACGGTCGCTTTTCGGTGGGCGATGCCATTCGCGCGGAGTGCCGATACGGGCGTTGTGGAAATTGGAAAAATTCGAGATGTCTGCCTCTTTTGGCTGGTTACAGCGTTTTAAGTGACGTGTGTGTGATAACGCTGTTCGGATTGGGATGACGGGAACATAATATGATATTTGCACGTCTGATGCTCGAAATGTCATATCTGGTGTCCAAGAGGGTTCGAATGTGTGGTTAAAGGTGATTACCAAATGACGGTAATACTTCTACGTCCTTCGGAAAGCACGTTAAGCGATTGTTCCTGATAGGACTGCTGTCGTAGAAGACCACAAGGGAATATCAAGGAACGAGCAGTAGCGCTTACCTGGGTACAAATAAAACCTACTGCGGTTACCAGCCTGCGATGCCAAGTATTCTAAGACAAATCCCATGCTGTACATAGGCCTACCGTACAAAGTAATTGTCATTCGGAGAGGCATAATTTGTCCAGCAGAGGACATTTTGCAGGGTGATCAAGCCAGATATCACAATTTAAATATGTATTACAAATAAATCCTCGCCCAAGAACTAATCAATCAAACAAACTATGTACTACATAAGCACAGATTACATAAGCGAGATTTCACGTATACCTATGTATTTTGTATGCCTCGCAAAAGAAGTTTGTTCTACCTACTATTTTATATGTAAAATAATAAGCCAAGACATGCCACGCATGGCCACACAGCGCCGACTAGACCCAAACTAAGCCGAAGCTTGTACTATGGGTACCAGACAACTGATAAAATTACTGACGGTACTTTTTTAAAAAAAAGTACATATACATAGTAAACACCTAGGTACAATAGACCAATACAAACAGAATTTTTATGAACACAAATGTTTGTACTATGCGGGAATGGAACCACGACTCTAGGCTCAGAAGGCAGAGGTCACTACCAAATGAACCATCGAGCCAGTCGTCAAAATACTGTTTCAACGTAGGCGGATAAAAAAGGAAAAAAATATAGCATTTCCTTAGTAAAACCGATACTTCCGCTATAACAAGTCCAAAATATGCCGCTAATTGTATGGATTCAAGCCGCATTAAGCCGGTGGCCGCTAAAAAGCCGCTAATAAAATGCTTATGTCCGCCGCAAACACCAAAAGACAAGAAATTGAATTCTTTATCACTTCGCTGCATTCCGGATGTGACGTCACCAATTGACACTTCGATATTAGAATAAACTTGATACAATAAATATGTAATAGAAAAATTCTATGGTATGGTTCGAGTTAATGAGTTTGAACGACCACACACCATCATCCTATGTTTTAGGGACAAGTTTGGTTCAGTGATCAATAATACAGTGGTTGCGGGTTCGATTCCAGCCCGGAACAAACATTTATGAAATGTCTGCTAGTTTTGGTCTGGGTGTTTGCTATGTATAGTATGTATTACCTACTTACGAAAAAAGTATCTATGTAAGTTTAACAGTTTCCTAGTACCCATCGTACAAAATTCGGCTTAGTTTGGGGCTAGATGGCGCTGTGTGGCCCAGCGTGGCATGTCTTGGGTTGTAATGTATGTAGGGATAGATATTAGCTTATAGCATAAGTGTATGCGAATCCTGTTCGGGGCAATTTAGGATCTTTTCTAAATAGTGTCAGGTCTGGGTGTTCTGAGAGAGAAATCCAGATTGATTGGATATTCATAGCACATGACCAATTGACCAAGACTGGCTCGGTGGCTCAATTGGTCATGTGCTATGAATAAGTGAGTGACCCCTGCCTTCTGAACCAAGGGTCGTGGGTTCGATTCCCACCCGGGACAAACATTCGTGTGATGAACACTTGTGTTTGTTCTGTGTCTGGGTGTTTATATTTGTATTTAAGTACTTAATTGTGGTGTTCTGATACCCATAACACAAGTGCTTTAGATACTTACTTTGGGATTGGGGCAATGTATGTGATGTGGTAAAAAAAGACTTTTATTTCAGCGAATGCTTTCACAATCCGCTATTGAACATTTACCATCAATAGATACAATTAATTTAAATCTTGAAATGTTTAGTACCTATCAATCATGTTGATAATTGACGCTTAATCGCCGGATAAACTTCTGTAAACTTTATCTGCCAGATTACTATCAGGGACTGTATCAGCAACTTTGAAATTAAAAGAAGCGTCGAAACGTATTAGATACATTAATTAAGCTCACTAAAACAAAACCAAAAATGAACCCGACTCCCACAAAATGACCACACATTGAATACAGACCCGACACCTCGGTCGTTGAATTATTCATAACTAAATTAATAATAATAATAACAATAAAGCCCTCCCTCGCTCCTATTACTATTCATTATTATCCCCACGGATTTATTAACCGAATATTATTAATAAAAAATTCAAATGAGCGTACATTTGTAATCCAGGGATTTATAATGTTTGGTGTTCTCACATTAAAAAAGTTAATAAATAGTTATATCATTCATTGCGGGTGGGTGGCAACACTGCGGTAATGCCTGTAATCCGTTGTGTGAAATGTCAATAGTGTTCTGTCGGTAATAAAAATTCCCTAAGGTATTTTGTGGGAATGTTGTGTTTGTACGTATATTATATGTGCGTAATCAATTTATGGTACGGGTTTGGTCATTTCGATGTTTGTAATCGGTTTATAAGTCACTAATGTTTCTTTTGTTAACAGTACCTATGTCCTACACATGAATTGAAATAAACTTTTTCTTTGCAGATAAGTACGAGTATATTTCTCCGTGGTCGCATGGAGCCGAGGACTTAAAGGTTTATTACTAGCTTAAAGGAATTTAGTTAAACTATATGGGGGTACTGTATGTATTTATATGTTTGCCTATAATCAATGAATTAGTGACCTAGAGAATGCCAACCATCCTGGTCGTGGGCAATCTGCTTTCATTCTCTGTCAGTCATATCTTTCAAACCATTCTTCTATGACCGATTCTATATAAAATTTCTATAGGGCCATTTTGTCTAGAAATATGTGGCCGAAATTCTGTAGGGTACTTTTCTCCTAAACGAATTTCCATCATTATCATCGTATTCGTATGTTCGATATCCTTTTATAGCGGTTTTGTATAAAGCCTGGAACGACTCGTTGGTTTCAAGTCCGCTTTTCGGCTGGTCAGTTGGTAGGTATAGGACAACTTTTTTTTAGTTTTTAAGTAAATTGGTTTGGGTTTCAGTGTCTCGGTATAGGTAGGTAATTGGCTATCTCTTACTTAATAAAAAAAAACCTTAGTTTAAAACCAGATGATTGTTGGGCATTGTTTAGGGCTTTTACATAAATAATGGATTAATGTAGCTTTGTCTAAAATATTTTTCAAAGAAAACATCACGAAATTTTTCTTCAGCCAACGCTATCTCTCTCGCCCGAACGGAACCCTTTATTGGTGAAAAACGTCGCATATTAAGGTACACATCAATCCGTCATCAGCGCGCATTAGGCGTGGGTGCGCGCAGATAAACGCTAATACGCCGTATCGCATTAATAACGGCGACGCGGAAAAATCGCAGCGTCTAGTTATCGAAAACTGTGCCCGTTGACGCACGGCGAAGTAGCTGAGTACCCTCCCTATGACCTCCCTACCTAGACTGAGATCGACTAGCTAATAGACAATCGATCTCAGGCTAGGTAGTCGATCAGCAGTACCCATGACGTAACTCGCTAAAAGCGATAAGACCGCGTAATTGAATAACCTTTAATACGAGTATAAGTAATACTCGTATATCCGGATACCGGATCCGGAACGATTAATATACAATCGTTTAGCTTAAAAAACAAAATAATTATAAATGTCTATTTTCTTTAGAAAACACTTTACATAGACACATGACATGCATTCCTGTTCGAGGTTTCCTTGTAAGTATAGAGTAATATTGATGACAGGCAATCCTGCTTCTATTCATCACATTAGTTATACATATACCTAAGTATTTCTTCATACGTTATACACGTTAATACCTAATTCCAATCCTGTTCCGATGCCTTATGCGGCAGAAAATCAAAAGACGTATCGTACCATCCACCTCCTTGGAAACTCCCACCCGCGACAATATTTCACTTAAGGCATCTCTTCAGGTGCGTTATAAATGATTCCGTGCGCAGGTAATGACACGTGTACCAGATTAACGCTATTCACGTCTCGAACAATGGAAACGAGAAAACACATTGTGTCTAAGCTTCGCAAGTGACGGTGAAATATTAGATGTTAATTTTTGACTTCAACGGTGATTTAGGAATAGGTAATTCAGCTAGTCTGCCTTGTAAGCCCTTGGATACACTTTCACCTTTAATTATGCTTTATAAATTCATGTACGCTGAACAAGATTTACTATGGTCGACATTAGCCGAACATTTATATTACAAACTGATTCTGTAACACTTAACCTAAAAGTTCAGTTGTGTGTTTATCTTGAAATTAATGGCGCTTTTAATAGAAGTGGTAGTCTAATTTTGATCGTCGATTTCAATTTATTTAGCTGGTATAGATTGCCTCGTAAGTCTTTAGGTCGCTAGCGATACCTAAGAGGTCCTAGGTTCGCTAGCTAGTCGGGTTAAAAAATTGTCATATGGTATTTGATGTTGGTTTATCTCATAAACTTATTCTGATACTAGCGACCCGCCCCGGCTTCGCGCGGATGCATTATGCATATATTATACACACAAGCCTTCCTCTTGAATCCCTTTATCTATTAAATAAAGATCGCATCAAAATCCGCTGCGTAGTTTTAAAGATAATTATAAGCATGTAGTAACACCATACCACTAAAGACTGTTTTTTTTTTATAGTTGCTCGACATAATGGCTTCCCTACGCCTGATGGAAAGCGAAAGAGAAGCTCAAGCCGCTGTGACAACTGGCAAGTAACTGGTCAGTTACCTGTCAGTCGCCACCGCCATGCTGGCCCAACCCCAACCCCCCCATGACCCTACTCACCGGCAGAAACACGACCCAGAGGTCATTTGGCTGCGGTATTCTATAGGGTGGAGGTCCTTCCCCGGACGGGCGGCTCAATTCGATTGAAGATTCGCTATGCCCTACCTCTCTTAATTATGGGGCTAAAGGGCACATTCCTGTTTGATTGCATAGGTCTGTATGCACATGATAGTAGGGATAGATAGATATATTCTTTATTGCACACCATACGATTGCCTTAAAACTAGGCAGGGAAAACAGGAGCATCTGTGGCTTTGTTGTCCAAGGCCACAGATGGACAGAAAAGTACCCTTCAGACCATTGTCGTGTTACTGCCGGTGAGTAGGGTTTCAGGAGTTCGTGGGGGGTTAGGGTTGTGCCAGCATGCCGGTGGCAACTGACCAGTTACTTGTCACAGCGACTTGGGCTTCTTTTCGCTTTCCATCAGGCGTAGGGAAGCCACTATAAAAAAAGAATCTGGCCCACTGCCTTAATACATGTGGTAGAATTTCAGTCAGAAGACTAAACCATTACCGAAATTCGGTCAGGAGACTGTGTCCAACAGTTCCCGTGACCCGCATTCAGTGTCGTCGCAGACAGCCGTTTCACACGTGCAGCCCGTTTAGCCGGTCAGTAGGCCTAATGCGCTGCCCAAACACCGTCGGCCACCCGCGCTGCGCTGTGAGCAAATAAGGCTACCATACAACGTTAGACGCTTGTTTGAATAGACAAATTCTGTACTGACGCAGAATTTGTTTCTGCTGCATATCAATGACATGCTATCATTGGGTAGCATTCATTGCTATGCAGACGAAAGCGCTGTCCACGCACGTTATTTCGAAAGACCTGCGGACTGCGGACCTTCCTTCCTCTTACAATCCTGGGTTCTTTAGGCGGGGCGTGAAACGGTATCTCAGTGGGCCTTCAGGGCGAGGGCGACAGGCGCAATGGGTTTGTTCTATTGTACCTGTCGACCTAACTTTTGGACTTCACGACGAGGTAGAGTGAGGTCATCCTGAAAGCTTTTCTTATATAAAAAAATATATAATTATTGTTCGGGACATCATATCGCGATGTATGGGAGGAGACAAATGAAACCAAAGAATGCTGAGTAAATACTGAATTTATATCATAAAGCACGGCTTGTATACCTTAGAACTACATACATCTTGAAACTACATACATCTTGACAGATACAAAAATAGATTTTTTTTTGGGTTGACGTCAAGGTCTCCCACTCCTTTAATGCCTTGTATCATTTTTCTTTCTTTTTAATAGAAAAAAGAGAAAAATCGTGTCCAATATTCTTTTATAATCTACGTAAAGTACAGATTAAATAATATAATGTAATTATTTTGACCCTAAAATTCCTGGAAATGAGCCCATTTCCTTCGTCCATGGCCAGCCTTGTAGTTATTGTCCAATTATTGCACTATAGGTTGTGGTCACGGCTGCTGGTGCTAACGACGCGACCAGCGGACGGACAAACAGACAAACACACGCTTGTTTGTCTAAGCCTAGTTCACTTTCTTCTAGTAATGTACTGGGATGTCGTTGTATCCACAACTCTTTTATCTTTAGGTACTTAGCTTTTTAATCTAATAGAGGATTCTGTAAAAAAATACTTTTCAACAAGTTAAATTACCAAAATAATTCTAAAATCAGAGCTTTCTCCGAAATATGATATCAAAGTGACGGGGTAATTTACACGTTATAACTAGACTGTTAAATCGCTACACCGCTACAAACTATTTATGAATTGTTTACATTTTCTCACCATTATTGCACGTTGCATCTTTGTGCCTAATATGGACGTGAGGTGAAAATGTGTTTGTACAACAGTTTCTGTAGTTAATTAGTTGTTTTTAGGGTTCCGTAGCCAAAATGGCAAAAACGGGACCCTTATAGATTCGTCATGTCTGTCTGTCTGTCTGTCTGTCTGTCTGTCCGTCCGTATGTCACAGCCAGTTTATTCCGAAACTATAAGAGCTGGATTATTGAAATTTGGTACGTAGATGTATTCTGTGAACCGCATTAAGATTTTAAAATAAAATCAGAAAATAATCCAAAATTTTTGGGGTTCCCCATACATAGAACTGAAACTGAAATTTTTTTTTTCATCGAACCTATACGTTTGGGGTATCTATGAATAGGTATTTGAAAATGATGTTGAGGTTACTAACATCATTTTTTTCTAAACTGAATAGTTTGCGCGAGAGTCTCTTCCAAAGTGGTAAAATGTGTGTCCCCCCCCCCCGTAACTTCTAAAATATGAGCATGATAAAACTGAAAAAAATATATGATGTGTATGACTATAAAAACTACTAACGAAATTTGGTTTGAATGAAATCTAGACAGTAGTTTTTTTTTAAACGTCATAAATCAAATTACCTAATTTTTTAATTTAATTAACTCCAATATAATAAAACGTAAAGAAAAACACTTATTTAGCTGTATAGTGGCACGGAACCCTACGTGCGAGAGTCCGACTCGCACTTGGCCGGTTTTTATTAAGATAACATCATGTCATCAATGAACCACATGGTCATTGACATATCTCATCGGATTAGCAAGCTGAAGTGACAGTGGGCTGGCCATATCAGCCGCAGAACCGACAACCGTTGGGGAAAAGTTGGTAGTGGAGTGGATACCGCTTCTCGGCAACTATAAGTGTAGGAGGGACACTCTTAGCGGCGATTTGCTAACCTGAAGTTAAATAAAAAATGAACCAATGATATTGCTCAAATCACCCTTGTCATCTCCCCACTTCAGTGGAACGACATCACTGGTCAACTTTTGTTAGCTTCTCACAGCTTTACGCAGGCTTCATTATGTGGAAATGTACCCTTACTCACTAAGACAGTTCTGATTCTGTTACACTCTTATACTGGCCACTTAATGCTTAAACAAGTAGGTGGGTATATTAAGGACCTAGGTAGCAACTAAATTACCTTCAAACAATAAGTTGTGCAAGTTAATCCGTATAAATAAGACTTTCGAATTGTTTAAGTTCCCAATAAATTGTAGTTTCCCGTCCCCACCTGCGCCAGAACACTCGGACCCACGGATACGTTCAATGTACAGACCACCAATACATACCGTTTTGCTTATTCCAACTACCCCATAAATACATAGCGAATGTGGCCATAAATTGGCCCAGTCGTATTATGATACAATAGGCGTTTGAAAACACGCTTATACCACAGTGCCGCGGTACATCGCATAGCAATGTACCATAAATGTACCATCTACGCATCGACGTCATAAATAGCGTAGTGCCCAATCGTAAATATAAGGAACAAAGCGGTACACACGTATGGACGGGCCAACATCTCTTAATGATATGTAGATTCCTTACATTAGTTACATGACTGTGTTCCCGGTGAAAACAACTCGCAAACTCGGCCCTGTCCCGAGACTCTCAACTTACAATTGCATTTAGAGATAAAATGGCTTTTAGGACAGTTAATTCAAAGGTGAATTTTGTGTGAGCCGTTTTTGTCTTTAGAACTTTGTACCCGAGCGGCCATTCCAACTCATTAAACAAGACATAATTTAAACGCGGCCCATACAGACATTCGAATCGAAACCTTATCGAATGTAACGAAATTTCGATTTTGCTTGTAACGTTGTATTGCAGTTAGAGCTTTTGCGTTCCGCTGCAGGAGATTCGTGCATCAGAAACGGTGTTCGATATTGTCTCCTAAAGCGAGGTTTTACGGTTGATTTTGTTTCGATTGCTTGCGGAAATTGAGACATTAGAAATCTTCGAGCGACTATTACCGTGTTCTTTTAACAAATGCACGACCGACGTACGGAGTAAGATGTAACTTTGTGCCGGCGCATAAATAAGAGCCGAGAGTATCGGTTATTTTAATACTGGCCCCCAGGTGGGCGGGGACCTCTCATATATCATCGGCAACAATTATTAAATTATCTTTTTCGTTGACATTAAGTAATTGTTTCGTCTGGTCCTCTCATAACTGGCGCGCCGAACGATGAGATATCGTTTTTAAATTGTCGTTTCAGCCTTGTGCTTGGATTCCTTTGTTGGGATTTTTGGTTGTTTTTTTTACATGTGACGTAAATTAAAACAAAACACTGGTAATGATTAAATGATTGAGATAACATTGCTTTTCAATATTTACATTCCCACACGCCATCTAAAATAAGCCGCGTCTAAAATTATCAGCCTAAAATAGAGATAGTTTTAATAAAGGTACAAAAATATCATGATCCTATCAGTTAATCTTGGGTAACTAGCCAAGACATTGGCTAACTGGCCTTAGGAACTCCTAAGGCCTAAGTTTCGGAGCATAGTCCACTTTACTGCTAACTCTGCTCCGCTTAGTACAGTCATCACCGTCTCTTGTGGTGAATTCATTGGTATTCTAGTCATCAAAAAAGACTTGAAGCCAACGCGTCTACCGACGAGGATGTTTAGGCACATGTCGGAAGCCACTCGTACAAAATGTCACCTTAACGTTGATTTTTGACATTTTTTTTTTCACGCAATGTCATTCTCATGCCAAATCCTTTTCGGTATCTAAGTAGTTGCTGGGGCCTGTCGAAGGCTGCATATCTAGGTCTTCGTAAGTTTTTTTTTATATACTGATCATAAGTGGGTGGGTGGATTTGGAAATGGTTTAAAAAAGATCGAGGTCCCAAGACGCGCTCAAGGAAGTTAATGGAATAGGTATTATTTACTTCCGCCTTTACAACATTATTTAATTGTAGACTAGCTGCAGCCAGACGCTTTGCCTGCGTGGGTATCGTGTATTTTGAACTCATAATAAATATTTATGTATAAAACGTTCGTTCTTTCTGCGTACCTGTAAGCTCTGGAATGAGCTCCCAGCCGCGGTGTTTTCTGATCGCTACGACTTGTCCTTCTTCAAACGTGGTCTAAAGAGAACTCTTTCCTCACGGTAGGCAGCGGCTAATCTGTGCCCCTGGCATTGCAGAGTCTATGAGCGGCGATAACCGTTTAACATCAGATGGGCCGCTTGCTCGTCTGCCACCCATAGCAATAAAAAAAAAATTATAAACTTTTCGTTAATCTGATGTATGATTTAGGTAACTGTATAGTTACAATCAAATCTGTTGAGTAGGTTTTGCGCCAAAGTAACAAACGTCGATCTAAAAAAAGGTATCGCATTATTATAATAGTAGGATTGGTGACTGCTTTCACACACTCGTTTAAAACTATTACATATCTACTAGCAATATTCTCATATGCAATGATAACCACCTCAAGTCATTCATCCGAGCAACAATCCTCAACGCATTAAAACAGCAATAAATAATAAATTATCTGCTAAAACGGTCCCTTGCCTATTGAAAATGCTAAGATTAAGAGCTTAACTAAATCGATTTATAATGTAACGTTCCGAATTCAAATCCATGTCTTTACGTCGTGATAACTATATTAGTTTGTTAATTACCCTTGATTCATTGCTTCGCCTGACCCAATACACTGGCGTGCATGATAAATGGCATACAACGTTCCGTTGTACTTAAGGTGGATGCTTATGGGTGCGGGGTACTAAATATTTACGCGTACCTTTTGAAGTGAACTTCAGTGTAACAAGGTGGTTGTCTTGTCCATAATTTTCTTTAAAATTTTGTGCTCTAGGGAGGTAAAAATAGCATACAAATATATGAAGGACAGAATGGAACGGCCATCGCGGCTTCTTTTCAAACAACAACTACGTGTGAACTGGACAATACTCGAGTTTGACGAAAATGAACACGTATCGCTTACCTTAATAAATTTGATTGCTCACGTTTTCTTTGAAACTAATGTTATTCAGAACGCGTATTGGATGTGAACCATTGCAACTATTGCAAGCAAGCTTGACCAGCGCTCAGACCGAACTAATAGCTCGCCACGCTGGGCAGGCGGGTTGGCAGGTAATAGCATTTTGAAGATTCATAAATAATAAATATTACCACATGACAGACGAATAAATCCCCCTTAACATTCGTAATTGCTTTATACTTGCTCTCAAATGGCGCAATTACAGTTTCTAGAGTAGATCCTAATCGTTTCTCTTGGATATGACCGTATTTGCATTCATTGGAGATAATTGTTCGGTTATACGTAAGTGAAGTCGATTGGTTTGAACAGTCGAGTAATTTGTGAGAAAACTTGTCGTTTTGATGTATTTATTGTATCTTCTATCTTTAAATATACCTAAATAACTCAAAGGATAGTGATCTATCAAGGCACAGCCCAAACCACTGGACGGATCGGGCTAAAATTATGGTAGGGGAGCCCAAGGGGGGATTTCGGGAGTTACTAAAGCGCGGCAGATTAACATATAGGGAGATACCTTGTACCCGATTAAATACTTCCAACAAACATGAGTCCCGTAAATGCAGCCGCCCGTCAAGGATAAAGGATCAGATTAGTAAAAAAAAGTTGATCATCAGAAATTCTTGAGCGCGTCAGATTAAGGTAGGGTGAGTTAGTTACATGCTAAAAAGTATATATTCCACTAATCTGACAATTTCCGATTGTCGATAAAAAGTTACTGGGTTACAAACTTGTAAAAAAAAAACGTCATCTCGACTTTCTCGAGCGTGGCTAAATTTTTTTTTATTTTGAAGGAAATAATTCAACGTTCACAAAAAATATATAATCTGACGATTTCCATAAGCCGAAGTAAGGAAAACTAATTAATAAAGTTTAATGCGTGCAGCTACGTAATCCCTGTATTCCCCACTCCGCGTTTCTATTCCTCTCTCACTTTTTCTCTATCTATGACTCTCTCACTCCGTCCCCACTCTGGTTTCTGTTGCCATGACGCCATGACGCCAAAGATTTGAAAAAATAATAAAAAAAATTTTTCAATTGTCAGATTAGGCGAATCCCTCTAGATAATCGTCAGATTATGAGACAGCACGTCTAGGGTATATAGATGAACCATATATATCTTAATCTGACGCGCTCGAGTATTTCAAAATGGCGATTTTTTTTTACACAGTTTAAAAATGGCCGGGAGTTTGGGTCACATCCAAATCGTCAGATTATTATATAAGCGCTTTTTTTTAGGTTCACTTAACACCCCCTTAGAAAATCTGACGCGCTCGATTAAGTTTTTTTTTTTATCGATTTCAACCCTTACGTATGACTACCCCCACCATGGAAACAATCAGATTAACATACGTACATCTTCCAAAATACGTAAAACATTTATGCTATCAATATCTGACGCGCTCCAGTATGTCCATGCATCGGTTTTTTTTTACATTTTTGAAAATTTATAGCCGCTCCCCCCACCAATGAAAGTGTATATATTATATAACATTTTCTTCTTCTAATTATCTAAGCTTCGCAATCGAATAGGTCTCTATAGTGCTCGAGTAAATCCCGATTTAGCATCCCGGGCTCCCCTACTATTAAGCATGCATACATATGTTATGACGTAAGCATCCGCTAAGAAAGGATTTTGATTAAATCTGCCCCTAAGAGGAAAAATTAGGGGATGAAACTCTATTCCACGCGGACGACGTCGCAGGTACAGCATGTTACAGTATAAAAAATCATAGCTATGGCACTCGGCTCTTGTTTCCTTGGCCTCTAACTTCAGGGATAAATGTATTGCTACTGAAATATAAAAATAAATTGTACTAGCTACATAACTAAGCATTATCGGCCTACAAACATTTCTCTTAATAAACGCTAAATGCCTCATCATCAGCCTATTTCAGTCCACTGCTGGACATTAGGCATCCTCAGTTGTTAGCCACTTAGGGCAAACATCTGGAGGATATAGCCATAATCGCCACGTTGGGCAGGCTGGTTGGCGATCGCAGGGCGTTGCTTCCCGCTCCGATGACGACGCTGCCCGTTATTGGTGTGTGGTATTTAGCTACGGCTTCAATTGTGATGGTTACTTATACCGCCACCAGTCAGTTGCCAGCGCCTCGTTTGTTATTCGGCAAGATGTACCACGGGCAGGTGAGGTTGGCTTTTAGAAATGGTATTTCTTCACTTTAATACCTCCTGCGTATATGTCTAGACTCCACATATGTCTTTGGAAAATAACCGCTCAGTTAAACCGTCTAATTCTCATTGGCCAAATTTGACCCCGAAACAATAGATTTTCCATTGTATCTGTACGTGAATGTCTAATGGGCTATTTGAATATCACACTATTCATAATTTTATTAGACAATGACAAAATAATAAATGGTAAGCAAATCAACCAATGGTACAGCAATTGTCCAATGTCGATGTTATCTCGGGCGAGCACTCGAACGCTTTAATTAACCCGTCGCACCCACTCGCGAGGCCGGATTTGCTACTGAATCTAATTTTAAGACATTATTTCATTAACTTACTTATGATTATAAAAAGTTATGCCTAAGAGTGGTGATTAAGGCAAATGACTATTGCCAATGGGGAGGCCTATTTCCAACGATAGACTTTTGATGACCCGGGGCCCGGGACAAACATTCGTGTAATAAACATTTGTGTTTTTTCCGTGTGTGGTTATTTTGTATTTAAGTATATGTCTGTGGTACCCTCATTGTTTTGATATCCATTACACATGTGCTCAAGCTATTTACTTTGGGATCGGAGCAACGCATGTGCTTCTTCTTCTTCTTCTTCAGCCCGTAGCCATCCAATGCTGAGTGTAGGCCTCTTCAAGCGCACTCCATCCCTTGTAGTCTTGGGTCTTCCTCATCCAGTCTCTCCCGGCATGTGCTTGTTGTGTACCAATTTTTAGAAATAAGCATTGCTTTTTTATAATAAAAGCGTTCAGGATGTCCTCAAAGCTCTCTACCTGATGGTAAGCGGTCGTGAGGTCTAAATGTTAGTTTGACAGGCATAATGGGACAAACCCACCGCGCCTGTCGCCCTCGCCCTGAAAGCCCACTGAGATGCCGTTTCACGCCCCGTTTAAAGAACCCAGGGTTCTAAGAGGAAGGAAACACATGAGCTGGAAAGGCATGACATGACTTAATGGCACGGGGCAGGTACGAGGAACTAAACCTCTGCAAACATGTGGTAAATACAGGATGGTATAACAACTACTATCGTATGAATAATAAATAAATAAATATCAGACAACATCACATACATTGCTCCGATCCCAAAGTAAGTAGCTTAAGCACTTGTGTTATGGGTATCAGAACAACGAAGGTACCACAAATAAATACTTAAATACAAATATAAACACCCAGACACGAAACAAACACAAATGTTCATCACACGAATGTTTGCCCCGAGTGGGAATCGAACCCACGACCCTTGGTTCAGAAGGCAGGGGTCACTACCAATTGAGCCACCGAGCCAGTCAATAAATAGGCGGACTATAAATAGGTAGGCACTTTCAACAGCCAACTTATAGCAGTTCGCTCCTAATTGACTCGCCAATATTTTTATGTGTTCCTTTTCGAATATTATGCAAATCTATCGGATAGTCCGGACACGGATCGCTGTCGCACGCGTTTGTTTCGCCTTACAATGAGCTCGTATATTACACCGCTTTCGTGGAAATATTCAAATTTATGACGTACGCCTGCGCCTGCGCCGATCGCCATTTTGTTTCCACATGTTTCTTGTGTCTTTTTAAGGGTTCCGATGCAGAAATGTCGCTACATTGGTGTAAACGCTGGGGATTTATAAAGTCTGGTTTATTATATTTATTTATAAATGATAACTTGCTTTAATAAAATCGACATGTGAAATGTGTGCCTCACTGCCGGTAACTGTTTCCTCCGTATTATAATAGAGATTCTTTTTTTGGAGTAACGAGAAACTTGTGTTTATCTTTTCAGAAAGCCAATAATATCTAGATTAATCTAACAGACTATATTCAAACTCGGAATTATTTCAAATCATAAATTCCATCTTTTTGCATTGTAGGCTAAAAGTAGCAAATACTTAGTTCGTCATCGTCATCAGCCTATTGCAGTCCACTGCTGGACATAAGCCTCTCCAGTTGTTCGCCACCTAGGGCAAACTTCTGGAGGATATACCCATAATCGCCACGCTGGGCAGGCGGGTTGGCGATCGCAGGGCGTAGCTTCTTGCTCCGGTGACGCTGCTGCCCGTCATCGGCCTGTGGTATTTAACTACGCCTTTTATCGTGGCTATACCGCCACCAGTCGGTTTGCCAGAGCCTCGTTTGTTATTCGGCAGGATGCACCACGGGCAGGTGAGGATGGCTTGGAGCGAAAAGGTGATAGGTCGCTCCCTTACATCCCGATCCAACAAATACTTAGTTGGCTCTTGTTAACATTTTTGCACTCAACGAAACAGGAAAATTTTATACTTAACATGTTCAAACCAATTAAAG
The DNA here is from genome assembly GCA_031163375.1 of Conogethes punctiferalis. Classification (NCBI taxonomy): domain Eukaryota; kingdom Metazoa; phylum Arthropoda; class Insecta; order Lepidoptera; family Crambidae; genus Conogethes; species Conogethes punctiferalis. The sequence continues at coordinate 7,176,121 of CM062098.1, read as the reverse complement.
TCCTGAATCGATAGCCAAGTTGATTGGTGTTTATTTTGTACCATTGTTAATGGCTGTTTTGTGTCTAATACTGTGTATCTACATTTTCATTTTGTTACTTTTAAATCACGATTGTAGAATAAAGTTTACCTAAGAAAATAATAAATACAATTAGTGTACAATAAAGGGGCACTGTAAAAACTTTTAACCAACATTCGCCGTCGCGAATTAAAAAAAATAATCATTCATCATCAATCAAACTAACTACATCAATAAATACTCATTATAGAATCACGAATTTGTTTGCTCAACTAAGCTTCTGCGCGGACAAACGTATCTTTATTTTGATCTGTCCCCGGCCTTTTAATGAAAACTACGTTTTGATTTACACATTGTACAAAGATTTTTAAAAGCTTGTGCGAATTTGGACTTTATTGTTAATAAGTTAGGAGTAATGTTGGAAATTGGATGTGAAAAAGTTTGAGAGTGGTTTTGCATGGGATCCATTGTTGGGCGCATACGTCACAGCGAGGGTACGTGTACGGACGACGAAGGGAGCTGTATAATTAGTTTGTTGATTATCTCGATCGGGGTATTCGCAAGGGTGTGTAGGAGTTGTTGCGCTGTGACAGAGGTTGGTTTGGTGTGACAAGCAACTGTAAGAATCTGTTATAAAAAAAATCTGTTATATTTCTTCTTTATATTCGATTCGAATCCGATGATTGAATCATCGGATAATACTTATGTATATTATTATTTTAGTTATGAACATTATATTGCATTTACTTTCCATAGAAGTCTTTTTAAGCCTTTTAACGCCAACCCCTATAGTTGGCGTTTAAAAAGGTTACAATTTGATATAAATTTGGCAAACTTATTTCAACTATGAAATGTCTACCTACTTATATTTCAAACAGAACTGTATGTAAAGTATAAATAAATTTTAATCTGAAAATGCCTAATAGTGGACTAGAGCCAGACATACAAGTGCATAACATTTACTTACTTAATCATTTACCTTTATTTCATTAATAGCATGACTGCTGCTAACACTCCTTTTTTTATTACCAGGGAAAAATGCTTTTATGCATCCCCGCCACCCGGGGGAGCGACGGGGTATGTGGGACTCACACCGCCCTCGGTAAGGGGAGAGCGGAACCCTGTCTCGAGATGGTAATGAGACAGGGACTACCCACTAAAAAAACACTGCTAACACTCCTACGATATTCTTAAGAAAATGGGTGGTATTATCAGCTCCATACACTCGGGTCGCGAACAACAGCCTCTCCCTTATCAGGGCCCGATCACGTCGGTTGATGTGTCTGATGAATGAACGTTTGTGATGCTAATACACAGATTACGCATTAAAACTACTTGCACTAGTCGTTATAATAACGACCAGTACTTCGCTAAGCAAATTTGAACTCTAGCCAGAAGAATTTAAGGTGGATTTTGCTTGTTTAGAGATTACATTTAGTTGTTGGGTAATGAGCTATAGTCTAATAGTAGTACACGTGTACCTTTATCTATGATTAGTCGGATTCAAAACCGTTTGTTTGTTAAAGGATTGTTTTGGTAAATTGCTTGTGAATGATTTATTATTATTTTTGTGAATGGTTGTTGGTTTTGAACGGGTTAAGGGTTGATTTTATATGGTATAGTAGATTTTTAGTCGAAATATGGTTTTTATAAGAACCTAGAATTAATTCATTAAATAAATAACCCAAGACATGCCACACTGGGCCACACATCGCCACGCCACCTAGCCCCAAACTAAGCCGAAGCTTTTACTATGGGTACTAGACAAAGAATAAATATAAATACATAGTAAATACCCAGACCAATACAAACAGACATGTTCATGAACATAAATGTTGTGCGGGAATCCAACCCACGACCCTTGGCTCAGAAGGCAGAGATCACTACCAATTGAGCCATCGGGCTAGTCTTGGCCGAGCCGGTGCTTTAATTTTTTTTGTAGTGGCTCGACATAATGGCATCCCTACGTCTGATGGAAAGCGAAAGAGAAGCCCAAGTCGCTGTGACAACGAGCAAGTAACTGGTCAGTTACTTGTCAGTTGCCACCGCCATGCCGGCCCAACCCTAACCCCCCACGAGCTCCGGAAACCCTACTCACTGGTAAAAACACGACCCAGAGGTCATTTGACTGCGGTATTCTATAGGGTGGAGGTCCTTTCCCGGACGGGCAGCTCAATTCGAGGGAAGATTCGCTATGCCCTACCTCTCGTACTGGTTTAAATAGGTATTGCAAAATAAATTTGTGTATAAAAGGCGAACTTAACGCCGTTTAGGCGTTCCTTACCAATCCACCATTGGGCTCTGAGCTAGAGCTTTGCTAACATACATGTATGATTTACTTAGGCCAGGCGCGCACTACGAGTTTTTCGCCGCGCGGCAGAAAAGATCAGTTAAGAGCGCGCAATACAATTGGTACAGTACACAGTACAGTATTACAGCGCGACATTATGCCGCTGCTTTTTTCTGCCGCGCGGCGAAAAACTCGTAGTGCGAGCCTGCACTACCGTCAAAATGTCGCAAACGGAACTTCTTAAGTTAAATTAAAATCAAAATGGCGACGAAGTAGAAGCGGGGAGAGTTAAAATCAGCCGCTAATGCGGCCGTATAAATGTGCTAATACGATAATCAAGTCATTACTGGATCAATCGGCCCGCGATCCGCCGGAGATAAGGAGCGGACACACGGGGGTAAAGGACGACCAACCTAGAAACTTGTAGTTGAAAATAGTTGAAATGTGGAAACTCGTATCGGAAACTTTAGTTGGTAATATGTAGTTTATTAACTTTAAGTTATACAAGCTGTGCCAGCGGCGTCCCACGTGTAGATATTTCAAAAATAACGGACTTCCATAAAATGGTATCTTAATTTTAAGTTAGACCTCTAGCAATACATTGGTGAAAACCGCATTCGATTCCATGCAGTAGTTTTCACGTAATGCGCGATCGAACATACAGATAAAACTCCCATTTTCCCAACCAATCGGACCTTTCCAGTTGTTCGCCACTTAGAGCAAACATCTGGAGGATATCCCATAATCGCCACGCTGGGAAGGCGGGTTGGCGATCGCAGGGCGTAGCTCCTCGCTTCGGTGACGCTGCTGCCCGTCATCGGCCTGTGGTATTTAGCTACGCCTTCAATTGTGATGGTTATACCGCCACCGGTCGGTTGCCATTGCAAATTTTTGGCTAGGCTTAACTTTTTATAGCTCCATTTGTATCGAAGCACACCCTTACTGGGTGGTTTCAAATGGTTTCAAGTGATGATATTGAATGAAAATGTTTTTTTTGTGAGCCTGGTTACGACTAATTAAGTAATGTACCTAAGTATCCGTGTTCGTCATCGTCTCCGTCCCTAGGTCCCGGCGTAAATCACTTTATCGCCGGGTTATTCGGTGGCGATTTCCGAAAATCAATCGCAGCTGCGATCTGATACGGCTGATGTATAGCCCCATCAGTCGACGCGACGCTAAATGGGATTTTAATTCGCCGATTTGGTGTTCCCCTCGTAATTGGAAGTCTTTTTCTAGACGATATTAGGCTATGGAAAGAGTACCTAAAGTAATGTTACATTAAGTATAATAAGAACCCAAGACATGCCACACTGGTTCCTGACTATCCCTCTGGGAGAAAGGCTTGACGTCATAATATGTATGTATGCCAAACTGGGCCGCACATCGTCATTACATTCATATTCTTACGGTAACACAAGCCTATTCCGGCCTATATCCGGAGAGTATTTTTATCATTTCTTCCATATACTCTAAAGTAAAAGTAGCAAGGCATCTAATCTGGGATTAAGGTGAAACTACATATAAACACTTACGTACTCGTAATTTTTTACAAAGTTGCACTGGGTAATGCATTGGCTCACGAGATTGTATCTCGACTATGGGAATTTAATGAAAGAACTGTACAGTCGTTAAGTTCCATTGATTCACTGATATAATAATTGAACTAACTAAGGAATACAAATCGATTTCGACCTTTTTTGGGGTGGAATGAGTAAGTCTGTTTTTATGGGAGAAGATATTCGTAATTATTAGGTACTATTATAGCATTTTCAAATTCTTTTACAATTAAAACGCACTTAACGGAGCGCGATATTTATTATGTAGTACATTACGTACTGTACCGCGATGATGTTAGCCATAAGGGATCCATCTTTTCGCGCTAAGCCAACCATACCCATGGCGCATCCTGCCGAATAACATACGAGCATCTGGCAACTGACAATACCACAGGCCGATGCGAGCAGCATCATCACCGGAGCCAACGCCCTGCGATCGCCAACCCGCCTGCTCAGCGCGGCGATATAATATGGGTGGAGGCTCCAGATGTTTGCCCAAAGCGGCGATCAACTGAATTACCATCTCCAGCAGTGGACTGCGATAGGCCTATGATGATGATGATGATGTTGTCTCGTCACTAAACGGCAAAGCGTTAAACATACTCTCAGCTCTATCATCATCATCAGCCTATCGTCCACTGCTAGCCATAGACCTATCCAGTTATTCGCCACTCAGCTGTAAGGCGTAACCTAATTTAAAATCTCCGCGTCGTCCGCGCCCGGAATGGCGCTGTTATTAGTTGAAAATTACCGCGCGGCGTGCGTAATGTCGCTGCGATAAAGTGACGCCGCGCGGCAAAGAATACGAAGCCAGGAGATGGACGCGGCAATGTTAATTTTACAACAATTTAGCCTTTAGACCTTGTTGCGCGAGCTTATACTTCCTTTTTTAACCGTCTTAGTAGATGAGGATAGATGAAATGGTATTAAGAATTTGCACTGCGGCCGATTTTCTAAAAGATTATTAAGAGCCTTAAAGATTTGAAGTAGCTTTCTAAGTCGTCCAAAAAATGTAATCGATTCGCATCACCTTCAGTAACGCAGATCGCATACATTTTGACGGTCTGTATAAGAACTTCTTCACGTCCCGTTTAAAGACCCAAGAATATAAGAAGAAGGGAACTCGTGTGCATCGACTTATTGTAGTACCGTAGACTCACTGTAGTGCCGTACACTCATTGTAGTGCCGTAGACTCACAGTAGTGCCGTAGACTCACTGTAGTCCCGTAGACTCACTGTAGCGCCGTAGACTCACCGTAGTGCCGTAGACTCACTGTAGTGTACACTTGTAGTGGTGGACACTCGTGCAAACGGTGTGGCTGTACCCATCACACCGTAACCTCCCAATGAGTGAATCGCGCCAACATTACCCAACGCCACCTCCACGCCTTCTCACATCCACCCATCTCCCATAAATGGTGGGCGGTGGGTCTAACCCAGACCCAGTGGGGCCGGAAGGTGCCCCCCGGGGCTGCGGCCTTAATTACCGCCGCTTTTATAGTTTTAATGAGTTCATTTTGGAGCCGCGCTAACAAGCGACGTAATACCTATTTAAACCAATTTTGAAATTAATATCGAAGTGTCGCTCCGTGCGCTTGTCGATGGCACTTGATTGTTTTTTATTTTAATTATGGTATTTGTAATTAAGTTTGGTTTAGTGGTAATGAACACTGCATAATAAGCAGTGCTCGCGGCTTCAGTACCTACAGCTAAGAGGGTGTAGTTCTAATACATCTACACTAATATTATAAAGAGGAAAGATTTGTATTTTGGTATGTAACGAATAAACTCAAAAAGTAGTGGACCAATTTTAATAATTCTTTTTTTATTAGAAAGCTACATTATCACTGAGTAACATAAGCTCTTTAGTAGTTAGCTATTTAGTTTAAAAATGTTTATCTGAAACACCCGAAGCGAAGCGAGGGCGGGTCGCTAGTGTTAGATAACTGAAAAGAACTTGCACCAAACGTTGAAAAATGTTTGACTTGCACAGCACTAATTTGTGTTTTTCTGGGTGTTTGCTATGTATAATAATTTATGTATCTTTAAAAAAAATTACTTAAGTAAGTGTGTACATAGCCTGTCGATGCCGTGCAGAGACGCGCCATGGGGATGGTCGACGATCCCGAGCTCGGGAATGGTATTGAGTCGCTGAGTCTGAGGAGAGATTTCTCTCTCATTAAGCGTATTCTACCGGTTGTAATGGGGAGTGTTCTGAAGTGTTCTTTGAAACCTATCACCACCGCATCGCTCGCTGTCAACTAGGGATTCTGTAACATACCTTAGAGCCTAAGTGGTCGCGTACTGTCCGTTTCAAAAGAAACTTCTGGCCACGCAAACTAAGGCTAAATATGCAATGAACTCCGAGGTTCTCCTCTCAAACCACAGTATGACAGTATTTGAAAAGGTTGTGAAGAGATTTTTAATGGGTCGGCAAGATTGATGTTAAAGACGCCTAGAGATAGGCTGAGGTAATCGTTCAAAATCAAGCAGGCTGTAGGCTTTTTGCCACCTTAGTGGTACTCGTATAAAAAAATAGATTTACTTAGTATTAAATCATAACGAAAACCTTTTTCTTAAAATAATAAACTGTTTAATAATGAACCGTCTCGTAACATCACTAGACGCTTATCAGCGCCGGTCGGCCGACTTGACTATTTTGTCGATATTAATTAAAAAGGGCCTGTACAAGTTAATATTAAAGAAAATTAAGCAATCTCCGCCGCACAAGTTTAATGAATTTCCACAATAGAGAGAGCCGTCCATTTTGTTTCGCTCAAAACCGTTTCAGTCAGCCGTTTGTGCTGTAAGCGTTTTAATTTTGTTGCTGAATTGTTGTTTTGGTGGCGTTTTGGGGTTCGGAGTGGTTAAGTTAATGACAACGGAGAATATTTTGTTAATATCTCTCACTCGAAAGTAGTGATATACCTAAGTCTTCAGTGCTCGAATCACGTGATTTACACGTTAACTTTGGTTTGAATCAGGTTTCAAGGCAATCGAGCCTTAAGAATAATAGGCTTGATGCTTTAAAAATGTAATTAAAACACACGTATTTTTTTATTTGTAAATTAGACTAAAAATTACAAATTTTTAGCCCGTTTAAATTACGCGTGACGTCACGCGGTGAAGCATTTTTACGGGACGGAGTGACGTCAAAGACTCCCACTCCTATCTTTTGATGCCTTGTATCATTGCAATTTTTTATTTTAATGAAAAAAGGAAAAATACGTGTCCAATACATTTTTATGATCTAAAATACGGACTAAATATAATGTAATTATTTTGACCCCCAAAACATCCCTATCTAACGAGCGTAATAGATTTTTTACATAATAATACTTAAAAAAGAATACTAGATAATAATTTAACCAATTCCCAAATTGGTCAAATTATTATTATAGTTTTCATTTTACGAGCAACTGGGATTTTGGAAATAAAAGATGGCAATTGTTCTAATCAAAATATAATATTGTATACCAAATTACTATGTGTAAATAAATTATGTAAATTAGCTTGATTGTAATTCAATTCATATAGGCCAATCTTACTATTGCTTTGCTAGCTAACATAGCAGATCTTAGCAAATCTAGCTAATATGAGAAGTAGCGAAGACTGTACGTACATACATAGATACTTCCAACTTAAGCATAGAATAGTAATAAGATAATTTGTTAACTATAGAATCTTTTTATTGTAACTTGTACATAGTTTTAAGCATAGAATATATAATAAGAATTTTAGGTAATAAGGCCCGTTTTATATTCATTATTAATTACACATTTACAAATTATTAGGCTAATATGATACGTAGCGAATATTTCAAAGTTAAGCATAGAATAGTAATAAGATAATTTGTTTGTTAACTTATAAAAGGTTTTTATTGTAACTTGTACATAGCTTTAGGCATAGAATATAGAATAAGAATTATAGCACATAGGTAGCAAGGCCCGTTTTATAGTCATTATTAAATTACACATTTACCAATTATTTTTTTAGTACATAGTTATTATTTAGTTATTTGGAGCACACAAAAAAGGGAAATGGAAATATACTTAGCTTTTATTGAAGCCTCTGGCAGAATAAATGAGCAGAGCTTCGCTCTGCATATATAAATAGCTTTTGCAGCTCTTTAACGGGCAGAGCTTCGCCCTATATTGCTGAACGGCTGCAAACACTATCACTGGGCAGAGCTTCGCTCTGTTCGACGATCACAATTCAACTGGCCTCCGTTCGTCCGAGCAGCGCCTTTTATAGTGGGGAGCAAACAAGTAGACATGGCGGGAGTTCCGCCACGTGGTATTTAATATTTATAATATATAAGTGTTAACATGAAATAATGTAACTAAAATTGGTAAATATATTTCCTTATCATTTTAAAATGAATTTCATAATTAAAGTAATAATCTAAAACTAATTAAGATACTCAAATATTGTATAATTTATTCGGATCGATGAGCCAGCGAAATAAGTAAGTAATTTGACTAATTTCTGCAAAGGAAGTTCATGATAGATTACATTTTTAATATTGTTATTTATTTTGCCTATTTACAAGACGAATTATAAATATTTTAATAGACTAATATTACTATATTTTATTATTTCTCACATTACCTAAGTAATGAACCGTTACGTGTCGCAATCACGACTTATTATTTCATACCAATTTTGCCTTAAAATCAAATAATCTATCACGGCCATACTGATCAACACTTCGTTCTCGAAGTGCCCATTACATTCTAAGCGTCTATTTTTTTACGCTTCCCCCTTTTTTATAAAAATATATACTTATATACTTATACATATTTACTTCTTGTACACATTTTCTTTTGTGTACATTCTTAGCGTCTATTTTTTTACGCTTCCCCCTCTTGTACATATTCTTAGCGTCTGTTTTTTTACGCTCCCCCTTTTTATATAAACATATACTTATACATATTTACTTCTTGTACACATTTTCTTTTGTGTACATTCTTAGCGTCTATTTTTTTACGCTTCCCCCTCTTGTACATATTTTTAGCGTTTGTTTTTTTACGCTCCCCCTTTTTTATATAAATATATACTTATACATAATTACATCTTGTACACATTTTCTTTTATGCTCATTCTTAGCGTCTGTTTTTTTTACGCTTTCCCTCCCCTTTTTTATATACTTTTTTTTTACCTCTTTTTTTTAACATTTTGTGTATGCTGTATACAACCATTTTATTTCATATACAATACATATATTACTTGATCTAATCATCGATTGAGATTATGCTAACGGGCAGAACAACTTAACATAATCTAATTAAAAACATCGGCACATATAGTTCACTACCAAAACATTGTATATTTAATCAGTGTAACATTGTCTGATTATTATATCTATACCTCTTTACACCATTTTATTACATCTATCACGGTTATATGACAAACACAGAATTTGTATTATAACGTTTGGCTCTAATCATTCACCAGGATAATAGCGTAGCTTTTCTTAGGCAACAATGTTAGTGAAAATCTATCGTTAGGCAAATATACCAAAACTTTGAAAGGGCCTTTGTACTTGGGGCTCAGTTTGTCATGACGCCTATGATCCTGGCTTACATACAGTTTCTCCAACACTATAATTATACTAATTAATAACCTAATTGGCGAAAACTCAGTTGTCTTTTGAATAGTCGTATTAAAGGACTGCTGCACTTTCTAAATTACGTTCGGCCATTCCGATAAATCATTGAGAGTAGTTGACAACATGTTAACTATGGTAGCACCTCTCGACTTGCCCATTGCTACCAGTGGAATTAAATTCCTATTTCTCTGAAAAACGATTGGGCTCGATTGGAACTTAAACGTGTACCTCTACGTAATCACAATGCTAGGTGTCCCAAAAAGCGTAATTGTTTTACGTATAACATTTACAGATTCTAGACCATTTAAAGTTTTTAGTGGTCGTAATATACAAAACTTGGTGAAGCCATCAATAATCAAAATGAACGTGCTTAAACCCCTCAATAGATTGTCTAAAAAAATCCAATGCAGTCCAAGTGCAACGTATGAAATGGGATTGATTTTCCTATCGGGTGTAGAAGACCTTGTTTTCACCAAGAGTGACTCTCTCGGAATAACAATTGCAGCTATTCCTGGAAACACGAGTAGAGTCCAGAGTTTTCTCATAATCAACGTGACAGTTATCATCATGGCAGAGCCTTAATAAGCCTAGTCTATAACCTCTTGATATATAAAGTTTGGGTGTGGCAAGTTATTTTGTGACTAAATACTGGTTACAGTCCAGTTCTCCCTTAAGCCTAAGGTATCAAAGCATATTTCAGTCTATCTGTAAGTATTCACGGTGTATATGTTTATAACATTATGTATACATATAATATATACTAACACATTTATTTATCTACGTATTTTAATTTTATTTACTATCATTTATCTTTGTATTATTTTATTTCTTTAAATGTTTTACTATATCCTATAGTCCTAGTAATATTTATCCATAGCTTTTTTAATTTCATCAACAGTTATCTTACCCCTTTTTAATTATTCTAAGGATTTGATAATAGTTTCATAGTGCAATTGTATACAAGTATTGAAATATTTATCTGGGGGCACGGTCGCGCCCCCGCCAAGACGAGCCAAGCGAAGCGCAAGGGCACCACTCATCTTTTCTCGAAGTGTTTCGCCGTTTTTTTTTTGAACCTTCATAACTTTGGTTTGTATGATGCTAAAATTAAACATACAAAGCTTGAATACCGTAGCTTTGATACTTTGGATTATATTAATGTATAAAAACCTTCGATTTCGTACACTGACCGACTGACTGACCGACTCACTGATCATCAAAATTATAGGGTACTTCCTGAAGTCCTAGAAAGCTAAAATTTCGTATGTATGTTGCTATTAATATACAAACAAGAGAAAAACTATAAACACCTAAACTTTACCCCCCTTTACATCCCACATGAAAATGTTTTTTTTGGGGAGATTGGTTTATTCTATACATACTGTATGTAAAATTATATTATGTATATTTCTGTATATATATGTATATTTATAGATTCGTATTTAATTTATTTTTATAATATATTATTATTATCTACACTTATTAATATAAGTTTATAATTAAAGCGAAAAGATTACCTATTTTGGAAGGTTTGTAATAAATATACTCAAAAAGCACTGGGCCGACCCAAAAACTTCTTTCACCAATAGAATGCTACACTCCTCCAACCCGACACAGGCTACATTTCATTCTAAAAACAAATTAGGGATCCTTGGCAAATTTAAACAAACCCCCTGCGAAGCCGGACAGGCTGTTAGTATATTATATTAGTATAAGTCTTTCAAGCTTTTTTTTTGCATACTAACTTACTTTCTATTTAGCCCAATGGTTGACTGGCAGGGAATGCCTATGTGGCAATGAGTCCGCCTTTTGTACACTTATTTACTGCGCAAAACCCAAAGGCCGTCCGGAAGAATCACTGAAAGCGACAATGCTGGCTATATTACCTATAGTACCTCTATTTGTCTTTGCGTTTTAAATACTGTTCGATATGCAATAAATACAATAAAATAATAAAATGTCGAGAATGGCTAAAGTTTCAAAATCATAAGAACAGTCCCTTAATTTATCATACCACTTATAGGTGTCCTAACTAATCTACTACCAGGAGAATCAATAAATGCGGAAGAGTCAGGAAATGCATTTCTGCCGATTTCACCGTCGTCTATACCTTCAAGATACATAGATCGAAAATAGCTGCCTAGCAAAGGATTTTTATAAAATGCTATAGTTTGCACCAGTATCAATTAAGGCTTCTATTGGCCTACCTTTGACGACAACTTTAGGAATCAACATTGCCACCTTTTATGGGCAAAGCCTTAAGGTCATCACGTTGTTTAACAAAAACAAACAGATTCTGAATGTCCCAATTTTTTGCAATATTGGCACTGCATTTTATTGAAATTTACTGGGGAGCTATAAGTCCCAGAAGACTTGGTGTCAACGTTATTTTTTTTTTCCTAGTGGAATTGTAAAAACTTAGAGATGCCTTATGACCTATTTTGTTACACGTGAAACATCGCCCGTCTTGGAATTCCTAAATCCTAAGACGCTTACTAGAAATATTTCGGTTATCGGATTTATCAGTAAATTTTGTATTAGATTCAAGGGGGCGATTTTTTTTTTAGAAGTTTTGATATAGGTAGTAAATAAAGAAATTAATTCAGCAGTTGTTTTAACACGACTATTATGAGACGCCATTCTAACATTGACATCTTGTATCCCCCCACATACAATAGTGTTCTAAGTAAACGAATCTTTTCCCTGGCATATTCACAATATGATTCGGCCATATCTGACGTAAATGACACAGCCTTAGACAACTTTTCAGAAAGATATAGTAGTCTTGAAACTGACCCAAGTTCTACCACCATCTGGGTCCCAAGTTTCAAACCATAACAATGCAGACCCTTTGAGGGCCTTACCTGCCTTCGCCACTGTTGTAATTCCGCTCCATCCCAGGTCTTGTAGAAATTGACTCGATGTGGGCACACCAGGTTTCAGCACCGGTGTCATTCTTGTCAGGATCAAATGGCGGCAGCACCAAATCTTCGTCTCTGCGCGGTCCCGCAACTGCGTCACGAATGGCCTTTAGAAGGCCCTCGAAAACGCTAGGGTCCATTTAGAACCCACAACCACAAAACCTGAAATAATATATAACATTAATTACAAGTGGTCAGGTTCGTATCCCACTTCTGATAATAGATTTTTTACATAATAATACTTAAAAAAGAATACTAGATAATAATTTAACCAATTCCCAAATTGGTCAAATTATTATTATAGTTTTTCATTTTACGAGCAACTGGGATTTTGGAAATAAAAGATGGCAATTGTTCTAATCAAAATATAATATTGTATACCAAATTACTATGTGTAAATAAATTATGTAAATTAGCTTGATTGTAATTCAATTCATATAGGCCAATCTTACTATTGCTTTGCTAGCTAACATAGCAGATCTTAGCAAATCTAGCTAATATGAGAAGTAGCGAAGACTGTACGTACATACATAGATACTTCCAACTTAAGCATAGAATAGTAATAAGATAATTTGTTAACTATAGAATCTTTTTATTGTAACTTGTACATAGTTTTAAGCATAGAATATATAATAAGAATTTTAGGTAATAAGGCCCGTTTTATATTCATTATTAATTACACATTTACAAATTATTAGGCTAATATGATACGTAGCGAATATTTCAAAGTTAAGCATAGAATAGTAATAAGATAATTTGTTTGTTAACTTATAAAAGGTTTTTATTGTAACTTGTACATAGCTTTAGGCATAGAATATAGAATAAGAATTATAGCACATAGGTAGCAAGGCCCGTTTTATAGTCATTATTAAATTACACATTTACCAATTATTTTTTTAGTACATAGTTATTATTTAGTTATTTGGAGCACACAAAAAAGGGAAATGGAAATATACTTAGCTTTTATTGAAGCCTCTGGCAGAATAAATGAGCAGAGCTTCGCTCTGCATATATAAATAGCTTTTGCAGCTCTTTAACGGGCAGAGCTTCGCCCTATATTGCTGAACGGCTGCAAACACTATCACTGGGCAGAGCTTCGCTCTGTTCGACGATCACAATTCAACTGGCCTCCGTTCGTCCGAGCAGCGCCTTTTATAGTGGGGAGCAAACAAGTAGACATGGCGGGAGTTCCGCCACGTGGTATTTAATATTTATAATATATAAGTGTTAACATGAAATAATGTAACTAAAATTGGTAAATATATTTCCTTATCATTTTAAAATGAATTTCATAATTAAAGTAATAATCTAAAACTAATTAAGATACTCAAATATTGTATAATTTATTCGGATCGATGAGCCAGCGAAATAAGTAAGTAATTTGACTAATTTCTGCAAAGGAAGTTCATGATAGATTACATTTTTAATATTGTTATTTATTTTGCCTATTTACAAGACGAATTATAAATATTTTAATAGACTAATATTACTATATTTTATTATTTCTCACATTACCTAAGTAATGAACCGTTACGTGTCGCAATCACGACTTATTATTTCATACCAATTTTGCCTTAAAATCAAATAATCTATCAAGCGCGTTAATATCTTCCTTCAACTTAGTATGCTGATATCTAGTGGCTAAAATTAGATTGATCATTAGATCATCTCAATGATCATAATTATATGGTCATAGTTACACACCAAATAATTCATTTAAAAATGTGTAGGTCACAGATTTTGAATTACAATAATTGTATCGTAGTAAAATGTACATGGTAAGCTTTTTCATCGTAGCTTCCATCTAAGGTATAGGGACTTTAATTCAGGCTGAGTGGGTAACTTTATGGTCTAGTGCTATTACTTTTTACTTTTTTTTTAATGTAAGAAAGAAAGAAATAATGTTTATTAGGTACCACAAACGACTTAATAGGTACCGATATTTTATGTGTTTGAAAAAAAAAACGATTTACATTTTACTCTCTTCTAAGTCATCTTTCTTCCTATTTAACTAAATCCATTCCACACAACTAAGCCACTTCAGCTCTTAAAACCAGCGTTTATAACCTGTAGCTATTAAAATCCATTGTTCATTTTAATAAGCAAACTTGAGAATTGCCGGGGCACATTAGCCCCGCGTAGTTAAACGCATACATACGCTCGCTTCATATAGTAGGCGGTGTCCCCGGGGGGGACAGGGGTCGTAATGGCCCCACAATTATCGCCCTATTAAGTAGTTTAGGGCGCCGGGGCGACTCGCCCGCTGAGAGTTGTTATGTATTAAATTGAGATGTATTGTTAGATGTTTTACGTATATACAGACATAGTATTATTAATCTGTATTGCACACTAAACAGTTGACTTAAAGCTAGGCATAAATAAGTTTAATCTACAGTTTATGCGTTTTATGTAAGCGATATCGTCCAGACAACCTTTGGGTAGAGGATAAATAAAGTAATAAGGTGTCAATCGGTTAGATTTATTTATTATTTGTGTTAAATTTGTAAATTAGACTAAAAATTACAAAGTTATAGCATAACTATTTATTAATCTGTGGTTATAGCCCGTTGAAATTACGCGTGACGTCACTCGGTGAGGCATTTTTACGGGAGCGAGTGACGTCAAAGACTCCCACTCCTAACTTTTGATGCCTTATATCTTTGCTATTGTAATTAAAAAAGGTAAAATACGTGTCTTTTATTTTTGAATAAGCTAAAAGACGGACTAATTACAATTTTTAGCCATAATAGCCTATTACCGTTACAAATCGAAAGAAAGTTAAAGGTCGAGAAGGATCTGCGCGAGCTCGGCGTGACGGACTGGCGGGATATGGCACACGACAGATCGAGGTGGCGACGTATAATATCGGAGGCCAAGACTCACTTTGGGTCGCTGTGCCACCACAGTAAGTAAGTAAGTACCGTTACAAATAGTTACATAATGTACTTTGTAACCATTTGCTGAATAAAAATCTTCATTACCATCCATCTCTAGCAATTTCAAAAGGTCGCAACTTACGCAACTTGGCACAACTTCAACTGAAGTTATCAGTACTAATTGTGCTGTTCACATTGAGAAATCTTAATTCTGCTTACGTAATAAAGTCCTCTTTCAATTAGTGAGGTCAGGAGACAATTCAATTGGCCTTTAGATCTGCATAGCGGAGCAGCCTATGCGGCCTTCCAAGAATCTTTCATTTATCAGACTCTTATAAGAGAAAAAGGGATAGAAATATGCAAATTGGTTGCCAACTCCGAACCAAGCAACCTCATTGAACAAACCTGACAAAGAATTTTCAACCACAATGTCGGAAGATTTAAGTCCAATTTCATTTTCAACTTTGTCAAGACTTATATCGTTTCTAAAGAGGAATCTAGGGTCCATTGTTACGACTTCATTTGCTCCTAAATGTTTTGCTCTTATAGGGATATTGATTCAAAGTGGCTCGTAAGTAGGAATGCATGGAATTTTTACGATTTGAGTCGAGAAAATGAAAAATATATTGGTTTAATGCTTCGGCCATTCCTCTTGAGATCGTATCGCGTGTTTGTTGAATTGACGTTAACTGCTGCTCACTGTTTTGTGGCTTTAAGTCCTTAAATTAGGGTCGCAAAATGTCCATGTTTTCCGAATTTAGAATAGGACCAACTGTCCTATTCCGTGGGTGTCGTAGAAGACAACTAAGGGAGTATCAGCAAACGGGCAGCAGCGTTTACCTGGGTATATAATAATACCTACTGCTACTGCCGACAAACCCGCCTGCCAAGCGTGGTGACTATGGCAAATCCCCCCAAACGACAATAGGGGTGTTTCCAGGGTCAAAATAATTACATTTAATTTAGTCCGCATTTTAGATTATAAAAATATATTGGACACGTATTTTTCCTTTTTTCATTTAAACAAAAAATAACAAAGATTCAAGGCATCAAAATGTAGTCCGAGTGGGGGTGTTTGACGTCACTCAGTGGCGAAAAAACTCTCACTCTTGACGTCATGCGTAATTTTAACGGACTATATCTTTGTCATTTTTGGTCTAATTAAGAAATGAAAAAATACGTGTCTTTTATTTTTTGACAATCTAAAAGACGGGCTAATTCCTTTTTTTTACGGCAATATGCCTATTGTCATTGCAGGAGTAGTCCAGCAGTGGACTTTGGTAGGCTGATGATGATGATGAATAATACTAGTAATAAGGTGTTTTTATTTGTCTACTACACACACACACACACATTAATAACCAAATTGACGATTATTTTGCTGTTAAAACAAGTGGGTACTGCATTCGAAAAGTTTCAACACAACACCGCAGCTCATTTTGCCAACACCAATAAAATGTTTATAAACGCCTAAAAGCTTTTATTGGTCAATCCATCTCAATCTTAATACGGCTGTGTAATTCCGTGCAAATTGCCAATGCCGATAATGCGCCCTAAACGCCGCGGAGTGGCAGTCTGCGGGACGCCGCCGGCCGTGTGCGGTTCGATGCCCGGCGGGGGGCAAATGTAAGCCACAGTTTGCTGTATCACTTAGTACTTATATCGATTTCTGAAACGCAAACAGTAAATCTCTATATGAGTTTTACTTCGTCACTCTATCGCAGTCCACTGCTGGACATAGCCCTCTCCAGTTGTTCGCCACTTTGGGCTAGCACCACTAAAGGCAAAGCCCACTTTGCCCATAATGGCCACGCTGGGCAGACGGGTTGGCGATCGCAGGGCGGCACTCCTTGCTCCGGTGACGTTGCTGCCCGTCATCGAGCTGTGGTATTTAGCTACACCTTAAATATTTAGTGATGGTTATGCTCCCATCAGTCTAAGTAATAATAATAATAAAAATATTTATTTCTTGCCCTATTCACGATACCGGCCCGCGCCTGGTCGCTTTTCTCCCCAAACATACGTCCGTAGGGCATCTCCCAGCAACGCCCTGAGCCGAGGCTCGAGTCCCACAGGGGGCGCCCTCAGCGCCGTTGCTTAAATTTTTAGGGGTGAGAGCCTTCCGCTCCCCCAACAGTCCGGTGATGATGACAAGGCCGCCCTGGCCATCATCGTAGTCATTTAGAAAAAAAAAAATTTCTTCTTCACAAAGGTAAGTCAATGGTAACAGTACATACTTATATGTAGTAAGCAATACAATGTAAGACATATACAATAAATTGCAGTTAATTAAGTTTTACTTAACTATTTATTATTCACTTCAATACCGACCAATCCAAAAGTTGTCTGGAAGAGATCGCTCATCATCACTATCTCTTTCTTATAGCTTTTTGGATTGTTGCGCAATTTAGAATTTAGTTGTTGCAGACATAATCTTAACTAATATTATAAAGCTGAAGAGTTTGTTTGTTTGTTTGTTTGTTTGAACGCGCTAATCTCAGGATCTACTGGCCGAATTGAAACATTCTCGCTCGCTTCATATAGTAGGCGGTGTCCCCGGGGGGGACAGGGGTCGTAATGGCCCCACAATTATCGCCCTATTAAGTAGTTTAGGGCGCCGGGGCGACTCGCCCGCTGAGAGTTGTTATGTATTAAATTGAGATGTATTGTTAGATGTTTTACGTATATACAGACATAGTATTATTAATCTGTATTGCACACTAAACAGTTGACTTAAAGCTAGGCATAAATAAGTTTAATCTACAGTTTATGCGTTTTATGTAAGCGATATCGTCCAGACAACCTTTGGGTAGAGGATAAATAAAGTAATAAGGTGTCAATCGGTTAGATTTATTTATTATTTGTGTTAAATTTGTAAATTAGACTAAAAATTACAAAGTTATAGCATAACTATTTATTAATCTGTGGTTATAGCCCGTTGAAATTACGCGTGACGTCACTCGGTGAGGCATTTTTACGGGAGCGAGTGACGTCAAAGACTCCCACTCCTAACTTTTGATGCCTTATATCTTTGCTATTGTAATTAAAAAAGGTAAAATACGTGTCTTTTATTTTTGAATAAGCTAAAAGACGGACTAATTACAATTTTTAGCCATAATAGCCTATTACCGTTACAAATCGAAAGAAAGTTAAAGGTCGAGAAGGATCTGCGCGAGCTCGGCGTGACGGACTGGCGGGATATGGCACACGACAGATCGAGGTGGCGACGTATAATATCGGAGGCCAAGACTCACTTTGGGTCGCTGTGCCACCACAGTAAGTAAGTAAGTACCGTTACAAATAGTTACATAATGTACTTTGTAACCATTTGCTGAATAAAAATCTTCATTACCATCCATCTCTAGCAATTTCAAAAGGTCGCAACTTACGCAACTTGGCACAACTTCAACTGAAGTTATCAGTACTAATTGTGCTGTTCACATTGAGAAATCTTAATTCTGCTTACGTAATAAAGTCCTCTTTCAATTAGTGAGGTCAGGAGACAATTCAATTGGCCTTTAGATCTGCATAGCGGAGCAGCCTATGCGGCCTTCCAAGAATCTTTCATTTATCAGACTCTTATAAGAGAAAAAGGGATAGAAATATGCAAATTGGTTGCCAACTCCGAACCAAGCAACCTCATTGAACAAACCTGACAAAGAATTTTCAACCACAATGTCGGAAGATTTAAGTCCAATTTCATTTTCAACTTTGTCAAGACTTATATCGTTTCTAAAGAGGAATCTAGGGTCCATTGTTACGACTTCATTTGCTCCTAAATGTTTTGCTCTTATAGGGATATTGATTCAAAGTGGCTCGTAAGTAGGAATGCATGGAATTTTTACGATTTGAGTCGAGAAAATGAAAAATATATTGGTTTAATGCTTCGGCCATTCCTCTTGAGATCGTATCGCGTGTTTGTTGAATTGACGTTAACTGCTGCTCACTGTTTTGTGGCTTTAAGTCCTTAAATTAGGGTCGCAAAATGTCCATGTTTTCCGAATTTAGAATAGGACCAACTGTCCTATTCCGTGGGTGTCGTAGAAGACAACTAAGGGAGTATCAGCAAACGGGCAGCAGCGTTTACCTGGGTATATAATAATACCTACTGCTACTGCCGACAAACCCGCCTGCCAAGCGTGGTGACTATGGCAAATCCCCCCAAACGACAATAGGGGTGTTTCCAGGGTCAAAATAATTACATTTAATTTAGTCCGCATTTTAGATTATAAAAATATATTGGACACGTATTTTTCCTTTTTTCATTTAAACAAAAAATAACAAAGATTCAAGGCATCAAAATGTAGTCCGAGTGGGGGTGTTTGACGTCACTCAGTGGCGAAAAAACTCTCACTCTTGACGTCATGCGTAATTTTAACGGACTATATCTTTGTCATTTTTGGTCTAATTAAGAAATGAAAAAATACGTGTCTTTTATTTTTTGACAATCTAAAAGACGGGCTAATTCCTTTTTTTTACGGCAATATGCCTATTGTCATTGCAGGAGTAGTCCAGCAGTGGACTTTGGTAGGCTGATGATGATGATGAATAATACTAGTAATAAGGTGTTTTTATTTGTCTACTACACACACACACACACATTAATAACCAAATTGACGATTATTTTGCTGTTAAAACAAGTGGGTACTGCATTCGAAAAGTTTCAACACAACACCGCAGCTCATTTTGCCAACACCAATAAAATGTTTATAAACGCCTAAAAGCTTTTATTGGTCAATCCATCTCAATCTTAATACGGCTGTGTAATTCCGTGCAAATTGCCAATGCCGATAATGCGCCCTAAACGCCGCGGAGTGGCAGTCTGCGGGACGCCGCCGGCCGTGTGCGGTTCGATGCCCGGCGGGGGGCAAATGTAAGCCACAGTTTGCTGTATCACTTAGTACTTATATCGATTTCTGAAACGCAAACAGTAAATCTCTATATGAGTTTTACTTCGTCACTCTATCGCAGTCCACTGCTGGACATAGCCCTCTCCAGTTGTTCGCCACTTTGGGCTAGCACCACTAAAGGCAAAGCCCACTTTGCCCATAATGGCCACGCTGGGCAGACGGGTTGGCGATCGCAGGGCGGCACTCCTTGCTCCGGTGACGTTGCTGCCCGTCATCGAGCTGTGGTATTTAGCTACACCTTAAATATTTAGTGATGGTTATGCTCCCATCAGTCTAAGTAATAATAATAATAAAAATATTTATTTCTTGCCCTATTCACGATACCGGCCCGCGCCTGGTCGCTTTTCTCCCCAAACATACGTCCGTAGGGCATCTCCCAGCAACGCCCTGAGCCGAGGCTCGAGTCCCACAGGGGGCGCCCTCAGCGCCGTTGCTTAAATTTTTAGGGGTGAGAGCCTTCCGCTCCCCCAACAGTCCGGTGATGATGACAAGGCCGCCCTGGCCATCATCGTAGTCATTTAGAAAAAAAAAAATTTCTTCTTCACAAAGGTAAGTCAATGGTAACAGTACATACTTATATGTAGTAAGCAATACAATGTAAGACATATACAATAAATTGCAGTTAATTAAGTTTTACTTAACTATTTATTATTCACTTCAATACCGACCAATCCAAAAGTTGTCTGGAAGAGATCGCTCATCATCACTATCTCTTTCTTATAGCTTTTTGGATTGTTGCGCAATTTAGAATTTAGTTGTTGCAGACATAATCTTAACTAATATTATAAAGCTGAAGAGTTTGTTTGTTTGTTTGTTTGTTTGAACGCGCTAATCTCAGGATCTACTGGCCGAATTGAAACATTCTTTTTGTGTTGAATAGACCATTTATCGAGGAAGGCTTTAGGCTATATAACATCACGCTGCAACTATTAGGAGCGAAGAAATAATGGAAAATGTAAAAAAAACGGGGGAAAAATAACTATTCCACGCGGACGAAGTCGCGAGCACAGCTAGTTAGTGATAAGACCGCCTAAATTATTCGAGACAATTAAGCTAACTTACTAAATAGTTTACATATTTTTCTAATAAGGTCTTTGTCCTGTACTTCCCGGTCTTAAACTAAGGTTTTCCATATTCATCATTCGTTTCTCTAGTAGGTACAAGGGAAGAACTTAGTTTGAAATAATTTGATTGGTGTGCACTGTCTGGTTATCAATTAATTATTTGGATACGACGCGTTGACATTTGAATAAGTTTGATTTTACCAT
This sequence comes from Conogethes punctiferalis, assembly GCA_031163375.1. Taxonomy (NCBI): domain Eukaryota; kingdom Metazoa; phylum Arthropoda; class Insecta; order Lepidoptera; family Crambidae; genus Conogethes; species Conogethes punctiferalis. Next base: position 7,154,671 of record CM062098.1, on the reverse strand, counting down.
TCATGGCCGTATTATAATCCTAATAATAATATCCAATTAACTAGTAATAGAATCCACAAAAATATTACCTCATTCAAACAGATTAGTTTGCAAAAAAGATCTATACATAAACTTCCAGGCTCATCAAAGGCTGCCTAATAGAATTTCTAACACTCCTTTCATACTCAGGTCAACACACGACCTCAGACCTTCCACAAAGATAGTTCAGCACATTAATTTAGACTTCAAACAGCGAGTTTGTCTGGCCGAAATCAACATTGACCAATACTTAAATTGCCCCACACTACTGAACAGAACTGGCGAACAATATTTTATTAACGTCCCGTCAATAGACAGATAATAACAGTTTAATAGACACCGATTTATATCGTTGCATCACTAAGATAATCTTACGTTTTTGTTAAGCAATTTTCAACTTTAGATGTTGGGTTTAAGGTTGTATGTGAAGGGTAAAGCTGGTTGGTTTGTAGTGGCAAGTCATATCATCGTAATATTCGACTCGCGTGCTATGATTCGGCAGAATCGATCAAAGCAACGCCGGACCACCAATGAGCCTCTTAAGACCCGACGAGTGATGTTCGGAACAGGTAATTAGTTTATCGATAAAATTAATATCGATGATATTTTCCTATGTCCAGCCATTGACTGATAAAGGCTGAGGATGATGGTGATGATAATATTTTCCTTGTATAAGCACTATTATATATTACCTAACCTTAGAAGGATATCGATCTGAATTAAAATCTTTGTTCTTAAGATTCGACTGACATATTAAAATTTCAGCCTTAACTCAAAACTATGTAACAAATATTTTTGAGCTAGGTTTTCTTCCGAGATTCTTATATTCTGAGATTGCGAATGATATTGCAATTTTGCGATTCTGTTTGTTCTATCAATCATTATATTTTTTTATTTTTATGTTATTATTAATGAACATTTAGATATGTACATAACATTCGCTTACCTTTTGTACTGTAGTACATACTGGTATGGTACTGGTATGTGGTACTGTAGTACAAAAGGTGTAGTATAAATATATAATTAGAATCATGTAGTGGCATCTTATAATTGATTTAAGACTAACATGTGAATTTTTCATAATAATACGCTTCCTTCAGTGGAATCAACACAACCACTAAGTACTTACTACTAAGCTTCTCATTATAGATGGAATCTGATCGACAGCAATATATTTTTTTTGTGATTTATTTCGATATCGTACTCGTAACATCACTAGCGATTACTAAAAAGAGTTCCGAAGAGGCACAATCAACACACATTGAATACCCCTTTGTCGTGTCGAGTGATTTATTGATTGCGTCTCTGTCAACACGGCCGGCACTTTACACCGACGCTGAATACTTCATTTGATCCGGATTTTTATCGATAATAAAACCGGGCGTGAGTCACATCACTCGTTAGGCGTATTTAGTATACAAATCATCTCGCCGTGTCGGTATCTCAAAAGTTTCTTTAGCGAAAATTTACTTTTGCCCTGGTGATGTTAGATTGGGTTTCACGTGGGTTGGATGAGGTGAAATTCTTGCAATATTGAACTCTTGTTGTGCCTATACTGTAATCATGCGAGCATGACATACCATTGCGTGTTTGCAAATTGATTTGTCATGGTGATGAACGTGTATTATTTTCTTAATGTTATGACTGGGCCTTTGGAAGGCAATTGAACGGGACGTGTCGATCTAATTTATCGTTTCTTATTATTAAAATGGGTTTTAATATTTTCACGCGAGGTATATACGATCCATCGCATGCCATTTGTCAATTCGACGTTTTCACTTCAATTGATTGCAATCTAATCTAATGGAACATAAATACGTTAAAATGTAAGCAGTACGTTACAGTACCTTTCGACGGCTTACAATCTCGCCAGACTGATTATAATCTATCAGTATTTAGAATTTAAGGTGACATCTACGAAATAAATCTGGAAAACTTCCTTTGTAGGTACCCTATAACGACATAAAATTTTATCTACGGAAAGAGTTTGTAGTGTATGAAAATTCACGAAAAACAAAAATTCCTTATAGAGACTTGTAATTTCGTCAAAAAAAGACAGTAAAAGACCTCATAAAGAGGCTTGCCATTGCTATAATATTTTAAAAATGTTGCGACTTTCTGATGGTCTATGGGATTCATGGAATAGGTAAGTTGGGTATCCTTTAGGGGGGGACTTAGGTATGTCTTAGCAGACAATGTAGTGCCATCAATCGTAAGGTGCTGGGTGGTCTGTAATTGCATTCTCATTTAACAAGCCATTAATGTAGGTACGGCTACCATCGTTTGAGGAAAAGTTGGACAATGTTGCGCTTATGTTAAAAGGGATTAGAGTCAGGACAGCACTTTCAAAGTTACCCTCATTTAATACTCCTTCAATGCATGCTTTTGTGTCATACACCATGTAATGAGTTATTTAATTTTCTAACATTTGTTTTCTTGGCTATCCTGGGGTCTTATTAAAATAATGGTTAAATTAATCAGTTTTGGGACTTTGCTAAGTGCAAAATGGTATTTCCATTGCTTTGATTTCGACCTTTTCAAAAAAAAAAATTCGTACGTACCTACCTCATATTTATAGGAGTTCTTATAACACTTGATATAATTAAGCTTGATTTCGCCCTTACGTACCAATGTTGTTTAGTCGTCGCATAAAACAGCTGGCGATATTGATACGAGTAGATAAATACTCACCAAACATTTGAACTTAGAACTAGTTATTGCTACATGCAATCCATGCATTTGCGTTTGCACAGATATTTGCATTACAAAGGTTATTGTACAATTTAGAGTAATAACGAGCGCAAACAACCTTAGAATATTACCAGTTCATTAATTTTATTGTTACTAATACATGTTACAAATGCAAAAGTGTTTCCTCTATTTGTTTATTCAAGCAATGAATGGTCATAATGTTTTGCACATAAATAGTGCGCATGCAAGCCAATTAACTTTATATTGTCAATAAATTAGAATTGTAATAATACCCAAATGAACAGGTTTATTGCAATGCATAAATATTAATTTGAATCTGATTTTTATTTATTGCGTATCATTTCCCATTTGAGTTAACCCTGTCGATGAATGATAGATAGAAAACCATTCCTTGTTTATAGCAATATAATCTCGGCAACTGGCAGGAATGCAGGTATAGCTGAAGTGTAAGGCCGCCCTTTCTGCCTTCGTCTAGTATGGATGGAAGCTATGTTCCCCGATAGGTATAATCGTCACATTCTCAAGGCGACAGTGAATTGATGTTTGAGAGAGGTAGGGCATAGCGAATCTTCGCTCGAATTGAGCCGCCCGTCCGGGGAAGGACCTCCACCCTATAGAATACCGCAGTCAAAAGACCTCTGGGTGGTGTTTCTGCCGGTGAGTAGGGTTTCCGGAGCTCGTGGGGGGTTAGGGTTGGGCTGGCATGGCGGCCGACCAGTTACTTGCCCGTTGTCACAGCGAGTTGGGCTTCTCTTTCGCTTTCCATCAGGCGTAGGGAAGCCATTATGTCGAGCCACTATAAAAAAAAATGTTTGTTGGATGAACGCGCTCTATCGTAAGCAAAAGATCTAACATACTCCTATTTATTTATTTTTGGCTTTTGTTGTTTTTTTTTCAAAACCACTGAGTCAATTTTGATAAAATTTATATGGGACATACATACAAAAAAAACATACGGGTCGAATTGAGAACCTCCTGCTTTTTGAAGTCGGTTAAAAATCGTGGCCACCCCAGTTTCGCGTAACGGTTGCTCACGTCGCCCATGTATAATTGCCACCATTCACTTCACTGTAATTGTTTATCACTTTTTGCTGCCATTCATTGTCTCTGCACTTTGTATGGCATCAACAGTTAATTTTTCACTAATCAATCCTACTTAGAATGCTATTGCGAACGTAATTGGGTGTTTATACCATTTTCTGTTAAGGGGTGGCTCAATGATTTATGCATGACTGTTTTTGTTTGCTTTCAAAGAAATGCCTTAAGGGTTATAACTGCTTTTAAGGGATAAACATTCTATTTGTACACTGGAAGTTGGCAACCTTTACTTGGAATTGCGGCCATTGTCAGTAGTCTTTCTAATTGGATGTTTAGTAAATTAAAAGTACTGTACCTACATAGAGTTTAATACTTTGTTCATACAATAACATATTTATAATAGCTATTAATTATGTAAAGAATCTATACATATAATAAATCTGTAGAGAGGTCAATTCTGTACATGAAATATATTTTAGAAATAACTATTAGGGGCGATTAGTGATCGATAGGTACTGATGCAAATAATGCAATCAGTAAAATTTTTGTCTGTCTATCTGTATGTTTGTTATAGAACCAAAAACTACTCAATGGATTTTAGCGAAACTTGGTACAATTATTCTTCATACTTCTGGGCAGGTTATGGTATACATTTCATTACGCTAAAATCAATAGGAGCAGAGCAGTGAAGGGAAGTGTTGGGAAAACGAGAGAAAATTTTATCTGTATATTTGATCGCGCATCACGAGAAAACTACTGCATGGAATTGAATGCGGTTTTCACCAATGTATGGCTAGAGGTGTAACTTAATATTTAGGCACCATTTTATAGAAGTCCGTTATTTTTGAAACCCGATATCCACGCGTGGGACGCCGTTGGCACAGCTAGTATTATAATAATACAACAGCTAGTTACATTGCGATACTAGTAAGTACGCCGGGTCAGATAGATATATCACATAACTTTTTTACAACACGCGAATGTCTGCCGTTCCTACCCCAGTTTCAAAGGTTTCACAGCTCGTACAAAATCGCGTATCTTCACACGTTGTGCTAATGCGTTTTTTATCGATTATCGACAGTCGATAATCGCACATGAGAAATAAGCACGTTATTGGGTCACATTGCGCCTTACGTAAGGACGCTAACATTGCCTAATGGTATGTTATTTGTTTAAGCTTTATCGAGTAAAAAGGTACATTATATAGGTACAAAAGTACATGTCTGCTTCGTTTCTGCCCCATGCCATTAAGTCATGAAATGCCCTTGCAGCTCATGTGTTTCCTTCCTATTACTATCCTGGGTTATTAAGGCGGGGCGCGAAATGGCATCTCAGTGGACCTTCAGGGTGAGGGCGACAGGCGCGTTGGGTTTGTCCTATTTGTCTGTCGACCAAAGATTTGGACCACACGACCGCTTACCATCAAGGGAGGTAGGACATAGCGAATTTTCGCTTGAATTGAGCCGCCCGTCCGGGGAAGGATCTCCACCCTATAGAATACCGCAGCCAAATGACCTCTGGGTCGTGTTTCTGCCAGTGAGTAGGGTTCTGGAGCTCGTGGGGGGTTAGGGTTGGGCCGGTATGGCGGTGGCAACTGACAGGTAACTGACCATTTACTTGCCAGTTGTCACATCGACTTGGGTTTCTCTTTCGCTTTTCATCAGGCGTAGGGAAGCCATTATGTCGAGCCACTATAAAAAAAAGGTGGAGTGAGGTCATCCTGAACGTTCTTTGTATAAAAAAATCTTTATGAACTAAGCGTAAGGTTAGTTTAGGAGTTGTTAGGTGACTAATCAAACATTTTCGATACTAACTTGTTCATAATTATCGTCCCCAATCAGCCTTATGATGTCCACTGCTAGACATAGGCCTTCGTTGCTGTCTACGAAACCCCCAGTGTAGAATCCGGTGGTCCTATTTTAAATCCAGAATTTAACCACACGGAGATCGTCGGAAGTAGAAAATTTCGAAACACATAGATAGATTCTTTATTGCACACCAAACTATTGACTTAAAACTATGTATAGTAGACATTTGTTGTACAACAATATTCGCTATAAGCAATCTCTGCCAGACAACCTAGGGGTAGAGGATAGTTACAAAAAATAGGTTATGTTAAGTAAGGTTATTTAGGCCGAATTTTACCCACTTCCAATCAACTACTATGCTACTGACTCGGAATTGCCGATCTCAAAAGCTAAAACGTTCATGTTTGCAATGACTAATCGAATCATTTAATAAATACGAAACTATTTAGTTCCTACACGGTTTTAATAAGATAATTGCCGAAAAATCCCCGTCCATTTGGCGGAGGAATGTTTGTGTCAATTTGACAGTTCGTTGATTGGCATTGTGCTGTGATTGGCGCATTGTAGATGCGCGGGCGGCCGGGGTGCCAACTGTCAGGCGGACAACACGGCTGGAGGAGACAATGGAAGTCACTGCTTTTGTTCAGTGACGGCCAAGTGTGGGATGGGTAAGTGAAGAATTCTCGTTTTAGAATCTTGGAGGGAGCATCGAGTGATGTACTTCTCCCTGAAATTAATTAATTAAGCGATTGTATGTTATTAAAATTACCCTCTTTTCTTTGGCTGTCAGGTAAAAAGCAAGATACAAGCCATTATTATCTTGTGGGTCGTGTCGTGGTGTGTGGAGATCACACCTCCCAATATGGGTAGGCATATCCACTAAACCCCCCAGTGTAGCCAGTGGGCAGAACTGAATGCAGGGACTTATGTAGCGCTGTAGTTTTGAAAATTATACTTACTATCCTCCCCGTTATCCACGACTGAAATGTTGGCCTAAAAAATGTATGTGCACGTCAAAAATCTTAAACATTTCATAACTTGTTAATGATGTAACGCGAAGGTTAAAAAATTATCAAAATTGTACTTATTCTATTTCATTCTACGGTCTACCTCCCACACAAGCACAAAAATTACCCAATAAAATCGGATTTTACACGCTGCAATGCACTTGAAATGCACACAATGAGAAGTCAATCATTTTCACATTACCCGTTCAAACGAAAATCTTCAATGGCAGACAAATTTCGTGCGCAAAATGATGGATCTGAGATGAAAATAAAAGATAAAGGTTTAAAAGAGATATCAGGTGTTTGGGATCAATGAAACGTGGGATCGATTTGGCGAATTTCGAATTGGATTCGGTCTGGCATTTTGAGTGATATCTCTGTTGATCGTGACCCTCGATTCGGTTCGATGTAAAAACGTCTTTTTATCATATTCGATAATGATGTTTGAAATTTTGAAGTCGACTTTAATAACGCCATTGTACATACGTTTTTTAATTTTTTATGACATTTTTTTATGGCAAACGTTTTGAAATTGTTGGTGATCACATGCTATTTGGCACTTCATATACCTAAGTTCATATAGGTATTACGTCCCCTTTTAACTGTAGAATGTTTGAATTCGACTGTAATGCCTGAAAATGGGACATTACGTCCTAAATTTTTATTCCACTCGAACAACATTTAAAAAACCGTTATATTATTATATCTCGTTAAGCCTAAAGCGAGAACAATCCTAAGGTTACGGGTTAGTTTCCCGGTCGGGTTAATTTAGGTAATGAACTTTTCAAAAGTGGGATTGTATACGAACGATGCCTTAGTTTCAGATCAGGTTAATGTGAATTGTCTGACACCATTTGGCTTGGCAAGAGGTGCTCTTTTATTTTTTCATAATGTACCTACATTAATTTAGTAATTTGCCTTACTTTGTATAAACAATACTTTCCAAATTCATAATTTAAGAGCAATTTCTAAGAATTAAATAGTACCTATATTAAACCTCTAACCAGATTTCAACTGGCGATAACCAATTGAAATAAAAGTATACCTTTCATTAAATTAATCCTTCCAAGAACATACAGTGTGGGGTCCACTTTTGCCACAACAAATGGTGTTTCAAATCGCATTATGCTACAAAAGCAAATTATCCCGCGCCATTGATAGCATTGAGAGCGTTTGAAGGATCGACAAATGTCACTTTGACGTTTAATGTCACTCCCGCTGATTTAGGGTAGTTGTCCATTGAGAGTTAGTCACTGGTGTAAACAATTGTTTAAAATAGAAGGTTGGATTTAATTTTAGAGGTATAATTGCGAGGCGTTCCTTTGAGTTAAGTAATTGAGATAAAAATGTACATAAGTACGTACTTTGTTAATAGTATAAATTAATTTAATACCATTCTTTGGACCCCTTACAAAGGAATTTGGAAAACTTGATATTTTATCTTAATTATCCGCCTCAAAATATTCACTGCTGGGCATAGATCTCCCCCGTTACAATTGTTATTTGGGGGGATTTCTGCCTGTTGTAATAACATTTAAGTATCTACTCGAAATAATTTGTAACAAATACGAATTCTTTAAAAGATTCAAAATTAATTTATATTTGAACAAGACGTACCTGTTATCAATCAATTGCATCTAAGCTACCTGTCAAAATATTAACATGGATACGAAATCAATCAAAGTTGAAGATCAGTAAAGTTTTTCTCTCGTGATAGTCTTACTGACTAATTAAAAAGATCAAATGTATCACATTACATCATACCAAAACTTTTAAATTAAAAAAGCTCTTGACTTTGCTATCGAAAAAAAAATTGTGTCTCATCTTGCGAGAAAAAAAAACATCCCTCGTCAAACGCACCAACAGGCTTACCTACTATTGTTAAGGCAATTATGCGTACAAAAGGCTCAAAATCGACTTACGTGTGTTTGCCACAAGGTGTCCTAATCCGTGTAACTCGAGCGACTTAACAGTTTTTGTGTAAGCCGGCCTTTGTCACGAATGTTGAATGTTTTGGCGTCGAGTGCTCAATCCGAGGGTGTACAATTATAATGCGTCTTGTAAACAGTTGTACTTTGGGGATTTTGAGTTTCTTGGATTTGGAAAGGGTTATCTGAGTGATTGTTTACATAAAGACACGAGAAAAAAAGTGAAATGTTAAGTGAGCATGGTGTAGACTTCAGTCTATGTTTTGCTAATTTGATATCGTGATACTGGTCCAGTTCGTATGAATACTTACCTACTCCTACATTGTTGCGTGAAGTACAAATATTCACGTCATTCATAAAATTAATACATGATTAGTTGGTTACTCTACACTATAGCAACCTGGTGCATTTACTTATTTATATCCACATGACTTGTATTAAATAATTAAGTATTCAATCTTTGATTCAGGCTCGTAATAAGTGATCTTTTCTTCTTTTCTAAATACCTTGTGAACATAAAAGTGGTTCTTGCCAATGTGTTCAGGTTTTCCCTCTGTACGTGTTTCTATCAAGCCAATTTGGCTGGATAGAATCTGCGCGCGCGAGTAGTCAAGCCAATTTTTGATCAACCCATTGTAGTCCACTGCTAGACATAGGCCTCACCAGTTGTTCGCCACTTAGGGCATACATCTGGAGGATATACTTATAATCACCACGCTGGCAGGCGGGCTGGCGATCGCAGGGCGTAGCTTTTCGCTACGATGACGCTGCTACCCGCCATCGGCCTGTGGTATTTAGCTACGCTTTAATTGTGATAGTTATACCTCGTTTGTTATTCGGCCGGATGCACCACGGGCAGGTGAGGTTGGCTTGGAGCGAAAAGATGATAGGTCGCTCCCTTACATCCCCTCAATCAAATTTGTTTGGATAGAATTTTCGTAAGGGAGAAGATTCTGCTTGAAAGTACCTTACGTAAACCTCGACAATTTAAGCAAACACAAGAAGCATTTAGTAGGCCAATAGGCGTGGGCGTTTCGCGTGAAGCAATAGGCACCGCACGCAATTACACCGATGTATAATTGTCTGTGCCGGGAAAATAGTGGACGGGTAGCCTTATTTCCGCAGCTGCAAATCAATCCATTATCTTGACGTCTTAACTGGATCAGGATGCGATTAAAGGGTATAACTCCCATCCGTTTGTTGTGTGCAGTGATATAGACGTGTAAATAATATATTAATCGATTCGTTTTGTAGCTAAGAGCAAACTCGACGGCTTATTTATTAAAAGTCTTGAAGTTATAGAAAGTTTCTTACATTTATAGAAAACGTGAAGCTAAAGCAAATCACTTAGCCCATGCAAGCGTATAGTCCTACTATAATATTATAAACACGTAAGGTATGTATGGATGGATGTTTGTTAACTGATTTCAAAACCATTCAGACAATACTGGCGCGCACCAAGAGTTTTAGTGTCTCGTTCCTGCCCCGTGCCATTAAGTCATGGAATGCCCTTCCAGCTCACGCGTTTCCTTCATCTTACAAACCTGGTTTCTTAAGGCGGGGCGTGAAGCGGCATCTCAGTGGGACTTCAGGGTGAGGGCGATAGGCGCGGTGGGTTTTCCCTGGTGTGCCTGTCGATCTAACATTTGGACCTCACGGCGGCTTACCATTAGGTGATGTCACCCTGAACGCTCTTATTATTGGCTGGCTCGGTGGCTCAATTGGTAGTGACCCCTGCCTTCTGAACCAAGGGTCGTGGGTTCGATTCCCACCCGGGACAAACGTTCGTGTGATGAACACTTGTGTTTGTTCTGTGTCTGGGTGTTTATATTTGTATTTAAGTATTTATTTGTGGTACGTTCGTTGTTCTGATACCCATAACACAAGTGCCTAAGCTACTTACTTTGGGATCTGAGCAATGTATGTGATGTTGTCTGATGTTTATTATAAAAAAAAATTCGAGGTATAACCTTCTTTTTAAACGTCTGTTCCTAGCGATACAAATTTCGTTACTCCCACGGGCCCCTAAACTGAGTTATCGCAACATCTATTACCATTTGGATTAGACATCTACCTAATTGTATGATAATTGATTTTTTCGCGGCAAAGTAATTGCTCTTATTTGCATTATGCACTGATATCGAATATGCTATGCGTTTTAGGGTTCCGCCTCTAACAAGATAAAAACCGCTGTGGAATTATTTCGCTGTTTAACGACTGCGGCAAAGTATGTATTGTGTGAAGACCAGCTTAGTTCGGTGGTAGTAGACGCTGCATCTTCAACAGCGGATGAGGGTTCGATCCCCGCACATTTGTGTTCATCAACATGAATATGTCTGTTTGTAAATAGGTATTTGTATTTATATTTTTACAAACAAATATTATATAAGTAACTTTATCAGTTGTCGGGTATCCATTGTATAAGCTTCTTTTTAGTTTGTGACTAGAGGGCGCTATATGGCCGAGCGTGGTATGTCTTGGATTGATTTGTCTAAATAGCAATAGCCTGTAAGATTCGGGTTTTGATTCCCGGTCTGGGTGTTTTAAAAGGGGTCGTGATTGAGTAACAAATGTATCATTATCATATATCCAGCGAACGAAGTCGCTGGCACCAGCTAGTCTATAATTAATTATCATCATCCTTTTGTAATCCACTGCTGGACATAGGCCTCTCCAACTGTTAGTGAATAGAAAAATCCCGTTAGTATATTTACGATAGTGACCTTAAAATCTAAACATTTATACGGAACCTTCGAATCCAATACAGTATCACGCTTGCCCCTGACCAGTTTTTGCGCGATAATCGCTCTCACATAATTTTCTGCATGTGCAATAGGGTGGGTCACTTATGTATGAAGAAAAAAAAAAGTTTAGTTTTTCTAGGGGCACAGTGACTAAATGGTGCTAAATGGTCACTGTTAACAAAGTACAGAGTTTGATAGCATTCGGAGTTCATCTTCTGCCTCCGGAGTTTTATGAAAATCCAAAAAATCTAGTAAAAAAGGGCCATAGCCTATTGGTAAATAAAGATCATTTGTTTTGAAGACAAAGATCGAAAATCATAAAAATCTTTTGTTTAATAATAGAAGAACACAATAATAAAGCAATAACAATTCTATTTAGCTAAATTATTATTTAAATGAATTATTTATATGACGTTCAAATCTTTCTTACTGCCGAATTTTGGGTTTTCGATTTTCTCGAATCTATCTACGCGTATATGAATCCCTCTCTCGATATTTTATCACATAAAGTGGCTGAAGCTTCGATGATAGCTATAACTGCCCTTTCAACTGCTTGAATGTGTAAATTTTTTATATATTGAAAATATCTAGACTTATATATGAAAAATTACTAGACGCTCTGCAAAACACCATCAAAAAGTTAAAAAATCCAATTTTTCTAAATGTTATTAATATTTTTTTTACTTACAAATTCTAAGTCAAGAGATATTCATCAGGTTTCGATAGCCAGCCTTCGATATTTACTTTAACATTCGTCAAAACAAAGTTGGTGCTCGCGATTAAATACAAATAGTTTGAAGACAAATTTACGTTGCAAAACGATGTATTTTAAATACTTTCGTGCTCGTAATTGTAGTACCTTTTATGGCTTATAGGGATGCTGTATCATATAATTACAAATATCATACAATTTGCTTACTATGACGATACCCATACTTTTTCGCAAGGTATTGGTACTTGCGCTACAGATCTGTAGTAATATCTTTAGCAAAAAGCTCTGGTAAGTTCCTAGGAATAGGAGTAAAATTAGTTATGGATCTCTTCTCACAGTTTTCAAGCTACTTACCAACCAATAAAGTGAAAAAAAAAGTTGTAACATCGACTTAAATAATAACAATTTTTAATAAATTCTATCTCAATCCGGAGGCAGTAAAAGTTAAAATAAAGTGTTGCAATTTTACGTATCAATTATCTACGCCATTTAGCACCTTTTTGTAGCTGAGCCTGTAAAAAAATCTAAAAAAAATTTTTTTGACCCACCCTAATGTGCAATTAGTTCGCAATGCACTCATACCGTGTAGGAATATCAAAGGAATATGTAATTAAAATGCCATATTCTAACCTATATTCTTTAATATTTATAGCGCTTGATGGAATATATTTACATTATAAAAGAGCTTTGGAAGTACTATAGGACATTAATAAGCTTTTAGCTTATTTTCTTGTTGATATTTTTCTAAGGGAAAATTTGTTTATTATACTAACGTAGTGTCTCACGGCCGTATTCATAAACGTTACTATGCGTCGCGGGAACGCACAGGTACCCAAAAGCGTATAGGATTTTGGGCACTGTGCGTCCGCGCGTCGCATAGTTAACGTTTGTGAATACGGCCGTCAGTTAGTTTAGCGATCGCGAGCTGACTGAAAACTTAGAAATTCCTCGGAGTTCGATTCTGGAAACGGGATGATCAATTCTTAGACGGAAAAAGGGACGATCAACTGTTCATCATCACCCTATCTCAGTCCACTACTAGACTAGGTCTCTACCAGGGGGTGCAAAGGCCTATAGTTCATTCGCGTTAAGAAGAAAATAGTGACTCACCACCGACTGCCTGATATAGAAATAATTTCTAGCGTTTTAATTGGCTAGGCGGCCGGCAGTCGGTGATGAGTCACTATTTTCTTAACGCGAATGAACTATAGTGGCCAAGTGACTAGGGTGCACGTTGAGTCCGGCACCCCGGCGCCGAATATACTTAAGATGGCCCTGCTCCAATTGCTCGGCACTTTATTTTTTTTATAGTAGCTCGACATAATGGCTTCCCAACGCCTGATGGAATATACCTACTTTGGTCAACAGTTTGGAAGCTTTACCTATAATCGTTACTTGGGCTGGCGTGCTGGCGATCGCAGGGCGTAGCTCCTTACTCCGGTGACGCTGCTGCCCGTCATCGGCCTGTGGTATTTAGCTACGACTTCAATAGTGATGGTTATACCGCCACCAGTCGGTTGCCAGAGCCCCGTTAGATTTTGCAGGTTACACCTTGGGCGAACGAGTGTAGGGTTGTAACGAAAGGATGATTGGTGGCAATCTTACATCCTTATTGTTAGGCGGCTAAAATACCTATGCCGATTTGGTGAAATAAATGTTTGATCATAATTAGTATGGTCACTTCTAAAACACATAAACAAAATTTAGGAACCACTCATACAGAAACGGGCTATGCTCACTTCCTAAAAGGCTTAGATAAATCACGAACCTGCATTATATTAAGGGTGACCGTTAAGATTTTATACAACAAATTGGACACCATAACACAACTTTCAAATTCGCCATCTTAAAACACTTAATAAAAGCTCAAATGTCAACAAAATTAAACACCACTGTTACTTAACGCAACAATTTATTAACCCTTACCATAACCAAAGGCTACTAATGACCACTGCGCAAAAAAATAAGAAATAAAATAGAAATTGAACGCACAAAAACACGTCGCTACATGGAGCCAGTTGACAGAAGCCTCGGAAACGGGGCCGAGTCTCTTAACTAATTTCTTCCATTGCTACCGTATACAGAAAGTGTTAATTGCTGTGTGCGAGAGAGACGGAAATACAAGAACGCCTCAAGCGGAAAAGGGACGGCCGATGACACGGCAGCAAAATAAAAAGTTGCCCCTACCAGTTAGGCCACTTACAGTAGCGATATCTCGTTAAGGTAGTGCTTTTAACCCTTTAATGATTATTTATGTTTGTTTGTATAACTGTTTGTTTCGCTGTCAGAGTATTTATTGTTCATACAGTCTATTAGACTTCCATTAAGTTTTATTTGCATTTCCTATTGTAATTACTTGGTTATTGAAATGTTATTTGCAACGTTACTATCGCGACTTTTTATGTTTAAGTTCATATGCAAAAGAGATAAAAGTATGCAATAAAAACTAATGAGATCGCCATTATTATTCAAATACGTAATTAGCTATATGATAATCCTCTGTAAATATGCATGCTTCTTTATTATCCTATAATTGCTAATGTTACATTATTAAGGCAATTAATAAAACCAATATGAATTTATTGAAGCTGATAAACCGAAGATCTTGCTCTATTATACTAGTTTATTGGCACGATTGAATCAAGGATAAAGTAAAATGAGTTTTGATGTAATTTTAGAAGCCAATTTGCGTAATGGTTTTGCCGGCGTTTTAGAATTAAGAATAATAGAGCTAATGTGCTATTATTTTTGAGATAATTAAAGGTGTTCATTTAAATAGCTATTATATTAATGTAAACCACATTTATTATAAACTTTTTAACAACCACCAAATTGGGTACATACGGATATATAAATATCTTTATGAAATCCATCCATATTCTAAGTCTTAATTTAAAAAAGGGTTATTTTAATTTCTTTCATAAAAATTCTATGTTTTCCCTACAAAAAAGTCGAGTATGTTTTTAAAAGCCAACAATATTTTTTACTCTTCTCTCAGTGTTCACTCCGTCGGATGATCTTCAAGCTCACTTGCACCCTGTAATTAGAAAAAAAACAACGTAAATTAATTGTTTTCTTTTAGGAAGAGTAAACATCAGAAAAGGATATCGGTAATGGACAAAAAATAAAACAATTTTTTTTTTCTTTTTTTGTTACCTACAGTTCTTTGACCATTATAGGGTTACGTCAACCGTTTGATAAGTTGACAGCGCTTGGCACCACTGTGCGCAGGCGTCCGCGATACGGCTAATTATTATAAAATTGGTTAAGTGTAATTAATGATACGTGAGCAGTGCAGGGTTCAGTAGACGAAATAAATACATGTCACGCTGGGCCACACAGCGTCATCTAGTTCCAAACTAAGCCAAGGTTTGTGCTATGGGTACTAGACAACCGATATGATTACTTATATTACTGTTTTTGTAAATAAATTCATAAAGCGGCATAAAGTTGCGGCCACGCATTGGAGATTGCACCAACATACGACACATTTGCACCAACGTAACGTTTTGCGCCCAATGCACCAATGTGTGTTCGGTACTTTGACACAATGAAGACATAGGGCGCGTTAGTATTAGGCATTGGACAGTGATTGGACGCAAAGTTGGATCCAATGTGTGGCCGCGGCATAAGGGAATGTCAGGAAATGGGAAGCGCCAGCAACCTTTACTTGGGTACAAATAAAACCTACTGCTGTCACCAACGCGTCTTACAAGCGTGGTGACTAAAGCGAATCCCCTTACTAAATATCGTTGAGCCTATGTCCAGCAGTGGACGTCTTCAGGCTGATGATGATGATAATCTCACGGAACCCTAATAAAACAGAGTAATTTCGAGTCCCAAATACCAAAGCGATTGCTGACTTAACTGGAGATTACGATTGACAGCGCCTTGTTTCGGAATAATTACTGCGTTTCAAGTGCTGATTAAATTAGGCTTTTTGTCAGCTGTTCGCCGTTGAATTACAAATGTCTGGATATTAAATGCATTTTGCTTTTTGTAGTCCCATTATACACATTGCATAATGATTGAATCTTAATTGGTTAAAATTATCAGTTAGTAATTTTATTTATTTATTTTATTTCGGCACGGAAACAAAATACAAATCAAAACACTCCATAAATTACATTACACATTACAGAAGACTAAATTTGCATTTAAATAACAGCCGAGCACAGCATTCGATTAATGTATTTTAAAATAACTTAAAAAAAATTCTTTAGTGTTACCTACCTACTTAGTGGAAAGAAGCAAATTAAAATCCTGCGAACGTTTCACAATATTTAAAAAAGATCTGTGGCTTTGGTGAAACATATCAAGGTCCTTACACAAAATGTTAAATGTCCGACAAAATCTAATCAGTGGACTATTGTGGGATACATTATTTCTAGCTAAGGGGACATGAAAGAGATGCTGTCTTCGGTCAGATTTAGATTTATAATAGACAGATGTACATGGATGGACAGGTCACAAATATATTTTTTTCTGCCATGGACCTAGGTGCATCCGGGTTATGTGGGGCTCACTCCTTTATAGCGGAAAATAAACCCAAACGGTCCGTTTCGAGCGCTCTGGGATATCTCAGTAGTATTCTAAGCCCCACACCTATACATTTTCCTCACCTTAACTTTCTCTACATCAATAACAACCTTTAATCACAAAAGTACCACTTACACCTACTTAGATACAAGTTGTATGTTACTCACACAACGACGCGTTTTTAACAACTCTCATTAGCGCTAGGTATGAAGACTTCTCTATGAAAGGCTCATTATCATGTCATTGCGTGTGTAAATTGCTGAACACTGATGCTTCTTATCAGTTACAATGTTGTTAGATGTAAGGTTCGCTATCAGTTGATCATGTGTTGAAGATATAGTATGCGAATGGATGCTATTAATTGTTGCTTTTCTTATTTAGGGGTTATCTTAAGACTGGATATTATCTGGTAGTTAATCTTTCTACTTGAGCCTTGAAAAGAAGATTTACCTACTGTTATATAAAAGTAAGTCCAGCCCTACCATATATATAAATGTAACTACAAAAGTGTGCGTGGTTCTCGGAATCAGAATAGGATCACCCCAGCTCATTCCGTGACTGTCGTAGGAGGACGAATACCTATCAGGAGACGGGCAGCAGTGTTTCTCAGGGTACAAATAAAGCGAGCCAGCCCGCCTGCCAAAGCATGCTGACTAAGAGACTAAGACAAGTCCCTCAAATGACAATAGGCCTGTTGATGAAAAAAAAGTAATTAGTCCGTCTTTTAGATTGTTAAAAAATTTAAACGTATTTTTTCATTTCTAAATTAGACCAAAAATGACAAAGATATAGCCCATTAAAATTACGCGTGACGTCAGATTTTGGGAGTTTTTTCGCAAATGAGTGACGTCAAAGACCCCCACTCCTACATTTTGATGCCTTGTATCTTAGTTAGTTTTTGTTAATAAATAATGCTTTAATTATGTAGTATACCTATTTATTATATTCGTTTATTTTTTTATATTAGGTTATATCATTTTCCACTGTGTTATACGGACTAAATATAAAGTAATTATTTTGACCCTGGGAACATCCCTATTGTCATTGGGGAAAGCCTATGTCCAGCAGTGGACGTTAGCAGGCTGATGATGATGATGAAAGCTTATATATAACTCCTAACTCTTTGAACATCTCGCGCTTACCCGAAGTCGTCTCAAGAAACATCAAACATTTAAGAGAGGTAGGCATATTCAGCTGCCCGTCCGGGGAAGGGCCTCCATCCTATAGAATACCGCAGCCAAATGACCTCCGGGTCATGTTCCTGCCGGTAAGTAGCGTTTCCGGAGCTCGTTCGAGGTTGGGGTTGGGACGGCGTGGCGGTGGCAACTGACAGGTGACTGACCAGTTACTTGCGCGTTGTCACAGCGACTTGGGCTTCTCTTTTGCTTTCCACCAGGCGAAGGGAAGCCATTATGCACGCACGCAGGCTCGGAGTCTGCGTCTCCAGATAGTACAGATTATATTCGTCAATGTTCCATCGCGTATGGTCACAAAGCATCTTCCGTTAGGTACCCATGTAACGTAGACACAGCACCCAACAGTCACCAACGCGATCCAGTGACGGATGCCCAGCCTCACTGCACGGGAACCACCGCAATTACTGATCCGATAAGCGTTCTGCCCGCGCCTCCGTGACTGACTTGTTAATTCGCTTTTTGCTGGCTGATAACGAATCTATCACTTTCAATATGATCGCTGTTATGTATGCGTAACTAGCGGGTGCAGCAACGAGTTACTTTTATTGTAATTGCGATTACTGGTTTGATAATTAGATCGCACAATTGTTTGCAAGGTCCTCTGTCAATATGAGGACGACTGGCTCGGTGGCTCAATTGGTAGTGACTCCTGCCTTCTGAACCATTGGTCGTGGCTTCGATCCCCACCCGCGACACCCGTGTTTGTTACGTGTCTAGGTGTTTATATTCGTATTTAAGTATTTATCTGTGGTGTCTTCGTTACCTACTTACTTTATGAGCGGAGCAATGCATGTGAAGTTGTCTAAAAAAAATTAATTGTTCAAATTGTTCAGAAATGGTTCAATATCTAGTCACGTATTGCCTTAAGGGGTTAAATACTTCAATCCTTCCCAGATCTTCCCAGAAGTCTGCTAGCCTTTAAGTCCCCGTCATGACATTAACTTCTTCTTTTCTCGGTACTCTGCCTTAAATAGAAGCTACTCAAAACCTAGCGACCTGGATGCCGCTGTCGGTTCCCTCGCAAAGGTCACCCGCCTAGAACGTAGGGCGTTAACGTTTAAGAGAGGTAGGGCATAGCGAATCTTCGCTCGAATTGAGCCGCCCGTCCGGGGAAGGACCTCCACCCTATAGAATACCGCAGCCAAATGACCTCTGGGTCGTGTTTCTGCCGGTGAGTAGGGTTTCCGGAGCTCATGGGGGGTTGGGGTTGGGCCGGCATGGCGGTGGCGACTGACAGGTAACTGACCAGTTACTTGCCAGTTGTCACAGCGGCTTGGGCTTCTCTTTCGCTTTCCATCAGGCGTAGGGAAGCCATTATGTCGAGCCACTATAAAACGTAGTGGGACAAAACTGGCAGGTGAGCAAATGTGCCATGATCTGTAACAATGCATTAACTAACTACTTCTTCTTCTTAGAGTGTCAATGGCAATCTAAATAAATTCTAGTATTATGACTAAAATTGCATCTTCTTTCAACTATAAATTCATGATTTTGACGGGCTCGGTGGCTCAATTGGTAGTGACCCCTGCCTTCTGAACCAAGGGTCGTGGGTTCGATTCCCACTCGGGACAACATTCGTGTGATGAACACTTGTGTTTGTTTCGTGTCTGGGTGTTTATATTTGTATTTAAGTATTTATTTGTGGTACTTTCGTTGTTCTGATACCTATAACACAAGTGCTTAAGCTACTTACTTTGGGATCGGAGCAATGTATTTGTGATATTGTCTAATATTAAAATAAATATATTATTCAAAATTCAAACAGTATTCTGGTGGCTATTAAGGATAAACCCTCATGTCCCATATTTAGGCACTGGACTGACTTGCATGTCCAGGGATCTAATAACCCTTTATTTCTGCAGTAGGAAAATAAGTTATTTTTATACGAATGTACCTTACTTACTAACTTAGACTTAAGAATATATTGTTACTAACCAAAATGTATGGATTAATTCTGAAATAAATGATTATTATTATTATTAAAATGTAATGTAACCCCTAACTCAAAACAATTCTCGCGCCTCGGTTTTGTGGAACCAACTTCCTGCGACAGTCCTTTCGAACAGCTACGACTTGGGAAGCTTCAAGAAACGAGCGTATTCATATTTAAAAGGCCGGCAGCGACCCTAAACTCGACTAGAGTTGTAAGTGTCCATGGGCGGTGTCGACTGCTTACCAACAGGCATCAGATAATTTGCGCTTACCCTAAATAGTCTCAAAAAATTCTGTCATTGTTAATTTAATTGATCTCACTAACACAGAACAAACCATATGTAGCTATTCGTAGTATTCATTTATTCACGAGTTTCCGTGCAGTAAATATCGGTTGTAAAAATAGCTGATTGAAACGCGAACAATCGTGGCAAACGCAAAAACTGTTCCACTTCTGAGATTAATTGTAACACATTTGTATAATGCGACTTTGTATAACTCGCAATGTGGTTTTGTCTAATTACGAGTAAGTAGTTTAGTGTTATAAATGCCGCTGCACGTTGTAGATATATATTATGTTTGCTATATTTCCTAATGATAGATAGATACTCTTTATTGCACAAAACACAGACATTAAAGGAAAACATACAAAACGTAGTACAATTTAGGCGGTCTTATCGCTTGTAGCGATGTCTTCCAGATAATCTTCAGGTAGAGGAAATGGGTTTCAGTGCGTTTGAAATACGATTCTTTAAAAGATAGGAGGGCACTTGCATCAAATTGCTTTTTTTGAAGAATTAATAACGTACAAAAAGCGATTATGAGAAAAATACTTTCAAAGAAAGAAAATTTAATTAATTTGGTCGGACTAGAATCTTAGGTACAGCGAATGTCTTCCGGGTTCAAACCCCGGACCTAAGACCAACAAGGCAGTTAATAACACAATAAGTGATATATAGATAAAAGCTTACAAAATGATAAGCTCTGCCCTACATTTTGAATTATCTTGGTTGTTGCCTGCACCTGTTAAGGTTACACCATAGAGGACCTGGATTTAGGGCGTGTACATAAAACTACGATGCATCGTTGCATCGTGAAAATGTACGAACTCTCAGACGCATCGAGGACTTGGGAATTGATCTCTTTGTTCTTTTTTCACTTTAGAAGATCGCTTCTTCATCATCATCAGCATATCGCAGTCCACTGCTGGACATAGGCATCACAAGTTGTCCTCCACTTTGGGTAAGCATCTGGAGGCTTTATCTTTAATCGCCACGCTGGGCAGGCGGGTCGGCGATCGCACGGCGTAACTCCTCGCTCCGGTGACGCTGCTGCCCGTCATCAGCCTGTGGTATTTAGCTACGCTTTCAATCGTGATGGTTATGCCAATCGGTTGCCAGAGTCTCGTTTGGTATTCAGCAGGATGTACCCAGGGCAGACGAGGAGTGACTTGTGGAGCGAAAAAGCCTTCCCATCCGGGAAGGACCTATAATTTTTTCCGATTCCGATTCGATTTCGTGCGGATGCACTTTCGTGCATCGTCGAATCGGATTAATTCGTATTGCATTTCTGAGTTGCTAATGCCTATAGAGGCATTAGCAACTCAGAAATGCAATACGAAGTAATAGTAAGAGATATCTTGCTGACAACCTTCAGATAGCTGAAGGTTGTCAGCAAGATATCTCTTACTAGCTAATTATTTTGACTAATTTTAAACAATTAAGTGGGCAGTGTGCTAATAAGTTAGGGTGGAAACATACACATAATATGATACTATAGTAGCTCGACATAATGGCTTCCCTTCGCCTGATGGAAAGCGAAAGAGAAGCCTTAGTCGCTGTGACAACTGGCAAGTAACTGGTTACTTACCTGTCAGTTGCCACTGCCATGCCGGCCCAACTCTAACCCCCCACGAGCTCCGGAAACCCTACTCACCAGCAGAAACACGACCCGGAGGTCATTTGGCTGCGGTATTCTATAGGGTGGAGGTCCTTCCCCGGACGGGCAGCTCATTTCGAGCGAAGATTCGCTATGCCCTACCTCTCTTAAAACATGATCTAAAATGAAAATAAATTAACAAGAATATTAAATGATTATACGTAAAATAATGTTTGTATTTTGTGCAATAAAGAATAAATATATTTATCTAATTCGCATCGCGTCGTTACACACTTCCGTGCACAAGCCCTTAGGAAATTGAGTAATTCTATACCTTCTGCCCTTTCAACGGGTTATAAAGTTCATACGCGAGCAATCATACAACACACTTCCTAGAATGGAAACTGTGGCGTAACGCATGACCAGTTGTGTTATATTAAATAACCTATAACTAATGAAAACGCATTTAACTTCAGTCTTGATTGTGTGTTCCTCGAATTGACTGACCTGACGGAAACTTGCGTTTAGACATAGTGGTTTATTAGAACTGGCATTGGCTGCTAGGCTTAAATACAAAAGGGATATATAGATGTTCTTTATTGCACAAAAAACAATCAGTTCAGGAAAACACATAACAAATTTAACATAGTATACAATTTAGGTAGAAGACATAAATTTTACTGAAGACACGGGGACTTGAAGACAAAAAGTCTTAAAATGTTCTACGAAGGACATGATCTAAGGGGATTACTAGAATACCATTATATGCTAATTAATAGTTTTCTATTTATACAAAGATCAGACACTTTTTAGGGTTCCGTAGCCAAAATGGCAAAAACGGGACCCTTATAGATTCGTCATGTCTGTCTGTCTGTCTGTCTGTCTGTCCGTCCGTATGTCACAGCCAATTTATTCCGAAACTATAAAAGCTACATTATTGAAATTTGGTACGTAGATGTATTCTGTAAACCGCATTAAGATTTTAAAGTAAAATCAGAAAAAAATCCAAAATTTTTGGAGTTCCCCATACATAGAACTGAAACTGAAAAAATTTTTTTTCATCGAAACTATACGTGTGGGGTATCTATGGATAGGTATTTGAAAATGATGTTGAGGTTACTAACATCATTTCTTTCTAAACTGAATAGTTTGCGCGAGAGACTCTTCCAAAGTGGTAAAATGAGTGTCCCCCCCCCCCCCCGTAACTTCTAAAATATGGGCATGATAAAACTGAAAAAAATATATCATGTGTATCACTATGAAAACTACTAACGAAATTTGGTTTGAATGAAATCTAGCCAGTAGTTTTTTTTTTAAACGTCATAAATCAAATTACCTAATTTTTTCATTTAATTAACTCCAATATAATATAATGTAAAGAAAAGCATTTATTTAGCTGTATAGTGGTACGGAACCCTACGTGCGAGAGTCCGACTCGCACTTGGCCGGTTTTTTTTTAAAATGACTACGATGATAGCCAAAACGGCCTTGACATTATCTTCGGGCTTTATACCACCAAGTTATAATAAACCCAAAATTAAAGAAATAAAGTTTTTCACAAGAACTTAAACATATATCTACCAAATTTTTTACTATGGGTTAGCACATTCTCTAGCTAGAATATGACTCGAACCAATCTAGACAAGCTCATTTCCTAAAGCCACTAAGGTCGGCGATATTAGCCGAGCCACTTCCAGCACTTTCATAACTCTTCCCCGGACACCAAAGGTTATCTGATAGCGCTGCAGTCTCCATAACAATTAGTGAAGAGAAATTCATGAACTCATACAAGTTTGGGCGATAGTACGGGTTGGGGTCAACGGTATCACGCTCTGAAATCCTTTAATGTTCTTTCGTGTTTCGAATTTTGATAAGAACGCATATGTGACATGACCCTTTTTATCTTGTTTTTATTTGAATGCAATAATAATAAAACTTTAATGGTCTTATTTTAGTTTTAATTTTGATAAAACGTTAATGTGAAGTTATTTTGTACATTTAGTTTCAAAAGTGGTGATATTCATTATCATCATGAAGCGAAGGATTTGCTCAAGCGTGAGTTGGATTATTCCAAGTTAATTTAATTTGTAATTAGGCCTTGAGCGTATTAAAACTGTTCATCATCATCATCAGCCTGCAGATGTCCACTGCTGGACATAGTCCTCTCCCGATGACAAACTGTCGTTTAGAAGATTTACCTTAGTCACCAGGCTTCGCACGATGGAAGTCTGGTTTATTACTCCTTCTTATTACTAATTACAATTTCTAATATGTAACCTTATTAGGTTAAGGGTAAGGTGTGTCATACACTACAGGCGGTAGGTTTTAGGCTGGAAACAGTGCTCGACCGATGGTCAGCGCTGACCTTCGGTGCCGTCGGTCGGCGTTACTATATCAATGCAAGTCTATGAACGCGCACACAGCTATGCTGACGGTACGCGCGTGATTTGGTGAGCATAGCTGTGTGCGCATTCATAGACTTGCATTCATAGTAACGCCGACCGACGGTCAGCGCTGACCATCGGTCGAGCACTGTTTCCAGCCTTATTTGTAACTGGATAGGTTGTCGCTGCTTATTTCCTGATATTATCTTAGCTACCTTCTAGGACAGCTTACAGGATGAGATAGGGTGATCCTATTCGAATTCCGGAAACCACAGGGACCACGCTTTAAAACGGTTATTAAGTAAAAAATCTATACTAATATTATAAAGAAGTAAAGTTTGTGTGTTTGTATTTTGTTAAATTGTAAGGAAGATTACCATCTCGGGATTTACTGAACCGATTTCAAAAATTCTTTCACCAATAGAAAGCTACATTATTGCTGATAACCTATGACAATAGGTTATATAAAAATCCGAAAAATAAAAAGGCTATTAATATTATGCCCAATGAAGTGGGCACGGGTCAGCCAGTAGGTAATAATTTCTGAACTTTGTGACGCCATCTTTCTTATTTCATGCTTCTTCTTTCCTTATTTTCAACCTTCTTTCGTATTATTCTAAGTGCGATCGGCTAAGTAGTGGAACTCCTTGCAAGATTCCTCGAAATATAATCTTCAAGTTTGCACAGCGAGGTTAGATAAACTGGTTCCTTGTCACCGCGCATTATTTAAAAAATCAACTTATTCCCTATTAGAGCCTCCCGAACTACTCGCAGTAACATTTTCACCCTATTAAACTTTTAAAAAAGTCATACATATTTACCGATCCTCTATGAGTTTGAACGCAGCATTGCACTTACTCTTATTAATATGTATGTAGGTATATGCCACGGTGACCCTAGATAAGATGTTGCAATAACTTTTAATTTTAATTGCAATTAACGCAGACAATTAACGCTTAATGGCGTATTTAAGAAGATAAGTGGACAGTTTGTTATTCACAATTCGTTCCCATTTCTGTTAATTTTTATTAACATTGATAGTGTTGTTGGAAGGTCCATCCTATATTTAGATAAGTGTATGCTTTCTTAGCTACAAACATAGATAGATATACCAGTAGAAACTCTTTGTTGCACAAAAACACAGACATTACAGGAAACACACATCACAAACAAAACAAAGTACCTACCTAAGTACAATTTATTTATTTATTCTTACAATTTAGGCGATCTTATCGCTTATAGCGATCTCCTCCAGACAACCTTCAGGTAGAGGAAATCAGATTCACCAAAGAGTTTGTGTGATTGAACCCAGTCCAAAACTATCTACTTTTATGTTTTATATTAGTTGATATTACAAGATTTTAAGATTGCATTTCACTCTAGCCATTATTATTACTTAATCTCATTTAACGTCTCGTCTGTGCATAACCCGATATACCCAAAAACTAATGTAAATAACCACTTACCAACAGTTAGAATTGGGTATATCGCGTATTTCCTAGTTAAGTTCTAAACGCGTTTTCACACTTGTTATACAGGCCGCGAATAATACAAAGTACAGAATATCTACATAGCGTTAAGTACTACATAACCTTTAAGATAGGTAGGGCACAGGTAGGGCATAGCGAATCTTCGCTCAAATGAGCCGCCCGGGAAAGGTCCTCCACCCTATAGAATACCGCAGCCAAATGACCTCTGGGTCGTGTTTCTGCCAGTTAGCAGGGTTTCCGGAGCTCTTGGGGGCTAGGGTCGGGTCAGTATGGCAGTGGCATCTGACAGGTAATTGACCAGTTACTTGCCCGTTGGCAAAGCGAATTTGCCTTCTCTTACGATTTCCATCAAGCGTAGGGAAGCTATTATGTCGAGAAACTATAAAAAAAAAGCTTAGCTATAACATCGATCATTTCAGAGGTGTCAAGTAGGTATTATTTACATGTCTCACCCGTTGACAATACATCATCATCGTCCTCATCATCATCCTAGCCTTTTTCCCAATTGTCTCAGGGTCGGCTTCCCAAACTGAGAGATTTGGCGAGGGCTAAGCTTTTACACAGAGCGACTGCCATCAGACCTCCGCAACACTTAGGGTAAGCTATACCCATTCCCAGTTTAGGCGTCAGAGTTATCATCATCTCTGATATGATGTAACGACTGCTATGTTGGTAAAGATAGCACCCGGGACCAACCGCTTAACGTGCCTTCCGAAGCACGGAGGAAATCGGTGTCAAATTTGGTCACCCATCATGGGATTGACCGCGCCAATGGTTGAACAACGTTGCGATCATTGTTAAGCGAACAAGACCGCGGCGCCACCGAACTCCTAATACATAAAATCATATTTAAACTCTTGAATTTTATCATAAGTAACATCCTCGAATAAGTCTTCTGCTTATACAAATTCTTACGTTAAAAATAATACATAGGTACGCCTTTTAATTCACTCTTTTTTTGCGTACGACGTAGGTACCTAATAAGAAGGTCGATTAACCATAAAAGCAATGAATTATAAAATTTGTGTTGCTCTAGATACTTATCTTGATAATTTTGCAAGAAAAATAGAAAAGGTCTAACCGCTATTAATAAATTCGTTGAGAAATGGCCTTAGGCTTTTAAAGTTCGTAGATTAGATAGCAATTTTTAATCGCTCCTAGATCTTTTGATTAAAACTGTAGGCTACTTTCTTATAGAATTTACTTAACTGTAGGTAAAGGCAGCGTTTTTATTAAGTGTGTAGGTTTTTTTTGTTTGCTTTGTGCTTTTGTTGCTTGCTTTTGCTTTTTTTAACGAGGCGAATTAAACCATGAGCCTAGTGGTAAATAGGCTTCATGCCGACAATCGGAACTGTGTTATGAATCACCCAGTAATTTTACCCTTTCTGATGTAGCCTTAGGATGTACTAATTTATGTGCTCGACCGTAACTTTCCCTATACGAATGCATATAATTCTGGTATAGGTACTACTTACATCCACATTGTATGCAACTATTACGTAAAGAAACTCAATCAAGTATCATTTGTAATTTCAAATGCAGCAATACTAAATACAACATATTGCAATGTGGAAGAGACATCGCA
Organism: Conogethes punctiferalis; assembly: GCA_031163375.1. Classification (NCBI taxonomy): domain Eukaryota; kingdom Metazoa; phylum Arthropoda; class Insecta; order Lepidoptera; family Crambidae; genus Conogethes; species Conogethes punctiferalis. The sequence goes on along the minus strand of CM062098.1, from coordinate 7,127,700 downwards.
CCCACAAAAAACCGAATACAGTGCCTACCTAAATATGATATTTTGCCTTCATATCGAATACTTAGCGAATTTCCATAAAAGCAGTCTATTAGCCTTCGGATCCCATTTGGATCGTCACTCGATAGCAATAGAGTCTAATATCGTCCATTCACTTTCACACACTACTAATTATGCTTTTTTTAAAGAACAATTACTCTTTCCGGCATACAAATGTCTGCGATGCCGAATTCGCAAATCGGCGATTATCAGTTTATAAATAATTAATTACTAGCATTGTTTGTTAAGTACAAATCAGCACGATACGAAAGTTAAGGGGCATATTGCACGCTGCCACTCAAGATATATTTACTATACTTCTATATTCGATACTGATCCAATAAATACTTCAATATGCTTAGCTAGTCTTGGATGCTACCATGGCTGGGCCACACAGCGTCATCTAGTCCCAAACGAATACGGAACTTGTAGGTACTATGGGTACTAGACAACTGATAAACTTACTTAGATTCTTTTTTTTTAATAAATACATATTTTATCTATACATAGAAAACACCCAGACAATATAGGATCCGAACTCGCGACCACTGCGTAAGATGCACATTTACTACTTTACCATCCAATCTGAGCGTCTAAAATAGCATTCCAACTTTTTATACACACAATGCTGTAGAAAAGGTTATGGCAGATCTGTAGTATCAGAACACTTTGGATGCCGAAGATCGGACAAAATAGAAAAGTTTAAGCTTATGAGACTCTGGCACTACGGTGGGAAAACGCTAGGACGAAGAAGAAACACAACGAGTTGTGTCTATTTTATAATACTGTGTGTAAAAAGGTAAAAAACTGTATTCTTAGAATGTACTTTTCCATATAAAACTTTAACTTTTTGATACACTTGGCTAACAAGTAGCTTCTTGTCATTATAACCTTAACAAACTACAAACATTTTGATAATAATTTCGAAGTTTCTGAGTAAAAATCATATCGCGTATAACAAAACAATCTTTTACCGAAAGCTTGTTTGCATCTATGTCTTTTCGAATCTATGTAATATCGCTTATGAAATCGTTATATACTTAATTACCTACTACCAATTTTACGTAACACACACATAACCCTTAACAGCAATTATACAGAAATCGGTACACGCCCGTCAGATGGAAACGTTGGACGTTTAACAAGCTGCTTTGTACAAGCCACAACGAAGATAAATCCGCCCAAACAGCAACCTTATCACCTAGACAATAAGATCTAGTATCACACCTTTGTCCACATAGTCAGTTACCAATTAAACGCACTCACCAAGTAATTGCCACGCATTTTTGTACGTAACCGATATTTTGTTTCAGTCACGAATGTTACAGAGACATGGTGACCAGATAAAGAGTAATTAGTGCGGTTTGGCTACTTTAAACAAATGATTATTGTGCTCGGAATGGCGCTTGATGGCTCTTTAAGTGAATTTATTTTTAGGGTTCAATATGCGTTCACTTGGGTACAAATAAGGCCTATTGCAGTCTTCAACCCTGGTGCCAAACGTGGTGACTAGGGAAAATCGCCCAAAAACAATAGCTAAGATACAAGGATAAAAGTTAGGAGTCTTTGACGTCACTGCTGCCGTAAAAATTCCTCACCGAGTGACGTCACGCGTAATTTCAACGGGCTATTAACTTTGTAATTTTTGGTCTAATTATTTACAAATAAAAAATTACGAGTCTTTTATTTTTGAATAAGCTAAAAGACGGACTAATTAAAATTTTAGCTATAATAGCCTATGCCTATGTCCAACGGTGGACCTCTACAGGCTGATAATGATGGTAATGTTCAATATACAAAGGGTGCCGGTACATTTCATAGCGTCGGTGGAATAATGGTTAAGCCCGTTGCCTCCCTAGCAGCGGTTCAAACCCCGCTCTGTATTATGTACCGATGGGTTTCCTGAAATTCATATTCTTACTTCTTAATCCGACGCCCTTACGATCATCATCATCATAATCTTCATCATCATCAGCCTGTGTCAGTTCACTGCCGGACGATGAAGGAAAAAAAATAGGAGGAAACCTCCACACCGAATCCCGGCTAAAAGATGGCGCTTTGTGATCGGTAGGTAAGTCACAAAACATTATACTCGTACTTTATTGATACTGAACCCTTTGTACGTACCTACCTGTAACCAACATTGGGCCGGTTTTAAAAAATACGAGAAACAAACTCACACTTTTTACCTCCACTTTATTTGTTGTAATGTAAAGGAGGTATTATTCTTTTTAATTCTTTAATTGGATCGTTGTAAGGGTCGAATTTTTATTTCCGTTGGAGCATTGGTGAATAATTTGGTAAATGACTAACCTTGTGGCTCATTGCGTAGTGACCCTGCGTTCTAAACAAAGAGTCGTCATTTGTTTTTTTTAATATTTATTTCTATCGTACTAGTGAGAAAAGATAATGTGGACAACCACCTGCTTTGCATGGTTAATCACGCCATTTTCTTTGGCCTACCTTTTTTTTGCGAGAGGCGGCAGACGAACATGTGTGATGCCTGATGGTAAGCAGTCGACACTGCGCATGGACGCCTTTCTGACGGCATCTGTCTACCGGCAGCCATTGGGTGATGATCCTAATCCATCCACCTTGCAGAATCCATCCTGCTGACATAATCAATATGTAATTCCTCCTTTATTACTGAGAGCTATGAAGTTCCCTTGGGATAAGCTTCTTCCTGATAATGTCTTGCATCTTGCAGTGCGACGTGTAGTTGTCTGCCCAGGGTGTGAGAGGTAGGGCATAGCTAATCTTAGCCCGAATTGAGCGGACCCGGGAAAGTACCTACACCTTATAGAATACCGCAGCTAAATGACTTCTGGGTCGTGTTTCTGCTGGTGAGTAGGGTTTCCAGAGCTCGTTCGGTGAGTGTTGCATTATGCAGCCGGGGGACCCGCTGTTCCCTTTGGCTGATGCAGCATTACACTCTATTAAAGAATCGGCAACGTGCGTCTGATACCCTTGCTTGCAAGCGTCCATATGCTACGGTAACCGCTCAACATCAGGTAAACCGTAAGCTTGTTTGCTACCTTAATGGTATAAAAAACGGGTCTGCTGTGATCATCTTGTTCTAGGCCCTGGTCGCTATTCTTAGCTATGTAGCCGAAACACTAAAAAAACTGCTATGTACTATCTAAAGTGTAAAAAAACCTATTATTAACATTGTAGATCACAGACACCGACAACTTCCAGTAGTGCCATCGTCACTCAGACACACCCTTTCAGCAATAAAAAATAACCGTTACACTTTAATAGTTTCGCGACATCTCATTTCGAACTCTAAGATCCGGCCGTTCGGAATACATTAAAAAACCATCGATAAATAACCATAAATTACGAGCAAACCTCGGCTCGGGTTTCGCTTACAAATTGTACTGGGAGCGAGTTTATCGCTCGTAAAACTAATGCCAGATAAACGAGTGAATTTATAATTAACATTAATGGTTTTAAACTATTAACGGCTACCGGAAAAAAGCCGAATAAAGACATAAAAATAAATATATATGTAGATTGGGCGATAAAGGTTTATTCGGAATAAAGAGGCGACACTTTGATGCTGTTTAAGAGGAAGACTATCTCGATTTTAATTAAACTTGTATCGCGGCGAAGACAACTTTAAGTATGATATATTGAGATATTTATTTAGTTTTTCTTCTACATGTTTTGTAAGTACCGAATTTACGAGCGTAGATTAGTATGCGAAATTGATTTGTGTACATTTATTAGCTAAGTTCGTTCCACTTAAGCGAATTAAGTAAACTAATTGAAATGACACATTATTTTATTTTTGTAGTGTATGATAGATGTTCTATTTTTTAAATGACCATGACTTTTCTATCCATATAAACTAAAAAGTTTGACTGGCCAGCTCAGTGCTTCTGCAGTCTGCTTATTTTTTTTTTCCTGATGCCCAGATCGCTGCGTCAACGGAGAAGCAGGTAACCAAATCGAATCAGTTGCCATCGCCATTCTGATCTGTCATACATACTTCGATTGAACTCCAATTACGACAAGAGTCATTTCACCAATTGTACGGTCTCGATCCCTACGGACAAGCCCTACCTGCTGAGAAGCTGAAATTTCATGAAGCCCCTTAGTCGACACTTACGAAATGAGTCATCATCATCATCAACCTATCGAAGTCCACTGCTGGACATAGGTCTCTCCAGTTATTCGTCACTGTGGGATTCACGAAATGATTCCTATTCTTCCCGTCACCCCGCAATAGCGTCTTAAGAAAAACTAAACTCATTATAATGAAAAATCTAGCTAACACCTTACCCTTAAGCTCTCAGATAAGGTATTTTCGGGAATACATCCCAATTCAAAGTTAATTGGTATAACGAGGCGGCGTACCACGAACCGCTTTGCTATGGGTGGGCACTATCGCGTGGCCGGACAGATAAGGTAATGGCTTCCCTGTTACCGCAGGCACTACCGCCTAGAAGAATCCCGGATGGGTTTTTTTTTTTTTTATAGTGGCTCGACATAATGGCTTCCCTACGCCTGATGGAAAGCGAAAGAGAAGCCCAAGTCGCTGTGACAACGGGCAAGTAACTGGTCAGTTACTTGTCAGTTGCCACCGCCATGCCGGCCCAACCCTAACCCCCCACGAGCTCCGGAAACCCTACTCACCGGCAGAAACACGACCCAGAGGTCATTTGACTGCGGTATTCTATAAGGTGGAGGTCCTTCCCCGGACGGGCGGCTCAATTCGAGCGAAGATTCGCTGTGCCCTACCTCTCTTGGGTCAAGGAAATGTAAGTTTTATACATTTTGTTTGAGTGTTCTGAGAGACGCTGCCAGCATTTCGTATTCGTAGCTCAATACTCAAAGTGTTCAGGGAAACGCCTTCAATCATCATCTGGTGCTTATGACAGGTCACTGACCGTTTGCCCGTTGTCACAGCGACTCGGGCTTCTCTTTCACTTTCCATCAGGCGTAGGAAAGCCATTCTTTCGAGCTTCTATAACAAAAATCTCTTGTCTGCCGAATTTGTCTAGTTTATTACCATGGCACACAATATAGTGACACAAAATCATTAGAATTAAAGGCAATTGGGTCAAAATATATCGATATGTAAAGACGGTCATTGGTAGACCGCGAATATGGACCTTTCGATAGAGACCGTCTTGAAGCATCGTTAGAGCAAATTTAAGTTGATTTGTGAAAGGTGGTTAATTTCTTTCGCTTGATAAAGTCTCCCTGAGTCCCCCCTACAGCGGAATGTACTCGTATTATCGTAACAACACATATGATTTTCACCCTATTCTACAAACATGCAACTTCACATGTTACAGAAGCCCGACTTTAGTCTTCACAACAATTACCCTTCAAAGTGAAAAGAACATGATTCCATTTTAGAACACAAGTTCTTAGTACATACCTTCATATATATTAACTCTTCATACATTTCACAATAAGCGATACTCTTCACAATAAACAGTGCTCTTACCACAATATACACCTCTAGTAGCCCATAAAAAGCTAGTTTCCCCAAAAAGTTATCGAAACAGTTTCTCCATAGTTCACTGCGGCTACTAAATCGCCTCGTAAAAGTTTACTATCCGTTTTTATGTTTGTTTGAGGCCCAATATCGGCTGAACCCTCTGAGGAGGGATTTGATTGCTCGGTTATTGACGGGAGGGGGTGTGGTGGCAGTGAAAGCGGTTTAATAGTGGAAGAATTAAACAAAATGTATGTATATTACGATGATTAAAATACTCGAATAAGTAAGCTGAAGTGGCAATGGGCTGGCCATGTCTGCCCCATAACGGATTAGGATAAGTTTTGCAATGGATGGATACCGCGTAGAGACAAGTGCAGTGTGTGATAGATGGAGCGACGATCGGCGCCCCAGCGCATTAATGCACTGGACGGCACCAAGTAGGTACATGATTATGGCTGCTAATCGAGCAGAATGATGCATTTGAAGAGTTTTTTTTTATAGTAGCTCGACATAATGGCTTCCCTACGCCTGATGGAAAGCCAAAGAGAAGCCCAAGTCGCTGTGACAACTAGCAAGTAGCTGGTTAGTTACCTGTCAGTTGCCACTACCATGCTGGCCCAACCCTAACCCCCCGCGAGCTCCGGAGACCCTACTCACCAGCAGAAACACGACCCGGAGGTCATTTGGCTGCGGTATTCTATAGGTTGGAGGTCCTTCCCCGGACGGGCAGCTCAATACGAGCGAAGATTCGCTATGCCCTACCTCTCTTAATGGCCTATATCTGGGACAGGACTGCCACTGGCTGCTAAGAATGAATAATGATTATTAAAACAGTAATGATTGTTAAACTGAGAAGGTATAACTATGAGATAAAAAGAACTACAAAGAAACAGCTGCCCGTGATAGTTATACGACACCAGTCGGTTTAGAGAGCCTAGTTTGTTGTTCGGCAATATGCACCACGAGCGGGTGAACCCAGCTTGGGGCGAAAAGATGACAGATCGCTCCCTTACACAGGGGTGTATGGGGTGTATGTGTAGGGGCATTAAGGGTAATATCCCCGCAGCTAACACTGGGGCTCCACCGCTACGCTCCACACTCGCCACAAAGGAGCCGGCCACATATCAATACGTGTTGGAACGTGTCAGGGCTCCAAACTGGAACCGTAAACTTTAACAGTCGGGAAATCGACCGACTACCAATATTTAAACACTTATCAATACTTAATGCCCGGATAAATCTCGCGGGGACATTTTAACGTCATTATTGGTATGGGTTATAAGTTTTGTTTGAGATTAATGCTACATGTCTAGTTTGTAAAAGTAGCTACATTTTCAAACTATATTCATCACCATTCTAGCGTTCATCATGTGATCATAGAAAGAAGTTATCTAAGGTCGTAGAAATAAAATGCTTGAGATTTCCATGAAGGAACAGAAACGAGGTATAGGACGCCCCCCATCTACCTGGTGGAAAAATATAGAGAGAGACCTCAAGAAAGCCCAGCTGCTAGAAACGACAACCCAAGATCGCATGACTTGGCGCAGAATTGTGAGGAGACCCGACCCCAAATAATGGAATAAGGAGCGGAAGAAGAAGAGATTTCCATGAAGTAGTTTGAATACTCTGGAAAAATGTTGATGCCTTTATTTATCCTTCTTGCTACGATTTGCGCAGGACGGCTGGCAAGTGCTGGATGCGAGAATCCCAAAATCGAGCACAGTGGTGAACCTTGGGAGAGGCCTATGTCCAGCAGTGGGCTGATGTGGGCTGATGATGATGATTTAACCAGGAGGAATATTTTATGATACAGGAGTATCATAAAATATTTTTGCCCAGACCATAATGTCTAATGATTTGTCATATCCACGTTTGTCCACATCGTGAAAATACCTTGCACCTAAGTACCCCAGGTCCAGTAAATAAATAAATAAATATCCCAAGACATGCCACGCTGCGCCACATAGCGCCACCTAGCCCCAAACTAAGCCAAAGCTTGTACTATGGGTACTAGACAACTGATAAACTTACTTAGATACTTTTTTTTTGTAAATAAATCCATATTATACATAGAAAACACCCAGACCAATACAAACAGACATGTTCATGAACACAAATGTTTGTACTGTGCGGGAATCGAACCCACGACCCTTGGCTCAGAGGGCAGACGTCACTACCAAATGAGCCACCGAGCCTGTCAAAAGTAGTAGTACACCATGGTGCTCTACTAGAGTTTTTAGTATGTATTCCCTTTCTCCAAACCATCTTGATACGCCATTTTGAGGGCGGCGCGAATTTTTTTTTTATAGTAACTCGACATAATGACTTCCCTACGCCTGATGGAAAGCGAAAGAGAAGCCCAAGTCGCTGTGACAACTGGCAAGTAACTGGTCAGTTACCTGTCAGTTGCCACTGCCATGCCGGCCCAACCCTAACCCCCCATGAGCTCCGGAAACCCTACTCACCGGCAGAAACACGACCCGGAGGTCATTTAGCTGCGGTATTCTATAGGGTGGAGGTCCTTCCCCGGACGGGCAGCTCAATTCGAGCGAACATTCGCTATGCCCTACCTCTCTTAAATGCTCATACTCTGCCACCACCGTCGTGGGTTCGATGCCCGCACGGTACAAACATTTGTGTGCATGAACATGTCTATTTGTTTTGGTCTGGGCATTTACTATGTAGTATGTAGTTTATGTAAGTTTATTAGATATAACTTGTCTAGTACCTATGTACAAGCTTCGGCTTTTCGGCTAGATGGCGCTGTGTGGCCCAGCGTGGCATATCTCGCGTTATTTATATTTATTAATCGACTGCAATTCAATTATCAACAGTGTTAGCAATTAAACATGTATCGACGCCATTCATTCATTGGTTCATTCATTCCGCCAGAAATAGCTCGTTTATCTGTCCGTCCGTCCGTCACAGGAAGTCATAAAGCACTCAGTTCTCTCCTCAATCAGTCATTGGCATGTGTCAAGTGAGTGCTAAATGTCCAGCTATGTGCAATTAGGGGACAGTATACTGGTGATAAAGATGTGTCGGGAAAGAAATGATGGAAATGTACGATGTGCTAATGAAAAAGCGCAAAACATCAAAAATATATTTATCTACACTAATATTATGAAGAGAAAAAATTTGTTTTTCTTATGTTTTTGAATGTTTTTAATGAATAAACGCAAAAGCTTCGAAAGCAACATTCGCCCCGAGTAACATAGGCTATATTTTTTGCTAGGAAAGACTTTTGCTTACTCAAACGCCAATAATGAAACACATAAATGGAATTTATCACATATTGACTAATGACTTACGCAAAGGTTGACTGGGAGTGAATGCCACACGGAATTAAGTCCGCCATTTGTACTCTCCTGTGCAATAAAGATTAAATAAATAAATGAATGTTCAAGCAAATGATAATGAATGGATTTCAATAAAATGTGTGTAATATTAAAGCTACCTACATCAGAAAATGTAGATTATAAAGATATTATGTAAATTGATCAAAATATAATGTTGAGTAGCATGTAAGTCGAAAAATATCATCTATTTCTGAGCCATTCAGGCGTGCAGGTACTGTTTTTATTCATTTATAAATTTTCTGCCTCGCCCAATGGTTGACTAGGTAAAGAATGCCGTAATGATAAATTAAGTCCAACATTTTTACTCTCTTGTGCAATAACGACTAAATAAATCAATCAGAGTTAATTTATTGCATAAAAATTGCGATAATAGAAACCAATGGCGTAACCACAATAAGCGTTATGTTTTCTGAAAGTTTGTTTGCATTTTTCTTAGTCGTAAGTCTTAGTCTACCTACAGGAATATATCAAGGATAGAACGGCTTCTCAAGTACGTTTGCAGTCAAGCTGATGTTTTACAATCAATTGTAAAACGTCAGTTTAATCAACGCGCTCGTCGCTATGTTTTTTTCACATCCTTCACATTCTTACGTTCTAAATCTATACTGTATTTCATATTATAATGATGGTCCTTGAAATCCCTACATGAACGCGGGCCAAGCCGCGGGTAAAACTAGTCTTTAAAATGTTCGCAGCATAACTTAAACAGATGCTGAGCAATTATTAACACATCTTTGCACCAATAATTGTTATGTAGTTATATGTTTTGTTATATTAATATTATTTTTCTCTTTTATCATATGCATATCAAAACTTAACGTGTATATGTGAAATTATTCAGTAAACTGTACAACGCATAAACCTATTTCTGCAAATAAACATAAATTTAATTACATTTCAAAGCATTTTCTTTTCTAGCGCTCCTTTCAAGAAGTACTGTCTGTCTAATTAAAGTGACATTGGGCGATACGATGAGCAGTTGTGTCGAGCGTTCGAATTTCGAACGGTGAAAAAGTGACTCGCTGTGATCCTTTGAAAAAAAAAACATGATGACCGTTCTATCTAGGCATATACTAACCAACCTTACTGCACATAGCTACCAGCTATGTACCAAACATATTAAACGGTTACACAAAGTAACTAGTAGCCAATAAATCAATCCCGCTAAGCATCAGAAATTGCCAGTTTTTCCATTGTATTACCTAACTCGGCTTTAGCAAAAAGTCGTGCGCGATCGTTTAGCGGTCGCAATTATTTTGAACGAATCGGATCTTTGTACCGACTGCCATAAATTACGGAATTAATTGGCCTTTTAACAGGTCCGAGTGGTGTGGCCAAGTTGTGAGTGTTTGTTGGGATATTCCCGATTCTGTTTCCGGACACTGAAATATGGAAGTGTTCTTCTCTGTGTATGAAAATAGTGCTTGTTATATTCGCGAAATACGTAAGGGTCTACACGGTTAAGGAAGAGGAAAAGTTCAATAATTTTGGTTTATTACAAACATGTATATACGAGTATACAATGTACCCTCATAATTTTAACAGTGCTATACCTTTTTTTCAGTGGAATCTACACTTTTACACTAATTTATAAAGAGGAAATATTTGTATGTTAATGCGTTTGTAATGAATAAACTCAAAAACTATTGATCCTTACTAAAATCCCAATGATGTATGTATCCTAATAATATGTTTATATGTATTATCCGAAGCAAAGCTAGTGTGGCTGCATTAATAACAATAAATAAATAGGCTACACAATGTATAAACTAAGCACCTCGAAAAATATTATAAAATTTCTTGATTCATCACTCGACTGTGTTTTGGGGGGGGGGGGGGGGGGGGGTGTCTAGTCACTACGCTCACACTGTATTTAATAATGTCTCGAAATTAAGTACATCGCGTTTTGTTACACTACTCCGACAGGAAACCAACAATAGTTGAAGCAAATGTTGTTATCCGTATTGCATCAATCAAATCATTGTTTCATTGTTTTACCATTACGAATAGGCCGTTTAACTAACTAGGTTTATATATAGATAGATAGGTATTAATCCTTGGCCTAATTCTTAAGTACAGGTTGCCTAACTTAAATGCACAATAAAATTACAGAGTTATCTTTTATCGGGTTTAAACTTTTTTCCTATCATGAGCCCTGATAAAATAGTTATCCCTGTATTCGTCATCCCGAACCCGTGATGGATTTTTCTTGTACTCGTAAAAACTTGTGTAGTAGCTTTCTTCAAGTTAAGCGTAATAAACTACTTAATAGGTATTATATTATTTTAGCAGCTAAATACCACAGGCCGATGGCGGGCAGCAGCGTCACCGAAGCGAGGAGCCTGAGAGGGCCCTGCGATCGCCAACCCGCTTACATTCCAGTTATTCTGCAATAAAAGTAGACCGGTCATTTTTTTTCTACGTGGCTACGATGATGGCCAGGGCGGCCTTGTCGTCCATCACCGGACTGTTGGGGGAGCGGAAGGCTCTCACCCCTAGAAATTAAGCAAGTTGCTGAGGGCGCCCCCTGTGGGGCTCGAGTCTCGGCTCAGGGCGTTGCTGGGAGATGCCCTACGGACGTATATTTGGGGGTGAAAACGACAAGGCGCGGGCCGGTATCGTGAGAAGGGTAGACCAGTCTAGTATCAGACAACAATACTCCTTCTACAAAACTTATCAATCGAAAACAAACACTTAAAAATGCCATTCAGCACGAAATCACGCAACCAACGACTCCTTTGACTCCCCTTATCTTAATGTCTCTTTTACGGAACAATTATTGTTACAATATAATTATTATAACGATAGGAACAATAAATTATAACGACAGTCATTAATTATTTGTGATTGAGAAATGCGTCTGTCGATAAGGCACTGTCGTGTTGTGGCTTATACACTGATTAATCAGTATGAATGGAATAATAACAATAATTGTTATGATGTTGATGTTATATATGTCATGCTTACTTGTGAGCTAAGCTGAGTATATAAATAATAACAAGAAGATTCTCCTATTCACAAATGTGTTTGGAAAGATCACTCTCGGAAGCAAGAGATACGAGCAGAATCTTCTCTAGACATAATTTACAGGACGTACTCGTAATAGTAAGCCCACGGAATTTGATTTAAAACTTTCGTTTCATTACAATTAAAACTCAAGTAACGGGACTCAAGCGCGACATTTACGAGCTATTAATATGTTAACTAGTATTTCTAGTTTTGAACCCTCTAACCATGACTCACCACCCTGCCTTGTATGCCCTTTTTCCTGCACACGGGGTGAGGTTTTAAACATCGCAGGAGATATAGTTCGTGTGACTGAGTCGTCATCATCAGCCTATTACAGTCCACTGCTGTACACTTATCTCTTATACCTTTTCAGTTGTTCACCACTTTGGGCAAACATTTTGAGGCTTTACCCATAATCGCCATGCTGGGCAGGTAGTTGGCAGGGCGCAGCTCTTCGCTTCGACGACGCTACTACCATCGGTAGGGGTGGCTTGGAGTGAAAAGATGAAAGCTTACGCTCCCTTACATCCCCAAATATTGGTCGGAATTAGCGTAGATTGCCATCGACACCCCAAAAAGAAGAACAGCTTAATATAAACTTGCGAATATCCATTGACTGATGAGCGGCCAAAAATACTCCCGTAACTGACACCTCATCCGATTCTCAGCGCCATCCGTCGGCACCTCACAATGATCTGTCAAGATGACACTCGCCAATCGCAACGGGAATAGCCAATAGCGCAATTGGTTGGCAACATGACAGCTACGGTTGCCGCGCCCCACTGCCTCCAAATGAGCATGCCCTGGGGCAGGGCTGCCATCTAAGAGCTTTCTACAATTACATCAATAAAAGAAGATCCACTTTTTTATAGTAGATCGACAATGCCCCTCTCTTTGGAATAGCACTCTTCCTTTACCTGCAAGTTGTCTGGAAGAGATCGCTTACTAGCGATAAGACCGCCTAAATTGTATCACTAGTTGTCTGTATTACCTTGTCTATAAATGTTTTTTTATAGTGGCTCGACATAATGGCTTCCCTACGCCTGATGGAAAGCGCAAGAGAAGCCCAGGTTGCTATGACAACGGGCAAGTGACTGGTCAGTTGTCTGATAGTTGCCACCGCCCATGCCGGCCCAATTCTAACCCCCACGAACTCCGGAAATTCTACTCACCGGCAGAAACACGACCCGGAGCTCATTTGGCTGCGGTATTCTATAGGGTGGAGGTCCTTACCCGGACGGGGCGGCTCAATTCGTGCCAAGATCCGCTATGCCCTACCTCTCTTATCACTTATCTCTTATACCTTTCATCGTTCAAATTTGGCCAGCCCTAAGCCCCCTCACTCGGAGCCAATAAGAGGCACGACTCGTTGGAGCACAAAGCGGGCCTGTGGCCTGAGATTAACAGCCACGCAACATTAACGTGATTAATTTAGGCAATTAAAAGCCAGAGAATTGCGGGCGCACCGAACGGATGAGAGCAGTGAGACAACTTGTGTGTTGGAGCTTCGTCTTGCGAATCGAAAATTGCAAAGTTTGGATGAGGGACCTAAACATTTATATATAGACAAACATACAGACACGGAAGATTATCATCATCATCAGCCTATCACAGTCCGCTGCTGGACATAGGCCTCTCTAGTTGTTCGCTACCTTATCCGAACACTTGGAGGATTTACCCATGATCGCCATCCTGGGCAGGCGGGTTGGCGATCGCAGGGCGTAGTCTCTCGCTCCGGTGACGCTGCTGCCCATCATTGCCTGCGGTATTTAGATACGCATAACTTAAATCATAAATTACTATAAAATAACTATCAACTTTGCAGCACGTTACCACGGAACTCACACGCAGCAGCTGCCACGCGCTCCTCCTATATTGAAGTGTTTTCTTATTTCAATACAGCAATTATATTTTTACCCATTATTGCGTTCAATTTGAGTTTAACCCGTCGCCGTCACACTTCTGTTTCTGTTTAGGCCAAAGGTTGACTGGTAGAGAATGCCTATGCGGTATTAAGTCCTCCATTTGTACACTATTTCTATTGAGCAATAAACATTTAATAAATAAATAAATATTATTCCACCACAGTCAAAGCCTGTTTACCCATATCGGCCATGTTTTGAAGGAGGTAATAATTTAGCCGGCAGTAGATATATTTACTTCAAGTACGTATAGTTTCAGCACTGAGCGACCCAATTTCTTCACTGCTCTTCACGCAATTGTACGCCAAGCTCTTACTAAATGAATAAGTTATTTTTAATTACGAGTAATTGCGAACATACGATCCCAGATTAATTAGTTTGAAATGATGCGGTTCGACGATGAGTCCCTACTAAATGAGACGTGGAGAAAATTAGTACTAAATTAGTTTGTACAGAAGCTACTACTTACATTTTTAATGGTACTTACATTCCGTTTAACGAGCACCGTTTAACGAGCTGTGGAGAGATTTAAAGTGGATTTATAAGGTTTTACTTATTTGAGATACGCTCAAAGTTGACTTTGTGTTTAGGGTCCCTGCCAAGGACAATAAACAGACCCTATAGGAATCATTTTGTTGTCCGTCAAGACCCTTTTTTTCAAGAAGCATTAAGCTAGGAATATTTACCAATAGCTCAGTTCCTTGGAGCTATATTTTGACTGACTCAATTGCTCTGTTGTAGCAGAACCACCTTTTGCAGGGCTATTCACGATGGATGTCTGTTATTCCTTTCACGCTAAAACTACTGACCGGAATTTTAATAAAACTTACAAGGATATTATGATATACCATACCGATATTCAAGCAGGCTAAGCCGCAGGGCTTTTGGCATTAATAATATCAGTAGGTTTAGAATACCTAACGAAATGTAAGAGTGAAAAGAGTTTTTTTAATTATGTGGAAAGACAACTCTAGCATTTTTTTACCTACAACATTTTATAAGTCAATTAAATGCTATATATATATAATGCTTATGGGTAAAGTCTTACCCATCACAAATATATAATATGCAACCAATAACGACATAATTACGAAATGTACAAGTACCCTAAACACGCGTTAATCGTTCAGATAAAATAACTCTAAGTATTGAATATGTAGGACAAACATACTTCGATGTAGGTAAATCGATTTCCAAAATTATAAGTGATAAAATTGTTTTCTGATACAAACAGACCTCTTGTATTCGGCTAAATTTAATATATGTATACAAGATGATTTTTTTTCATATAAGTAGTATTTGGTATAAAGGATACACATGTAATTTTTGATCTTTCAAAGGTGCTACCTCATTGGGATTAGTATTCAAATGTTTACCTTAGCAATTCGTAGCAATTGTATCATTGAGGCTTTAATAGCATTACAATGCACATCTATACACAATACTAGGTACATCTTGATACAACTTGTAACATCAGAGCAAGTCAGTTAATTACACCTTTTGCGCTCAATTCATATCATTTAATCTCGGCTCAGCTGCGACTTTCCTTAAAATGGATAGGGACTTGGGGACCATTAAATAGCCAGCCTAGAAAATAGGGAACTCACCTATATTTGCGCACACCTAATACTCTTTAATATCTCCACTCCAGTAATGTGGACTATCCCTTGGAGCATAGGATACTAATGTATTTTAGCTATGCATAATTCTATATGCCCTTCTTATACATCTTTAACATGTGTGTGTAAAACACTGGACAAACTCCGAAAGCATATAGAGATGCATTACATTGAGTGCAATCGAGGTCATAATCAGATTGACCACGCTTATTGTGATCATAAACAAATGAGTAAAATGTGGTTAATTTTATCCATTAGGTTCATCTCTATGATTGTAGGCATAGGTTAGGATTTAATTATTATTAATAATAACACAGGCCAATGATGTTATAGTAAGGCTTTAATAGATTGTCAGATGTTAGTGGAGCACATGGAGCGTCAAAATCATAAAAAACGTCGGACCTCAGTAATAGTGGACGATGTAAAGTATATATAAAATAACTGGAATGTATAACTTATACATTTATAAAACATCATCATCGCATCAGCCTATAGCAGTCCACAGCTGGACATAGGGCTGCTTCTCCAATAGTTCGTCACTTAAGCAAAATTGGATGCCCATTCCCTTAATCGCCACGCTGGGCAGGCGGTTGCTATCGCAGGGCGTAGGTAACTCCTCGCTCCGATGACGCCCGTCATTGGCCTGTGGCATTAGCTACTCTTCAATAGGGAATATGCATGAAAAATAGAGTCATGAATTTACTAATTATCGTAAAATAGATAAAAATATACTACGAACAGTGAAAACAAATCAAAATTGGCTGATAAATGGGCGAGATACAAGTCGTGAAAGTAAATATGTCCGTCTCTCTCACGCGAAACAGATTTGTTCTATGCAGTTTGTATGGCGCGCACGGTACGTGACGTCATCCGCCAAGTCGGATCTCTTGTTTAAGCAATAACTTTAACGCTTTATATACTTGCTTAATAGAAAAGATAGTATAAAATTCTTCGAATGATTAGTATCTGCAAGATAAAGAGCTAATAACTCCATAAAAAAATGTATGCATATTCCCTATTGTGATGGTTACACCTAGCCCTGCAGTCGGTTGCCAGAGCCTTGGTTTTGTTTCAGTCAGCAGGATGCACCAAGAGCAGTAGCGAAGGGTTGCTTCGCGCGAAAAGATGATAGGTCGCTCCCTTACATCCATTCTGATATTATTTTTTATACTAGCTGCCCCAGGTGAAGGTGCTTTGATCGCCATGTCTTTTAACTAATATTTTTAGTTATATGATATACAATATACCTTGTCCTTACATTGATAAATTCGGGGCAGCCGTTCCAAATTGGTATGAGGTCAACATACATTTCCTAGATCCATTTTTTAATTATATAGAAGACTAGCTACGCCCGCGGACTTTGTCCGCGTGGATAGAGTTTTCCGTCCCTATTTTATGCCCTTGGGAGTAGAATTGATAAAAATCCTTCTTACGGATGTTCTACGTCATAACAACTACCTGTATGCCAAATTCAGTCTGATCCGTCCAAGTGGTTTTGGCTGTGCGTTGATAGATCACTATCCTCAGTCAGCCATTTTTGAGTTATATATGTTTAGTAGAAGATAGAAGACTTATAAAAAAGAACCTAACCGTTTCAATGATAACTGAACACTCTGTATACGATTCGGGTTTATCAGCTCGTATCGGCTCCGACCTGACCCCCTCATATCACGCAATTAACGATTTAATGGTATTATTTAATTAGTGCCACACTCATATTGACAACATTGGTATCAGCTATTCGTGGAGATAAATTTATTATGAAAAAAACAGGACGTGACGTTTGTGTAATTTCTTTTAACAGATAAATTTGGTGTGTTTATTTTTGTTTGCAATGTATGACGTCAACTGGGTGATTTTAAGAATAAAATTTGACTAATTAAAAACTGCAGATTTATTCAGATTACATACAATTTTATTTACTTAATGATTATTAGGTAATCTGGGCTGGTCATATCAGCCTTAGAACCGATAAGTAGAGTGGATACCGCTACTCAGCAGCTGTAGTGTAGGACGCCCTCAGGTCAGGTGGAGCGATGATTTGCCCAAAGAGCTGGATCGAGAAGCCCAAGATCAAGAGAAGCAAGTATTGCCAATTTTCTTTCCTCTTTTTTCTTTCCTCCTTCCTTATTACTCAGAATTATAGAGACCTATGTCCAGCTGTGGACTGCTAAAGCTGATAATGTATTAGGTACGCTCAAACAGTGTAGTACCTACCTAATAATAAATATTTCTAAAAATACTAGCCAACCACTCCATATTATAGTGAGGTTTTCTCTTGTACACACGGCCACTTATCATTATCATCTTAACATCATCTAGATGCCTCATCATCATCATCAGCCTGCAAACGTCACTGTTGGACATAGGCCTGTCCAAACGATAATTTCTCACACAGCCTATCCATTCCTTTTTCGGAACATACATTGAGTATGTACTCGTATCGTTACATACTCGTCTCGTTATTATGCCTTTCATCCCTCCTCATAATGTGCCCAAACCATGCTAATCTGCTACTCCTTAACTTTTCTGTCACTGACGCTACTTTCAGACTTCCTCTGTACTATCTAGCTAGACTTTCTATTATAATAATCAAGATACGCGAGAGCGTGTTAGCCAAGTTCCAGCGTATATGTTAGGTATATTATAATGTGGGCATAAAACTTACTAAAACATTTGGGTCTGAATGCGAGTACTTAGTAAAAGATTAAAACAAAAGTTTCATTATGAAAGAAATATATATTTAACTGTACAAGTAGAAACAACAATGTACAAATACATAGGGATATATTTACAAAATTATTTAACATCACCCAGACATTACATAATATTCCAAATAAATCTTGTACTGAAACTATTTAAGTAAAAACTGTACTTTTGGTAAGAGGTAAATATTTACCTGGCTACGTAAAACTAAATAATATCTTCATTAAATTAATACAAACATCTAAATGTGCACATAACTTATTTATTTTAATATTTACAAAAATGTACAATTTCTTATCTCTTTTTATTTGTTCGAATCGTCAATGAATATTTCTTAAGTTAGCGTATAAAAAAGTTTCTGCACTTTAATCATCTTGAGCACTTTCTTAGTAAAAACAATTATTACGTTCAACCTCAGTTCAGCTCGAGTTTTTTTGTTCAAAGTACATACAGGATAAAGTTCTTCATTAAGAATGAATACAAATTTTTGTTACAATAAAACTGGCAGCTAACTTTTTCATGTAGGAGAAGAATCGACCGAAAAACATTTCAAACCTTCTTTCAAAATAAGGCTTTTATTTATTAAAAAAAGTGTAAACCTATTATTCAATTTTGTAAGTTACTGGCAGCAAACTTTTTCATTTGCCAATTCAAAACAAGTCATTAAAAGTCATTCGAATTTCAAAACACAATTTCACTTGTCAAATTTTCAAACTTAGAATCTAAAAAGTTATTGAGGGGCAGCATTTGGCGACGGTGAGCTCGTGACAGGTGGTTGAACCATGCCGAGATGCGTCGGCGGCAGGCCCATAGGGGGCAGCGGGCGGCCGCCCCCCATCAGGGGGTGGGGGTGGAAGTACTGGTGCAGCGGGTGGGGGTACAGGTGGTGGGGGTGGCGGGAAAATTGCGCCATTTTGAGTTTCTCCATCTCCGCCTCTTGCACGCGTTTCGCTTTCGCACGACGGTTCTGGAACCAGATTTTTACCTGTTGACAAAAGAAAATCGGTTATTAAGCTTCTTTAAATAAAATATTTGTAACAAAGCAGGCACTGCCAATAGTTTCGTGCAGAAGAAAGATGTCAAATAATGTTTATTTTAGTATTTGACAAGTTTTTTTCTTATTTAAAGTATGACACACATACACGTTCCCGTTTATAACATTAGTATTAAATTAAATTTAGAGCTATGGTTATAATTTAACTTTAATTAAATGAGTTTGCTATGTGAAAGAATAGAAAAATGAGAGTGTAGATATTAAAACAATCAAAGAAGTTGGTAAATTCTATAACGATTGTGACACTTTCTCTTTAAGTTTATACATTTCTATTCGTGGAACAGAGCAATCATTTAATTTGATCTTTATCTTTTTTACAACCTTTATTTATTTGATCTTATAAAGTTCTTAAGAATGACCATTAATTTTATTAACATCCTCTTAAATTTGTGCGTAAATGAGCAAACAAATTATAGCAATATAGATAAGAGATATTACCTATTTCTAAAAGTTTGCATTATTTATAACCGATGAAATGGAAAAACCAATGTTTTGGTTTTGTGATTTCGAAGACGGATATTCACCTCATTTTTTTTTACTAAACAATTCTATGCTTTATTGTATTTTTAAGATAAAAGCGTTTTGTAAAACCATTTTGTTTTGTGATCACATAATGATACTGTAAAATTAATTGATCATCAATCATAAATGAGAACGAGTGTACAAGATTTAGTATAAAAAGGAATAAGTGCAAAAGTATTACTAGTGAATCTATTTGCAGAAATGAACTAGGTATTTTAATTTAAAAATATGGCTGTGGCAAAGACAAATTTGGTTATTTGATGGACTTGGTTATTAATTCTTTTCCGTAGCGATTTGGTCCTCTCTTTAGCTAACCGTCAAAATTTAAATTTTTTATCTTCTAAATAACTACGATGATAGCCATGGCGGCCTTGTTATCCTATGGTCTGTTGGGTAAGCGGAAGGCTCACCCCTATGAAAGTTAAGTAACACAGCTAAGGGCGCCCCTTAGTGGCGCCCAACCTCGGCATAAGCCGTTGCTGGAGGGGTCTCTACGGATGCTATTTTGAGGATAGGAGGACCAGTTGCGGGAGTCAATAATTCTAAGATGCTTACCTGTGTTTCAGACAGGCCCAATGAGGAGGAGAATTCCGCCCTCTCCGCGATGCTCAGGTACTGTTTCTCGACGAACTTGCCCTCCAGCGCCCTCAATTGTTGGGCCGTGAAGGGAGTGCGAGGCTTGCGGTTCGGTTTGTGCTTCCGAAGGTTGCACTTCAGCTTAGCCGGCTCGCCATTTGCGTCTGTTAACAAAGGAGAGAGTAGATTAGACTTAGAACATGTCGACAGTAAGAGTAATAACTGGAGAGGTAGGGCATAGCGAATCTTCGCTCGAATTGAGCTGCCCGTCCGGGGAAGGACCTCCACCCTATAGAATACCGCAGCCAAATGACCTCCGGGTCGTGTTTCTGCCGGTGAGTGGGGTGTCCGGAGCTCGTGGGGGGTTAGGGTTGAGCCGGTATGGCAGTGGCAACTGACAGGTAACTGACCAGTTACTTGCCAGTTGTCACAGCGATTTGGGCTTCTCTTTCGCTTTCCAACAGGCGTAGGGAAGCCATTATGTCGAGCTACTATAAAAAAAAAGATGTTGCGTTTTTCTATGCACACGTAAGGCCAAGGTTCCATGTGGTGATAGGAAATAATGCAAGATATTTAGATTTTTCGGCATGGCACGTAGTGTAAAATCAAGCTAAAAGCAAGTGACAGCTATCTGGCTTGTGAGTTCCATGTAGACGGTAGAAAATAGCGTAAGATTTTTTTTCTCAGCAAACGTAGTGTCTCCTAAAGACTCCCTCAGGCCAGGGTTGTATATAAAAAAGTATAACTAAACTAAGACGATCAACTGTTTCTAACTATCGTTCAAATGTCACCATTTGTAAAACTCCAGCTATACACGCCATTGCAAATTAATTTACCAACAATTATCCGTCAAACGTTAATTATTATTTAAACTGTTTTACACCGCCCACTCACCGCGACACGATTTAACATTTTCATCTCAATATACACAATCGAATGATCGGAATGTCGCTTCACTCCCCACTGGAATAATAAATCGCATAATAAAACTCATATAAAATAAGGCAAAAGGAAGCGACCAGCGATTCGATCCCGATAAAATCTATAAAGAGGTAATTTTTAACTTATTTAGCGATGGGACAAGAGTATTAGTACGCAAATTGAGAATTTTATTGCCTCCGCTGGTTAGAAAAATTTGATAAACACCCACGCTTTTGTTAATAGCGATCTGTGCTGAGATAAGATTTCGTCAGTCTGTTTGCATTAGTGTTGCCGGACTATCGACAGTTTAACAATCGATAAATTTCATCTGAATAAGACCTATTGCTATCAATTTCAACTCATCCACATCTATCTATAGACCTATGTCTATAGATAGATGTGGATGAGTTGAAAATGACAGCGGGGTCCAACTGAACTGACAGAGCGCAGTGAAAGCATTTAGAGGAGGCCTTTGCCTACCCCGTACCGCATGCTTTGGCGTGTCCCTGCAACTTGCTGCCCACTGGCGACACAAGAGGGCTTAGTGGGTTTTACCCTCAGATTTTGGGAGGTGTGAGTCCTACACACCTAATGCATTCCCCTCTAGAAAAAAAGGCCACTAATTTTGGCCGGAAGGCTCCTTACACTACTATCACCATAGTATCGACTGTTTTAGACTGTCGATAGATTTTTATTCCTTAACCATCGGAACTGTCGGATCGTATCGGATAGACTGATAACCGTTGGAGTAAACGAGTTCTGGAGTGGCGACCGCGTATCGGCAAACGTAATGTAGGACGCCATCAGGCCAGGTGCAGTACCAGCTTCTCCCTCTTGACCGCATGCAACGTAGAGCGACTCGAATCGTCAATAACCAGGAACTTACCGAGCGGCTTGATCCATTGGCGCTGCGTCGAGATGTAGCATCACTGCATCTTCTATCGCATATATCATGGGGAGTGCTCCGAGGAATTGTTCGGAACTATTCCAGCCGCTGCCTTCCGGCACCACTCTTCACGACAAGCTTGCCATCTGTACCATCTCGACACCTGGCAATCCACAACTGTGCGCTTCTCTCGCAATTTCCTGCCCCGCACGACTAAACTGTGGAATGCTTTGTCGCCAGCGGTGTTTCCGGACCGATACGACCTTCAAATCTTCAAGAAAAGAGCATACCTCTTTCTTAAAGGCCGGCAGCGCAGCTGTAACTCCTGATGTTGCAGATGTACATGGGCGGCGGTTATCACTTACCATCAGGTGAGCCGTCTGCTCGTCTGCCCCCTATTTCATAAAAAAAAAAAGTGACGATTTGCGCAGGACGGCTGGCAAGTGCGGGATGCGAGAAGCCCAGGATCGATCAAAGTGGCGAACATTGGGAGGCCTATGTCCAGCAGTGTACTGATACCGGCTGCTGATAATGATGATGATTATCGATCGTATTGCTTGGTTCTAAGCTATCGATACAATTGATATGACGTCATCTATCGACAGTCGATACACGGCATCACTACTCGGCATGTTATCACGATCCTCGGTTATTCGGCAGTTTCGGTCATTGTGACGCAATCTTTGCGCATGATTATCATCGCGGGTATTTTATTGACATTTCAATCTGAAGCCGATAACTGTTTGTTAATTCAAAAGAACCGAAAGGTATGGTCCAGTGTTTGGGTAATATGGTTGAATATGGTCATCATTGATTTCATTTAGACACTGTATTGTGAAAATTTAAAGAAAATTGGCAATATTTTATCGCCAATTTGTCTTAATCATCTGATTGTAAGAGATGATATTCTCTTGATGCTGTTTTGTGTATGGGCTCAGAGTCCCATAGACGCAAAATCAGGAGAGAGTGAGAATACAAATATGTACATTTGAATGATTTCCTGGGTAACCCCTATTTTGTTACACGAGAAAATATTTTTAATAATAACTCTATCTCAAATTACAATGAAAAACCTTCGCTAACTAAGTAATTCACACATCTACTTATTTATTTATCCAACCTCCTATTTTTGCTCAAACACTCCGCTAGACTAATGAGGTAAATTTATTGTTTTTTTTATCTCGACTACTGGTTTTAACATTGCCTAAATAAAGATTTTAATTACACATTCAGAAGCGTTTGTTGGCATCGTAAAATATTATCAGGGCTTTAATGAGGAGTAATTAAACCAATTTCAATTACTCAATCGTTGTTATAAACTAATGTTTTATTTACATAAGTAGTTTGTTTGATATCGACTTGTAGCTATCGACAACTTGATGGGACTTCTTGTTATTAGGGATGGCATTTTAACCGACTTCAACAAAAGGTAGGTAATATTTATTTAAAAAAAATTGTATTTTTTCATATGCTTATTTGTTACCACATGAGTATCTCCGAAAACTTATTGTGAACCGATTTGGAAAAATCTTCTTTGTTCAAAAGGGTGTACCAATTTCCTAGTAGGTTCCATTGTCATCATATTAAAGTCGTTTTTTTTTGGCTAATAATGTTTATATTTTTATAACAAGAATCTGTGCCATATTACGTAAGATATTATCATAAGGCTATCGGATTCCACTGTTGGATTTAGGCCCCTCCAATTGTTCGACACTTTGATCGATTTTGGGCTTCTAGCATGCAGCGTTTTATCTGTAAAAACTAAAGGATGTAGATGTAACCACAAAGTGATTGTACCCAAAAGTAAATGCAGAAATTATATTTTATAACACAAGCTTGATAACCTTATACTGCCACCACTACACCTTCGCCAGTTACTTTTCTTCAATTGTTTGTTTGTTTGTTTTGTTTAAAAATTGGAATAAATAAATAAAATTATTTTTGTTGATGTGTTCATGTTATTGAGAGTATATATTGTAGAAGTAGCCATTCTGGTAACCCTAGCAACTACATAAACTACTTAATACACAATTGACGAGAAACTTGAATGGATCGTTTTAATATCCCGTAGCCTACATAATTAGCTATCAGCTAATTGCTGTTAAGTACTAATTAACGATTTGGACCCGATGATGGATCGAACACGTGTCGTGAAAGTTTCGTCTGTCAAGATAAAACTGAACGCAGCCATCTTAATTTGGGGTCAATGAACTGATGTAACTTAGTACTGACTCATTATCTAAAGTTACTAATAGAACTATTATTGTAATAAATTTTGTCGAAATCAATTTGTGGAGGTGATTATTATAGGCTAGTTATTATCCATGACAGAAGGAGTCTGTATGTTATTATCTATTGACAAGACAAGTATACAATTGTATCAAATGTTCGAATCTCTATACTACTTATAGTACTGCTACTTTCTTTTAACTTCTACCCAAAGGTTGTCTGGAAGAGAAAGCAAAGCGATAAGACCGCTTATATTGTGAAACAGATGTCTATTATACGTACTTATGTAGTTTTAAGTCAACTGTATGGTGTGAAATTTTATCTACTTAACTAGCTGTGCTCGCGACTTCGTCCGCGTGGAATAGTTATTTTTTCCACGTTTTTTTACATTTTCCATTATTTTTTCGCTCCTAATAATTGCAGCCTAAAGCCTTCCTCGATAAATGGTCTATTCAACACAAAAAGAATTTTTCAATTCGGACCAGTAGTTCCTGAGATTAGCGCGTTCAAACAAACAAACAAACTCTTCAGCTTTATAATATTAGTTAAGATTAAGAAGTTGTGATAATTTGTGTTAGTTTAAACTCTTAAACCATCCTTTAACTGCCGCCATTTTGAAAATTGCGCGCAACAAGGTGGCAGGGAAAGTGAAATGGTGAAGGGAAATCTTTTACTAAAGCTCAGGCGATAATGTTGTTCGTTAACACTATCTAACTATTTATTACCTAGTGTTATAGTAAAATCTGGCTTTGATATACTTATTAGTTAAATCTTATAAGTCACAGCGTATGTTAACACATCTGATGTTTATTTTTTTAATTTGAAATAGGACGCTTGACTACCGGTTCGCATAGTCTGATGGTAATTCATATCGTAGTAATGATGTATGCGCTGTATTACAGTAAAGTTTTACTGGAATTCGAATTCACTAGTTTTTTCATTGAAGAGTATCCGTCCACTGCTGGACATAGGCCTTTTTTTTTTTTTTTTTTTTTTTTTTTTTTTAAGAGGGGAATGCATTAGGCACCTTCATGCCGTCTCCGGGGGGAGGCGGCATGGTGTGTGGGACTCACACCTCCCAAAAGGGAGGGCATACCCACTAAACCCCCCTGTGTCGCCAGTGGGCAGCAAGTTGCAGGGACACGGGTAGCGCCGAAGCATACGGCCATATCCCTGCCTGCCCTGGCCAGCCGCAGATGATAAGCGGCCGGCACTCCTGGTCCGGAGAGGGCAAATACCCCTGCCCCCGGATCCGGGGAGCAGTAGAGTGCTCCCCGGGCGGACCTCGTGCAACGGTGTGGCTGCACCCACCACACCGTTACGCCCCTATGAGTGGATCGCGCCCCCGCACTCACCACTCGGGGCACGAAGGGCTGGACATAGGCCTCTCCCAATGTCCGCATTTATAATATTAGTAGAAAGTGGGATTTAAGAGCTTAGATTCTATATCAATCATCAAACTAATCAATAATACCCACCACTTAGCAATGTCCTTTTTTGATGCCCGTTAAATATAATGACAACGCTCATGCATCATGCAAATTAATAGCCATAATTATGATTTAACGCAACAATTCGCATTTTAATAAAACTTGACGTGTAACAAAACTTTTTTTATTGAGAGAATTAATAGTCGTGGCGCTAAGAGGTATTAAGTACGTCACCCGACGACCCGCTTAATAGCTAATGGGCCAAAAAACGTCTCGGGGGAAAAAAGACGTAAGTTATGTGACAGGAGAAAAAAAGTAAAGTGTATTAATGTCGTGTTTGGCGGACGTCAAAGCGCCGACGCGACGGAAATAACGCTAAGAGCAGATACACACTGTCGTTTGAGTTGCATTTATAGCGGGTCGGATTACTGCGGAGTTGCATTTTCAAATAGGTCGGTTATGATTTTTGATGTGGACAAAGCAAAAGTTGTGTGCCAGGATCGTAGCAAATGGAAGGACGTGGTCTCTGCCTATCCCTCTGAGGATTTTAACTAACATTTTTATATTTTGGACCCAATATAACGCGTTGATTTGTCCAATGGGAAGCGTTTATAGAGACTTGTCTAATACCTACTAATGCATACTTCAATCAACCTCAATGAGTAGCGTATATACTTAGCACTGATTAAGAGCTATTAAAATCTCTTTAAATTTTTCATCAGACATCACATTTCATTGAACATTCAAAAATGAGCAAGCTCTTGTATTTATTTTTCTAAGGTAGGTACCACAAATGTCCATAAACCCTAAGTGTTACCGTTATAGGGTTGTGAACTTACGATCTTAAGTGTTATGTAAAGTCAGATTCATTGAAAATAAGCACTTCATTTCAATCGCGTGTCATTAAAAAACAAAGCAAAGATTTTATGTTCCCATTGATTTACTAGTTTACTGCTTAATAAAGATATTAAAATAATGCACTATTTTAAGCCACACACAACGTGTACAATATGATATCGCGTGACCACCTGCCCATACGCACGATCAATATAGCTATTGTAAACATAAAGACTGTACCGGCTTCTTTAATAAATATTAAAAGTTCACGATATTAGAACACATTATGGAAACCCCTGCAGCTTCATTAGTCCAAGTGAACAAGTGCTTAAAAAGCGAACAACAAAAATGACTTTCATGTATCGGCGCCCTAATGCCCGGGAGCTGTTTAATTACCTTTAAAATACTTATATGGAGCTGTCCGCTTTCGTTTTCTTGTTAATTGTCTGAGATATTGACTGCAGATGTTAGACTACTGAGTTATATCCATGTTGTGACTTTGTGAGCGACGAGAGAAATATGAGACGTTTTAAACGCGTTTAAATACGCGTCCATTGTTGAAAATACGAAAAAGGAATCGGGAGTGAGTTATGAAAAGTGACTTTTGTTTTTTGTTCAAAGTTTAAAAATGGAATTTGGCGTTTCTGCCGACGTTACCTAATGGTTGGTGTGCGCTGCTAAAAAGACAGTTGATATATTAATGAGCCCGTTCGCTTTTTGTGCGCGCTGAACCATTAATCGTGCGAGGCGTGGTATGTCATTCACTCCAATATTTTAAACGGTCACCGTTCGCCTGACGTTTTTGTTGTCCGTACAAGCGAGGCGGGCATTCCTCGTCTTGGGTTCCCGGGGTTGCTAGTTCCCTTTTTACATCGAATTTCCATATTAAACCGCATACTCCCGCTAATGTAATGTGCTGTTCGAGAGAACATCCATGTTTGTTGTAATGTGGACGGTTTTTTGTAATTAATTTAATTAAATTAACGTTAAGATGTTGAGAGCGGCAAGTCGGGATGGGATTGCACATGTAAATTATGCGACTTTTGGAATGTGAAATGTACCTAACTATCATTATCCTATCATGGATGTGTCTTCAGAGAAACCTCGTTATGCAAAAACAGTTGTGATTCAAAATGGACTTATCACAATTAACATCTTTAAGTAGTAGGTACTTTAATTATTATTCCAAATAGGGTAGTAAGGCCGAGTCTCTTTTCAAAATTCAAATTCTAGTATTAAACTAGTGTTTCAGTAAATCTTTATTCAAGATTATAACAGATTTATGAAGGTTACCTACTTGACTGTTGATATATTCAAATTTGTAAAGTTATTTTAACTTTCGGTTGGATAGGTCTCGGTGTTATGGAAGACGCTCCTAATCATCATCTTGTAGGTACATACTTACTACAAGATAAAACCTTAGTTTAAAACCAGGCGGTTGGTGCAACTAAGTAAAATGGTCTGGCTCATTTATTTATCTCGAATTTATAGCTACAACATAAAATGTCATAATAAAACACATCCACATTTCAGTAGCACATTATTTACACACAAAGACTTTAACAAGACGAAAAAAAAGGCGTCATTTTCAAAAATGCCGCACCGGTCGTAAATCGAACGACCTATGTGAACACAAAGCATTATCTGGAGTCATTTAACAAGTGTTCCCGGATTCCAGAGCGGGAACACCGATATTTATCTGGCGATCAAACGAACGTCGCTCCTCGCCCATTCATCAGCAAACTCGATCGCTCCTCATAAATGTAGGCCATGAAATGCGCGGGATCGTAAACGCAACAAATGATTTGATAGATTTGATTATAATTATCTGGTCAAGTGAGATAGATACTCTTTATTGCACAAAACACAGACATTACAAGAAAGCATATTACAAACAAAACATAGTACAACTTAGGCGGCTACAAGCTATAAGATCGCTGATAGCGATCTCTTCCAGAAAACCAAGAAGAAACCAGTTTCAATAAAGAGATGGATTGAGGTGCTTATTAGCTATTATAGATAAAAAATAAATAACCCAAGACATGCCACGCTGGGCCACACACATGGTCCCAAACTAAGCCAAAGCTTTTATTATGGGTGGACAACTGATGAAGTTACTAAGATAATTTTGTTTTTGTAAATAAATACATATACGAGTATACATAGCAAACGCCCAAACCAATAAGTACAAACTGTGAGGGGGAAAATAGAATTATATTGTCACAACCTCTTTAGAATCACGCCAGGACTCGTATCACGGAATAAAACTGGTTGATAATAAAAATAATATGGCCCCTGTATGTCACTATAAAGGCATTATAATCAAAGCTAGAATCTATGGACGGAGTGTTTGAGTATTCTGGATATAATAAACGACTTCCTTTTCTAGTTTTTTGTGACATAAATATGCTATGAGTAGATGACATCCTCTTTGAACCGTTGAAAAGATGAATTGTTTTAATGTTCTGTTTAGAAACGGCTTCCTGTTCGAGAATCTTTTATCTTGGATGGCCTATGTCCGGCAGTCGACTGCGAAAGGCTGATGATAAAACTGATAAGTCACATTAATGAAATCGATTCTATAAATCTATTGTATTTATGAAAAAAATTATGTGGTTTGCTAGACCTCAGTTCGTGTAGTGTCAAGCCTTATTGAAGTTTTCTTCATTGACGCTTTAAACACCGGAAGATATTTCTTTTCAATCGCACCAACACCGCCGTTTTAATGGCCCCCAATGATCTATTAAGAGCATGAGAGCCCTGTTTATACGCGTCTCACTGCAGTCAGTTTACAAATAGCACTATTCAATGGAACATTAGTATTTTGGCTCCAAGCCAACGCTCGGCTACTCGTTAAAATGTGTCCGGACATTCGCCGAGATTTCCAAACGTTTTGACATGTTCTAATAGCGAATTCGGAATTGGTTACGACTTTTTTTTCTTCTAGTTAGCACCAGTATGTGGTTGAGTGATTAATTTAGTTGCGCTTTTGAAAGACGCGTTAAGATTTGCGCTAATCGTGCCATTTGACGGGTTTGTTACTTTGAAATGTAATGGGCGTTTGTTGACGTCATCGTTTGTGTAACATAAAGCCACATTTTGCTTTCAGTTTTGTCAATAAAGACCTAACTTCTTGGGTACTAACAAAGCTTTGAGGATTAACAGCTAGAGTAATGAGCAACGTTTATACACAAAAAATCTGATGACTTTGACAACCCTTAAAAGAGTAGGACGACTATCAGGGGGTAGAAACACATCTTAACAAAAGTCGTAGTTTTGCACATTCCACCGTTTTGTAAGTCTCAAACCTAGCACGGATCTCCAATTGTAAAAGTTTTATTTTAACCGGTAGTACTTCAACCCACTTTATATTGTTTTTTTATATTGGCTCAGCATAGTGGCTTCCCTTCGGCTGATGGATAGCTGGAAAAGAAGCCCCAGTCACTCTGACAACGGTCGGAAAACCTCAGTTTCCAATCAGTCACCACAGTCATGCTGTGCACATATTCAGTTACCAATATGACTATTTCCGTCTACTGCTGAGAACACCAACCATCCGTGGCAATCTTTATTCATTCTGGATGGCTTTTCAGTTACGTAAGTACCAAAAACTTCAACGCACATTATATCTTCACTTACCCATCAGACAATTGCCGTCCACTGCTTATGTGTGCCTCCCTTATACAACGCCAACCATCCATGGCAATCTGTATCCATCTTTAACGATTTTTCAGTTGAATAAGGACCAAAAACATCAACGCTCTCAGTTCTCAATTGAATCTTTAGTTTTCAATTGAATAATTGCCGTAGACTGCTGAATTTAGGCCTCCCCAAAGTCAAACGTCAACCATTCGTAGCAATGCATCCATTTTGGATAATTCTTCAGCTAAATAAGTACCATACCAACATATTTTCTAACCAGACGTTTCTGCGGACGGTACACAAATGAAGCGGTCTCGACAGTCTTGTTGCGCTCCCGGTAATTGATCGGGAATGCTTCTATAATTAGGAGCGTGACTCTTGTTGCTGACGGTACATACGTATTTCAACTATGGACAGACGGACAGACGTATACAATGTATTGGAGTCGATATAGATCTTCAAGGGTTTTATATTGCTGAGATTAATGAGGAGTTTCTTAAATTATCTTGTAACAGTTTGTTATGACGTGATAAGCTATGGCCTAAGCTAAGGATTATTATCCTGAGGAGGTAGGGCATAGCGAATCTTCACTCGAATTGAGATATAGATATAGAATACCGCAGTCAAATGACCTCTGGGTCGTGTTTCTGCCGGTGAGTAGGGTTTCCGGAGCTCGTGGGGGGTTAGGGTCGGGCCGGCATGGCGGTGGCAACTGACAAGTAACTGACCAGTTACTTGCCCGTTGTCACAGCGACTTGGGCTTCTCTTTCGCTTTCCATCAGGCGTAGGGAAGCCATTATGTAGAGCCACTATAAAAAAAATCCTGAAGTCGCAGTAGGCTAGTCATGTCTACCGTAGATCCGACAATTGGTTTAGTAGACGAGTCTCGGAGTGGACACCTCATTTGGGTAGACCTAGTATAGGACGCCTTACAACCCATTGGGCTGATGCCCTTAAAAGAACTGCTGGCATTAACCTGTCACAGAAGCCTGTGATAGAGAAATGTGGTAACGAAAGGAGGCCTATGCTCAACAGTGGATAGTCTATATGAGCCTACTCCGAAGTCTATTACCGAAGTTTTTGGTTAATTTTAACACTTTTCATCATCGGCCTTAAGGCGTCTTCGTACTTTAATGTGTCATTTAGGGGACTTGCCTTAATGAGGATTTAAGGAACGCTTGGCAGGTGGAGGTGTTGTTTGTACCCAGGTAAACGCTACTCCCCGTTTCCTGATATTCCCTTTACACGTCGTACTTAGTAGCCCTATTGTTTCATAGATCCTCTACTCAAATTAAATTGTACTAAATCTTATATTTTGACTCAACCACCGTCATACAAAAAATTATACATGACATGTTCAGGAGATAACATACAGACAAGCATTTGTACAACCAAATTGTCGTTCTTCATTAATTACACACAAGTGATTCGTGTTACAGTTATGTTAAACACGTGTATCAAAGAATTTCTCAGAACACTACCGAAACCCAGTGAGCCGGGATCGTAATTATGATAATTATCAATTTATAAACACGTTAAAATTATGAACCTATCCGATTTCATGACGGCCGTGTTCGGGCGAAGTTAATTAATAAACTTAATTATACATAGCGGGTACAGAGATGACTGACGATTCTGTTTCACTGTCGGGCTTGCGAGGTTAAGATTTTATGATAAATTTTTAAGACCATATTATACCAAAGGTCATGGTTGATGAGATTGTAATCATCATCATCATCATCAGCCTATTACAGTCCACTGCTGGACATAGGCCTCTCCAGTTGTTCGCCACTTAGAGCAAACATCTGGAGGATATACCCATAATCATAACCAAACCCTGAGTTAAATAATTGATTGTATAACTTAGTTCTTTAAATTTTAATAATTACTAGCTGTGCCAGCAGCGTCGCTCGCGTGGATATCGGGTTTCAAAAATAACGGACTTCCATATAATACCCATCTATACCTTGTGCCTAAGTTTTAAGTTAGACCTCTAGCAATACATTGGTGAAAACCGCATTCAATTCTATGCAGTAGTTTTCGCGTAATGCGCGTTCAAACATACAGGTTTAAATTTCTCGCGTTTTCCCAACACTTCCCGTCACTGCTCCGCTCCTATTGATTGTAGCGTGATGAAAAGTATCCTATAACCTGCCCAGGAGTATGAAGAATAATTGTACCAAGTTTCGTCAAAATCTGTTCAGTAGTTTTTTTTTCTATAACGAACATACAGACAGACAGACAGACAGACAGACAGACAGACAAAAATTTTACTGATTGCATTTTTGGTATCAGTATCGATCACTTATCACCCCCTGATAGTTATTTTGAAAAAATATTTTATGTACAGAATTGACCTCTCTACAGATTTATTATAAGTATAGATTTCACTCACTGTGTAGATGCGAACATCAGCAGTATCAATATAAAACTCAGTGGTTTTCGAATACTGTATTAATTTGATATATTAATGTAATGTTTAGCCAATAAATAAATTTAAAAAAAAAATCGCCACGCTGGGCAGGCGGGTTGACGATAGCAGGGCGTAGCTTCTTGCTCCGGTGACGCTGCTGCCCGTCACCGGTCTTTAGTATTTAGCTACGCCTTCAATTGTGATGGCTATACCGCCACCAGTCGGTTGCCAGCGCCTCGTTTGTTATTGGGCAGGATGCACCACGGGCAGGTGAGGTTGGCTTGGAGCGAAAAGATGATAGGCCGCTCCCTTACATCCCTACGAGATTGTAATACCTACTTCAAACTGTGGTTCATACTATTTGGGATTACAAATCTACGTAATAACTTTTAGTTTTTGTAAGTACATGAGACTTAACAATTGTGATGTTGAGTAATAACTGCAAGGTGGAAGGGATAATAATTGGCTCATCAACAGGTCACATATGTCCCCAAAGAGGGGCGTATGATTCTAAAATAAAGGGATTTCCGTTAACAGTCTTTTTAACAGATTCCCTGTCCTGTGTTTAACATTTAATACATAACAATGAAAAAATTCTATAGTATCCCATCGGTAGACAGGGAATAATAAAAAAATTAAATAAGTAGATAGATTTTTTTGGAACTATGAAAATTACCATACCATAGAACCATGCAACTGCATACAATTATGTATTGTACAATTTAGGGGGTTTTATGACTATGAGCAATCTCTTTCGCTCACCTTTTAGTAAAAGTATAGTAAGATAGAAAGGTTGAGGTGGTGTAGGTCAAACGAAATATGAAAATTTGGTTGATCTTGACCATTTCTTTCTAAGTAAAAGCAAAAACATTTTACACGGCCCTGAATTTACAAGTAGCGACATTCTATCTCCATTATTTACCAGAACAGGGCACAATTAAGCGGCACTTGCCACCGTATTGCCGGCTAGTACATAATTTAATCTGCACAGGTCCCTTTGTGTCCGCCGCTCTCGGCTGCGTACGCGCAGCGGGTAGCTCCCTGGTATCGGTACACGCGGTTAGCGCAATTAATTTATTAGTCTAATGGCTTTTTGACGTAAAGGCTTCCCTGGTTGCACGCGCGGGGGAATAAGGAACTATAGGTGTTTTATATGAGGTGTGCAAGTCGATCGAGTGGTTACGACTAGAAATGCGTTTGAATAGGACGGCGATCGTGTTTTATTTTCAAGACTCAAATGACAGTCGCTTGTTTTAAGCTTTTGAATTTCGAACGTTTCCTACACTATATCACTCTACATGGAGATAATCTGTGCTCTACATCAAATAATATCCTTCAAAATGCGAGCCTACAGATTTCTCAAGGGCAACCCACCTGTGTTGCGGTGTCTATGGGCTAAAGTGATCACTTACCATCAGGTGACCTTTTGAACCCTACTGTCATAAAAAAGTCTTTATAAAATTGATCCTTCTTCCTGAAACGGGATGCTAGAAAACTCTAGAACAGAAAAACCAAGTAAGAATTTTTATCTTGCCTGGCCCGGGATTCAAATGCCTCTCTTCGTTCTTAAACATCACATTACTAGTACTTAGTAGACCACAAAGCAGTTAAAATGCACATGGATATGAATATTAAATTCGAATAAATATTCGAATTCAATATTAAAGCATTAACATCAGTGTTATTTCCTCTGTCATATTATATTCTGTCATTACCAATCAAAGGTCATGTATGAATGATTTACAAACCAAAGCAGCAGAATTGACAGAAACACTTCATTTGTTCAGAGAAAGCTACAGCGGTTATTAATCTTTGTTGCTTACTTTTATTTCGCCATTTAACCTTTCAAGTATGTTGACTCGAAGAACTGTGAAGGCAATTTTGAGCCTAAGTGTTAAAGTTTTGACTTGTTAGGTAATCAGATGGTAGTATGCTATGTGTAAATGGTAGGTGTGGCAAACACAAAATATACACAAACCAACAGCGACTCTTTTAACAAATCTTTGGAATCGTATTCGACCTGTTACTATGCTTCTTATTTTCAACACACTAGACCTTATTGCAGGACGGCTGGCAAGTGCTGGATGCGAGAAGCCCAGGATCGATCTAGGTGGCGAACATTAGGAGAGACCTATGTCCAGCAGTGGACTGATACGGGCTGATGAAGGTGATGATGAGACTTCATTGGAAAAGTTTGATGGTGATGTGTATTCCATAGATGCAGGTCTTAAACCAAGGCGGGGAGCCTTACTTAAGTACTATGAGAGATGATGATTACTCCTACAACATCCAGAGCCGCGATAAATTAGAAATACAGAAGAAGCTTCCTGAATTAAGCTAACTAAATTAAACCTTTAGATCAGATGTTTTCGTTGTGAAGGACTTATGAGTGAGGTCACATAGGATCGCCAGGCTTATAGGTATAATGCAAAAGTGCATTACGTATGTGCAGTTCAGTGGAATCTAGAAGGCGGGCGCGGCTTGTTAGTGTGACTTCTTCTTCAGTCGTTCCCTCATTACTGACTATCGTGGTTACTCGTTGATTTCACAGCCCTAATCAACTGTCTCCACTTGTCCCTGTCCGAAGTTGCCCTCACCGCCTGATGACTTTGTCCAGGACAGTGGCTTCCTTTGCTTGGTCAGACCATCTGGTTGGTGAGCGGCGACCTCTTTTCCCTTCCACGCTACCAACCACAGTGAGTGTGACACTCATTTTTTCAATGTTCACAGCTCTATGCGCCAGCTCACACAGAAATATCATTTTCGAGTAGCTCTACGCATAATATATGAGTGAAACGGTCAGGTCAAATTAGCGTCCTTGGTAGTGTACTCAGGGTATTTGTACTCAGGGTATTGCCGAGATCGCATAGCCCCGTGCATCATTTAAGTACAGCAGGTAAGATCAGGTAGGCGGGCTCGGCGTGGGAGTCCGCCGGGCTTCCCGCGGCGTACGCATGCGCGCTAACATGTTCATTTATTAATAAATACCACAGAGCGCGCGGGCTTAGACAAGCGCCGTAGGCAGTAATTTCCAATTGATTATAAACAAATATCTGCCATAGAGCAAAAATAGGTTATTATTTTTGACGCTATGAAAATACGGTAATATCGAAGCAAATTATTATACTCTAGCACGACAATATATGTGATTCTAGCGACATTTAAGTTGAACATTCATTTGCAACACACGTTAAAGACGGCAATTATTAAAATTCTAGATTTGTTTAAAACCTTTATAATGGCGCATCATATAGTAAACTTTAAGCGTAGAAGTGCTAGCTATCTTGAATTAAAACATTTTATCTTATCTTACTATGATGATTACATTACCACAGCTCTACAGAGATTTTAATACGGTGATCATTGACAACAGAATGAGCTACGTGACCATTTCTTACGAAGGCTTGTTTCTTGAGAACTCATAGGCCCGTTTATAACTATCGAAGGCCATGACTTATTTTGGGTCGCTGGGCCAAATCGTACATTTTCTAATCTCATAAAAATAAATTAAGAAATAGGTCATTTCTGCAGCTAATACCTGACAGGGCTTCATCCATTCCTTATTATTATGAAAAAAAAACTATTACTTTAATCGCGATCTGATACGTATAATGCGTACCAAATCGCGATCGTTTAAATCAAATAGTTGATTTGAAAAATGTAACTAATGTCGTTAGTAGCATTATAAAACATGAAATATCGGAACAGATTCTCCAAAGGTTTCCTATTTCCAACAACTCAATAGTTGTAAGTAGTTTACAGTTGGTTTCACGGATTAGGTTATAATGCGTGACTACACCAGCTCGCCACGCGTGCTTGACTACTGTTGTTGTGTGCTATCAATCAATGTAATAGCATTTCAATTCCATCAATTTGTTACTGTTGATTCAATGAGATTTTTATTTGTGATGAAATGTTCACGCCAGCTATTTACTGGGTGAATAAAAATGTTTGAAAATAAGCTAGTTTTAAGAATCCGAAAAAGGAATATTTTTAACTTCTAATATGGTATACATTCTGTTTCACTTACTTTTAATACTTATTTCCCTACAATGGTCTAGCTATAGAGGTAATTAATACTTTAGGTTTATTGCACATTAAAAGGAATACCATAAGGTCGGGGAAAACAATAAGTACTTAAACATACTAATTTCATAATTTAACATGTTAGATAGAAAATAATGTCATGGGTGTTCATAATGGGCAAGGCAATTAGAATCGTAATAAAATTCATAAAACAGCAATCAATAAACAAATATGATCATAATTTTAATCAATTCAATTAAACACGTCAATTAATTATTAAAGTGATAAATTAAAATATGTAATCATGACCATCGTGAATATATATTAAGCGTGTTATTTCCAAAGTTAGTGATTTCATTCAAAAACTTCTAAAAACATGTCTTACCCAAAATGAACGGCATAAATATATCAACACCTATAACATATCTGAATTAGGCGTAATTATTAAATTGATCGTATAATTTATTCGGAATTCTTATTAATAAAAACCCGCGAACACATGTATCGTTCAATATATTCAAACGATGATAAATAGGGTTCCGTAATGCTGTGGATGAAACGCACAATCAATATTACTAAGATAATGATTTATGGATCGCGATCATCCATTGAAATGTTACTTAGTGTTATTAAATATAATTGAATATGCATATTTTTTTTTAAATAAAGAGCACATGCTCGAGAAGATGAGAATAATATATTATATTCATAATTTAAATAAAAAAAAGTATAATATAATCGTGTATGGTGTGATATAATCGTCTACTAGACATCTACTTTAATAGATGATGCAGTGCTAATTTGTAATTGCTAGAGTTTCATATAGCTAGTAATATCATTAGTTTACCATATTCTTATGTAATTATTCTGTGCCCCTAGCTCATAGACACTCATAACGCAGTATAATCAAAGGAGCAATTACATTATAACTGTCGCATTCATTAAAATAAAACTTAATTAACGGGATTTAAACCCGACGCTTAATATTTCGTATATATGTATTATTTGTTTACAGTTTCGGCAAATTAGTTAGTGTCAGTCATTAAGTGTTATTTTTTTTAAATAGGTACCTACTTTTATAAACCCACGGAACACCCAACTAAAAAATGGCGTTTTGCTTGACCGTTTTTTTTATTCGATAGTTCCTCGAAGGCCCGGCGATGAGTTACGACTCAACAATACCGCTAATGGTCCCGCAGTGATGACAAATTATCTAATTCGCCACGCTACATTATATTAATTAAAATTCGAAACGAAACATAAATAATACATTTTTGGAATACTAAATTCGGAACGGCAGGGACTAAAATATCTGTGGTCGATGCGTAGTCTTTGTTTTCGTTTTGCGGTAGGTTTTGTATAGAACCTTTTCGTTAAAATTGGTCCTACATATCGTGTTCTTATTGAACGGTAAGCTTTTGCTTTTGAATCAATGACCAATGTTAAATTATAATGACCATCGAATTCAGGTTGTAGATTTCAAAGCGTAATTACACCTCATTTGTTCTTTGGATAGGTTGCAAAGATCTCTTTCTTAATTCAGTATACTCTTAACAGCTGAATTAGCGAATTCTGCCGCGAAATAAACTTATCAGTTGTGACTGGAATAGGTCTTGAATTCTAATCAAATCGTATTTTCGAAAGTGCACCATG
Organism: Conogethes punctiferalis; assembly: GCA_031163375.1. Lineage (NCBI taxonomy): Eukaryota > Metazoa > Arthropoda > Insecta > Lepidoptera > Crambidae > Conogethes > Conogethes punctiferalis. The sequence continues at coordinate 7,089,405 of CM062098.1, read as the reverse complement.
AAAGCTTGATTTTACCCAAAATCGTTTCCCAAGTTCTTTAAAAAGTTTGTTGAACAAAATTCAATGTGTGTATTCTTCAACAATCTTAAAGTTCCACATAGATTGTCGAAAGGATCTGAATCCATATCGTTTTACGTGTGTAATCAGTTAAAACATTATTTATTACTTCACGTAAAATTCTTATCAATCGTCAACCATTTTCCATTAAAAACAAATTAATCACATAAGTTTTTAATGACTTGCAATGTTTACCTAATTATTATACGTATATATTAATAAATTATGTACAGAAAATGTCATAAAACCGTTCAATAGTAATATAAATCATTACTCAATTTGTTTTCCCTTGTAAATAATATGAATACCAAACGATGTGCCTGTCGTAACACCCAGTTCCTAAAAAAGGAATGTTTATTATCAGACCAGTTCCTCTTAATATAAACTACTGTTAAATGTCAAATCAATCTGTATTTTATATCGATATGCATAATACATTAGAATGCAAAACAATGTGATAAGATCGGGAATAATATTTTTAGATTAATTTACATAGTTTTATTTTGTTTTATAACTTGTAGATGTTGTGTAACCTTCAATGAAAGAGTGGTATTTTTTAACAAGGGCATATTTTAAGCCGCCATCATAAGACATAATTAGAGATTTCCTTTATCAATGTCATCCCATGGGGGTCACTGTTAACCCCAAACAATCGGTTTTCTGTACTAACTAAAGGTTTAACTGCCGTATTCACAAACGTTACTATGCGGCCCACGGACGCACAGTGCCCAAATTCCTATAGCTTTTTGAGTGCCTGTGCGTTCGAGCGACGCATAGTGACGTTTGTGAATACGGCCGTAAGATTACTCACTCGCCATCCATATTTTGAGACTATTTGAATAAATAACCTTCAGGAAAAGTTATAATTTTTATTCTTAGATTCATTCAATATACCCTTTAAGTAACCAAACATAATGTAAAATAGATAGGTATTACCTATTGTGACTACATTTTGGTTTACTACGAGTATAGTACTTGATTGGTTTAGCATAACACTTTTTTTTAAACTAAATAACGTATGACCAGGATTCATCCGATGTCGGTAGTTGATTATAGTAGTACTTATTTACATATTAATTTTATTACCACAAACGATATCATCTTTCTTAGGAAACAGTAGCAAGCTTTGGTTTTATTAGGATCAACTGGAAACTTGATTCACATAAACCTACATTTTTATCGCGTCGTGTTCGTATAAAAACTTCAAAATCGAGTTTTCGACTGCCGAGAGTCAAATTAATAAAAGTGTTCATTCAAGTTCTTGCGGTTTTTTAAAAATTTGCTCGAATTTATTTAATTGACTGACGGTAGCACGCGCTTTTTTCTGAAATGTTTTTTTTTATGAATACTTATTTTCGGCCACTAATGAGATGATAATGTTAATTGGATAAGAATAAGTAGTATCAATCGATTAGTCCTTATTTTACGTTTTAATGGACAATAATTTGAGACTTTCAATTAATTTGCTTAATTAAGCGAAATTCGGCAATATCTCATTGAAATATAATATTAAGTATCCATAATTGTTTACGTAAGTTTATGAAGTTTTTTTCTGTATGTTACTGTTTTATGTTTGAGAAAAAAAATCATCGATTTGAAAATGGAAAAGAAAGGGGATGGAAGTAGTTAGGTATTCATTAAATCAGCCGGCAAACGTCCGCTCCTGGATCCTCCCCCAATGACAATTGTCATTTGGGGGGATTTACCTTTAGTCACCACGCTTGGCAGGTGGGTTAGTGACCGCGGTAGGTTTTATCTGTACCCAGGTAAACGCTGCTGCCCGTTTCCTGATATTCCCTTAGTCGTCTTCTACGGTATCTTCTGAGGGCATAGCGAATCTTCACTCGAATTGAGCTGATTGAGCTGCCCGTCCGGGGAAGGACCTCCGCCCTATAGAATACCGTAGCCAAATGACCTCCGGGTCGTGTTTCTGCCGGTGAGTAGGGTTTCCGGAGCTCGCGGGGGGTTAGGGTTGGGCCGGCATGGCGGTGGCAACTGACAGGTAACTGACCAGTTACTTGCATGTTGTCACAGCGAGTTGGGCTTCTCTTTCGCTTTCCATCAGCCGTAGGGAAGCCAATATGTCGAGCTATTAAAAATAAAACTATGTACTATGTACGTTTGCAGACTGATGATGAACAAAGAGGTTGCACTTAACGGCAGCCTCAATTTCTCATGACAAATTCGGCAATACTCTTTCTACTTAAACAACCGACATTTAAATTTCGGTCGTCGACATCGTTCATCGACAACTACATTTTCTTTTAATTAGCAACATGTCGCGATATTTAAAAAAGTATTTTATACGCGTTCCGTTTACAAAAGGGCTACCGGTCGCAATTTGGGTCCGGTGCAAAGCAAATTGATGAATTAAATCGCATGGTTTGTTTTCGTGAAAGAATGCATTTGGGGAACTGAGTCGGGCGAACGTTTTAATGGGTGTTTCTAATTGGTCAACGGTTCGGCCCGCTAACGTGTGCAAATGCGAGGCAAATGCACCTACCGATCCTTAGTTGGTATAGGTATGTAGCAATAGCTAAGCAGTCGCTAATACGAGACTGAAAACATTATAGGTACTTGCACTTACTAAAGTTATGAATAAAAATTTCCCTACCTCTCTTTAAGTGTGTCTTTAATTGGAAGTGAAGTTCAGATCAATTGATGTGTAATATCATTCTGAAACATATTTCATGTTTGAATAATATTTTCTTCGTAGCTTAAGCCAAAAATAAGAATTAAGCGTCCTTGGAAGTGATTTACGATCTCGAAAAAATCTACGTGCGTTCTTCAAACCTAAGCTATTTTCTAGTCTATTTAGGTATTATTAAACTCGGTCACCCTAGGACGTCGCCCTGCACCCACCGCGTAGCCCATTAAGAGACGCTTAACTCCCGTTCATAATTCTCTTTGCCGTAGTCAAACTAGAATGTACGTTAACTGGGCACTTAAACCAACCTGTGTTCATTGTCTTTAGCTGCTCAACCGACGTTAACTTTTAGCCTACACGATTCTGCGAACCACTAAAAATATACACTGCTCCCCAACAATCATTATTCGTGCCCAATACACACAATGCCAGTGCATTCTCGACTCTATATCCGAGCAATTAAAGATTAAACACGTTACTGGATTGACACAGTATTGTTTGTAAGTGTTTTACTAATTTGTGCGGGCAGGAAGCACGGCTGGCATGATGGGGACCCAACACCGTATAATCTTTGCCTCTGATGTTATCATATGATTTATTAGTTACTGTCATCGGCCGAGAGATGGCAGCACGCGTCACTGAAGACTGGACTTATCTTGTTTTGATAGATAATTTTGAGCTTTATGTGTTTGTGATAAGGGGGGAAGGTTACATCGAGAACTATGGCAGACCTCCCAATGTGTAAGTTAGTAATTAGCGATGATGCTTGGTGTCTGTGTTTTAATGGATGGTCATCGGAGTATTTACTCGTATGACATATGAAAAAAACTTGTTATTTTTTTTAATAATATAGGTACCGAGAATAGAAGTCACTCATCTGGTGAAAAGTCTGAGTAATAAAAATGGCCTTAATGGTTTCTTTGATTCGATACCTATTAAAAAGTAATTAAGTAGGTAGGTATAAGGTCGCAATTTTAGACAACTACAAAAGTGATTCTCAATTTTTCTTGACAAGACTGTAATGTACTTTTCTCTAAAGTCAGAAGTTTTATTACATTGAAAACATTGTCCCTGTGTATAAATGATCCGCAAAAATATCAATCATTACCCTGTTATTACATTTTATATTAGTTTGAAAAGGTATTTACTGCAATCACCACAAGCCGAGCAAGCTTCGGAAAATCAAAAATGGAACCTTTTAATCCAGAACTTAATTACGAAATTCCGTAATTAGAATTGCAAATCACACGCCCATATCCGCCAATACTCCACAAAAACAACTGGGGCCCAATAAAAACTTCCTCTCGAATTGAAACTCGAGTAATCGAGCAATCGAACGACTCGGAGTCAAACGAATCGATTAGTCGGTTCGCTGCATCGTCCACCAGGCGGAGCCACGCGTCAATAAAATACTTGTAAAACTATCGCGAAATGAATTAAAAACAGATGCCGAGCCAATTAGGAAAGGCAATGGTGCGAGTACTGGACGAAAAAAGACCTCAACTTGTCATAACAACCTAAAATACACCTTATAGGCTTACGTTAAGGTGTTATTTTGTTAGTTCAGTGCGGTAGTAATAGGGTTTCAGATTACAAGCCTTAACGAGAGCATTGGAGTCGATAAGACTCAGCGTCTCTGTGATAGACAAATATGGTTATATTTATCATTACTTTGCACTCTAGTATTGTAAAGTTGGGTTATATTTGTGACGTGTAAGATATCGACAACGATATTGGATCCTGATAATTACCTAATATAAGTTTTGATAGAAAATGTGTAAGAAAAAGGCATCGCTTTATGATCCAAGCGCCAAGGACTCGCGTGATACGTTTCGACTCTAATTTCGTAATGCGAACCGCCAAACTAACGAACAGATTTACCTATAAATATTTCTTCTACTCTCTTTCTAAAGATTTTCCCATACAGTTTTCGACCAAATGCCCTACGCAGAAAAGTGCAATATTGTATTTAGACATTTTGTCAGATTCTGATAACTTGAAATGTGGGTACATTGCTAGTATTAAAAGGAAAGTTTTTTTTCATCATGGCAACTGACGTCTTTACGAGGTACAAAAAAGCGATTTTTTGATAAAATTAAAGGTAACTGACCTTTTAAGTGGTAATAAAATATATATAAGTTAGATAAATTAATGCCAGTGAGACAGTATAGATTGATAAAGAAAGGAAGAAAAAAGTAAATAACAACTGATCTCTTCACGAGGTAGGTACAAAAACAGTTTCTCATAATACTTAATTGTCTTGTCTCTTTTTGAATGTAACTGGTATTAAATTCAAAATGTCACATGATAGATACATCTTTAGAACTGCGTCATGTCATTATACGTGCTAATAAGTTACGGCAAAACAAATTCGTGAGACGTCGTTTCTAATTGGCGGCCATTTTGATTTCATTTGTAGGTAATTCATTTGGTTAGCAATTTTGACTAGATCCGGATTTTGTGTAGTTTTTTTTTTTAAATTTGTGTATTGAAACAAATTGTTTCCGTCATTAGGCAGTAGCGATTCAATTCTATGGTAATATATTATAAATGTTATTTTTAAAAATGTGGTATTTTAGTAACTAATATTAGGTATCCACTTGCAAATTTATGCCAATTTAAGATTTTTTTTTAAATATGTGTGACATCATCATCATCCTTTCACAGTCCACAGCTGGACATACGCCTCTCTAGTTGTTCACCACTTTGGGAAATCATATATATGGAGGCTTTACCCATAATCGCCTGGGCAGACGGGTTGGCGATCGCAGAGCGAAGCAGTGACACAATAAGTAACTCAATTGACTAGCCAATTAAATAGCTAATTTGATTAATTCATTTCTATAATTGTCGACGATTCATCCTCTCGTGACTAAACTAAACGACAAGTGATTTTAATGACAATAAGCAATTAACGGGAACAATTAACAGCTAGATATTATCTCGGCAGTAATTAGCTAAACTAAGTACTATGGAGTTGATTGAAATGAGTTTACTCAATAGTGAGTTGATTTAAATCTTTTGCAATTAGGAGTGAACACTTAAAGTAAGCAAAATACTAGTAACCAAAGTATGATGTATAATTTTTTTGATCCGTCCAGGAAATTAAATCGAGACATCTTGTAAGCCACGGGCGAAGGCTGTTGATTGATTGATTGTAAGCCAACCTGCTACCCCGCCTGCCACTGGGCAGGATTTATCCATAATAGCCACTGGACTGTTATGGGTAAATCCTCCAAGTGTTTAGATAAGGTGGCAAACAACTGGAGAGGCCTACCTATGTCCAGTAGTGGACTGAGATGAAGCAGTAAATGGGCCGCCTGATTTGTATAGCATTAAGTCTGTATTGTTTTATTACATCCTTTAATGTAATCTAACCAACGGTTCTCCAAGATACAGGCATAGCCTAGTTTGGGAATTTAAAAAAAAAAGTTTTTTTATGGTGCAAGAAAGAAAGAAACGTTTCGTACACCGTAATAGAATTTAGTACCTACCCTAAGTACCTTTAAGTAGTAAATCGACATTCCGATATAAAAATAATAAAATAGAGTGTTAAAAGACATAAAGCATATGACTTTACGTAACTAATCGAATTGCAATTTTTTGCGTTCAGCAACTTAAATTCCCTAATAGACCATTATGTGCGATCGTAAACAAATAGGAAAACGGTCGTAATAATGGCGTTAGTGCTTATTACATTCGCGATAGTGATGTGCATACGCGTATCGGTTACCGATAAATATCGATAAAGTAAATTAATCGATAAACGAGATTAATAGCGTTTTTTATTTGATACAAGCGATCTGCCCTGGCTTTGCATGGCTGTTGTATTTTTCCTGCACCATTAATAAGTAAGTAATTAAATATTTATAAGATTTCTCTGAAATGCCCTTTATCTACACTAATATTATAAAGAGGAAAACTTTGTTTGTTTGGTTGTAATGAATAGGCTCAAAAACTACTGGACCGTTTTTAAAAATTCTTTCACCATTCGAAAGCTACATTATCCACGAGTAACATAGGCACAATTTTATTTTGGAAAAAAAAACTTTACGCGGACGAAGTCGCGGGCGGAAAGCTAGTATTGATAATAAAAAAAAACAAGTTTAAAAAATAAATAAAATATAGTAATTTTATTTTAGGTTCGATAATGCATTTATAATACGAACGGTAAGCTTTGAAATTCTTTCCTAGGGTCCTTGCTCCCCGAGGGAACCTATGGTTTAAAGGCGGGAGTGAATCGATTTTTGTTAAAATTACGCGAGTTGGAGTTAAAATGGTAGCCCTTTTTTATAAAAAAAAAAAAACAATTTTAATTTATTTAAAACATGTATTGGCATGCTGTAAGATTTTCAAGTAATTGTAACTATAAAATCAATATGAGTACTCTAATTGAGTCTACGATTGTGAGTGGTTATTATTATTTAATCATAAACTAGTAGGTGCTTGATAGCAAAATGGCGGAATAATCACATTTATGGTTATTAATTTCTGCAATAGAAGAGTAAAGGCTTGAAATTAGGAGAAGGTACTTATTGGTAATGCAATTTATTGTTGATAATTATGTGTATTAACTGTACCATTTTATGCGCAAAATCACTTAATTATGTTTTCTTCATTCATTAAGACCATTTAAGTAATCTTAAGATTTAATTTATAAATGGTATCAAAACAGGAATGTAGCACGTACTCTTTTATTGAGCTAAAATTTATACAGTTTAATATTAATTAAGCTGCTGTAGTAGGAGAATTGACATTATAATCAAAATTATCAGATAAAGCCTAATACGGCAGTTCAAAAAGACATAGAACATACATAAGACATATTATAATATGGGTATCTGTCTTACACCCGTACTTACAAACAATACTTATCCATGAAAACTAACAACACTATGCGAAATAAGTCATTTACTTAAGGCTGCTGGCACTCAAGTGTTATCTTTGAATAAGTTTTTAGGTAACTGTGCGTCCACGCATTGCATAGAAAAGTTTGTGAATACGGGTGTTACTTATATGACCAAGGACGTACTAGAAATCTTTTATTTTGTGCAATAAAAAAGACATATAACTACAGACCCTCTATAACAAGATATACAACAACTCAACAGTATCAAACAAAAAAAAGCATCGACAAACCCCACCATCGAATTCCCGAACCCCAACACTAGTCGCAATATCGTAGTGGGCAATGTTCCCGGCTTCCATTGTGCATTCCGATAAAAGACTGGTTCTGTCTTGGTTGTTTTTCAATGCGACCACCTTTATCCCGCGATTGATTTTGAATGCGTCCAGGGTACTACTGGACGCCATTCGCCATTTTACACCTTAATATTACCGCTGTGACGTAATATGCGGACGTTTGGATACGGAACGATTGTGGACGCCATATTGATTTGCTGTTCAATGTCTAATTTGCGGTCTGCGTTAAATAATAAGTAGGTACAATTAAAAAAATAATATATTTTTGCCGTTACAATAAGGGGCTTCCAGACAGAACAGAAAAGCCTAAGACACATTACCGTTACCCAATTAATAAGTCTATGATAGCTTAAACGAGACTAATCTACAAATTAATTAAAGTATTAGTCATGAGCAAAAAAGCTCAACTTATTTAGTCAACTGAATCACGGAGAAAAATTTAAACTGTGTAAAGTTCTAAAGGGAATTTAAAAGTATCTCAATTGATTTGACAGTCAAGTATCCTATTTAAGTGTTGCCCGAACATCCTATTCACATAACAATAATATACTTACCTTTATTAATTTACCTACAGGCAAAATAAGTGACAGAAAAAATGTTATAAGGGTGTAGGTTTTTAAATGAATTTCGTGTGTTAGTTTATTAATATAAATTCATTTGTTTAATGAGAATTTATTAACCTATTCGTGCCCACCGCTCGTTGTGTACCGTGATTGCGTGGCAGCTTTTAAAGTTTAGTTCGTGTGTGCAAATTATTTGACGGCATGATTAATTTTTTATGGCAACATTCTTGAATGGATCATTAGTTGGCGTGTTTAGGGCTAGTTTGGAGTTCGTTATATTTTTATGCGGTATGTTTTGTAAATATGTAAGTTATAATAGATTTTTTGTACCAAACAAATCATATAACAAACCTAGCAGAGGCAACCTCTACAGGCATTTTATAGGTAAAAAAAAAGGTTACAAATGCCTCGTTGTTAAACTAATTGAATTAAGAAAAAACATTTAAACACGGATTCTATTTCCAATTAGTCGAATATGGATATATAAATTTAAATTCAGAACAAGTTAGTACCTAATTTATTTGTAATAAAAATTTTATTGTCTAGACTTTTGTTCTCATTGTGAAATGTTATAACTTTTTATACCAATAATGCTAATAGAATGGCGCCACATAGCATGATGGGAAATAATAAAAATTGTATTGGTATCGCTACGACTATGAATATTTAAATTTTTATTTTTTTATTATCACCAGTTACCACAGTATTATTATACCAAATCACACAACAATAGCGTTTGCTATAAAGTCAGATTGTTTTGTCAAATACTTATTAAAGATACCGCTGTCAATCTGACGTGTAGCAATCAATATACATAGTATCTTTTTGATGTCACAACATTTATTTGATACCTGTCATGCAATACGATAACTCAATTTAAGAAACGAAAAAAAAAATTTTTTACCTTTTACGTTGCATCATGATATGAAATATTAGGGATTTAATGTGCACATACCTTTTTTAACATAGAAAATATCGCCGTGCTAACTAGGCGGTAGCGTTCCACAAGTCAAAAGAATTTTGTCTATTAGCGATCTTGACTTATTATATGAACCAATTACGTTTAATAGAAAATCTTTCTATTTTACTTAGTCATTTCATTATTTACATTTCAAACCAATTTTATGTATTGAAATTCAAACGAGTTGTCAACGCCCATAAATTGCGATGTTAATTAACACAAACAAAGTAAAACATCTGCTCTTTGTTTACGTATTCGTTAAAACAGTGTAAAGTAAGTAGCCACTTAATTAATATAGGTTGCCTTACCCTACGATCCCCCTTACCAAGATAATTTTAACTTTATGAACGCAAACATTAGCAAAGATGCCACCTTTTTTACTTCTTAACATAATTTTCTAATTCCAAACATAATTTTACAATTGAATATGAATTTCATATTTTGACATTTATATTTAATGACGATTTTTTTAAATTGTTTATTTTCTTGCAGTTTCTTTTACATGGCGCATAGAAACATATAAGTTAGGTTTTGTATACTTTTCATACATTTGAGCCGGTTATGATAAAAATGACGTAAAAACAATGTGTGGATAGTAATAGTGAGTGTGTTAACAGTGGTGCATCAAGCGTAGAAAAAGACTGCAACGCAGGGTAGATAGAAATGGCTGTTCCTTGGCTTATAGTGATAAAACCGCCTAAATTGTACAACAATTAATGTCTATTATCTAAGTACACGTAGTTTTAATTAAATTGTATGGTGTGCAATAAAGATATGTCTACCCTTGACCTGAATCCTAAATAACCTTTACTCTATCTGTGATTCCTTGACAATCTTCAATGCTGTACATAGCAAACCTACAAACTCTCCCATTTATCAAAACTACCTATCCAAATTTATTTCAATGAATTCAATTTCTAACAGTTATACTTTACTTTGTTTCAGGTAAGTGCTGAAAGCTGAAGACTCCTCGGGATGCCTACGACTGAGGATGATGATCCAACAAGTAAGTAAATTTCTAACAGCTGTACCGCAGATCGCATGTCGCCAAAGCATTTTAGTCTGCGCACACGCAGGTTTTAAACATGGCGGCCAGAGCGCTGCAATTACAAAGATCGCCATCGGTTGAAGCCCGGGAACTAATTAGTAAGTGTTTAAGCGGATCCTTAATGCTAATCGGGATGCTATTGCTGTTTAAATTGCTACTTTTATGTGTACGATACTGTAGAAAGCTTTGCCTATGGCATATGAAACTACTTCTGACCTGATAAATAGTAAAGAATATCCATACTAATATTGTAAAGTGAAAAGATTTGTATTTTTGTGTGCTTTTTTTTATAGTTTCTCGACATAATGGCTTCCCTACGCCTGATGGGAAGCGAAAGAGAAGCCCAAGCCGCTGTGACAACTGGCAAGTAACTGGTCAGTTACCTATCAGTTGCCACCGCCATGCCGGCCCAACCCAAACCCCCCATGAGCTCCGGAAACCCTACTCACCAGCAGAACAACGACCCGGAGATCATTTGGCTGCGGTATTCTATAGGGTGGAGGTCCTTCCCCGTACGGGCGGCTCAATTCGAGCTAAAATTCGCTATGCCCTACCTCTCTTAAAATGTTTGTAATGAATAAACTCAAAAAAATACCTCACCGATTTCAAAAATTTTTTCACCATTGAAAGCTACATTCACCCTGAGTAACATAGATTACCTATATTTATTTAGAATAGATTAGAGATCCTTACTAAAACGCCAATAATGTAACCCAATGATTTTTTTTTCAGAAATACCTACACGAAGCGAAGCGAAGGCGGGGCGTTAGTCTTTAATAAGTACTGATTTGCTGTTAATTACAAAATTTAAACAAAATTTACAACTACAGTGTCCGGTTTCCGATTTCAGAACTTGTGTAAAAAGTCTAACTTTAGGCATTAATTAATTACAATAATTACCATGAAACAATCTGTTCTTGCTAAATGCCTTTGAAAAAGATTCATTTGTATTTTTTAATCCAACATTTAAGTTCAACAAATCCGTTTAACCTACTGTATTGATATAAGGAATTGCGTTCTGGCCAATAATAATTAGCACTGATTGCAAAATACTTAACCCTTTACTGCCGGAATTCTATACACAAGAAAAATCATTGGAGATGTTTAAGAACTGTCAAGTCAATTTATATATTTTTAAATAGCTGTCAAAACATGATATCTTTATAAGCTACAAATGTAAATTTTGTAAGGCAAAACAAAGACGTGACGTCACGAATTGGGCTAGCACCATTGATTGAATGTTAATATATTTTAATGTAAATGGTAGGTATATCAATAAGAAATTAAGGTGTTCCGATATTATACGATGTCGTCTGTTACTCTAGTACTACTTATATTATTATCTAGTGTAGATGCAATGATTTCCTAAATACCATTCTAATGATATTTACAAATGTTTGCGTCTATATATAATAGTGACCACATCCCAATATTGTTTGTCTAAAAAAGGAAAACGCATGGCACTCAAAGTGTTAAACAGTTAAAATCGATTCGTCTTCGCCATTGTAAACGAGGTCATCGAAAAGTATAAAATGATTTGTAAAGAGGCATAACAGTGGTTTTATCCAGCTATTAGCATTGGGTAATTGAATAAACGTGTACCGGCTAGACTAATCTCTCTCGCTGTTGCCATAATGTCGCCAGAGCATGCAATATCTTGCCGGCGAGTTACCCAATAGTAAGTATCGAGGAATCAACAATAAAAAAGTAATGGTGAAAATAAACAATGAAGATAAATATTATACCAGTTAGCTTATAGCCGTCGACTACTGAACAGAGACCGCCAAATATCCCGGTACACATCTAAATAACCCAGGAGATGCCACGCTGCTGGGACACGCAGCGCCATCTAGTCTTAAACTAAGCCGAAGCTTGACTAGTACCCATACTAAACAAAAACAACGGATATACTTATTTAGATACTTTTTTTTTGTAAATAAATACATATTATTATAAGTAATAAACGCCCAGACCAATACAGACATGTTCATGAACACAAATTCTTGTACTGTGCAGGAATCAAACCCACGATCTATGGCTCAGAGGGCAGAGGTCACTACCAAATGAGCCATCGAGTCAGTCAGTCAACAATCAAATTTATATTAAAATGGAGAAAAACATCTTCGTATAATTGTTGCTTGGGATAATTATTATTGTTAGTTAATTAACAATGATTATTATTGACATTATTAACTCTTAACAACAATATATGGCGTAATTAAATTTATTGTTGCAGGATATCCTAAATTAGTTTTTAGCACTAATTAATTCTGTTATGTGCTAAAATAACTCCGATTTCCTGTACTGACCTGTACTGTATAAATGAAATATGATTAATAAAAATAATAAGCCATTGTGTTTGCATTAATTAGAACAGAGAAATCGATTTTATTATTGTTATGAATGATGAAATTACAAGTAAGTATCATTATATGCAAAATTTTGCAAATAGTAAGCGTAATAAGTTGTTGACTTTAAGCATGAAATTTTGGTATCACTTTAAGCATTATCTGTTTGATTGTAAACCCTTGTGTACCAGAATAATAAATTGTGTAGGTACCTATATCTCAATTTCAATTAATAGTTAAAAACATAAAACATTTTATTGGGTATCCATTAAATTTTATTTTGTAATCTATAAAACTTTTTTTGTTTTCTTATACCTTGATGTCAGAATATTTTTTTTATTAAAATCATAAAATTTACTCTAATTTTAGCCATCGTATTCCTTATTTAAACAGGAAAATTCTATTTCATTAAGTTTAATTTGTATATCAAGTAATAAGTAAATATATCAAGTACCTCGAAAGCGCGTGTGATAATAATAGACAAAGACACGTTCCTATGTGATAATATGAGAGATGAAGCTCTTAGAAACCGATGTTAATCGATAGCTGTAAATGTATATCTGTAAATGTATATCTGTAAATGTCGACGATAAATATTAATTTACATCCGATTCTTAACATTTAGAAGGCCAATTAGTAAACACAGTAATAAATCATCCTCAAAACCTGAGATCTGTTTCCAAAGTATTACAGTCTCTGTTGTGTAAATCCTGTTCCTTGTCTGATATAGTGGACTGAAAATTTTCGGTCGCTAGTGTTGTAACAATCGTCCTATGACGATGGGACGTCCCATTGCTAATGTTTTAAAAAGAATGCGTCCCATCTACAGATTCCTAAAAGAAGAAAAGTACATATAAGATATTTCGCTTATAATTCTTTTCTGAAGTTCGGTTAATATAAATCTGTTAAAGAACGGATTTGGAAAGTCTATTTCATAATAACGTATTATATTTTTACTTTTGTTAGCAATGCATGTTAATACTCGCAATGGTAATTTAAAAGCCAATTTTAATCATACATGTTAAAGCGGAGGATGTTGTTATACTTACTCGTATGTACTTGAAAGTAAAGACTGGTGACTTCTAGACATCTAGAATCTTAGAATAATTCTGATATACAATTCAAATTGAGTGGCGTAAATGTCATATAAGTATACGGACTGAATGTAAAATGATGTCTGATGTGTGAAAGTATGCTAAGTGTATCACACTTGATGCGTGAGTGAGTACTCGTTTATAGGAAAAAAAACCGGCCAAGTGCGAGTCGGACTCTCGCACGTAGGGTTCCGTACCACTATACAGCTAAATCAATGTTTTTCTTTACGTTTTATTATATTGGAGTTAATTAAATGAAAAAGTTAGGTAATTTGATTTATGACGTTTAAAAAAAAACTACTGGTTAGATTTCATTCAAACTAAATTTCGTTAGTAGTTTTTATAGTAATACACATGATATATTTTTTTCAGTTTTATCATGCCCATATTTTAGAAGTTACGGGGGGGGGGACACTCATTTTACCACTTTGGAAGAGTCTCTCGCGCAAACTATTCAGTTTAAAAAAAAATGATGTTAGTAACCTCAACATCATTTTCAAATACCTATCCATAGATACCCCACACGTATAGGTTCGATGAAAAAAAAAATTTCAGTTTCAGTTCTATGTATGGGGAACCCCAAAAATTTTGGATTTTTTTCTGATTTTATTTTAAAATCTTAATGCGGTTCACAGAATACATCTACGTATTATTACAAATTTCAATAATGTAGCTCTTATAGTTTCGGAATAAATTGGCTGTGACATACGGACGGACAGACAGACAGACAGACAGACAGACAGACAGACAGACAGACAGACAGACAGACATGACGAATCTATAAGGGTCCCGTTTTTGCCATTTTGGCTACGGAACCCTAAAAAATCACAAGATACGCACACGCTATGCGCTTAACTCTACTTATATACCTACGCACGTCTGTAATAAAATTAAGAATCTATAGTTAGAAATCTTATACATACTTGCAGATTACTTCTACTTTATAAAAATACAGTTCTTTGTTACACATGACATACAAAGAAAGTTATTGTTACCTTAAGATTATTATAATAAAATCTGACATCATTATAAAACAATGCTATGTCCGTCAAATGACGTTGGTCTCTACAACTTTGATTAAATAAACAGTTCTTCACTCTATATCAACTGGTATTCTGTAGTCCCACAAATTATATCTGTCCTACAAACCGACTGTCCCTTAAACATTAGTGGGACACAAATCTGTTGGCAAACAAACTGATTGCGCTGAAAACCGGATGACCCTCAAATCGGTCGTTTCACAAAAACTTTGTTCCGCAAATCGGTTGTCCCGCAAACCGATTGTCCCAAAAAATCCTTTTGCCACGCCTATTCCGATGCGTATAAAGGCGTTCATAAATAGCGGATCTGCCGGGATTCGCGAAACAATACGGACACGATCCTGGATCAATGCGAATAAACATGGCTGCTTTTGCATAAACGAGGGGATGGCAAAGGTTGAATACATCACTATGTAGAGGCTTATATCAATCACTATCGTTATCGGCTACAGGTTTTTCTTATTGAAGGATTATGTTAGGACGATATCATCATCATTATCAGCCTATCGCAGTCCACTGCTGGACATAGGCGTCTCCAGTTGCTCGCCGCTTAGGGCAAACATCCGAAGGATATACCCATAATACGAGTAGTCACACTGGTCAGGCGGGTTGGCGATAGCAGGGCGTAGCTCCTCGCTCCGGTGACGCTGCTGCCTGTCATAGGCCTGTAGTATTTAGCTACGCCTTTAATTGTAATGGTTATACCGCCACCAGTCGGTTGCCAGCGCCTCGTTTGTTATTCGGCAGGATGCATCACGGGCAGGTGAGGTTGGTTAAGACGATATACCTACATAATACAATTTATTAGGGCCATAATACCATGATACCTACATGTAAAGAAAAAGAACAAATGAACAGCCCGATGGCTCATTTGGTAGAGACCTCTGCCTTCTGAGCCAAGCGCTGTGGGTTCGATCCCCGCACAGTACAAATATTTGTATGCATCAACATGGCTGTTTGTATTGGTCTGAGTGTTTGTATGTAAAATATGTAGGTATTTATTTTTAAAAATCTAAATAAGTTTATCAGTTGTCTGTACCCGTAGTACAAGCTTCGGCTTAGTTTGGGGCTAGGGGCGATGTGTGGCCCAGAGTAGCATGTTTTGGGTTATTTATAAAATTTTTAAAGATGATGAATATAAGTAAAGAACAAAATCTCCGCCGTAAAAAAGGGTAACTAAGGCCTTAGCACCCTAGTTTAGGGAAGACTCGGGCCCAAGCCGGGTACATAAAGTAAGTAAATCAGAGTAATGTGTATTCCTTTCCATGACATTGAAACAATAACACAAACTAATTATTCCATTACCTAGAATAAAAGTAGTAATTAATTAGATATTAATGAAAAGGTTAAGTAATTGTTTCCTGAGTCATTCTAATTGACTATTATGCTTGTCCTTATAGCAAATCAAGTTTTACAGTTTAGCGTCACCGGAGCGAGTAGCTACGCCCTGCGATCGCCAACCTGATCGATTATGTAGAGTCGGATTATATTATACTAGCTGTGCTCGCGACTTCGTCCGCGTAGATTAGTTATTTTTTCCCCGTTTTTTTTTACATTTTCTATTATTTCTTCGCTCCTAATAGTTGCAGCGTGATGTTATATAGCCTAACTAAAGCCTTCCTCGATAAATTCCTGGTCTATTCAACACAAAAAGAATTTTTCAATTCGGACCAGTAGTTCCTGAGATTAGCGCGTTCAAACAAACAAACAAACTCTTCAGCTTTATAATATTAGTTAAGATCGGAGAAATTTTTTGGTTGGTCCAATGGTCGACTAGTAGAGAATGCTATTACGGTTAATTTTCTTAATGTCTAATTTATTTGCGTTAACTTGAACTTCATGTAGGTAATGTGTTTGCTTTTTGTAAAATTAATTCGTTCTTTCTTTCTAAAGTTCGCCATTTGTAGTTTCTTGTGCAATAATGATTAAATGAATAAAAAATCCTATTCCTGTTGGACAAGTCGCCCTCTGAGCCAAGGGTCGTAGGTTCGATTCCCGCACAGTACAAACATTTGTGTTCATGAACATGTCTGTTTGTATTGGTCTGGGTGTTTTCTATGTATAATATAGGTACCTATCAGATGGAGTCTTTTCACTTGTTTCTTATAACACCCAAATCCGAGTCCAATTAGAATAGACTCTACTAAATGGGTCCAACTGAAAATCTTCGATACGACTCTACAATATACCATTAGGGTCCGAAAATAATAAATGCACTATTTGTATTATTATACAACTAAATGCATCAATTGAAAAATCTTTTTTTTTTCAACAGATTATAACCTGTACGCAACACATAACATTATCTATTTAATGGTTATACGTAATGGGTAGGCCACACTAACGTCTTGTGCCCATAAATTTTAGCGCCATAAACTTTTTTATATGATAATCACAGATAAACTCAATATTAAGATCTTAGGGGTCAGCTTATAATGGTTTACTCTAAATTTACGAGCATTACGGTCAAGCTGTTTTAGAACAGCTTATTGTAGACCATTTTAAATTAAGTCTCCATTCATCTTGTCGTTATCATGATTAGTTTTCGTTCAATTTGTCTATTCTTGTTGAATTCAAAGCTATGGTTAAAGGAAGACCTGATTTAGAGGAGAATGCTTAGGGCTCCTTTACGCCATGTGGGGGGAGTGGGCGTGATGTTTGGGAATCATAAGTAACTCCTTTAGAAAAGAAATGGGACCGCTTTAGAATTCCGTCCTTGCTTTCTAGAAGAGTATGCATTAGGCACTAACACACCGTATCCAGGGGGGTGTCGGCATGGTATATGGAACACCTCCCAGAAAGGGAGGGCATGCCCACTAATTCCACCAGTGGGCAGCAACTTCAAGTAGCCTGCAGAGTTCTATCTATTGGTAAAATCTCTGCTTAGACTCTACATACAGTCCAAATTTAAAAAAAAATGCTTTTTTCGCCGCTTTATAGTGACTTAAAATTGATGATAACAATCATGGCATATTTAAATTCAATTTGCCTATTCTAGACTCATCCAAAGCTATGCCGAAGTAAATAAACGCATATATTTATTTTTAATAACATGTATAGAGGTGTACGTTTTCTTGCTAAAAATACTTATAATGGCGCCAAAGTAAAGGAATTCCAAGTAATATATGACTAAAACAATATTCGAAAATGTTAATAATTAACCGTTGATCAAATTTATCCTCCTTTGTAATCAATTTGTTTGTAACAACACGGAAAACTTCAACTAATTTGTATTCAAAGGGATTTATAGGTAAACACGTAGTTGAAAAATAATAATTAATGAAATAAATTGATTATTATACAGTGTTAAACCAAGTAATTATACTTATTTATATAACAAATAGGCATATACGCGATATGTAATTAATTGGTTTGTATTATTTTCCTCAATATTTGGAACGCAGTATTTAAAGCAGGTAACTTGTTATTTCCGAAAACATGGAGTCATTGTTATAAATATGTTGTGATAATTACTTAATAGTGGGATGTAAGGTGGCCTATTATCATTTCGCTCCAAGCCACGCTCACCTGCCCATGGTGCATCTTGTCGAATAACAATCGCGGCTCTGGAAACCGAATTATGGCGATATAATCATCACGTTTGATGGCGTAGCTAAATACCAAAGGCCGATGATAGGTAGCAGCGTCATCGGCGCGAGGAACTACGCCCTGTGATCGCCAAACCGCCTGCCCAATGTGGCGATAATGGGGAAACAATTGGTAAAGCCTCCAGTTGTTTCCCCACTGTGGCGCTCTACTACAGTGGACTGCAATAGGCTGATGATGATTTAAAGCAGGTAACTTGGTATTTCCGAAGACATGCAGTCATTGTTATACTTAAATATGCGCTAATATTAATTAGTTCAACCTTGTAATAGACAGATTTGTTATTGCTAATTGTTTATTAATAATCTTTGTTGCCTAAGCAAGCAATTATAATTACTTACATACCTACCTAATTAATTGTAGTGGTTTAACTAATTTCGTGTGTTAAGAGCGCAAGAATACGAAATAAAATAATTACCTATCATCTATGTAGTTATGTCTAGATAAATCTAATATGATGATGTATATATTAATCTAATCTAATCTAATTATAGGTAATACTGAAATTAAAGCTGCTATAATAATAGTTTAATCAGCACCGCTCTGAGCAAGCAAATTAAAAATAATAATTAATTTACGAGTAAAAGTATTAAATGCAAATGAATTACTCGTAATATTGATATCAAGATAAGCACCCTTGTAAAGGTGAAAAGCGAAAAATATTGATGTCCTTGACTATTACTACCTATATGATGGATATAAGCATCTATGATTGCTAATGAAGCTTGGCAAATTAAAAAAGTAACAAAAAAAATTATCTAGGTAGGTACGCTAATAATTTTCAGTACAATAATAAGTAAATGAAGAAAAATTTATTATAATTCATTTGTGGTATACTTTTAAAATCCCATAAATAATTCATATAAGATCCACGCAAACAAGTAATAAAATAAATCAACTTACGTAAGATATAATGTATTATCTTAAAATCAATAAGTCATCTAACACATAAAACAGTGTCTAACAGTATAAATTAAATAATAATCAATAATAAACATAATTATAGTAACGTTAAGATCATATAATAATGCTATAATCTAAAGACTACAACTACAACTATATAAGAGTAAAAACTAATGACTACATTAGTAAAGTTACTAAACTTTGATGTAGGTTATTTCGTTCTACATATATATGAAAAAGCACTAACATATACATTTATATATGTAGTTACATAATACATATAAAAATACTAAAGGTGTTAATGAAATAATTAATATAGCTGACACACCTACAAATAAGTACACCTTTAGACAACACTACAGAACTAAAAACAACTAGAAATTCCACTGACCTGTTAAGTGTCCTACAGGAAAATGTGACTGGAAGAGGGGTCCGAAGGAAGGCACCACCGAGGGGGGTCCAGGCCAGCCTAAGCCGTGGTAGGCCACCGCCGCCGCCGCCAGCGCACTGAACGGGGTCGGCCTCACCAGTCTCCCCT
The DNA here is from genome assembly GCA_031163375.1 of Conogethes punctiferalis. NCBI lineage: Eukaryota > Metazoa > Arthropoda > Insecta > Lepidoptera > Crambidae > Conogethes > Conogethes punctiferalis. Next base: position 7,069,398 of record CM062098.1, on the reverse strand, counting down.
TATCAGCTGCCGTCCTCTCCTCATCTTCACTATGAGCCCCATTCTGCATTTGCAAATCTTCCACATCTACTATCGAATCTTCCTGATTGACCGAATCTTCATATTCATCATCGGATGAGGTAACAGTCGCAGACGCGTTCAGATTCAAGGGAGGCGTTTGAGAGGACGCCCTCGGTGATCCTCCCGGCAACTCCGGCTGGGCCGACGGGGACTGCCTCAGAGGGGACTCGGGTATCGTCCTGTGGTGTCTGATCATCTCCGCTGTCTCGTTCCCCTTCGTATCAGCTAGGATCGACGCCACACTGAAGCTGATCCTCGACGCCTTAGGCGGCTCCGTCGCCTCCGCCGGGCTGCTAGGGTACCTCGACACGCTCTGTATCGCCATGTTTGTCACTTCTTTGTCCTCGAAACTTGGTTTCTTTAACATTGAACGCTTAGTTCCATTAGCACAGTTCACTTGCCGCGAGATCGTGTACGCATGCGAGCGCTGTCGGAGGTGGACTGGCGGCGGTGGAGCGTAGGGGAGCCTGCTGCCGTCTCGCAGGCGTGGCTTCAAAGTGCTCCGCCTACGAAATGAAGCTGTCCCGCTCAGCCAATCGACCGTTCTCTCCCGAATTGATCCGCGAGGGGGGAGGGGGGAGCGATTTAGCACGCTCTTATCTCGTTAGTCTCCTTTGTGATACTCGATTTTTTTTTGTAGGAATCAAAAACATAATTACCTTTTGTAGGGGTTCGCGCGTTTTTGATCGCGCAGTTTATGTCCGCCACTGAGGTATAAAGTATAAAAATATAATGAGGAGCGGTGAATGCCGCTTGTTGGAAATCCTTTTGAGTCGAGTTCGCTTTGAGAGATTAGTGTCGGGCCCGAGTTTCGGCTGAGATCCGTTTCAAATTAGTGCCTGCTGATTTGCGACTGGGGTAATTATTTATTATTGTGATTTAGTTGGATTTGTCGCGCTCTATCGCGTCAACGGTCGTTTTGGCCAATGATTTATCGTGTTATTTTGATAGGTCGGTACACCTTCTGGGGAATTTATAGTGTTATTCGTTCTGTGTATCCACCTACAGCAGATTTAAGCAGTTATTCTACCATTTTTGGGGTGTTAGGTCGTATTATGTCTTTCCGGATTGTTGTCTACCTTTAGTATAACAATGTTTTACGCATGAACTTTAATTAATTTGGCGTAACTGAAATTAATTATTTACCATTTTTTTGTTAACTGTCGGTCTTCGGTGTAGGTCATTAATAGTGCAAGCTTTTCACAATGACTACTTTATTGGCTTGATTTAATGGGCGTTCTTTCCAATAAAAAACCGAGGTAAATAAACTTATCCAGCGTTTACATTTGTTTATTGAGTTTAGGTTGAGCTATATTTTTGGAATATATGTAAAATATGCAGGTACTTACTTTATTTACTACTTTGCATCAATAAATCATTGAATTAGTATGTAAAAATCCCCGCATGGTCTTAGTCTTTGCTATGTAGGTATAATATGTATTTACAAAAAACGTATACAAGTAGGTAGGTAATTTTATCACTTGTCTAGTAACCATAGTACTTTGGTTTAATTTGGGACTAGATGGCGCTGTGTGGCCCAGGGTGGTATGTCTTGGTACATTTATTTATCGCTACAAAGCGAATAATGTCAAAATCGCAAAAAGTCAAAAGCGCAAAATACTAATGTTCTTGTAATTTGCGCTTTTGACATTCTGCATTTATACCAACTCGTAACTCTTTCAGGTACCTACATCACCTCAATTTATTATCCACATTAACCAACGTTTAAAAAACAAAGACTAATGCAATCGATACATCAGAAGACTCTGTAAAACCCATTAAAACCCTTCGTTTAAACACTCAACTCAAAAATAACTCCCTATCACTTCACACTCGGGTACACCACCGAAATAGCCAAATATTGGGGAGTCTGAAGCCACCCTAACATCTGACTGGGGTCCCGATTTACCCCAAATATACCCGTCCCTGTCACTCATATGAGCCCATCCTTTACTACCATAGATAGTGGTACTAAATAGGTATTTAGTATTCGGAAGGGAAGACTGTTAATTATGTGGGGTGAGAAGAAAAATAGTAAACGATACTGCTGTTTTCATGAGTCTTATCTTTATTGCAATAAGGTTTAGTTTAGAATATTTGTTTTAATATGAGTTGGTAATGGCCTGGGATTGACTGGTGTTTGGTTTCCCGTATTAAATGGAAGGAAGATGTGATATAAATACAATATTATTAATTATGGACGCTCCATTGGTTCCGATGTAACGGGAAGATTTATTGAGACTTAATATGTTTAACGTATGGGAGTATGAAAACGTTTGTTGTCAATATTTTTTTTTTTTTTTTTTTTTTTTTTTTTTTTTTTTTTTTTTTTTTTATAGTGGCTCGACATAATGGCTTCCCTACACCTGATGGAAAGCGAAAGAGAAGCCCAAGTCGCTGTGACAACGGGCAAGTAACTGGTCAGTTACCTGTCAGTTGCCACCGCCATGCCGGCCCAACCCTAACCCCCCACGAGCTCCGGAAACCCTACTCACCGGCAGAAACACGACCCAGAGGTCATTTGACTGCGGTATTCTATAGGGTGGAGGTCCTTCCCCGGACGGGCGGCTCAATTCGAGCGAAGATTCGCTATGCCCTACCTCTCTTAATATTTATTAATGCTATAATATTTACGGCTTATCAATAGAAACGTCTGTTAACTGAAATGTGTATGCGTTAAGGAATCCTTTATTCGTTTGAACAAGTGTTTCAAAAATAATGCTAACGCAATAGGGATGATTCCGGGGTCAAAATAATTACAATATATTTAAAAAAAATCGCATAATTTTTTTTAATAAGTGTTTTTTTATTTTTTAACAATCTCAAAGACGGACTGATTACTTTTTTTTCGGCACCATGCCCATTGTTTGTAATTTGTTTTTTACGAAGAAGAAGAACTCTTTAGATAATTTTTGGTTTATTTAGCTACTTAAGCTGACTAAAAGTAAAGAAATATTGGTAATTTTGAAACACAAATTTTGTCTAATTGAAACTATAGCATTTAGATTTTCGAGTTTAACAAAGAAGTCTTACATTATCGCTATACAAATAGAATACATAAGTAAATTGATATGCTAACAGTACAAAGGTTTACTGTTTTTATTGTTTTTTTTTTTCGTAATTATGGCGATTACATCAGTGCCGAATAATCTGAGCTTCATAAAATTGTACTTACTTAGACGGTAAAACCTAAACGAGGCTTGGTCTGTTTCAATAAAACAAAAATCTGTATAGAGCCTCTTTTCCAATGTTTTCTGGCTGCCTTTTCCTTGTCGTTTTTAAGCACCTAATTAGGCAAACACTTTTTGTTCCCACCAAAACACTGGCCATATGTGAGTCAAAGAAATTAGTCCACCCTACAAATGATTTGGAATACGCCAAAGGTCCAAATATGGCACCACTGAGGCATTTCGAGAATTTGAATGTATGATTTAAGGCGCTTTGCGTCAGCAAAAAATAGGAAGTCAATAATTAGCGGGATGGTTTGAATGCGGTTTTGAAAGATGCTTCATAATTTAAAAACATTCTAACACAAATTAACCTTTTATATTTTTTTCAACACAATTTAATCTTTTTTTTAATTGGTATGTTGGTTTTCGTACAAATTGCCAGTGTTTCATGAACGCGGATTATACGGTTCTGAGTTTTTCCCATTTTCCGGCTTACCTATAGCAACTATGAAACAATTATCATTTGTCAATCTATCATTTAGATTTATTATAGGCTTTTTTTAATTTCGTGTGGATACAACTTTGTGCTTGTAAAATCTCTACTTTTTTAATATACCTTGCCTACGGGGCACTTTCATTATGCCTATTTCCGCTCGGATTAAAAAACTGTCAAAGAAGTTGCGAGAATATTTCCAAATCCATGTATACTTATGTAAGAAGAAGGCATCGTGGTTATGAAGAAAGTAAAAAGAATACTAAGCAATATATTATTTTATTTTTAAACAGTGCAATAATCCACCAATGTTAGAAGTATTTTATTTTAAATTTTAAAGAAACTAATATAAACTATATATATTCTTTCAACCATAAAATTAATTTTTGTTTGGCATTGGTTTTTTGTTAAATATTCTATTGAACAATATTTACATACCTAAAATTAAAGTCTAAGTTATAATGATAACTCCTCCATAAACCAATGTAACAACACTAACAACCAATCTATTAAACAAAACGAATGATCTAAAAATAAATCTCGAGGGCTCAAAAACTTTTAATGACATTTCTCATAAAAACATCAACAGAGAAGTTTAAACGAAGTTACATATCTACACGAGTTAAAATTAATGATCATAAATCAAATTCTGAGAAGACGTTTGTCACAAGATGAGATGAACCAAGGAACCGGAGGCTAGGAATATACAGGAATTTTAACAGAAATAGATAGATTAGATAGATATTCTTTATTGCACAAAACACAGTATAAATACAGTAAAGGTGATACAGACATGTTGTGGAACAATCTGGCGGTCTTATCGCTACTGAGCGATCTCTTCCAGACAACCTTCAGGTAGAGGAAGTGTAATTTTCTGAAGAGAGGGGCAACGTCGTGCAAACTGTTTCAACAAATATACATATAGTTAGATAGTTAAGTAGATTCATTCGAGTAGACTTATCTACACACACACACACACACAAAAAAAAAACTTACTCGTAGATTTGTTGAAAAATTTACGCGTTCTTATCACTACAAGCGATCTCTTGCAAACAATCTTTGGTTATGAAAAAGCAAGATAGAAAAAGCAGGGTGGTTTAGCTTATACGATATATAAGAATTTTTCACCCAGATGAAGCACAGATGAGAATCGGTTGGTGTGATGTAAACAATGCCCTAATCCATTCCATGGCCTAATGATTAAGGCTTTAACCGACTGGTGGCGGTTTAACTATCACGATTGAAGGCGTAGCTAAATACCACGGGCTAACGACGGCTTTCAGCGTCACTGGAGCGAGGAGTAGGTAAAACCAACAGATGTTTGCCCTAAGTGACGAACAAGTGGAGAAGCCTATGTCCAGCAGTGGACTACGATAGCCTGATGAAGATGTGTAAAGTTAGACAAATACACAAAATTAGTATCGTTGTCACATAAAAAGAAATAGCATAAAATAAGAGTGTTTGCTAACATAATATATCTATACCATTATCTACCGGATACATTACTTATGAGCCGACAGAAATTTCTCACGAGCCCTCACACTTATCAAAACGCCTTTCAAAACAATTTATAAACATTATCTCACCGTATTTCCTGAATCTTCTAATTTGCAATCTTGTCCGACCAGCGTAACCGTTAGTACTATAGACAATTTGTAAACCTCTAACGAGGCTCATATTACGGCGACCATAAATCATAGACTTTTTTCTAAAGACAAAAACGTGAGCGGCAAAGCTACTGCTAATTGACGTTTTCCTAGTTATATTAGCTACCGTTGCCATAGACATAAAAAGTCTATGGTAATTACAAGTATTTAAAGCATTAGAAATTATTACCATAGTGGGAAAACATGGCTGTATCTCTTAATCTAATTGCTCAGTTTAGAGCTAATATATTCAGTAAGCAATTTTATCTTCATCAACAGCTCATATCATTCGACTTAAGCCTACGCTAAACTAGGGTGTTGTCCAGATATGGTGGACGTCAAACAACCTTATTCCTTGGTTTCTGTATTTAAAAAGGACCACACCATCTCATCCCATGGGTATCATACAAGATAACTTAGGTAATATCAGAAAATGGGCAGCAGAAGTTACCTGGGCACAAATAAAACCTACTTCTTCTTCCGCCCCTATTCCCGTTATCTGGGGTCGGGTCTCCTCACTCTACGGCGCCAGGTTGATCTGTCCTGGGTTGTCGGTTTTGGCAATTGGGCTTACTTAAGGTCTCTTTCGATATTTGACCACCAGGTCGAGGGCGGGCGTCCTCTACCTCTCTTTTACAAATAAAACCTACTAGCGGTCACCAAACCGTTTGCCAAGCGGGGTGATTAAAGCTAGGCTTCTCAAATAGCAATTGTCATTGCAGGAGGCCAATATCTAGTACTTAACGGACGTTTGAAGGCTGATTATGATGATGATAATAGGTACATAGTAATATAGACCATTTGAAAAAGAAAATCATCATCATCATATTCCCTGTATAATTTTAAGAGTCTATCGCCGTGGCGCCTGTGCCACGGCAATAGCTGAGCGGGGGACCTGTTTGGTACACATTAGGATTTAATGTTAGTTCTTAAGTTAATGTAAGTACCAAATAAACGTTAATCTATTCTATTCTATATTCTAAAATAACGTTATATTTTATCTAGAAGTCATACTTAACTCTTAGTAGGTGTCCACAAAGATTAATGAAAAAAAAACATCCCACTGAATCCATAGAAGTTCCGAGTGAGAATATACTGATATCTCGATTCTGTTCGTATAATATACCACTTACCTCTTACAACATAAATCGCAGTTTAATATTATCACAAATACTTTTTTCTCTTTACCAGATAACGAGTCAACGAATGATATCGGCAATTAGACACACACAGACTGCATTACCATAATTATACCATTAGCTTCCTAAGGAAGGACATCTGATACCGAATAGTGGAAACGTCGAGAGAATACTGCCTAATAGAGGGGTAACTCCATTAAGGCAGGCTTGTTACGTAACTTTAGAATCAATACGGATGATGACAAGGTATGAAAATGAAGAAAATAATTAGTCTGTCTCTTAGATAATAAAAAAATATAAGACCCGTATTTTTTGTTTTGTCGAAATAACAAGAAAATACTTAGATATAGCGCATTAAAGTTACGGAGTGGGGGCTAACTACGTCACGTTAGAGTATATTTTGTACTCTAACGTGACGTCATGTGACATTTAAAATCAATGTATCTTCGTAAGTTTTTGAACAAGAGGCAAAATAAAAAATACGTATCCAATATTTTTCATTAATCTATCTGATGGACATTAAATTATTTTTTAGTCATCATCCCAATTGAAAACATGATAGGTACCTAAGTTTGGGCTCGATGAGAGACGTTGAGACTTGGAACAAAAAGAAGAGAAAAAAGCCTCTTGAAAATTTAATTCGTATATTCTCCTAATGTCAACTTCTATTTGACTGTCGCGTACCTACTTAAAAATTAGGTTGTGTTTAGTTAGCTGGTTTTCATCTAGTTTTTCTACAACTCTGCAAATAACACCAGTATTTATCGTATTTTTAGGCCTGGAACATATAGTATTTGAATCCGTCTATTTTTGTTGTAAGTGACTTTCTTTTCATCATCTGAGTTAGCAGTAAAACGTCTGAACTGCTCTGAATAGTAACTCTCTTTTAGCCCTAACTTCATGTGGGTCAATGTCTTGAACAACTGCTGTTGCAGACTACCTTGGTATAAGATTTTAAATGCGTTCCATTACAATAAAAACTCATATAAATAGGACTGATACTCGTACGCAACATTCATAGATATTTGCGTTCATAGCTGTTTTTAATCAATCAACAGCCTTTGTCCGTCCGTCCTTGTTTTGCTTTGCTGGCACAAAATATTTTATTTTACAATTGTAACCTTTCTTTGAATAAATTAAGCCAAGAAAGGGTATTGTTAGAAAACTCACTAGTACCATAAATAGGTATACCATGTACCATAATTAAATTCATTTTCATACTAAAATTATCAGCATCATTAGTCCAGAAGATGATAACAAAAGTAGATTACTTTGAGTACTCAATTCCCAAAGGTTAATTTATTCCACTTAACCATTCTGTAATGATTTCTTACTCCTTCGACGTTCACTACACCTTAATTATATCGTTTCTGTAGAGGTTTAACTGCTCTCATGTGTTCGTACTTCACTAGCAATTAAGTTTCACTGGAAGAAACAACGACACATTTGGTTCTGTGACACCATTACTGTAACCTGAAATGTATCTTACGCAGTTTGAAATAGGGTTGGAATGGAATTTATTTTAATGAATTCTCTCGCTGAGTTATGTTCTCGGTTAATTTGGCTTGGAAGGAAATATTTTCGTGGTCGATTCTATTTTGACATTAGTGTTAATCGGCCGCAGGTGCTCTTTGGTATTCCTGGAATGTGTTACTGATACTTTTGAGTAGGCTGACATTTATCATTACTTGTAGTTTTTGTCGCTGCATATATTCGGTTATGGTAAGTGTAACTGTGATGGGTAGGAGCGATATTTCCTGTATCTTTGTAAGATGATGCCTTCAATACTTTTGAATTGCAATTAATCAGGAACCCTTATTGAAAAAAAAAACTATTGAAATATTTCCTTCCATATTCGGAAACTTTGAACAAACGTCATTCAAATTGATATTACTTGCACTAGACTACCTATATAATGTCGACTTTGAATCAACATCGAGGAAGTTGCCGAGAGATCTTTCCGAACGCATTTGTGCTCACGTATTTTGTCGACTACTTTATTTGGTATTTAAAACCGTCAACTTTCACCTTCGTATTCCATAAAAGCAAATCTATGCGAACATCTTTCTCGGTAAAATTAATTGTGATCGCTCCCAGCTACCGTCGATTCAATGTCAACGCCTCGACAAAACAGCGGCCGGTCCCATTCAACAGTTTCACGAACTGTTTAAAAATTCACCACTATCGCTCGGCCATCTTGGTGGCCCAAGGTGTGCTGTCACCACAGGCGTGGTCCCGCAAAAACTGCTCATTTGTTCGATTCAACCACGGAATCTTAATCGACGAGATAAAAAACTTTTTGTTACCAAACCTCGCTCGTTCCGCGAACTAGCCCTTTATCGTTCCAATTAAAATTGCAAACTCAAGATGGCGGTTCGCGGGCGCCATTTTGGTGATGCGCAAAAACTGCTCGATTGTTTCACGGTCTTTAGCTGAGAATTTGTTACAATTATACGTCAATGCGTGCCTTATTCGAGTCATCGTAATTGTTATTTGTGTATTCGTACCTTTATTCTTTGTATTTATTCTCGCTCTTCGCCTAAATGTGTAGTTTTCTTTTATCCATTTCAAATAAAGTAAGTAGCTGTACCTTTATTTAGTTCTCTCACTATTGAAGAATTGGTATCTTTTGAATGGTGTAGCCTTTTATCAGGACCAGTGAGTCCAATACCTACATGTAGCACTAATTAATCCACCTTTTACAGTCAAATTTCCCCACAAAATGTAAATGGCTAATGCACTCTATGCAGTGGACTCTTAGTTGAAAATTGTTTAGAAAATTTTTACAGTATCTGTCATATGAGAAACAGATTGATGACTGGCCATCTGTACCTACATTTGGTTTTCTTTTAAACCTATATGGATAAGTATGTGCCAGTATTATTATAACAAACCAATAATAAAAGGTATCTACGTACCTATATATCTATGAACCGTAACAGTAAAAAAGGCTTTGATAAATCTTCTTCTAAAATAAAAACATATTCTATGGCTCTATTTTCTTTGTGCGGATTTTCCGCTAGTTTTCTTGCTTGTTAAAGTTGCATTTGAGATAACAAGATTTATAATACACTTCTTCTAATACAAAGGAGTTTTAAGTATAATTTCTATTATTTATTGACAGACTCGGTGGCTCATTTGGTAGTGACCTCTGCCCTCTGAGCCAAGGGTCGTGGGTTCGATTCCCGCACAGTACAAACATTTGTGTTCATGAACATGTTTGTTTGTATTGGTCTGGGTGTTTTCTATGTATAATATGTATTTATTTACAAAAAAAAAAACATCTATGTAAGTTTATCAGTTGTCTAGTACCCATAGTACAAGCTTCGGCTTAGTTTGGGGCTAGGTGGCGCTGCGTGGCCCAGCGTGGCATGTCTTAGGTTATTTATTTATTTATTTATTATTTTGTAATGTACCTAAAGGTCACAGTTTGAATACTGAGCTGAATGCAATAATTTATTGAGAGTTTTATACTGTCTTTGAACACTATGGGTGTACCTACTAGACACAACTACATCTCTTTCAAGTTGTACGGACGGGCCCTACTGCGGCGTGGAGTACCTACATTATACTAAAATTATCAAACACTAGCTGTGCCGGCGGCGTAGCATTTTGGATAGTTATTTTGAAAATATATTTCATGTACAGAATTGACTTCTCTACAGATATATTATAAGTATAGATAGAAGATGTCTATAGGTCATTTCTAATAAGTGACAACTAAAAGTCTGCATTGTTTCAATGTTTCACACCGACTGCAGATTTCACGGCCCATAACCATCAGAAGCTGTTAGAGGCGTATCTGCCATTCATTACAACGAGTTCTTTCATTGTGATAACTGGACAATGGGTTGGCTATTCGAAAATTGTTACGCGTAATTTGTAATGAGTATGTTATTCATAAAATTTGCAATTTTGTTCTTCATTGTTCTTGGGTTTTGTGACTGTGCTTCGCTTTTGAAACATTAATGAACTACAAATCGTCCCTTATATAACAACAACGCATAAATAAGCTTTTACCAACTTTACTTGACACTGCTTGTCGAATTATGCCTTCTGATTGGCTGAAAACTATATCATGTGACCAATGTTTAGACGTGTAATGAACAGCTCTATCTATACTGTCTACATTTCTACACTAATATTATAAAGAGGAAAGATTTGTATTTTTGTATGTAATGAATAAACTCAAAAAATACTGGACTGATTTTAATAATTCTTTTTTTAATAGAAAGCTACATTATCACTGAGTAACATAGGCTATATTTAGTTTAAAAATGTTCATCTGAAACACCCGAAGAGAAGCGAGGGCGAGTCGCTAGTTCTTTATATGGAACGAAATGTTTTAGTAAATGAATTTCGTCTTGATAGGCTTACCTCTATATAAGTTTTCTTTTTATATTGGCTCAGCATACTTCCTTTCCCCTGGCAGAAAAATAAAAAAAAATTATAAAATAACTTTTGTTTTCACATCTTACATGTTGGTTCAAAAGTAACAAATGCGATCGTGTCCGCGTCATAGATACCTATTGAAGATCAAAGGACCAATTTTAGAGCATTTCATTCCGAGGCGAAACTTCCAATATGACAAGGCTAACGTCATCACCCGTTAATAGAACTTTTGAACACAGATTGTCCAAAAGATCTTCAAATAGCAGAATTTTTATGACCGTCTCAATATTTCACGGCAAATCGCTTGCCTAAGACATGGGGCGTGCCCACCATTCATTAGGCCATTGTGGTCTCAGAGCTGTTTGTGATCGCCGCGGTGTCTCGTACGCTATCGGTTGGCTATTCCAAAATTGTTATGGTGTAGTAAACGCAAAGAGTGGAGATAAATTTCTAAGAATTGGTTGTTGTTAGACAGTACTTTCGAATAGTATCAAGTGATTTTAAGTAGCCGCAGAATGTTTGAAGAAGTTTATATTAATATTATTTTATATAAAATTGTTTTCTGATGCAGCAGCTGAAGCAGCTGTTACACCATTATTCGAGTAGGTATTTGGCATACTCTATCATTTGAAGCTTGTGTTTGAAGACTTTTATCATTGTATGTATGAAAAATAGTGCGATTTATGTACAGAGGACTACCCTTATCTGACAAATTTTTGATGTTTGTTGTTTAAGAGAAGGGCATAGCATAGCGAATCCTTGCTCGAATTGAGCTGCCCGTCTGGGGAAGTACCTCCACCCTATAGAATACCGCAGCCAAATGACCTCCGGGTCGTGTTTCTGGCGGTGAGTAGGATTTCCGGAGCTCGTGGGGGGCTAGGGTTGGGCCGGCATGGCAGTGACAACCGAGAGGTAACTGACCTGTTACTTGCCAGTTGTCACAGCGACTTGGGCTTCTCTTTCGCTTTCCATCAGGCGTAGGGAAGCCATTACGTCGAGCTACTATAAAAAAAAGATTTTTTGGGAAACAAAAAATCTAGAAGAAACATTTAAGTAAGCCTAGTTAAAAATGATTAGGGTACCTAAATATTACAATAATATCTGTCAGCAGAGGTGTAGATTTGCGGCTAGCCGCCTGTATCCGATACCTAAAACTGCGTTTTAATCCAAGACGTTTGATCTCATATAATCTATTAGCTAACACTTTATCGAGACAATCTATTGCCTCCATAAAGATTTTCCAAAACAATCATTACCTAACAAAAAACCAACGATTTATCTCGAATCTTCACTTATACTACAGCGCAGCGGTCAAACCAAAGCTATGACAAGCCACATGGCGCCTGCCATGAAATATGACGTCGTATGAGGTCCTCACGCCTCCATTGACGGTCTGCCGAAAGTGAACAGATGGCCGAATTATGCGCTCCATAGTAGCCCATTATGGTCGATGAATAGCGTTGAAGTTGATTTCACTTCTGTGTTTGAAAAAGTGAAGCGAATTGGTTAAAGTCACTTAAGTTAATGTATATTTAGATATTATTTATTAGTTATATGATCTCAGTATAAAATGTGTAATAAATATATATGTACCTTTGTGCATTACTACTACAGCACTTGTTTGAATACCTATTACCGCACCACATTATAGATTTCTGGCACGCCCAATGGTTGACTGGTAGAGAATGCCACACGGCATTCAGTCCGCCATTTGTACCTTCTACGTGCAATAGAGGTTAAATAAATAAATAATGGATGAAATGTGAGTAAAAGTAGAACCCTCTGCCTGCACGTGTGTTTACAACTTCTTCAATAGTATGGGATCCTTTAGGCGTAAGCGTAAAGATGCATCTTACTGGCCAGTAGGTATAACTGCGGTAACTGACTGGGGACTGAGGTTTCCCGTTCATTGTCAGAGCGACTTGGGCTTCCTTTTCAGCAGGCGAAGGGAATTATGCTAGAGCAATATAAAATTTTATATTTCACACGGATCTTAGACTACAGCCGTAGATGTTTTCTTAATAAAGATTTTATATGTTGAGATTCTTAGACGTCAAATTAGACTAGAATGATTAAAATTGGTAAATTTCGTTTTACTATTTTTATCCTACGCTATAAGTAGACATGATGACTTCTATGAGCACAAACCAATTACTACCTAAAATTTGACGCAAACGACTACTAAATCATAAGCATCCCGTTTCCCAGAAAGCCATTTAACCCTCAAAAGGCAACGGAATTTTAATTGACCCAAAATATTAGGTTCAATTTGGGACATATTACACAAAATTTACGACCGTACTGTCCTTTCCTTTGTAAGTGACCACAAAAGTTATTTTGGTGGTATTTCTTGGTGGTCTTTGTTGTCCCAGTGGCCATATCGAAGTATTGCACATGTGCATTATAAAGCAAATTAGCCCCTTTAGTGCAAAGGCAGGTGATGTCATTGTGCAGGCACGGGCGATTTTTTAAGTTCTATTCAAGTACCCAATGGTTTCTGAAGTAGGTAATAAATATTCGAAGTAGCGACAGTCGTGTAATGAATAACTGTTGCTGAAGCTATTTTATAATAATAGCGCCATAACATTTTAAGGTGAAATTATTTACGAATAGTCAATTTTACCACCGGTTCGGAATGTGGTTTTCCACCGAAAAGAAATCGGCATAAAACTCGTGAAGGTTGCAACAGTATTAAATTCGGTTTTAAATTATTTCCTTTCAGCACTAAGAAAAAGCCTTCGACACCCTGAAATGGAGCAGTATCTGGGATCGGCTGCGTGAAATTGGAGTCCCCGAGAAAATCACAAGCTTAATAAAGGCCATCTACAGGAATTATTCATGTAGGGTAACTCACGACGGCCTTGTCTCGGAAGACATAACGGTCCACGCAGGAGTACGCCAGGGGTGCCTTCTTTCGCCTCTCCTCTTTCTTGTCGTCCTCGATGGCATCATGGTCAGCATCACCAACAGCAAGCGTCGTGGCATAGAGTGGGGACTATCCAACGTTTTGGAAGACTTGGACTATGCCGATGATCTGTGCCTTTTGAGCCATACACGCGCTGACATGCAGGCCAAATTGGACGACCTACAGCGAGAGGCTCTGAGAACGGGACTGAAGATCAACATCCGGAAAACCCAGGAAATGAGATGCGGAGCACCGGGGTCACAGCCGTTGCTCATCGGCACAGAGGGGGTGGAGAGAGTCCACAAATTTACATACCTCGGCAGTGTAGTGTCTGAAACTGGAGGAACCGAGGAGGACATCAGTTCGAGAATTGCTAAGGGAAAAGCAACCTTCGCGCAGCTCCGTCCTGTGTGGCAATCGCGGAGACTGACTAGGAGAATTAAGCTTAGAGTTTTCCGGTCCAACGTTAAGTCTGTGCTGCTATACGGATGTGAGACGTGGAAGGTTACGAAAGACATCTCGCGTCGGCTCCAGGTCTTCATTAACAGCTGTCTTCGCCGCATTCTCGGTGTCTACTGGCCCGAGAAAATCTCCAACGTCGATCTGTGGGAACGATGCGGTGAGGCTCCAATCGACCAGCAGATCAAGCGCCGCAAGTGGAACTGGATTGGCCATACGCTCCGAAGGGACTCTAACCACATACCAAGGCAAGCCCTAGATTGGAATCCCCAAGGAAAGCGAAAACGCGGCCGCCCTAAACAATCCTGGCGGCGGACGGTCACAGCAGAAGCTAAGGAGATAGGAATGACCTGGAGCGAAGTGAAGCGCGGAGCCCAAGACCGTTCGGGATGGCGACGTACTGTGGACGCCCTCTGCCCCATCCAGGGGACTTAGGACATTAAGTCAAGTAAGTCACTAAGTATTTAGAAATGAAAACAACCCAAGGCTGCCTACTGATCCAAGGTGGTGGGTTCAATCCACGCACAATACAAACATTGGTGTACATGAAACTATCTGTTTATATTAGTCTAGTTGTTTGTCAAGTATAATGTTTTCAAATCTTTTTATACAAAAAGTATCTAAGTATTATGTAAGTTTATCAGTTGTAAAGTAAGTAGATACAAGTTTCAGCTTAGTTTGGGATTAATAAATGTCGCTGTCTAATTTATGTAAATTTTGCGTAAAAATACACATTTATTTTCATAATTCCGCCTGTTTTAATATTTTTTTCCTTCTTGCGTAGAGTTTAAAATATCCACCACTTAACTACACATCATCTACCTCTATACACTAGTCAAATAACGATAAGCGATCGCGTCGACGGCTCACCTCGGGTACTTTAGACCCATTACAGGCTCCCTGGCACGTTCTAGGGTTAGGCTCAGGGCATTCTGCGAGTACTGAATGGGTTAACTAAGTCGTTAACCCGTCTGCAGTTTGATTTGAGATGAGGAGAGCTAGAGGTCATGATCGGATTTACAATATCAATCAAAATGTTTGAATAGATAGGTATTCTTTGTAGCCCAAAACACAAACATTACAGTAAAGTACCTAAATTGCTTTAATATAGTATAATTTGTGCTTTTTCTTCAATAGGTAACCTGCAGGTAAAGAAAATCAAGTTTGCTGAAGAATATTACATCCAGACACGGAACAAATATAAATGTTCATCACATGGGAGTTCGTACCAGTTGGGATTACGATCCCTGGTTCGAACAGCAAAGTCATTACCAAATTAGCCACCAAGAGGATCGTAGTAATTGGCAGGGGAAATAAGACATGCATTTCAAGAAGTCCTTTTAAGTTTCAGAATAAAAATAGTTAATTAGTAGTTCCCTCCAAGCCAACCTCACATGCCCGTGGTGCATCCTGCCGAATAACAAACGCGCTAGCAACCGACTGGTAGTGGTATAACCATCTCGAATGAAGGCGTAGCCAACTACCACAGACCGATGACGGGCAGCAGCGTCACCGGAGCGAGAAGCTACGCCCTGCGATCGCCAACCCGCCTGCCCAGCTTGGCGATTATGGGTATATCCTTCAGATGTTTTCCCTAATTGGTGAAGAACTGGAGAGGCCTATATCCAGCAGTGGACTGCAATAGGCTGATGAGGATGAATTAGAAGTTGCGTGTAAAATCGCCAAAAGTGTCGATAGATGGTCTTTTTGGATTTTACGTACGTGAAAAGGCGCGCGCTGGTGACTTTTTGTCACCGTGACAGATATCTCTCTTCTTCTCATTTTTTATGTGCAAAAGAGATGAAACGACTGTCACGGTGACAAAAATTCACCAGTGTAAAAGTACCTAAGTTTAAACATTTCGTTTTCTTAGAATTTTATTTTGCATGAAATTCGCGCATTAAGAATAGCTCTGTTCGCTTCGCGCGAGGCTATCCGGCGCGTGATCTCGCCTTCCTCTAATTTGTAATTACCGCGTTGAAGCAAGCCTATTAAGTTATTATGGCGACAACCCTGTACTTTACTATCCAGCGAGCGATTTACCGGAGATTACGATATAATGTATACGGAGTGGGTTATACAGTGCAGCTTGGTATAGTTATTTTTTAAAATTAATATTCTGACCTTGCTAGTCAATGTTGCAACATCAGCTACCAGAAACGCTTATAAAGAGCTGATATCCAAAACCTATAATGGGGTGTCAGAGAGCGACTCGTCATCTTTTCGCTCCTAGCCACCCTCACGAGGTCCGGCAACCGATTGGTGGCGGTATGACCATCACGATTGAAGGCGTAGTTAAATACAACAGGCTGATGACGGGCAGTAGCATCACCGGCTAGAAACTACGTCCTGCGATCGCCAACCCGCCTGCCCAGCATGGCGATTATGGGTAAAGCCACCAGATGTTAGCCTAAAGTGGCGAATAACTGGAGAATCTTATGTTCAGCAGCGATAGGCTGATGATGATGCTGTTCAAAATCTGGACACCAGATTCGCAAACGAGTGAGTTCCTGCTGGGGAACATCCTCGGTTAGTACCACACACCACAAATCTGCTCATAGGCAGAGACGACGGACTGCTGATAAAAAGAGGGAAAAAATTGAGATTTTTCTTTTTTATAGTGGCTTGACATAATGGCTTCCCTACGTCTTAAGGAAGGCGAAAGAGAAGCCCAAGTCGCTGTAATAATGGGCAGGTAACTAGTCAGTTACATATGTCAGTTGCCACCGCTATGCCGTCCCTACTCTAATCCCCCACGAGCTCCGGAAACCCTACTCAGCGGCAGAATCACGTCCCGGAGGTCACTTGGCTGCGGTATTCTATAGGTGGAGGTCCTTCCCCGGACGGGCGGCTCAATTCGAGCAAAGATTCGCTATGCCCTACCTCTCTTAAAATTTATTTTAATTTTGCTGATTACTTCAGGGCTGGTCACTTTTGGCACTCCTTAATATAAAACATATAAACTTTTCAAAACCACTCGAATTATTCTCTTGGACGCCCTTTAAAACTTGCAAAACAGACAACAAAGCCAGAAAAACAAATAAAAGTCCAACCTCAGGACTTTTAAGTTAGCAACGTGCTAACCTTCTGTCGCACACGACCCTCGTGAGCTCTATTAGAATAACTCCGGTACACTTTGTTGGTGAGCTTAATTAAGCAAGTGACCGGCCACTCTGGCACTCAATAAAGCGCAGTGTGGCTCAGCCATCGTGACCGCTCGCTCGCTCGCTCTAATGAAGTCGTCGGTCGCTCGCACACGGAGCCACGCGCGGGAAACTGTGGAGAACGCTTTAGTGATAGCTAATAAGCGCAGTGTGGACAAACGCCCTAGTATGTATACCTTGGGGTGAGAGCCTTCCGCTCCCCCAACAGTCCGGTGATGATGACAAGGCCGGCCTGGTCATCATCGTAGCCATTTAGGGAAAAAAACAAAAAAAAACGCCCGTGGTGTACCGAATAACAAACGAGGCTCTGGCAACCGACTGGTGGCGGTATAATTAGCGGTGGAAGGCGTAGGTACGAGTACATACAGAGACCGATGACGGGCAGTAGATATGCCCAGTGATGGCATACCACCCTAACTTTTTTTTATAAAAAAAGCGTTCAGGATGACCTCACTCCACCTGATGTTAAGCAATCATGAGGTCCAAATGTTAGGCACATCAAGGCAAACCCAGCGCCTGAAAGCCCACTGAGATGCCGTTTCACGCCCCGCCTAAAGAACCCACGATTGTAAGAGGAGGAAACACATGAGCTGGAAGAGCATTCCTTGACTTAATGGCACTGGGCAGGAACGAGGAACTAAACCTCTTGGTGCGTGTCACTATCACACGGTATGAGATGGCCCTATTCTAAATCTAGAACCCACACGAAAAGTTCTTCTCTTTTGCATTCCATCAAGTGACCGAAGGCTACTATGCTATACTACTATAAAAAAAACCTGTCGAGAGCCATAAGAAGCCGTCTCCACACATATGTAGCCCGCTAGCAACCTCACTGGGTGGCACTTATTACAACTCATTAGAGCCGGGACGCGCACATAACTGCACAAATTATCCCTTTTCACTCTGCCAACGCGGTTCAACGTCTCCAATTGTCTAGATACATCATCATCAGATGGTTGGCGATCCTAGACTGTACGCTTTATGAGGAACTTCTTGCCTCGCGCCTCGGTTTTGTGGAACCAACTTCCTGCGACAGTCTTTCCGACCAGCTACGACTTAGGAACGGAAGAAACGAGCGTATTCCTATTTAAAAGGCCGGCAGCGACCCCAGAACTCGATTTGAGTTGCCATGGGCGGTATCGACTGTTTACCATCAGGCATCACACGTGCTCATCTGCCGCCTTTAAATAAAAAAAAATCATCAGCCTGAAGACGTCCACAGCTGGACATAGGCCTCCCCCAAAGACAATTGGGATGATGACTAAAAAATAATTTAATGTCCATCAGATAGATTAATGAAAAATATTGGATACGTATTTTTTATTTTGCCTCTTGTTCAAAAACTTACGAAGATACATTAATTTTAAATGTCACATGACGTCACGTTAGTTAGAGTACAAAATATTATACTCTAACGTGACGTAGTTAGCTCCCACTCCGTAACTTTAATGCGTTATATCTAAGTATTTTCTTGTTATTTCGACAAAACAAAAAATACGGGTCTTATATTTTTTTATTATCTAAGAGACGGACTAATTATTTTCTTCATTTTCATACCTTGTCATCATCCGTATTGGCTTGTTGCCTTAAAAAATTTAATTAGTCCGTATTTTATAATCTTTAAAAATAAGACACATATTTTTTCTGTATAACTAAGTCTTGACTGGTAGAGAATGCTCCTAGCATTAAGTTTGCCTTTTGTACCACTCTTAGCGGGCGGGTTGGTGACAGCAGTAGGTGTTATTATACCCAGGTAGGTAAATGCAACGTTAGATGAAATTTTCATACCTTACACTAAAACCAGAATTAAGGGCTTATTGTTTCAAGCTCTCATTTGACCAAATCAAATCAAATCAAATAATTTATTTGTCCATTTCTAGTTGCTGGTTAACATACTTTAATGGATCATGAGATAGTGTAAAGACAATATTTCCCACCGAAAGTGTTAATTCGTTGTAAGTACGCCTCTTTAAGTTACTTGTGTGATGTTTTGATTTCAGTCATATTAACAACAATTAAGGAAATTAGAGTAATGGTTTATTCCAATTTGATGCTCGTGAAGTAATAAAAATCATAAAACCGACTAACCCTATTCGCCACTTAGGACCAACATCTAGAGGATATACCCATAATCGCTACGCTGGGCAGGCGGGTTGGCGATCGCAGGGCGCAGCCTCTCGCTCCGGTGACGCTGCTGCCCGTCATCGATCTGTGGTATTTAGCTACGCCTTCAATTGTGATGGTTATACCGCCACCAGTTGGTTGCCAGCGCCTCGTTCGTTGTTTGGCATGATACACCACGGGCAGGTGAGGTTGGTTTGGAGCGAAAAGATGATGGGTCGCTCCCTTACATCCCATGGTATCAGCACAATTCATTGAGGTATTATTATGTTACAGTGCGTTGTCCGTGAATGTTTATCGCATTTAAAATTCCCTCAGCAGTTAAAAAAAACAGTTTGCTAGAATGATGAAATCATAATGAAGCGTGATATCACAATACATGAACTTATATTATTTAAAAATAAATTCTCTCGCCATTACAAATACCGATTCATAGTAAATCAATACTACAATAGTTGAAACTTAATTAAAAACAACAATTAATAAACGTTTGACGTCAAACACCACCTTGGTTCTATCATGAATTGTGGTCAGCTTGAATCATATTTGATTCAACGTTTAATGATTCAATTAAGAACAATTAATTTTAATTTGCTTTTAACCTGACATGTGTTCGCTATTATTAATAATATTGCAAAATTATCCAGACAGATGAATGTTGAATGAACGAATACCTATTGTTTTTGTGTAATACAAAGGAGGTTGTTTGTTTAACCTCAGTTACTTTTTGTTTTACTATTAAATTCACCTACTGCCTACTCACAGGCACGTAATAAATGGGTATAAAATAAATGAACAGAATTACAATCAGTTCGGTTCCTCTTCAAGTTATGAATATCTTACGGTAATTATATTACTTCGATAACCATACTCGGATTAAACTATAGTGATGGTTCCTATGCACCAAAGCGAAATCTCAGTGCTTAGTAAATGAAGTGTCATTGAAATGCTAAGAAAAAAAAACTTCCCTCAAGGGAGACACTGAGAGGTTGCACACAGTCTATAAGCGGCGTTACCTAACCGTTTAACATCAGACATACCGATAGCTCGTCTAAAACAACATAGTCGGCGTTCCTTGATCATTATTTGGGAAAATTACCGGTGTTTGTGTATTCAATAATATGTTTGCTCTGTCGTTTTCACGGTCTATTCCTCCAAAATTCTCCTAAGCAAATGTTGTTGAGTGAATGAGCGAAGCGTAGGCGCCGCTCGGTCCGCGCCGTAATTGCCTAATTGATTGCAATGTGTTCATTCATTAGGCCAAATTACATTAGCGTTATCACGGGTAAACTGGGGACTGTGGACTTGATTTTTGCGTAAACTGTATTGGTTGGCAAATTTGTCTTGCGAAATCCTCTGATCCTAATCTTTCTTACAGTTACGTGGATCGGAGTAGGCTGATAGAATCGCTGCGTTCAGTGTGCGGTGGTTTAGGGCCCACGTCCAATCCAAAAAAATCCAAATCTAAGTGTTTTATAAATAAACTAGCTGTGCCGGCATTCAAACATAGAGATAAAATTTTCTCCCGTTTTCCCAACACTTCCCTTCACTGCTCTGCTCCTATTGATTGTAGCGAGATCAAACGTACACTTTAACCTGCCCAGGAGTACGAAGAATAATTGTCCAAAGTTTCGTTAAAATCCGTTGAGTAGTTTTTTTTTCTATAACAGACAAAAATTTTACTGATTGCATTTTTGGCACCGGTATCGATCACTAATCACTCTCTGATAGTTATTTTGAAAATATATTTCATGTACAGAATTTACTTCTCTACAGATTTATTATGAATAAGTACATAGGTATATTGAAGATAGACATACTTAGTAGATTTTTTGTGATACTATAACGATTAATTCCTGGCAGCTAACAATACATCAATGGAAGACTCAAGAAACGCGGCAAGACGTCAAAGATCTCTCAGTTGAAGGTCGCAGTGCAGTCTGTTTGCTCGGCCGGTCACCGGTCGGGTCTCGCTGTCTCGACAGGCTAATTGCCGTGACGGCTGTGTTGACCGCACGGGAGCCCAAATCTCTTGTACAACACGACGCATGCTCAGGAATTGGACCTTTGTCGTGTAGAGTGCTCAAATATGAAGGAATTAAGAAGTGGTTATGTTTACTGAGATGGTTAAAATTAAAAATTGAAGTAAGTCATCGTAACATTTATAATTTAAGAGAGGTAGGGTACAGCAAATCTTCGCTCGAACTGAGCCACGCGTCCTTGGAAGGACCACCACTCTACAGAATACCGCAACCAAATGACCTCTGCGTCGTGTTTCGCGCGTGGACGGTGAGAAGGTTTCTGAAGCTCGTGGGGGTTAGGGTTGGGCCGGCATGGCGGTGACTGACCAGTTACTTGCCCGTTGTCACAGCGACTTGGGCGTCTCTTTCGCTTTATATCAGGTGTGGAGCAATAGAGAGCTCCCCGGGCGGACCTCGTGCAACATTGTGGTGAGTACACTGTACTGTTAGGCCCCAATGCGTGTGCGCGCCCCCGCACTCACCACTCGGGGTACGAAGGAGAGTCTCAGAGGGCATACGATGCGATGTATGCCCTCCGGCGACGCCCGGGCCGGGGGCGGCGTAGAGCGGGCGCGTCTACTGCAGCCTCACGCTCTCTTTCCGCCGCTTCCTTCTGCGATATCACTGTCTCGCAGAATCCGAGCATCGCTCGCTAGGTCTCCCTCGACGCCGTCATCTGCCGCAAGAGTTGCGGCAGATCTAGGTCCTTTGCGACAGTATTACTAGTGAATCTATTTGCAGAAATAAACTATTTTATTTTTATATATAGTGACGAGGACGGGGCGCCCCCGTATCTTTCTGTCCTAAGTCCATAGCGTTTGCGGTGAGTGCGGCAGGCGGGTGACCGCTGCCAGCGGCTAATTACCGTGACTGAACTAATATTTGATGTCAATTACTCCGCGGAGATTTTTAATTATTACTTGCGAGGAATGCGGGTGGCGCTTAGTTATAAGACTCGCGGTATGACGTATGATGTGTGCTGACTCGGGCTGCTTAAGTCTAGTGGTCGCAGATGCCGCCTTATAAGCGGGAGGTACCGGGTTCGTATCCCGGATCGGGCTAAAACTTTTCTACGGAAAACATCTACGGCTCGACATTGGCCTCCTCCAATAACAAATTCCATTTGGGGGATTTCGACTGGTCCGATGGCTCATTTGGTAGTGACCTCTGTCTTCTGAAACAAGGGCCGTAGGTCGATCCTCGCACAGTACAAACATTTGTGTGCATCAACACGTCTGTATTAGTCTGGGTGTTTTCTATGATAATGTAGGTATTTATTTACGAAAAAAACTGTATTTAAGTATGTTTATCAGTTGTTTAGTACCATAATACCCATAGTAGGGTTATGGCCCAGCGTAGCATGTTCTGGGTTATTTATTTATTACTAGCTGTGCTCGCGACTTCGTCCGCGTGGAATAGTTATTTTTTTCCCCGTTTTTTTTACATTTTCCATTATTTCTTCGCTCCTAATAGTTGCAACGTGATGTTATATAGCCTAAAGCCTTCCTCGATAAATGGTCTATTCAACACAAAAAGAATTTTTCAATTTGGACCAGTAGTTTCTGAGATTAGCGCGTTCAAAGAAACAAACTCTTCAGCTTTATAATATTAGTTAAGATAGGTCCTAGATTCCACCTTACAAACGAGAGGTCTCTCGTCTGTAATTATTACAGGTGAGGTCGGTTTGGAGCGAAATGATGATAGGTCGCTCCCTTACGTCCCGGGCTACAATATTTTCAATTAATGGTCTACTTAATTAATAATGCGATTTCCTTATGTCATTCACATACCTTTTCTTAACTAATATTATAAAGCTGAAGAGTTTGTTTGTTTGTTTGTTTGAACGCGCTAATCTCAGGAACTACTGGTCCGAATTGAAAAATTCTTTTTGTGTTGGATAGACCATTTATCGAGGAAGGCTTTAGGCTATATAACATCACGCTGCAACTATTAGGAGCGAAGAAATAATGGAAAATGTAAAAAAAACGGGGAGAAAATAACTATTCCACGCGGACGAAGTCGCGAGCACAGCTAGTGTATGATAAATCTCACTCATCCTTTGCCCCGTTTGATTGTCTGTGTAAAGGGACATCAATGTTTATACAAACCATGACGTCACCGTATCAATATTGAGCATGTTCTTGTATATGAGGAAAAACAAATTTGTTTACAAGAATACCTGCCTGACAGGATAAACTAAAGTTCAAAAGTCCAATCAAAGACAATTGACTGGCTCGATGGCTCATTTGGTAGTGATTGATTAAGAGAGGTAGGGCATAGCGAATCTTCGCCTATAGAATACCGCAGTCAAATGACCTCTGGGTCGTGTTTCTGCCGGTGAGTAGGGTTTCCGGAGCTCGTGGGGGGTCAGGGTTGAGCCGGCATGGCGGTGGCAACTGACAGGTAACCGACCAGTTACTTGCCCGTTGTCACAGCGACTTTCTCTTTCGCTTTCCATCAGGCGTAGGGAAGCCATTATGTCGAGCCACTATAAAAAAAAAAGATCCCTGCCTCCTGGATCAAGGGTCGTGTGTTTGATTCCCATCCGGGACAAACATTCGTGTGATGATCGTTTGTGTTTGTTCCGTGTCCGGGTGTATGTATTCGTATGTATGTATATATTTGTGGCTGCTACCTTCGCTGTTGTATGAGTGTTTGCTATGAATACTATGTATACCTGAACTTAAAGAAAATATCTCGGAAAGTTCATCAATTGTCTAGTACCCACAGTACAAGCCACTGCAGTTTAGGACTAGATGGCGCTGTGTGGTCCAGTGTGGCCACGTGTGGCATATGTATATTTAGAATCCCAATACGAAGCTTCGTCTGTTAGCATAATACCTCCTAATGATTCATTCGCTACATCAACATGCAATGGTTAATTGTCAAATAACCACATCAAATTTTCCATTACCAGCTCCAATATGTATTAATATTAGTTCCCGTATAGAAAATAATATATTTATAACACGCTGAAATTGTGCGTAGAAATTATGATGGCCCATAATGAGTCTAATAAACTGCAATAGATCAAGTATCCTCAAAGTTGTGTTCGACCACCAGAGGTTTTGGATAAAAGACTCAATTGGTAGTACATAATATACAATATATCAGCTCATGATCAAGGCACATAGTAGTAAAGTCATCATTAGCCTATCGCAGTCCACTGCTGGACATAGACCTCTCCAATAAGGGTGTTCCAAAAGGAAATGCCATTATTATCATCATCTTCTGCCTATTCCAGACCACTTCTGGACATAGGCCTCTCCAGTTGTTCGCCATTTAGGACAAAGATCTGGGATCCCATAATCGCTACGCTGGGCAGGCGGGTTGGCGATCGCAGGACGTAGCTTTTCGCTCCGATGACGCTATAAAAATACTACAGGTCGCTAAAGGTAAATATTTAGCTACGCCTTCAATTGTGATGGTTATACTGCCACCAATAGGTTGCCAGCGCCTTATTTGTTATTCGGCAGGATGCACCAGACAGCTATAGTACAATAAAGACACAAAACAAAAGAACTAAAACTTTTCCGTTCAGACAGTCTTCGAAAAAGGATATTTTCTTACTATTAAATCTGGGGTCTAGGAGCTAAATGTTTGGGAATCTATGCCATAAACCAATTACACGTTCCACGGATTAGTCCAACCCGGGGTCTATTACAGTCTGTGACATCGTATAATTATGGCGATATAAGGAACTCGCCCTGTGGCGAACCGGGATGACTTAATACATCCAGACAATGATGATACACCTAAAGCTACGTGCATGATGGAGAACTAAATAACAACTCTTTTAGCTTTTGAAATTCTTTTGCCACTTTTTTAAAGGGTAATTCTTTATGCACTTTATGCAATTCTTTATAGTGTGTGGGACTCTCACCTCTGAAATGGAAGGGTACTAAAAAAGTATCTAAGTAAGTTTATCAGTTGTCTAGTACCCATAGTACAAGCTTCGGCTTAGTTTGGGGCTAGATAGCGCTGTGTGGCCCAGCGTACTTAGTATGTCTTGGGTTATTGTTTCATTTATTACTAGTTGTGCTGTCGGCGTCCCACGCGTGGATATCTGATTTAAAAAATGACGGACTTCCATAAAATGGTGCCTAAATTTTAAGTTCCCTAAATTTTAACCTCTAGCAACACATTGGTGAAAACAGCATTGAAATCCATGTAGCTTTTTTCACTTATTTTTTTATTAGATTTTATTTTAAAATCTTAATGCGGTTTATAGAATACATCTTTGTACCAAATTTCAATAATGCAGCTCTTTTAGTTTCGGAATAAACTGGCTGTGACATACGGACGGACAGACAGACAGACATGACGAATCTATAAGGGTACCGTTTTTGCCATTTTGGCAACCCTAAAAACAGCCAGGTGCAAAAAAATTTGCTACACTAAAAAGTTGCAACAGATAGTAGGTAAGTATATGTTTCAGCGTTGCTCCACCAAAAAAATGCAATGCAATGTCTATGCACGGTATAAAGTTACACAGACAAGTTACAAGACGCCACAGAAATTAGTCGTGACACGAGTAAATTCGCTGTTCCCCATTCCCGAGTCGCGAACGGGACGATATTGCTTGTTGGGCGGGAAGTGGCGCGTCCCTTACCGTGATTGGAACTTGTAGTGAATGGAAATTGGCCGGGATGTCTGTGAAACGCTCATACAAGAAGCTGTATAATAGTAAATGTTACGTATTAGGCGCTTGATGTAGTCCGAGGATTTGCACAATTATTTAATTGATTCGGTGATACTTAAATAGAAAATCTTTATTGCACAAAACACAGGCATTACAGGAAAACGTTCCTTTTTGTTTTTTATGCAAGATATGGCAGACGAGCAAGTGTATGTATTCAAACAAAACATAGTACAACTTAGGTGGTCTTATTGCTTGTAGTGAGCTCTTCCAGACAACCTTCAGGTAGAGGAAACCAGTTTCACTAAAGAGATGAGTATCCCGGTGAAAAACTATCTATTCTTACTATTAAATAAATATATGTGAAATGAGAATCCGTTGATTAGTTTTTGTTTCTATAACGAACATACAGACAGACAGACAACAATTTTACTAATTGCATTTTTGGCATCAGTATCGATCACTAATCACCCCCTGATAGTTATTTTAAAAGTATATTTCATGTACAGAATTAACCTCTCTACAGATTTGTTATAAGTATAGATAGATAGCCTGTGTTAATCTGATAAGTATATGAGCTTTTAATAGATAGACATACATTATTTATTGCACAAACAATTACAAAAGAAGAAGAACGAAATTTACGAACAAACTGAAATAGTCACCATCCGTACTTACCACCTGGAAACAATTACCTCCAGAACCGTTCGTTTTCAGCGTTCATTTCTGCCACGGACTTGCAAACTCTGGAACTACCTCCCAGCCGCGGTGTTTCCTGATTGCTACGACATGCCCTATTCAAACGAGGTTTAAAGAGAGCTCTTTCCTCGCGGTAGGTAGCGGCATTGCTGTGCCCCTAGCATTGCTGATGTACATGGGCCGCGGTTACTTTATAACATCAGACAGGCCGCCTGCTCGTCCGAAATCAATAAAAATAAGTCATTATTCTTTCTTTCTTTTCGTGTCAATGAACCTAACTCTAAACGAGATCACACATGTCCCGACCAAAACCTAGCAACCGATACACCACTGTCAGTTGCTTGGTTGAGATCCTCCATAGTGCAGGTGGCGGGGCACAATGGGCAGGTGATAAGGTGAGATATAGTTTGAGAGGGCGAGCCGCAATCGCAGTCATTATTGAGCACACAAAACAAAAAAAACTCAAACTATGTAACACAATCATCATCATAAACAGGCCACCATAAACAGGCTACAGCGACAATACAACAATCTTTGCAAAACATGTAACATAGACATATTCGCAGATAAGCTCCCGAAGTTTAGGTGTCAAATTATACAGTCCTTCAGTAAGCCATCAAACGGGTGACTATAACATAATTAGATTTTTTATTTTATCCTTATTACCTAGGTATTAATTATTTATAATAAAGGTAATATGTAATTCAGTGAATCAAAGTCCACATAGCATGCCGTGGCAACCTTTAATTAAGGTGACACTTAGCTATAAGTTTGTGTTTCCTGTATCGTTTTTATGATGTAATGGTGTTAATCTTGTTGGTTGTCCAAATAAATAAATAAATAAAATAAATAAATCATCACTCACAAATCAACTTAACTTACCTACACTTATTTGTCATTGTCGTGTATTTGCTCCGTGGTTGTATAACTTAGAATTAACGAAAAATATTTGCATTTATCACCTGAAATCTGCCAATCCCTCATACACATAACTCACACATTGCATTATATGCAATATACATTTATACTAGTCTCCTAGACAGTAAATGAATTGAAGCTCATCGTTAAGTGATCGGTTATATCGATAAAACAACCTAAATCATCATCATCATCATCAACAGCCTTTTGCAGTCCACTGCTGGACATAGGTCTCTCCAGTTGTTCGCCACTTAGGGCAAACATCTGGAGGATATATATATATATATATCGCCACGCTGGGCAGGCGGGTTGGCGATCGCAGGGCGTAGCTTCTTCCTCCGGTGACGCTGCTGCCCGTCATCGGCCTGTGATATTTAGCTACGCCTTGTTGTTTGCCAGAGCCTCGTTTGTTGTTCGGCAGGATGCACCACGTGCAGGTGAGGATGGCTTGGAGCGAAAAGGTGGTAGATCGCTTCCTTACATCCTAAACAACCTAAATGCTACAATATGTCACTTCACCACCTAGTTTTAAATCAATTGTCTCCTGTATTTAAAAATAGATACCTACATAAAAAGCTTCACATTAATCATCATAATTGCTCATACATATACTAAAATTAGACCAGCAACTGCGAGTAATAACAACATTACAAACTTGTTTCCCGCAGTTCCTATGGGAAAGCCAACAGCCGGCGGCCGGGAAACGCCTGCATCCCATAGCGCTTCCTAAGTGCAAATTGCGTTAGCAAATCATTACTACTGTGGGAACTTTTCTATGGGAATTGGGAACTTAATGCTGTTTAAGTAAGTAACAAACAGACATATAGCCTGTTGGGCGTTTTATGTGAATGCGGAAAGATCAAGCACTTAGTAGGTCTTGCCATCGACTTTGTTCGCGTGGTTGTATGATTCATCATCAGTCTATCGCAGTCCACTGCTGGACATAGGCCTCTCTAGTTATTCGCCACTTTGGGAAAATATCGGGCTTTACCCATAATCGCCACGCTGGGCTGGACTTTTCATCACGCAGGTAAACGTAGGGAAAACGTGATCGAAATTTTTATCTCTATGTTTGAACCACAGATTACCTGGTTTGAACGCGCATCACGCCAAAATTTGCTAGATGTCTAACTTTATTGATTTAGTAAATTTAGGAACCATTTTATGGAAGTTCGTTATTTTTTAAACCCGATATAAACGCGTGCGACGCTGCTGGCACAGCTAGTGACCTAATAAATCCAACATCAATGGTGTCACCAAATCTCAAATAGCTGAACTATTATAACCACAGTGCGGTCACCATGATAATAACGTACCTTCAATCACGTAACCCATACATTTTCCTGTTAGATTGCTGCTAATTACTGACACATTTGATCATCAATGGGTGCGTGTGATCAATGGAAAAAAAAACAAATAATTTTAAACCTAACCTCAATTAACATAGAGGCACATTTCATTTGGTCCTTGATGTTATAAATTCTAAGAAATATAATGTTTACTTATACGTCTCACGTTAATTATAAGCTAACTTAGTCGTATGCGTAAGCTTTTGTTTTATTTTCGTGGAATATTAATTGAATTACAAACAATTATGGTGATAAAGTACTTTGCTTAATGTTTTTTTGGTTAGAATTTGTTTGCTACCAGTATCAATTTTGGCTTGAAACCTACACAGAACTCCGAGAAGATTAAAAATAAAATGTCATATTCTTGGAAAGAAATGACTATCGAATTGTAAACCAATATGGGTTCAATAAACATATTTTCCTTAAGACTTTAATGAAAGCTTTTTCATTTGGTTTTAGCTAATGTAAGAAAGGAATGTACGGGAGCAACCCATCATCTTTTCGCTCCAAGCCACCCTCGCCTGCCCGTGGTGCATCCTGCCGAATAACACACGAGGCTCTGGCAGCCGAATGGTGGTGGTATAACCATCACAATTGAAGTCGTAGCTAAATACCACAGGCCGATGACGGACAGCAGCGTCACCGGATCGAGGTGCTACGCCCTGCGATCGCGACCCCGCCTGCCCAGCATGGCGATTATGGGTAAATCCTCCAGATGTTTAACCAAATTGACTAACAACTGGAGAGGCATATGTCCAGCAGGGGACTGCGATAGGCTGATGATAATGGTGATGAAAAGTGTTTTATTTTCTAATCTAATAGAACAGCCATTCATTTAAGAACTTCACGCCGCAACAGGTTATTTAATAATAAACTTCATTTGTTTTCCGCCAAAATAAACGACAAAAATAATGTTTTAAGAAAAAACTCGTGTTTACAAGGCTCTTTAAACTGCGCACGAGTGTTTGCGAACCATCACGACGCGCGCGATTGTCTTTAGCGACTTCTGTTGACGGACAAAGAGTAATAATGAGATATAATAATGCAAGATATTCCATGAATTATATCGTAATTATAATACATAATTAGCCCAAGCACACTGGACCACACTGCGCAATCTACTCCCGAACTAAGCTCAAGCTTGTATTACCTACCTACTAAACAACAGTTTACAGAATACATTTACTTACCAAGTTTCAACATATTAGGTCTTATACCTATTTTAGAAAAAGAGTAGCTGTGATATACGAACAGATAGACAGCTGTCTTTCTGTCCGTATCAAATTCTGTCTTACGGCCTTAAGTCTATACTTTTAACTTATTTTGCATTAAAGACTAAAAAAAGACTGAAATGTTCTCACATGGGAGCCTCCAGACGTCGCGTGTTATCCGGTGACTAATCTTTGTCCCCCGCTAAGGAGGCCTCAACGCCCAGCCTCAATTAGCGTTACTTGAGCAATAATGAATGCAGGCCCCAACTTTGTGAGAACAATAGCTGAATTATACAGACGTATGGGGTAGGTATGAATAGAATAGAATAGAAATTATTTATTTGGTACATACTCGTATTAAAAATATTACAAAACATAAGACTATGAACATAAAAAACAAGGAAATTATCTTAAATCTATGAACTTCTATAAAAAAGTGAACATAATAACAAGAACAACAAGTGTACCAAAATGGTCCCCGCTCAGTATAAGGCCGCGACGGAGTATGAAGTTGTAAGTATATTTTGTAACTGACTGGCTCGATGGCTCATTTGGTAGTGACCTCTGCCCTCTGATCCAAGGGTCGTGGGTTCGATTCCCGCGTACCGTACGGGCAGGTAAGCGAAAAGATGATAGATCGTTCCTTTCATCATCATCATCAGCCCGTGTCAGTCCACTGCTGGACATAGGCCTCTCCCAATGTTCGCCACCTTAATTATTTTGGGCCTCTTGCCTCTCGTTCCTTTAAATCCCTACAAATGTCTCAAAGGCCGGCAACACATGTGGGACTCCTCTAGCGTTTTCTATGCGCTGAAGTGATCACTTACCATCAGCTGACCTCCAGACAAGTTTGCCTCTTAAGTCATAAAAAAACGTTACAGACCGAACTACAAGCACAAGATCCAACGCATATACCTATGAAGCTATTGCAACCAGTTAAGCTTGTATTAATAACCTCAATTAGCTATACTTTAGCAATAATCGCTGTGAGCCCCGCCTTTGTCTCGCCGAGAACAATGACTTGAGTTATAGCGCCTTTGACTGATGTAAATGAAGTCCAAACATTTCGCGAGGCTACTGTTTGCGGAGACTAAGGGTTACTGTCTACTAAACCCGAGCGAGGCAGCGATGTAGTAAGATAAAATGTTGAAATATTGTATAAAATAACTATAAATTAACGTATAGTGGTCCAGTACAATACTGCGTTACTTTATCAGTCCTGACTGATTGATTGGGAAAACACAACTAACGTAGGTACTATTATGGTATATGGCTTTGCCAAATGAAATGCGTTACGCTTAAGATGATTGGGGAAGTCCATTACAAGAGTGTTACATTTACAACCCATCCTTGAAACTTCATAATGACAGTTCTTAACTACGATGGTGTTACATCGTAGTTAAAAAAGGTGAGCATGTAATGTGCATTTGAACACTCAGATTCGAGGGGAAGCAGAAAATTGCCCGTTCTTTAGGCGTATCGTCTTAACCATTTCATAATGAAGCAATTTTCCTCCAGTATTGTTTTAGATGGGCGTTCCAGCTTTAAGCCAAAAATAGTGTCCACAATTCCAAATGTTTACAATATCAGCAAATTTTTAGCGCCATGCTACACTGGCAAATCACTCTCCGCGATCGCATTGGTGGGTTTTTCCATCGCTCACCGCTCAGTGGACAGACGGGCTTAAACTGGAATCACACTGAGCTTGTGTAAGGCGCGAGTCAGTGCAAGCTCTTACATCCCTTTAGTAATAGAAACAGGATACTTAAACCATTCACTGCTGTTAGAAATATGCTTACAAATAGTAAAAAAAAGTATAAAGTTGTTGACCTGACTTGTTTGAATAGCCCAGTGACTCATTTGGTAATGATCAATGACAATCTGTCTTCTGACCCAAAGATAGTAGATTCGATTTGATTGATATTTCAGGTAACACAGCGCATCGGGTGTTCATAGTGGTAATAGAATCTAGTAGACAGTTATGAGGAACTTCTTGCCTCGCGCCTCGGTTTTGTGGACCCAACTTCCATGAACAGCTACGACTTGGGAACCTTCAAGAAACGAGCGTATTCATACTTATTTAAAAGGCCGGCAGCGACCCTAAACTCGGTTAGAGCTGCGGGTGTCCATGGGCGGTGTCGACTGCTTACCATGAGGCATCACACTTGCTCGTTTGCCTCCTCTCGCATAAAAAAAATAGAAAAACATCATCATCATGACGATTGCCATTTGGGGGGATTTGCCCCAGTCAAGTCGCTTGGGTTTTATTTGTACCCGTTTCCTGATATTTCCTTAGTCATCTTCTACGACACCCACGGGTTGAAATGGGGTGGTCTATTCTGAATCTGAAAACCACACGGTTTGTCCGTGTGGTTTGGTCCAGAAAAGAAAAAAAATAGAATTTAAGTCGACTCCACAGTCAACACTCAACACTCATAATCTTGACCCTATGTGATAGATTCCAAATTCAAAAATTAAAAAACGAAATAGGTACGCGGTAATTTTTAAAAGCCTACGACCTCCAACGTTCATTAAAATCCGGGCGATCTACAAAGCGCGCTAATG
This sequence comes from Conogethes punctiferalis, assembly GCA_031163375.1. Classification (NCBI taxonomy): domain Eukaryota; kingdom Metazoa; phylum Arthropoda; class Insecta; order Lepidoptera; family Crambidae; genus Conogethes; species Conogethes punctiferalis. Next base: position 7,036,447 of record CM062098.1, on the reverse strand, counting down.
CCCGGCACACGTCCACGGACGGCAGCTAAAAAAGAAATTATTCTTAATTCAAAATTCAAAATAAATATCCCACCATTCGGATTCTAAAAAGGGACCGTCACAAAGGAGATCGGCTGCGTAGAGGCCGGCCATTTAAAATATATTGAGTCGAGCGACAAAGAATCGATTGTCCGGATGAGCATAAACGCGGGGTTTTTCTACGCTGAATTAGTGGAGATTACTTTCGAATAGGGCCTAATAAATCTTTGCTATAGGTGACTTGAGTGTCCATTGATTTCTCGAGTAGGCGTGATTGTCGATGGTAATCTTCATAAATTTTATGTGAGGAATCGATAAGTCAAGAGTAAAAGAAAGATCGTTATGACTCTCGGCCATTTTGCTAACAATCAGTCATTGAAGTCGTTGGTTGTATCAATTTTGAGTTATGTTCGTCTCGTAATAGATATTATTGTTCGGTTTGAGGAGTGTTCCTTTATGAATATTCTAATCAAAGGTCTTTTGCGAAATGAAAGGCGTCGTTTGTATTGGTCTCTTGGTAGCCATCTAATTTTGCGTAGAATATTGCCTGGTGGTATTAACTTTTATTATTTATGTCATTGAGATAACGGATGTAATAATTAGGTAGTTACCTCTTATCCGTGTGCAAAACAGGTTCTATTATGTAGATAACTATTAAATTGTTCGCAATTGTAATAGAACAGTTATTTCATAAAATTAATCTTTGACACTAATGACTATTGAATAACAAACTAATATGGCGGCACGGGACATATTCTGTTCAACCAATCAGTGCGCCAGGTCATGTTACAGAACGCCGCATACCAGTTCACAATCAGACGTTTTCACTTTGATTGATTACAATCTATCAAAAAGTAAAACGATAAAATGTACCTAAGCAATTACGTTCAAATCATCAAGATACATCTTCATACTGATTATGGGATGTAAGGGAGCGGCCTATCATCTTTTCGCTCCAAGCCAACCTCACCTGCCCGTGGTGCATCCTGCCGAATAACAAATGAGGCGCTGGCAACCGGCTGATGGAACCATCACAATTGAAGGCGTAGCTAAATACCACAGACCGATGACGGGCAGCAGCGTCACCGGAGCGAGAAGCTACGCCCTGCGATCGCAAACCCGCCTGCCCAGCGTGGCGATTATGGGTATATCCTCCAGATGTTTGCCCTAAGTGGTGAAGAACTGGAGAGGCCTATGTCCAGCAGTGGACTGCAATAGGCTGATGATGATGATGATGACTGATTATGAGCCCGACCAAACTATAGGCCGATATAAAGTCTGTGGTTGGCGGGGTCTCTTAGTCGCCTTCCACAAACACCTACCACGCTATGAGATGGGGTGGTCCTACTCTAAGCCCCATCATGGAGTTCCTAATATTTTTATCCTCTCAACTTTGTAGATACTTTACCTAATGCACCACAGATACTCAATACCGAATACCAAAACCATAAACAACACGGAATAGTTTTAAATTTCATTAAGGGCCCTCCACACGGTCCGATTTGGCGGGGGACCGTATTAGCATAAAGTTGTCGGTCGGACACCAACAAATGCCTTTATCGCGGCCGAGATTGAGAACACGAGCCTTAATTGGTCATCAATATACGACCTAATAAGCACTTAGGGCCGCCGGCCGATACCGGTTGGGTACCGGTAGCTTTTTGTTTCTTTTTTTAATATAATCATTTTATAGGGCTAGTGGGATGTAAAGAAGCGACTTATCATCTTTTCCCTCTAAGACTTTTCCTTCACCTGCCCGTAGTGCATCCTGGCGAATAACAAACGAGATTCTGGCAACCGAGTGGTGGCGGCCTAACATTTAAAAGCGTGGTTAAATACTGCAGGCCGTTGACAGGCAGCAGCTTCACCGGAGTGAGAAGGTACATCCTGCGATTGCCATATCGCCTGCCCAGCGTGGCGATGATGGGTAAATCCTCACTGTTTGCCAAAAGAGGCGAACAACTGGTGCCGCCTATGTGGACTATTGCATAGGCTGATGATTTGATAGGCCTCGGGAGTGGTCACTCGCTCACATAGAACTAAAAGTGTGGATTTCTGGGACTATGTGTAATATCTATCTATATCGTATTATCGTACACTAGAAAACATACATCATCTGTACCTAGTTTCAAAGTAAGACTTTTAATATGAGTACCAAAGATGATATAACGAAACCCTAATTAAAGTGTAGATTAATGAGCAAAAATAGTTTAGAGCACACGGATTGATGCGTCATCGGTATCCTGAATATAATTAATGTACCAATTACACAGGGCATCGTCCTTATCATACTAGTTGATTACCTACCTTTCTGCCACAGTGCAATGTGAAATTATCTCACACCGGTACGCTACCGGTTACCTCATCCTGCACCACCCTATATACCGGTCACTTAATTAAGATGTAGGCAGAGCGTGGCGCATGTTCGCTAACGAGTCGCCAACACATCGCCCGGGGAACCCGCGCGGTGTACGGTTTAAACCAAGACGCTGTAAGGGTGAGTGCGCATTGATGTACCGGTAAAAGTTTTAATGACTACATAGTATAAAATAAAACTAACAAACAGAGGATTGATGCATTCGAGAAGTTGGGGCTGGAGACGAATGTTAAGAATACCTTGGACTGCGAAACGCAGCAATGCTTCAATCCTGACCCAGGAATAAAGTCTCGCTTGTCTACCATATGCCAGCAACGCATCCTGTCCTATTTCGGCCACATGCGCAGAGGTGACCGAAAGTCTAGAAAAGCTGATCGTGGTTGGGAACACCGAGGGCAGAAGATCGCCCGGTCGTTCACCAACCAGATGGACCGATCAAGTGAAAGACTCGTCGTCCTCCAAGTTCCACACGGTGGTAAGAGACGCGATGGACTGGGGGGAAGCAGATCATCCGCTGCAGATGCGACTCTGACGCTGGCCACGATCCTAATATATGAGGGACTGACCACAGAGAGAGAGAGTCTGTCTCTATGTATGGTTAGTTAGATCTTTAACCCTCAACCACTGACGTGTTATTTTGTTACACTACCACTGACGTACGTATGGTATACGTACGTTACTTTGAAGACGTTCTAATGCGTCAATTGAACGTAACTTTGGTGAATACTGTAATCTACTTATTTAGACACATTCAAATGAAAAAGGAATAATAAAAAAATTGAGATAATAATTATAGAAAAATATTTATTAATCAATAACCACTGAGGTAACCGCAGTTATATAGATATTTTTTAAAAATCAACACAAAAATATTCTCTTACAATAGGAACTTCTTTTTTGGTTTTAATAATTACTAAAGACGTCTCGAATTAGAAAAAAAATCATAAATAACATAAATTACAATATAAGGCACTTTTTAACAACAATTGTTACAGGTCGGTTTATAGTACTGCAAGCAGACAGGTTGACGACAAACTTGACAGCCGTAGCGGGTTTTGCGATGTTTCAGTTCGAAACATATATGACAATTCACTTGAACACGTACTATTTCAGATGTAGATGGCATAGAAGAAGTATTAAGCCGCTTACGGTTCATTTTATCTGCCGACAAATATAAACAAATATTTAAAAAAAAATTACACTAACACTGACGCTACGTACCACATACGTCGGGTGGTCAAACTCACCTGCTTAGGAGCGCGGCAGGCGTCCGCTTCCCGCCGCCGCACACGCGTCACTGGCAACTAGGAAACTACCAAAAAGGACGCGCAGAAATTCCCGCGCAATTTGAAGTGTTGAACGAAAAACCGTTTGGGTGACGTACCACATACGTACGTCAGTGGTTAAGGGTTAAGAGCGCGCATACAATTTTAAGCAACTCGAAACGCACGCGGGAGCCGATTCCGAAACACACATAGACATCATTTGTGTCTGTGTGGGTGAGCGGCGTGTCGGACGCAAATTCCGGCGCGACGCGCCCCGGGCGCGTCGGACGAACATATTTTGATACTTAACAATTTATTATTCATTTAAATTACTTGAAAATTCTATTATTGCTAAATATATTTATTTTATTAGTGTAGTATAGGTGCGTACTTATTAAATATATTTAAACACTTTAGAGTACATTATTCTTAAGTGCTTATTAATTAAGGTTTAAGAAAAATATAACAATATTTTTGTCTTTATATGTACCAGGTACTTACCTATCCAAAGGTATTGTGTGAGTGATTGACATTATTAATGTTGCTTTATAAAAATCAATAATCCCTACTGTGTTTTCCTTGCCTTCTGATCATGAGTCAAAGGTCGTGAGTTTGATTCCCATCCAGGACAAACATTCGTGTGCTGAACATTTGTGTTTGTTCTGTGTTTAGGTGTTTGTATTATTATTTAGGGAAAGAGCAGTCTCCGTGGTTGCCACGATATAACTCCAAGCCGTTTTATATTTTAACTTGTAAAAATTACTTTGTTCATTTTCACTCAGCAGAAATGGATCTCACAAAGAGGCTGGTTGCCATCATTCAAAAAAGATTAGTTTGTAAACAATTTGTCAATTTGAATTAAGGTCCTAAGTCTCCTATGCACTGATCACAGAGATCATGTATACCTACTGATGCTTGTGCTGAAAGTTGTGCTTGTGTTTCGTAGCAGAAACCCCAGATGGCCTACAACAACTAAAATCTGGTTTCTATCCAGCTTGACCATCCATCACTTATTCTCGGGATGAATATTCGTCGTGACCCGAATCCTAAGGGTTACATTGAAGGAGTCATTGACTACTGCAGCATTCTCTAAAATAGGTGTCCTGAACCTGATTCTGAAAGAATATATAACGACTGACCAGCGCTGTTTTTTGTATAAGGCACAAATCTTGCGTAGAATACTGCTTTTACGCAATTTTATAAATGATGCAATGGACAGGTTACAAAGGCGAGCTATCTAAATAGGTAGGTATGGTGAGTCCTCTTGTGTATATTCAAAAATTGTCTAGGATCGGTATTTTGAATTGAAAATAAAATTAAATAAAACAGCAAGTAAAAAATGTTGTCATTATCTCATTTATTTTCTACTTTACGGTCTAAATTAAGAAGACTAAACTTGTAGGAAATCAATTTTGGATCCTTCCTTTTCCCCTAAAATCGATATTTTGGAAATAAAACTCGCAAACCGCGACATATTCAAAACTGTATCATTATCTCCTATGTTGTACTTTTTACGGCATGAATGAAAAGAAACAAAGTTCTAGAGAGTCAATTTCACAACAATTTTGGCTCCTACCTTTTCCCCCAAAATCGACATTTTGAAAATTAAACTTAATTAATTAATTACCTATTAATATTTCGAATTTAACATAATTCCAATGACGGCGACGAAGCAAATAAAAGAAATAACAATACCTATTATGGCAAACTGCTGCACTAATGAGGGCGCCCATATCGCGTGTGAATTCGCCACCAGAGGTGCTAGTGTAGCGTGAGGTATCCGAAATGTCAAATTACATAGGTTCTGTGGGTTAAACGAGTTCATTGCGGAAAATTAAATAATTTTGTGCAATTTTGGCATAGCTGGCATTAATTTTCGAAAATATGAGACACGGCTCAGTGATTATCTGCGCTTTAAAAGCGGAGCCGAGAAAATGAGGTATAAAAATTAGCGGTCTGATAGAAAAGCTAGTTCACTGGTTTGTTTATTAACCGTTAACAAACAGTTTTGCCTTTTGGAAACTTATAGCCTCCTTCTTATAACGAACAAACAGTCATCACATGCATAAAACAAATCTTAACAGCTATGCCCGAAGACCTCACTATACAGTGGCGTCCTCTGGTGATTACAAAAACGGTAGCCCTCATTGGCAACGTTGCACCTTGCGACTTGCATACTGCAAGTTACATGCTCGTACAACAAATATCATATTAATTTTTTGAAATATTTAGCAAATGTGGTTGTAGATAATAATAATTATAATAATCCTGATGTTTGTATTTGACACTCATGACTAAACATTAAATCATTTCATTAATTTAGTACATTATTTTAACTTAATAAATTTTCCAAAAAAAAATAATATTACAAAGTATCAAACTCGTGGAGTTGCACTCGCGCAGAGCGGTATACGCTCATAAAAGTGGTTTTGCGTATGTGTGCGTGAGCGGAGCAGCGAGCGGCACGTCCTCCCTCTGGGATGACCCGATTTGGACTGAATCGGCAAGCGTCGCGCGCGTGGCTTTATAGTCACTTTTAAAAAAATCGTATAAAATAACAGGCAAAGAATATTAATAAAATAATAATTTAGTGCACTTAAGGAACACTTCTTTTACATTTACACAAAATTTCAACTAAAAGAAACAGTGTTTTCTACTAGAAAAACACTGTTGAAAAGTGTGAATTAAGCTTATTTTGAAAAATTATTTTGGGCAATTTAATAACACATTTTTGAAAGTTTTTTTATCTAGTGCACTAATAGACCATATAAGCTATTGTATAAACATGTATTTAAAACATATGTATGTAATGCAATTGATATTAAGACTTTCGAAATTGACTCTGACTCGCATTTTTGCGAATCGGCTTACGGGAGATCTTTGATAAACAAAAATATACTAGTAAATGTTGTATTTTATCTAGCCTACGCACTGCTTGAAGACTTTATCTATATAAAAAACTATGTTTCTTATTTTAAAAAAATCCTTTTCTATGATAATAGCTCGCCCGAAAATACCAGTTTCGCCGCAAATACGTCGAATTCTGTATGCGCGCTCTTAAAACTACGCAACGGTTTTTGATGCGCTTTTTTAATAGATAGAGTGGTTCAAGAGGAAAGTTTATATGTACTTACTTCTTACTTACTTCGCTGGCTCAGCAATCCGAAGTGGGTCTTGGCCTCCGACATCAAAGCGCGCCACCTTTTTCGGTCTTGAGCCAGGTCCTTCAGGTCCTTGGCGACTTCATCCTTCCAGCGATATCTCGGGCGCCCAACTGGACGGCGTCCCGTTGGTTTCCCAAGGTATGCTTTTTTGGCAGCAAGGTTATAGTATACCTACCTAATGCGTGCCTAAAATACATAGTAGAAAAACACTGATAATTTTAGACGTACCTGAAGCGAAGAGAATGTCGGTCGCTAGTTAATAATTAATAAGGAAGAGATGCTTTTGTTTTAATTAACGATGTTTGACTTCAACTAAGGAAGAATAAAATATTTAATGCGTTTCATGATTTTTCTCTAACGTGGAAGATCAAAACCACTGAATGAGTAATAAAGAGATCTTTTCTGGACGAAATACGGAGTAAGGATTTTCATTGCCTATTGAAGCTAGTACCTACATATTCTTTGGTTGTGTCATTCGTAGATGGATAGTTAAGTATTCGAAATGTATCTCTCGGTTCTCCTCATAAGATGCACTTTTCCAAATTGATTCCAGTCTCGGTACTCAAATACACTTCTTGAACACTATTTTTAACCGAGTTTAAAAAAGGAGGTTCTCAATTGTTCAATTCCTGTATTAATAAATAACCCAAGACATGCCACGCTGGGCCGCCCAGCGCCATCTAGCCCCAAATTAAGCCGAAGCTTGTATTATGGGTACTAGACAGCTGATAAACTAACTTGGATAATACTTTTTTATGTTTGTATGGATGTTTGTCCGCGATTATCTCGCATTCAGCTGAACCTATTTTTGCACTTATTATAATAATGCAATATGAAATAATTTTCCTGAATAATCAAACTCTTGTTATTTTTGGGTTTATCACATCATTTGCAAGGACGCAGGCACGGTAAATCCAATTATGACGGATAACATCTAATGGAAGGTAAAATAATAACTTAGGTACATGTGTAAATTAGTATGTAGTTGACGTAAAATTTAAACAGTTTTGTTTTGTTAAGAGACCACGACTAATTTGATAAATGTTATAAGAAAATATAGGCGTAGACAGTACTTTGTCAATTTACACTTGAAAAAAGACATTTTACGTTTTTCTAATCTTGTAAAAAGATACCTTCAACTTTGGCTCGGAGCCCCCTATTGCTCCCCAGAATCCGGGGGTAGGGGTATTTGCACTCTCCGGACCAGGAGTGCCGGCCACTTGTCATCTGCGGCTGGCCAGGGCATGCAGGGATGCGGCCGTATGCTGCGGCGTTACCCGTGTCCCTGCAACTTGCTGCCCACTGGCGACACAGGGGCGCTTAGTGGGTATACCCTTCCATTTCGGGAGGTGTGAATCCCACACACCACGTCTGGAATGCATCCCCCTCTTTAAAAAAAAAGGATCAAGCACAAAGTATTTCTTCATTTCAAAGTGAAAGTCCCAATGTGTACACAACCCCTTACCGAGGAAGCAAATGTTAATGAAGATTGTGGCCGGGATTGCTTAATTAAACGTTATCTTAAATGATTACCTACTAGTTAAGTTAACCGGAGACTTTTTGTATAATTCAAGCAATTATAGTATTGGAGATATTCCGTACCGATTGACACTCGGGCGCAATTTACCTTCGCTTTACAGATAGATAGTGGGGATTAGTGGTTTTCGAATGTTATTTTGGTATTTATAATGAGTTTTAATTAACAGATATAGCCGGTGAATACAGTAGCGGGTATATTAGCTAGATGTTGGGGGCACGCAGGGCTAATTAGAAAAGCGGTTGGAAAAATCTCAATCGGAAATATTCTCGATCGTACATTGAAACATTTGATAGAATTACCAAGTGTTTGCATGCCAAAGGGTAAGTTCGTATCTGACGGAAAATAGGTACGTCGATCGTATAATTCGTCACGTCACTGACCTGTCATAGGTTTTTTTATTTTTTTATATTGCAGCCATGCTGGCCCGTGAGATGCTTCTTCACGCTTCGTTTAAAGGATCCCATACTGTAAGAAGGAGGAAACACGTGTGCCGGCAGAGAATTCCACTTTTTGATAGTACGGCATAGTAGGAGTTACCGAATTTTATGGTACGCGATGGAATATTATCCACCGTGAAACGGTGGTACAGCCCGCGTGGTCCTATGTCGGAAAGGTGAGGGAGGGATAAGAAAGAATAACTCGTCAGAGCACTCCCCATGATAAAGGCGATAAAAAACGCTCAGCGATGCGACGTCCCTACGCAATTGTAAGGGTTCTAAGGTTCTAGAGACGTTTTCATCACCAATTATACGCGTGGCTCGCCGCTGCAGTCTATCAAGGGCATCAAGGAGACGTACGAAGGAGAGTATTACACTGTCTGGACGTTTTCTGCGTTTAGTATTTACAGATCGGTTGTGATTTTCTGATATTGAATTTTAAAGTGACCCCTATTGAATTGTCTGGCAATTCACTTACGGAAACAGACGTTGTACTCGACGAACTTTCATATCATCGGTTGACTCTAAACGGTCGAGTGTTTTTCTATACATTTGCATGAACGCCAAAAGTGATACGTAAAGGATACGATGATTATGTACGTACCGATAAAACGTGATTTTTCGGCTATATTATATGTACAGACTCTAAGAATTCTGCATTCTCTAAGAATTCTGCAATTCCGCTCGGATCTCTCATTTTCGAGTGAGATTCGTTCTAATTTGGAATGCTTGGAAATGAGGAAATGGGCTAAATGAGGATAATGAATCGCTGTTTTTAAAATAAAGATGCGATCACCGCTCTATATGAAAACTAATATAGTATATTTCTATGCGTTAAACACAGATTGTAAACCAAATAGTGACCTCCCCAATTCGAAAGGCATTACAAGTACATCTCGAGATACAGTAACGCACAATCAACTCATCAGTGTATCGACGCGATTGTATATCATTCGATTGTGTCCGCGATCGGTAAATCGGATCGAATCGAACGGGTGTGGTCCGATTAATCGTTAAGGGCCTATTGAAGGAACAATTTCAGTTAGTAGATGTAAATAAATTATTGTTCTTTTGGTGCAATGGTGCTCTGCCTCAAATATACTGAGCTCATAATCCGGTAATCTAGATGGCGCTGTCGATGTCGGTCGCCTTGCAAAAGTCATCCACCGAATACGTCGTGGGGTACCTACTGGCAGGAGCAAATGTGCTATTATAGTTGCATTGGTGTTAGAAAGTCTCAGCCAGCATGCAAATTCCCGCTGAACCCCAACCCTTAACCGAGTCCTCTACAAGGGGAAAGGGGACAAACAGAGGCATCCAGGTTACAAAATTTTACGCTGGTTCTATTGAGCCATTGAACCTCAAAACAACAAAAAAATCGACATCACAAAAAAATGATGAAAATTGGACTAACTAATAAGTAAACTCTTTCTAACAAAAGAAAAAGGAGTAATATATTCTGAGTTTCCGTAGCTTTTCAATTTATAATAAATTTACTAAATTTTTTGTCCAGTAGCCTCGTAGTTTATTCATAACAAACAAATCTTTCCTCTTTAGAATTTTAATGCATAAGTATGTATAAAATAACATCTTTATCTAAAAATAATTTTTCCTGGGATTTTTCACTCAGTTAACAACAATATGGATAAACCACTTATACGCATATAATTAGTAATCAAATTAAAAACAATATGGAGGTCAGTTGCAACAAATTTAGCTCTTACGGTAATACCCATGGTGAATTAATAATTGCAGTAACAAACAAATAAGTAGCAAGTTATGGTACAGTCGGATTCATATTAAAGGCTATCCCCTCACACAAAAAGGAGATCAAAGAGAGATAGATAGATACAAACACTTTAGTGTACACCATGAAAATTTACATACAACAGGATAAGTATACAATTGATGCATAATAGAGATGTTTCCAGTGTCAATATAACTACATTTTATTTAGTCCGTATTTAGATTATAAAAATATATTGGACACGTATTTTTCCTTTCTTTTTAATTCCTACATTTTGATACAAGGCATCAAAATGTAGGAGTGGGGGTCTTTGATGTCACTCAGTGGCGAAAAAACTCCCACTCTTTGACGTCACGCGTAATTTTAACGGGCTACATCTTTGGTCTAATTTATAAATGAACAAAATACGGGTCTTTTATTTTTGAACAATATAAAAGATGGACTAATTACATTTTTACGGCAACAGGCCTATTTAGGCGGTCTTGTCGCTATAAGCAAGATCGTTAAGGTTGTCGGGAAGATCTCTTCTAGACAAAAACAAGATAGGGAGAGTGAACATTTCACATTTGGTCGAAGGCATTTGGGCATAAAAATCACAAGCCTTACCATCGTTTCCTCAAATACTTATAATTTATGTAGGACTAAGTTTAGAATAGTAGGTGAGTAGGATATTAGTAGGATACCACTGTGACCACACGGTGGTTTCCGGATTAAGAATAGGACCCTATTTCATGTCGTGGGTGTCGTAAAAGACGATTAAGGGAATATCAGAAAACGGACAACAGCATTTAAGAAATAAGATACTTTTATTACTCAAACGGACATCACAACAACACATCGACAAAAAGAGTCTATAATACAAACGTAAACAAAAATACACAGGAAAACTAAAACAATAAAAAAGTACACAAAACCAAAGACCGGACATTGCGTTGTACAAATTAAATCTACTGCGGTTATCAAAGTATTCTAGTTTCTGATGCTTCTACTAATCTGTCGATGACTGTACTTACCTAACACAACTTTTCGGATTTTCCTGAGTATAATGGAAAATAAGAGAAATCCCGTGCGTTGGTATAAAGGCATACTTGTGGTTTGCAGATAATATTTTCAAATATATTATCCGGTTACCTCAATGTTTCACTGATAACACAATATTGCAATATTGTTAGTAATTAATGTGTTATTCTGCCATAATTAATAGGTAATTTACAATGATCTTGACGAATATTACAAATGTAACTTTTTTGTTAGCCTTTCTCTCATCCTTTCACATGCACAGAAAATTTTAATGCGATGGTAGGTAGACAACATAATATTTCGTCACGTGAAAAGCTTTCAAGTTTTTACTGGTTTGTTTATCACTTTTTAGTGATAATTTATTCTAGCAGCCACAAAAATCGCTGTTATTTTATCATCATCATCAGCCTATCGCAGTCCACTGCTGGACACAGGCCTCTCCAGTTGTTCACCGATTTGGGCAAACACCTGAACCCATAATTGTCACGCCGGGCAGGCGAGCTGGCGATGGCAGAGTGTAGCTTCACGCTTCAGTGACTCTGCTGCCTGTCATTGGCCTGTGGTATATAGCTACGCCTTCAATCGTGATAGTTATACCGCCACCAGTCGGTTACCAGAGCCTCGTTTGTTACTCAGCATGATGCACCACGGATAGGTGAGCATTCAAATAAATAGTGACAATTTATCCTGGCAGCCACAAACGTCACAGCCATTTATTATTTTTAATTTGCACCAAAAAGATCGCATTGCAGTTTGAAATGGGCGTTCGTAATTCAAATTGGGAGCCTAATGGGGTAACGAAGCGTGGCGGCCGCGCGGCAGGTAGCGGCGAGGCAAAGGCATCGCTTATACAGCCAGGAGTTACTGGTGACCTCGTCGATTTTATTTTTTTAAAGATGTAAGTATGTACATAAGTTGTTATGTGTTTTAATTTCATCAAGTTGTTTTTGATATTTAAAATGAAAACGTGAAATATTATAAGTTAGAAATGTAATAATGAGATTTACAACAAGTATCATACCGGAGCGACCAATCATCTTTTCGCTCCAAACCACCCTTTGATGCATCCTGTCGAATTACAAACGAGGCTCCGGCATCCGTCTGGTGGCAGCATAACTATCGCAATTGAAGGCCAATTATGGGCAGCAGCGTCACCGGAGCGAAAAGCTACGCCCTGCGATCGCTGACCCTCCTGCCTAGTGTAGGAATCATGGGAAAATCCTCAGGCGTTTGCCCAAAGTAGCGAACAACGGGATAGTCCTATGTCCAGCAGTGAACTGCGATAGGCTGATGATGTAGAGGATAAATTACAATAAATGTGTTTAGAAAATTAATTTCACTAATACGAGTCGGTCTATCAAAGCCTAAACACGACTCCAAACATTTTGACGCTTACCGCGGAACACGCAACTCAAATAAAATAAAATAAAAATAAATAAACAAAATCAGGTTTATTCCTAATTCGCGCACGAGCCTTTGACAACTATAACAAATTGGAAGTCACAATGTGGACTTTATGCGGACGCAATAATGAGCGGCCTTACGAAATTCGCCGACGGCGTATATTTTTCATCCATTCACGATGTGAAATGCGCCGACAGGCTGGTAGCGTTCGCTTTGGGCTCGATTTATAGGGCATTTTTTATTTTTCTAAGTAATAGCCCAGTCATATTAGGTAAAAAAAGGGTCAACCTCCGAATTATGTGTAAATAGAGAAATTTGAATTTGTACTCTACAACAACTTTCATAATAGGCTAAGTGCAAATCTCATATAAGCAATAAAACGCGAGATATTCACGAAAATACGTTTTTCTGACACGTAGAACTGTTCGTTGGGATAGGCTTCTAGCTGCGGCTTTCCCGAGTGGATTTCTTAAGGGCCGACAACGCACCTATGACTTCTCTGTTGTGGTGTGTCTATGTGCTGATGGGCGCACTTACCATTGGGTGACCTCTTCAGGCTTGAATAGCCCCTTTGTCATAAGCTACACAATATCATCATCAGCCTATTGCAGTCCAATTTGTACATAGGCCTCTCCAGTTGTTAACCAGTTACGGCAAAATCTGGAGGATAAACCCCTAATCGCCAACCTGGCTGCTTGGGCAGGCGGGTGGGCGATCGCAGGGCGTAGCTTCTCGCTTCGATGACGCTGCTGCCCGTCATCGGCCTGTGGTATTTAGCTACGCCTTCAATTTTGGTGGTTCTACCGCCCGTCGGTTCACAGCGTCTCGTTTGTATTCGGCAGGAAGCACTACGGACAGGTGAGGTTAGCTTGGGGCGAAAAGACGATAGGTCGCTTCCTTATATCCCCAATACAAAATAGTAATTGTAAAATGTCACACATGATATTACATCAGTGGATGTAGGTAGGTATAGTGATACCTTATAATTACTGCATACGGGAACCGTCCCTGATAAATCCACGCCATCAACGTGTACCAAACGGGAGCAACCCTTTAAGTAAGTGGCTTATTCTGGTCGCCAAATATTGCACAATATTTAACGCGCTCAAAGTTATTTACGAGTGCGATATTTAATTTCACGACAAAAGGGCCCGCCGCTAACGACCGCTGCCCTTTTTGTGGGCGGACGCTTTAGAGATCCGTAGCGGAATGGTTTTTCTGTTATAGAGGAAAGATTTTTATTTCTATGTGTATTATCATCGTCATCACATTATCAGCCTATCGCAGTCCAATGTATATAGACCTTTCCAATTATTCGCCACTTTCGGCAAGCATCTGGTTGACTTACCCATATTATTCTCTTAGTCGTCTTCTACGAGACCCATATGATGACAAGAGTTAGTCTGGCACACAATGCAAAAGCAGTGTTAAACAAATTATGAAATGTGGTTCTCCCGGTGAATAGGGTTTCCGGAGCTCGTGGGAAGGAAAGAAGCTTAGTCACCACACTTGGCAGGTGGGTTCGTGACCGCGGTAGGTTTTATCTGTACCCAGGTAAATCTGCTGCCCGTTTCCTGATATTCCCTTCGTCGTCTTCTACGGTATCTTCTGAGAGCATAGCGAATCTTCACTTGAATTGAGCTGCCCGTCCCGGGAAGGACCTCCACCCTATAGAATGCCGCAGCCAAATGACCTCCGGGTCGTGTTTCTGCCGGTGAGTAGGGTTTCCGGAGCTCGTGGGGGTTAGGGTTGGGCCGGCATGGCGGTGGCAACTGACAGGTAACTGACCAGTTACTTGCCCGTTGTCACAGCGACTTGTACTTCTCTTACGCTTTCCATCAGGCGTAGGGAAGCCATTATGTCGACCTACTATAAAAATGAGCCCTTAAAATACTTTTAAGACTCGCACTTGCCCAATATTTAACACGGGAGAACGTTTTTAATTTCAAAGGGCCTAATCCACAAATCGGAGTCAGTCGTTAAGTGATTCTGTTAGATTAATGGCGCGCTAATGATGTGAGGTCTTTAATAACAGTTTATATTGAACTAATGAGGTTCATTTTGGGTACAGCGATATGTATACCGACTGGTGGCAGTATAACCATCACGAATGAAGGCGTAGCTAAATAACACGGACCGATGCGGTGATGGGCAGTGTCACCGGAGAAAGAAGGTACGCCCTGCGATCGCCAACCCGCCTGCCCTGCGTGGCGATTATGGGTAAATCCTCTAGATGTTATACCGCCACCAGTATGTTGCTAGCGCCTTGTTTGTTATTCAAAGTCAAAGTCAAAATAACATTTATTTGTGTAGGTTTTTAAGAAAATCACTTACAGGTCGTCAAAGCTAGAAGCTACAGCCGGATCGGAAAGCAGCATTCTACCGTGAAGACACCGGCATTCAGCAGGATGCAACAGGTTGGCTTGAAGCGAATAGATAGCTAGGAATAGGTCGCTTCCCTCGTTTACATACACGTATATGTTTCTATACATACGCAACACACTTCAAACTCTTCGCAATCCATTTCTCGTTACTCCAATTCCCGTGTCACAAACTCTGACCCGACCCAGATCGTGCGACAAAAAACAATACCAAAACAGGATATCGACACGGTTGATTAGATAGTTCTGCGATTAGTCGCAAGCCGGAGGCGCCAACTGACCTGTGACGCGTGGCGCCGCGTTTTTGTCGCCCGTCTGCCGTGATAATCTTTGACATAAGGAATAAATTATGGCGGCGAATAATTAGCGGCTTTTTTCTTGGCCGAAATTCTTGTAAATCATGGTCTTGATAACCTTTGACGCTTGGCGCGAATTAGGCCGAATTTCGTGTTGTTTCTTGAGGAGTAATGCAGTAACTATTTATTAATCTGTGGTAATGCCCAAGTTACATTAGCGGGTTTTCATACAACATCTTCTTCGCCCGAATACTATGCAATGCATGAGAATACCTCTCTTACCGGTTCCCCTGAAAATCAGCGCCTTGACCGTCGTCGCTCCAAGCCAACCTCACCTGCCCGTGGTGCATCCTGCCGAATAATAAACGAGGCGCTGGCAACCGACTGGCGGGCATCAGTGGCGATTATGGGTATATCCTCCAGATGTTTTCCCTAAGTGGCGAACAACTGGAGCCACCTAACTAAATGGAGACGACCCTAAATGGAGAGGCCTATGTCCAGCGGTGGACTAAGTACTACTACAGGCTGATGATGATGATGAGACAGCTATCTTTATAGTCTGAAGAATTATAGACTATTTGACTACTTACTCTTAGTTTACTTTGAAATGCAAGGACCAACTTTATTAATTTTTTTTACAGATTTACAGAGCAACTGATATAAGAGTTTACCCAGCAACACATTTACTTACTTGAAATCAAAATCTAAAATATATTTATTCATAAATAAATAAATCGAGGTTAAATATTTCTCCATCGGATTTCTTATAATGTTTGTCATAAATTATGACTCATACATAATTAAATTGATTAATGTGGACGGGAAGTTAAAATTAGATTTTTTCTAGAGAAATCCTAGCAAAGTTTGATAACATTTCACCGCGGTATGTTTTTATGTTACCTACTTCTTGAGAAATATTTGAAGGTTACCTAAAGTTACTTAATTAGCTTGATAACAGGAGAATTTCCGACGCCGATTTTAATTTCCTGGTATACATGTACAATGACGCTGCCATATTATTTATCCGATCTTATTATAGTAAAGACTTATTCCTGTAATACTTTTTCCCGATCATCATTTAGTGCTGAGCTACTTTTAATGCTGTAATGAGTACCATGTCAAAGTAAGTTAAATTTATTATGTATATACTAGCTGCTGCCCGCGGCTCTGCCCGCGTGAATATTCGCATAAAACATAGCCTATGTGTTAATCTGATGTACAAACTATATTCCTGTAAAGTTTCATTAAAATCCGTTCAGTAGTTTTGGCGTGAAAGTGGAACAAACATCCATCCATCTATCTGTCGCAGGCAAATTCTATAATTCGCTCGTATACAAACGGCGTCGGCAGTTTAGAAAGATAAATACGTGTTATAAAATGCCGAAGGCAAATTGTCATCGCATCAACGTTGACTTGGTTTGTGTATTAGGGTGACCATGATAATAGAAATGAAACAGGGTTTTTAATCATTTTATTTAGGTATTTAAGATTCATAATAGAATATTATTCAATTATTGACTACGAAAATAAATTCGTCGATTAAATAAGCATGAAATTGAAACCGTAACCAAACAAAACCTGCACTAAATGGTACCGTGTGAGAACATATTCTCCCTAGTCTTAGGATCCCTACACGTATTAGTAAACTTACCAAGAATTACCTATTAATTAAACAAGACATTCAGTGGTAATAACAAAAATAAATTCTACAATGTTTCTTTGTTTCACTCATTCTGCTAAGCTTAAACAAGCATAAAACCATGAGCGAAACAATTGATTTACAGCGAATCAAAATACAATGCATTTTATTGCAATTTTTTGTTCCACTTTACCAGTTTCCATGGACACCCTAGCGTTTTTACGTGCTGGATAACCTCGAATTTTTTCGTTTTTTTTCCACGGTGTTTTCGGAGCCCCCTTTGTGATTAGTTTAATTTCAATAGTTTCCTATAGTACTAGCCCTTAAAATCTATTTGAAACAGCCGATATTAGACCTATTTTTAATATTTTATTTCTTCCACACTTTCACTGTTAACCGCCATATTGGTTTTGGAGACTAGTAGCGCCAGGACGCGGTTAAATTTGGTACTAATTGGAACGATATGCCGAGGCAATTTGTAATCGGCTGTAATATCGTAGCTCGGCATATAAGAAAATGAACGACATCTTACATACGGCGTACGGCATTTTATATAACGAATTTGTCTTTGTAAACTGCCGACGCCTATTGTATACGGGCGAATTATAGAATTTGCCTGCGACATATCCATCCAAACAAACTTTCGCGTTTATAATATTAGTAGGACTTAGAAATCACTTGAAAACAGAAAAATCTGTTATTTCCACATGGTACTAAAGTGAAATAGAAAATCACTTAACCTAATTTGAGAACATTTAGTTGATGTCAATTGTCTAGCGTATTAAATAGTTGCTTATTTAATTTATAATACGAAAAATAAGTAGATAGGTAGCTACTACATTCTCTCCCGTCTTTCAACGCTCAGTACGAAAATATTTTCTGGTGTCAAATGAACTAAATGGATAATTAGCATCCAGACACATTTCCATAATTAAGCACAGTACTGCCAAATTCCTTCTAATATCTACGAAGATAACGCTAATTCTACCTTATTTCTCTACGAACAAATTTCAAAGTCGTTTAATTCCATATCTTGAACAAAATAAATAATAATGCACTATTGTCTGACATTCAACCGAAAAACATACTCTAACCCGTTGTAAAATGATTCATTTTTGCTTGTTGAGGCCAATGAATGGCTAGCGGTGCATTCATAAAGTTTTTGTTGGTTCCGTATTTTTTCCTACGCTGTCATATTCGTTATTTATCGCCGGCCGATTATCGGCATGCGTATGAAATGCGAGACTCTGTTCCACGTCTAATGAAGCAAAATATTTTAAATGTTTTTGCGGTTTCTAAGAGTGTAAGGAATTGAGGATGAATGAACGGCAATTTGAATCAAAAAGCATAGTTACACCTTCTGATACTTACCTTTCTGATCTTTCTGTACATATGAAATTCATAATGAAATCTCCCTTAATGACAATGAGGGTTTTCTGAAAAAATAAATCCATCAGATGCCACCATACGCATACGCATCTGACCCAATTGTTGCCTGATTGGTTCATTTTGACACGCCTGTGACGGTTACATGGCACTTGACCAATCGCGTTATAGCTGAACGCCAGCTATCGGGCATTTTATTTCGAAACACCCTCATTGTCTGGGTAGATTATGTAGGTAAGGCATATAAGAGAGGTATAGCGAATCCTAGCTCGAATCGGGCAGCCCGTCCGGGGAAGGACCTCCACCGCAGCCAAATGACCTCTGGGTCGTGTTTCTGCCTGTGAATAGGGTTTCCGGAGCTCGTGGGTTGGGCCGACATGGCAGTGGCAAGTGACAAGTGACTGACTAGTTACTCGCCCTTGTGACAACTACTTGAGCTTCTCTTTCGCTTTCCATCAAGCGTAGGGAAAAAATGTCCAGCAGTGGACTCCAGGCCAATGATGATGATGACGATGAAGACCGGACGCGGAATTGTGACGTGACGTTTACTATAAAAGGGTGCAACACTGTAGTGTGGCCCGCGTAGCAAGCCACGGCGTTGGTTTTTAGTGAGTCCTGCTAAGTTAAGAAGTGAGTAGTTTGGCTGCTGTAGCCGAAATAAGAAAAATAACTGACTACGGAGGAGATATATCAAAGTATAAGTGTAAACACAGGTGCACTTTCTGTTTCTTCACTTTCATAATCCGATGGAATGACAGTTCGACACATCTAGAGAGAGATCAGACGCAGAATCAACGGCTTTTCGAACGCGGGATTTTTTTGGCTCCAGGACTACAGCTGTGACCTGACCGAGACATCCAATAACAAAATTTTATTGCGGTATTAAATAAAAAAATTTAAAAACAATTTGCAATTCAGACGTCCTTAGATACTTCCTGTTTATAATAATCATTAATGTAATCTCAACCCTTCGCTCCTGTGTAAGTAACTTGTATTAAAATAAAATATTCACATTATAGAGCAAGTAAATTTTTAACAATAAAAAATCAAATAAATCCCAAAAAATCCTATTAAAAATTACCCAATATATTAAATACTTTTTGAACGCTTCAATAGCTTTAGCACTGAATGGGGGATCATTAAAATCAAATCCTGTAACAAATGTTATTACTATAGCCACACATTGCGTTGAACAATCACATTCAACTATGACCCCTATGTCATGGTAATAAGAGCAGCCATTATAACTTGTTTTTATATAAAAGTTATATAAGAGAGAGTTATTTGTAATAAATTATGGAATAATTCGGGAGGAGCAACAAATAAATCCTTAATAAGGTGTCGTTAAACTTTATTATTTAGTAACTGACTCCACTTACGGCTATTGTTAATTTTTTTTTATCTCCGGCTCCCTGCACACACATCTGTTTTTCTGTGCGTATATGCAAGGACGGCAGATAAATCGTACGGATGAATGGATAGAATACAAATGTTCAGAACTACTTATAATACTTACGTATGTTTTAACCTGAAATAAATAAAAAAGTATACCTACACTTTTTTAAGGTGTAAGTTTTGTAATTCTTCTTTGAGTTTAGATTATTTATAATAATGAAATAAAAATATATTTAATACTCTCAATTAAATATTACACTCAGCACTCAATTCCACTACATGACTACACAAACAAATGAACTACGTAGGTACTGAACTCCTTGAACATTGTTGGAGACATTTTGACAGAAGGGAATAGTATATTGGTGTGTGTGTTGCCGATTATGAGTTTCAATAAGCATATTACAGTGTACAAAAGTATACCAAAAACACGCACACACACACAAATTACAGTTCAACAGCATCTACAAAAGGAACTAAAGTTAATAACGTAGGTATACAGTAAGTAAGAATCCATGAAATTAAATGTATTTCGTAAAGTTGTATAAATAATTTCAATAAACTGTTCTTGTATTTTGCCATCTATTATATCAAACTTAAGTATAATACGGATGATGACAAGGTATGAAAATGAAGAAAATAATTAGTCCGTCTCTTAGATAATAAAAAAATATAAGACCCGTATTTTTTTGTTTTGTCGAAATAACAAGAAAATACTTAGATATAGCGCATTAAAGTTACGGAGTGGGGGCTAACTACGTCACGTTAGAGTATATTTTGTACTCTAACGTGACGTCATGTGACATTTAAAATCAATGTATCTTCGTAAGTTTTTGAACAAGAGGCAAAATAAAAAATACGTATCCAATATTTTTCATTAATCTATCTGATGGACATTAAATTATTTTTTAGTCATCATCCCAATTGTAGCACCGAACAAACAATTTGAGTTCACACACGTCAATTGAAACACAAAACGGAAAGTTTTATCTCATCTCTCTGCATATACTACGGCCCGCGACAATATTTCACAGTTTATAGGACAAGAGCTATTATGCTACCGTTGAATGCTCACTGTTTGATACCAGTTCGCTCCCGGGCGAGGATATTTCAAAACATCACCCATACTTCTGAGGGTCCTATCGTACAGAGGCCTTACCTACAATCATGTTAACACTTGGAAACTAAAAATGAGCTTAGGTCAATAAAATATTTGATGAAATTGAAAAACAACATGTCTTTGACCAAAGACAAGGTTAGGTCATAAAGGTTATGAAAAGGGAATATTATGAGCGTCCTCTTTTCAATTACGGTACCCTTTTAGAGTCTATACCTACATATTGATCTAATTTACCTAGAATATTTTGTAGTTGTAACACATACAATATAGATACAATAACTTATTAATTATGGAAGTTTTGTCATCATCACCGAATAATCTTCTTTCCCTAAGCGTAAAGCTCTTATTTTACCTTCTAGGAAGTCGCCTTCTAGGGTGGCCAATGCTACTTACTAGAACAAGTCTATTTAAAGCAACATAAGTATATACCTACCCCGAGAGCCCGGCAGTGGGACAGACAGACGAAAAAATCCGATTTACACATCGGTATAATAATTATAATGTTTTAATCGCAAATCAGGAAATGGATCAAAAACTTCAAAGATTTCAATCATACTATTATGTGAGTTATACATACCTACGGACAAAGCAAACATTACTACTTGTAAAATGTATAGAGGTTAGGTAGTCCAATCCTTTTCAAATTCATGTAATAATATGTTATATAGCCACCTAACACCTAAGTATTAGAATCCCGATATAATAAAACCCCAAAGGCTTGAAGCTACAGGTCGTTAGATCAACAAACCATTTTATTCAGTTCCCATGTTGATCTTACAAATTATTGTTTACTTTACTGAACGTAACGCGTCGCTTTAGTAAATTATTATAGACAGTTTATTGCTACTTAGTAACGATCAAAGATATTTATTTGTGTCAGTGGTCAGATTTCATTATGGAGCTTAAAAACAAGTTATTATGTTCAATTCGTGCATTTGAACTTTTACTGTACTTCTAGATACAAAACTGACAGCGGTAGGTATATCATTTGCTAAGTTAAGGTGTGATTTCATTTCAGTTAAGAACTTATTTTTGACTCGAGAAGAAGAAGACAGAAAAAAACAATACAAAATAAATAGAATAAAATAATTTGTGATAGCCTTGCTGGAACAGTAATAATAATAATAATAATAATAATTTATTTATTTGGAACAATACAATGATTAACATTTTAACAGGTTACGTTAACTGCTGTATTAGTTGTTAAAACTGTGTTACAGCTGCTAGCGCCCACCTCCAGTGCGAGAGACAGCGTTCCCTTAATATAATTAATAATAGTTACAGACAACTTTTTCACAAATTAAAAGAAAAACAAAAGTGTTAAGTGTTGTGTGTATGTGAAAGTGTGTGTATGTGTAAGTGAAAGTGTGTGTGTGTGTGTGTGTGTGTGTGTGTGTGTGTGTGTGTATGTATGTGCGTGTATGTATCTGTGTGCGTGTTTATTCCTTCTCTTCCGAACATTTCTATGGCTACAACAGTTTTTCTATGTCATCATAGGTTTGGTTTTGCAGCCACTTATAAACAATTAATTTACATTCCCGCAAAGTATGTGAATATATTTTGAGTAACTTATTGACTTTATTATACAATGAGGGAGCGATGCCATGGTAAAAACGGCGTGACAACCTAAGTCTGAACTTTCGCACCCTACACACTCTACCACACCTACGTCTGTGTTCCCCCAACCGCGGACAATATGCAAGCTGCGAGTGCTGTCGCAGTATTACCTGCTGGATAAAAAGTTGTCTGATAGTTAATACCTTAGTTTGAGCAAACAATTTAGCAGTGGGGTACCGTATAGGCCTAAAGGTCATAACTTTGAGGACCGCTCTTTGAGCTCTTTCCAAACGAAGCATGTGCGTCTTTATGCAGCCACCCCAGACTACAATACAGTATGTAACTATAGTCTGGGCCAGAGAATAGTACACCATCTTTAGCGTGGGAAAATCTAAAATAGGTCTAAGTTTTTTAAAAACAAACATGAGCTACATCGTTACATCGTTAAGCCTAAATCGTTGACGATCCGAAAGTTTCTAGTTCAATTCCCGGACGTGTGAATTAAGTAAGCCAAAAAAACACATCACGAACGGCCACACTATGATAATCTTCAGATGTTCAAGACGAGAGTGAACAGGCCACTATTACCATCAGGCGAAGTAAAGCGCATACCCATATTTCGATCATAAACGATGCAATAGGTAGGTATATCGCCCTTTTTGCCATCATCCCATCCCGTGGGTGCCGTAGAAGACGTCTAAGGGAATATCAGGAAAGGGGCAGCAGCGTTTACCAAGGTACAAATAAAATCAAACATAGTAGGTATAACTTATTCTAGTACCTATAGAATACCGCGGCCAAATGACCTCCGGGTCGTGTTTCTGCTGGTGAGTAGAGTTTCTCGTGGGGGGTCAGGGTTACTTGCCCGTTGTCACAGCGTCTTGGGCTTCCCTTTCGCTTTCCATCAGGTGTAGAGAAGCCATTATGTCGTGCTATTATAAGAAGAAAAAAAACCTATCTACTTTTATTACAAACCCCCCACGGCGTATTGATTACAATTGACTTAAAATGTTAGAAAGTGAAATAATTACGAACAAAAAAGCCCAACGTAGTACATTCCTACCATACCACCACACGCATTTAGAATCTATTTATTTCTAAACTACAGCTAATAGTCCACTCTAAATCTATTATCGGCCAATCTCCAAATCATTAATAACGAGTTATGAATGACTCCTTAAAATTGTAAAGGATCTTAACATCTGACATCGGACCGGTTGCTAGAAATGAACACATGCTCGGCAGCCATCTTTTCATCACAACCATTTATCATTAATTCCAATTCCATCGTTAATCATCGAAATGAGACTTAAAGAGAGAGAAAATGAAGTGATGCTATGTTACACGAGTAAATACGACGGTCTAATGATACAATTAAAGATTAATTGTATTTCAAATTTCACAGTTTGTGAATGAATAGGTTAGTTTGATACGTTGTTAGATTGATTTCGTATTCTAGATGTTGGCGTTTAAAGTTTAATTTTGTGTGTGTTATGTGTTGGCGTCGGCGAGTCTATGTGATCAGTGTGAAATCTCCCGTCTTTTGTAGTTGATTTTGGGTAACTTTCTTTCGTGTGATGAATAATGATATTGTGAATTTCATTGAGCATTTAAAGGGTTAATTTTTAGTTTCCCCTGAGATTTAGCAATGGCTATTTCTGCTGTTAAATCGATTATTCATCGTCGATACAATTCCATTCACAATTTCACACAATTTTACGTTAGTAGGTGCATTTGTAGTACATTACATTGTCATTGAATGACATTTCAATTCAGTTCATTTAATTTAAAGTTGACTTGTATAATGCCGCATTCAATTTAAATTTTGTCCATGCCTATTGGAAACTTTTGATGTCCACACATTTTTCAATACATACTTTTTTAAAAATTTAATTGAATGAATTTATCCGTTGTCTGGTACCCATGGTACAAACTCAGTCTTAGTTTGGGACTAGATGGCGCTGTGTGGCCCAGCGTGGCATGTTTTCGGTTATTTCAAAAGTATTAACGTGTCATAATGCATCATACATGCGTTTACTAACCAAGACGTAATGTGCAAGTTGACATATTTTAATATCCGCCCCGGGTTCGACTCCCGGGGAGGCCGAACGCGTTAAGTCGGTATTAAATACGATATTTTTCCATATCATTGTACGGGGATACCGTTAGGGGAGATATGGATGGTGTTATGCACTATTATATACGAATCAAACAACTCCTAATAGAGTTTTTAAACATTTAAGTGACTGACGTGGTTTGATCTTCGAATTAACGCTTAGTTCTGTTATGTCACAGTCTATGAGGCACCCACATCTGAACCACCAACCTACCCTTATACCCTTAGTACTGGTTCTTAAACGTTAAGTAAAGGTACGTAAATGCGATGCGATTATGGGTAGATCATACAGGTGTATGCCAGAGGTGACGAGCATCTGGAGGCCTAAGTATGTCCAGCAGTGGACTGCGATAAGCTGATGATGAGATAGATAAATCTAAATTTAAATAATTCAAAGGTGACTGACTGACATAGTGATCTATCAACGCACAGCCCAAACCACTGGACGGATCGGGCTGAAATTTGGCATGCAGGTAGATGATATGACATAGGCATCCGCTAAAAAAGGATTTTTATCAATTTCACCCCCAAGCGGATAAAATAGGGGATGAAACTCTATTCTACGCGGACGAAGTCGCGGGCACAGCTAGTAGATAGATTCTTTATTGCACAACATACAACTAACTTAAAACTTGGTATTTTAGACATTTGTTGTACATAAAGACCTAAGCGATTTCTGCCCTGGTATATGCGTAAAGCCATTCCTAACGTAAAAAAGGGCAGAGGATAGTTAAACGAAATGTTGAGGTGAGCTAGCAACTGATTCAGAATTAGACTTTAGTTATCTCCCGGATAACACTATCCCGGCTAACATCCAGATAAACCTCAGCCTCGGTTTAGCGGGGTTACGAGGGGCGGCTCGGATTCATTAATGCATTTGTCATAAACTCGCGTCGTATCGCTGACATCATTCACAGGGAGGGAGAGGGGATTTTTCTTAATTTCCGCTGAGTAAATTTGAGGCTTGTAACGGAGGTAATTAAAAAATGTGTTGCGTTTTTATATTTAAAGTGTTTATTTGGGATGTAAGGGAGCGGCCTAACATCTTGTCACTCCAGTATGGCAATACACTGCCCGTGATACATCCTTTCGAATAGCAGACTCGTGGGGGTTAGGATTGGGCCGGCATGGCGGTGGCAACTGATAGGTAACTGACCAGTTACTTGCCCGTTGTCACAGCGACTTGGGCTTCTCTTTCGCTTTTCACCAGGCGTAAGGAACCCATTATGTCGAGCTACTATTAAAAAAAAATACGAGTGTTTAGCAACCGACTGGTGACAGTATAACCATAGCATAGCAACCGGGCAGCAGCGTCACCAGAGCGAGGAGCTACCCGCTGCGATCGCCAGCCCGCATGCCCAGTGGCGATTATTGGTAAATCCTCTAGATATTTATCCAAAGTGGCGACTGCAATGGATGATGATTTCAATGATGAAGTCGCTTTCCGAATTAATCGGTGTATCTTTTATTTTCGTGTCTTTTATTTTTGAATAAGCTAAAAGACGGATTAATTACAATTTTTAACCATAATAGCCTATTGTAATGGTTATACCGCCACCAGTTGCTTGCTACCTAAAAGTTGATAGGTGATGCAAGGAAGCCCTTACATCACTATAATATCTACGTAGTTATTTATTTATAACTCTCCCACTTACGCCGCGTCCACCCAAAGTGAAAAGCGCTAACTACAATCAAATCAAGACCCCAGCGAAACGATTCAATAAATTCACGGGCATCGTAATTGTCGAATCATTCACTCTACATTTGTCCTTCGCCGTTATTTATGTGAATCAGTGCGGGCGAGGGTAGCTGTGCCCGATAAAGTGGCCTGTAATGGCCTTAATGCGTTTAGAACGCTTTTTGGGGTCCCAATGATCCCAATTGAGTTTGTTTTCTAACGTATGTTTCGTTGCGTACGCAGTTTAGGGTTAGTGATTCGAATTTCGAATGTAGGGGGACGCGTATTGTTGGCTTTTTCGTGTATGCAATCATTTTTGTGTTAGTATCAAAAAGTATAGGATGTGAAATGGAGTCAAATGGGCTATTCGGTGCCTTTTCCGCTCGAATTCGGATATATACTTGCGGGTTAATTCAAATTTGACATTAGTTTCAATTTAATATCAAA
This sequence comes from Conogethes punctiferalis, assembly GCA_031163375.1. NCBI lineage: Eukaryota > Metazoa > Arthropoda > Insecta > Lepidoptera > Crambidae > Conogethes > Conogethes punctiferalis. The sequence continues at coordinate 7,009,460 of CM062098.1, read as the reverse complement.
TTTGAATAAACTTGCGGGATGGTTTCGAATGTAGAGGGGACGTGTTGTACCTATTTCTTTTTCGTGTATAATAGGTCGCTCCCTTAGGTACATCCCCAATTCCCCATATAGATAGTAATGACAACATATAGCATATCTATATAGACTAATGTTAAATTGGAAAAAAAACATTGTAAAGTAATGGGTAGCCATATCTATTTTTAAAATAAAAGTATTATACCTCGTTGATCTAATTTCTATACTCATTACCACTGATTGCACTAGAGTTATCAAATTAACATAATTTTTTAACTAACGACTCTTCGATAAAATGCATTTAGCTATTTAACTGCAGTTTTTTTAAACTGATTTTATGGTCTTTATTAAACGTTATTATTACCTGATTAACACACATTTGACCAGGAAATCGTAAACATATCGATAACAAAATAATAGGTCCAGGAAAATGGATGACTGGTAGTAATTAATAATGACGTGGTTAAATAATTCTTAATTAGCACTTTTGTCCTGTTTGTGTTGCGAGGGAATTTTGTGAGAGAAGTTAGGTATTAGATGTGAATTTTTTTTTTCTTTTTTTTTTCTAAATAACTTACGATGATAGGCAGCCTTGTCATTATCATCGGAATGTTTGGGAAGAGGGAAGCTCTCACCCCTGATGCGAAATCCTAATAAGAATAAGTTGAGTATGAGATTTCGGCATAATACTTATACTTATTTATTTTATTTTTCTTGGTGTCTAAATGTATTTTTGACTGTTTAATCACACAATATGACCATGTCATGTAAGTACCTAACCCATTTATTATCACCGTCATTTGAATTTATTTCCAAAAAAAGAAATCGCTCGATTTTGTTCTAATTTTAAACTAACACAGCCACACTCGCACTTTTTCATCATCCATTTTAAATCATTTTAAAAAAAACAAAAACATCGTTCGATTCTAATTTCAAACGTACAGCCACATTCGCACTAGGCCCGTCTCCATAACCAATATTATTTATCATCATCGTCCATTTTAATTCATTTCCAAAAAAAAACCAAATCGCTCGATTCTATTCTAATTTCAAACGAACGCAGCCACATTCGCACATCGCCCGTTCAGAAACCATATCGTAGATCGGAACGGGCGACGCGCCATGAATGATTGTTTAATGTACCAGAAGTGAGCAAATTCGTTTTTAAACGGCTATCAGCCGGTCATTAAAACCGGGAATGATGCGCATTCTGAACGCACTCTATGAGATGTCATTTTAGTTGTAGGGTGACTGCAATTTATCCTACTACATTAATTATTATAAATTCCACTAACATTATAAATGTGAAAATTTGTATAAAACGCCATCAACCGATGGACCGCTCTAAAAACTCTAAAAATACAATGTAGAATAGCATTTAAACTGTGAATTTAGAATGTAGGTATAGTTATTTGAATAGCATTTATACAAAGAACCTACGACGGTGTAATTAAAACATATGATTCACATTGTGAACATTTATTATTTATAGGATTTATTAAATATCAGCCTTAGAAGGAAGAAATTTGGTAGATTTATTTATATTTGGAAATTGGGACTCTTTTCCCTAAGATAAACCCACGTTTTATCTGACTATTTCAAAAACGAATTAGGTACGGATTTAGAGTTTCCTCAGTGCATTACCGATCCAAACACATTTATTTAGTTTCCTTTTGAGCCTAATACTAGAATTACTGAATGTCGAATTACGCTCAAGTTTATTAAATAATTTTAGAGTTCTGAAATGTTTTTATGTTTTTTGATACTACGATATATTTTCTTTATAAATCATTTTACATTTTGCGGTATGTACTAAATTATGCAATACAATAATTACAAAGAAATAAAAAATTCCATTCTTTATAAATAATCATTTTTAGTTCCGTCTCTATCTTGCAAGCTAGCGAAAGTATGGACTTAACAAAATATTTACTTTATAAATGAATCATGAAACTGGCAATTATCTATGAAGTGGTCATCCAAAAATGCACGTTGATGTTCATATTAAGAGCACGTTGATGTTCAATAAAAAAAAACTCCCTAAAATTTAATGTATAAAATTGTAGTACTTGGGTGTTTTAAAAACTTAAAGTAGGTAACTAACTGTTGGAATATTACAAAAATCCAGTTCTACCTTCTTCCTAAATCGTTTATTCTTTTAATCTATCTGTCATTGATTTGTCAATAACTTGGTTTACATCAATACAAACGCTCTCATCTAAAACTAACATGCTTTTTATTTCCCTTGTCCTGCGCCCTATACCAATAGGTTATGGGCCCAGACATTGTAAGTAAATAGCTCGTAACGATAATAAAATTTTTTGTATATCACAAAGTGAAAAATTAGTGGGTGATTTAATTTTCAACGTTCAAATGACGAACGTCCCAAGACATAGCAATTTCGCATGAAGTCTTTTTAAGTATCATCCGTTGTACCTGACGAACGCAACGCTGCATGGACAAAGAAAAATCCCGTAGCTAAAGGTACCATAATTGAAATTTTGTGAGACGTATTTTTGAATTTCGCTCAAGACAGTGACATTGCAGAAGCCATTTTTGACAATAAAATTTATGAAAGACGGAGCTTGGATACGCAATTGGCATTACGTAAACAATTATTGAATCCACAAATTTTATACCCTAATTTTATTATAATTGATATCCACGGGCGCTAAAATTAACGAAAAGGACAAGATTTCCCACTTATTTTCTTACTCTACCAACTACCTACTACTGTCTTAGACGAGGATCACTGTACTCCATATTGCCAAAGAAATATTCACAAGATGTAGTCTAAACCATAATAAGAAGATACCTATGATGAAATTCGACGTACGAGGATGTTTCTATTTTTACAAAGAAGAAATTGAACAATCATAATCAGAACAAAAGCAATAAAGTACCATGGAATTCAACACAAATGTTGTCTGGAATGTATTACGTATTTTTTTTTGGACGGCGACACCTTTTTCAAATGAGATTGTCAATTGAGATTGTTGTTGATACAAGAAATCACAGACACATAGCGGCTCTGCCATCTCAGCAGCAGCGCACTCGTTGTAGCGCATGAGCTTCAAAACAAAAACGAGGGCAGTTTTGTTTTCTTTTTACGTTTTAAACAATGTAGCTACTTAAATTATCCGAATGTAATGACACTACTAATGAAATAACTTTTCTTTTAGATTCGGGAGTCTTTATTGTTAACTCGAAGCAGATTTTCATCATTTATTCACAACAAGTCGATAAAATACTTGTATCGCTAAATATGAAGCATCTATACAAAAATGGTAACGAGGTAAAATTTATGTTATTACTGAGCTAGAAGTTCAAGATACAATAGAAAGTTGTTTATCTATTCGCCAGAGGTGTCATACCTAGGTAGGCATATTAGGTCATATCCTTTATCACCAAATCTGATGCAATAAGCAGGCATGGTGGTAGCTTCTATTATAAAGTTATATTTATAAAAGTCAAACCTATAAAATTTTACAAAAGTTATATTTGTATAAGTAGGAAAGTTATATTTATAACCCGCACAGCAATAAGAATTATTTTTGGAAACTTTATTTACGATTATACTCTCTAAATACTATTTGCTGCACTCGAAATCTGAAGTGTTAAAATAATTAATAACTATCTTTCCATTGGAAGTTAATATATTGTGAAAATTGCACCAAGTATCTGTCAAATGTGTTCAAAGATTATGGGTACAGGCAAAGGCATAAATTTATCAATTAACAGTGCTCTATAATATACCCTAACAAAATGAGGTCACGTGCGAAATTGACAAATAGTTTTGGGGTGAAGATATTAACATACATACATACGCCATAATCTGATAAATGAATAATAAGTGAGATAGATATAAGCGCTGGTTAATAAAAGTGCTCAGAATAAAACTAGTAATACCAAAAGTCAATCAATCAATTTTAGTTATTTAATTATTTAAGCACCAAACTAGCCAATTGATTGTGGCTAGAGATGTGTCATCTAACAAGTCAAATTTTGATGAATCTAGGACAATACATCGCGGTGATGAAATTTCCACCAAAATCAACAAACTGAACTATTACAAGTCGGTAGAGTTGATAGATGCAGGGACCCGCCAGACTCGCCAAAATCAGCAAGCCGAATGAAACGGTGGCGTTGATAGGCGACAGGGAACTCCCAAAGAAATCAGCAAACCAGACAAATCTGTGGAGCTGATAAGCGATAATGAAATACTGAAATATAATAAAAATCAACAAGCCAGATAATTCGGTGGAGTTGATAGACAAATAAACAAAGTGACGTAATTAACGAATCATCAGACAAGACACGTATATACGAAAAATTATGACAAATTTATTCCCAATTTTATTCTGCTATGTATTCAATTATAATGGTTTAAAAAGTTTGGACCGCTTACAATATCATCTTGCGGTGCCCCTACGAGGTGTCATGTGTATGTGTACAATGTACTATCTAAATTACATCTATGTATAACCATGCAACAAGCAAGTAAATAAATAAATAAACCAACAACCGACTGAAGGAAAGGTTGTAAGTTTATTCACAAATGGCAAACTTAATGCCAGAAGCTACCAGCCAACCTAGCTATGCAGTTTTTTGTGTGCGGTGTGTCTGTGCAAAGAGAACACAGCATACCTATAGGAAAATGGAGACACATAATTTCCCTTGTGTTGATTGTTGTCCCTAAAATGTATAGGTATTTAATTTTAAGAAAAATACGTACGAAATACGTTTTTGAGCCAAAAGAGCCAAAATATTTATGTATTCTCAATATACCCTAAGGAAAAACATAATTTGTATAAAGTAAATAACAACTACGTAAACTAGGCTAAGTAGATAAATTATAAATATGAAATAGAAATGTACATAATATAAGGCTTAGTATCGCCCTGACCCGGCATACGTAGTGTGACTATGTTTATTAACAATACATAATAGTAAAACCAATAATTATCCAGTTTGGTACAGTCGTTCGAAAGTTATGGGTGCAATATTTTTGGAACATCCAATTTTTTATTTTATAAATAAAATAATACGACATATACCTACAATTAATAATTATACAATAAAAAGATTATAAAATAATAAATAAAACAATAGTATCATGCAACAACATAAATCCCACAGGAGATGAAGAAACAAGCAGATATTTAAAAAAAAAAAAAAAAAAAAAAAAAAAAAAAAAAAAAAAAGATAGTATGTAGATAGCTTTTAGAATGATTATATTAAAAATGATTATTTTTAAATTATATTATAAATACTTTTAAATTGTATAATCATACGTGTGAACGATTGAATTTTTGAGGGGGGCTGTTGGAATATTACAAAAATCCAGTTCTACCTTCTTCCTAAATCGTTTATTCTTTTAATCTATCTGTCATTGATTTGTCAATAACTTGGTTTACATCAATACAAACGCTCTCATCTAAAACTAACATGCTTTTTATTTCCCTTGTCCTGCGCCCTATACCAATACTAACAAACATTTCGCCACTACTAATATCCTAAAACCACCTAAAACTGCAGCCACCACAACACCATTATGTGCTATTAGTATATTAAGTACACTGAATAACGTTCGCAACAATGGCTACACGTTTGTCACTCTGCACAAAGCCCAAGGACCGATTGTGTTTGGACATCTGGGGTCTCCGATACCCACGCTAAACGAGGACACCCTGTTCACTGGAACTTTTTAAATTCGCCCTGTCAGGAATGCGGTCTAAGGCGTATTTATCATACAGCCTTGAATGGCTGTGAAGAGTCTATTAAAATGTAATACGGTGTAGCAATGATTTTTGCTTTTGCTAAGGTGCAGTTAAATTAATTTTCAAAGATGGTGGTTTAAACTTTTTAAATATTTTGTAAGTGAAATGCTATAATAATATAAAAAAGCCCTTTGGAACATTTTTATTTAAATTAAAATTGATTTTGATATAAGTAGTATTTTAGTCATCTGAAGCATTGATATTATTCACGAAACGAACCAGTCTTTTTTTTTAAAGTGTGATATAATTTACAAGGACAACTGATAGTCGAAGATCCAAGTAGGTATAGAACGACCTACACCTTTTTAATTTTGGAATAGTATTTTTTTAAATTATTCTCTACCTAAAAAGGTTCCCTGGAATAGATAGCTTAAAGTGATAAGACCGCCTCTCTATATACCTATACATACCTATTACATGAACGAAATAAATTAATTTATTCCTTATAAATTCAACAGCTTTAAGCGGCTATCAAGTAATACAGACTTATCAACGGCATTGAACCCAGGACATTAATACATACTCAACAGAATCGAACACCTACTATTAAGTAGATTAATCGTCTAATTCTATCACTGAACCAATTTATAAACTTGTTGAACGCAAACTGAACAACAACCGGCATTAAATTTGAACAGCCATAATCACGTGAACACTTTAAACACCCCATCCTATAATCAAACGACCAAAATAGCTTGAACCTTTACATCACCCTATTAGTACTGAATTTACGCAAGTCATTACCTCATTGGGGGTCAAGATATGGTGGGCGTAGGGTAAAACTCCCAGTTGGGTGCCTATTAAGTGATGGGTAATTTAGGAATACATAAAGTACATAATAGGGCCCTTAACTTGGGCTTAATGAGGTGAAAACGGGAGCGTTTACCCCACACCAGTTAGCGGCTGGGACTGGGTTACTTGGCAGGATCGGTGGCTCAATTGGTGACCCCTGCCTTCTGGACCAAGGATCGGGGGTTCGATCCCCACCTGGAACAAAAATGCGAAATTGTTTATTAAGTAGGTAGGTACCTTATATAACAACAAAGATTATGTTTTTAAATAGTGTTAATACAAACATTTCTATACTTGAACGTGTCTGTTTGTATTGGTCTGGGTGTTGCTATGTATTTATTTGCAAAAAAAAGTATCTATAAGTAAGTAAGTTTATCAGTTGTCCAGTACCCATAGTATAAGCTTCGACTTACTTTGGAACTAGATGGTGCTGTGTGGCCCAGCGTGGTACTTTATTTGTTATTATTTAAGTTCAGGCGGGTAAAATCCTACCAGACGACATAAACTAGACGATGTTAATGATCTCTATATGACAACCAACAGGTAAGTAGAGATTATGTTTATTTAAAAGCCCGCACAAAACTCAATATGTGAGTACTTTTAAAAAAATAAGCTTGACTTTTAGGTGCACACAATAAAAGATCTCTTGAAAAAAATTTCGAGAGATCTTAAAAAAGTAGTTAGTAAAAGCTTTTGACATCAAAAGCTACGCCGCAAACGAATTATAACGCATTCATGCCTGTCAAAAACTAAAACTTCAAAAAAATCTTGCAAAGAGTTAAATCTTTTTTTTTTCAACACAAGCAGATGTCCGCCATGATTTTATTACGATTTAATGCCATAAATAATTTGATTAGTCGCGTATTTATCAACATAAAACCATCGGATGGAAAAACGTCACCCATTCACATCCCCTTCTTTACAATTTGAATGGGACTCCATTGATCCCATACACCTATTTGTGGCGCTTAACTTCAAACGGAGGTAACTCCATTTTCCGAAATATTGGAGATTTTGGTATCAAATGAAAGCTGAAAAAAAAATCTACATATCCTATTTAACATAAAAAGATAAATCCCATTATATTTCGAATAAAACGACCAGAAAATCGTGCTTTTTTAACAAACTTAGACAAATCCTACTAGGCGTTTTTATCAAATGAAGGCAAATCCTCCTCAACCAATCAGCGTGATGCATTTTTTCAATATGGCCGTTAATAAACGCATTGTAGTCAAAGGACGGTCATCTGAATTGCGATTTTTTAATTATTTAACTGATTTTCAGTTGATTATAATGGGTAATTTAGTGAAAACTGTGTCCCGAGTAAAGCCCAAAAACCTTTAAAACATAAAAATTAAGGGTAAACAACGGGAAAAGGCAAAGAAACTGAAAGTAATCTACTACTTTGCTTTTTTTTAACAGATTTTGACAGTTGCGCTAACCCAGGGTTGTACAAGTATTATTCCTTACAAAGACTTTTATTTTGTCGTGTTACAGATGTTGGTGAAATATTTTTCTACTTTATGTTGATGATCAATCATGACTGGCAATTATTAGAATTGCAAAACAATATCGATGTCTTGGGCCCTACTACAGAAAATGAAAACGATCGTTCGTTGTACGGATCGCGTATTTTTGGCCCCATAAATCCCTCTCATTTGTCCCTCCCGTGTTCGAATATACGAACTAAAATTCGTCAACGTCGATTTTCAACAATTTAATTGATATATTAGAACACGGGTGGTTCAAATGAGAGGGATTTATGGTGCAAAAATAAGCGATCCGTTCAACGAACGATCGTTTTCGTTTTTTGGAGTAGGGCCCCAGATCTGCATTTTACGTTAGTTTATTTTGCACACATTAAAATTAGCTACTGGGTAACTCTACTACTAATCTAGTCAACATTGAGTTCTATACATAATGCCGCTTTTCAAAGTTCAAAGCTTACATTGTCTTTTGTAATTTCATTTGTCAAAATTGGCCACTATTTCAGGAACTAGACTTTTACGAAAGAGGACCTACTGAGCAGTCAAAATGTGGTTGGTCGTCCTTCGAATAGAAAATCATTTCCACATTGGAAATGATTATGGCTTGCCTATAATCTACATTCCGGCATATCTCGTATTTACGTATTTGATTGCTTCCGACCGATTTATTTATAACATTATTAGCTGATTTGGTGACAGCCCTTGAATGTTTGTAGAAGAAATCTAACCAAAAATAGATTTTATCAAATCTGGGCAAGTCCAGTCAAGTTTTATCATAAATAGGCAAATCCATGCAGTATTATTTCAATAACGGGTAAATCCAGCCATGTTATATCAAACATAGACAAATCCAAACTAAAAACGCATTTTTCCATTTTATTCGGCGTTTAATTAATCTTTTTTATGCTTAATTTAAATGTTTAGTGTCTATTGCAAACGAATAACCATTTTTTTTTAAATTAAACTGTGTATTTTGGCCACAATCAGTTTTTCTCAAATAACTCAAATTCACGTTCGCTGGAGTTACCTCCGTTTGAAGTTAAGCGACACATTTAGAAGCCACTAATGTTATCTTGATATCGTAAGAAAGACGTCATTTTCGGTCATAGCAACTTAACTTTTTCTATTCAAAATCGTTTGCACATTCCAAATTCAATTGTATGCACTCAACGTTAGAATATATTTTATGTTTGTGAATTGCCACAGATGAATCAAGACGGTTATAATTTTATTGTTGTTTATTACTTTTTTTTTGCAAAGTTTTTGTATGGTTTTCTAAAGGTGTCTATACACAATGCTAGTTTTTTTCTCAAAATGTTGGGCACGCGTTAGGGATCGAAACGTTCTATAGTGTTAAAAACTGTATCGGATCATCTTGTAATCTTTTGTGCAAATATTTATAGATCTTTTTTCTGAAAAAAGGACATCATTTTATATCGACTTTATCAAAGATGTATTATTTCCTTGTTCTCTCTCCTTTTATAAAATGTTGAGACTTAGCATACTTTATTTAAGTATATGAAATGCATTCATAAAAATAAGTACTTACGTAGTAAGGAAAGTAGGTACCTGAAGTACATACGATTCACTATAATAGCTGCAGCCTACGGCTTTGTCGCGTGATAATTTTTATAAAAGCCTATGAAGTTAATCTGGTGTATGATGTCCAGTTCCGTCAAAATTCGTTCTATAGGTAGTAGTACCTACAATTTAAGCTGTATTATCGCTAACAATTATTATTGTATGCCTATTACTACTCCATAAAATAATAATCTATTGACCATTTGCAGAGTTTTCTTATAATTGGACGTAGTTATGCTACAACGTTCCAATCCACACGCAGATCGAACTGAGAAAATTGCGTTTTTGTGTTTTTGTGGTACGCTTTTTTATGGTAGCGCGTAGAACCGAGTAGTGTGTATCATCTATACTAAATAATTAAATATTATTTTTTCATATACCTTTCATTGCAAAAAAATAATATTACTCATACAAATTTAAAAAAAATTGTACTTGGAACGTTATTACAAAAAGGCATTTTGTATGAAGGTGGCTTTTAAATTAATTTGTGAAAACGTTCCAAAATGTGAAAATTACTATATTTAAGTAATTTATATTATATTTTATCTAAAATAAATATTAGACAGTAAAACAACATTATTTATTATTTAAATGTGAATGGATTTATAAAAAGATCGTAAATTAGCCAATTTAACTGGAGCAATAGGTTTTCCTTTAGGCAACAGCTGTATAAGATTAGATCTATTAATAATCTAAACCTCTCCTTTTACAGTCTTTTTAAGACCTACAATATTGCCACCAGGTCTTACAAAAGGATGATAGCTGCTGCAAATTCCAGCTATATCCGGAGAATTGGTTGGAAGTTTCTGCAAGTCGTCTTTTCCACCACTTTGTACTGCTGATGACACGCTTGTCCATACCGCAAAGGAGAAAGCAGACCTCTTGGGCTTTCTATTTGCATCTACCTGAATTCTTGATAACCGGGGAGAATTACCCCCTACCATCCATCAACATTCGTTTTCTGCAGGACAATGTTCGTAAACTGCTTTTCTCCCTTGGCATCAATAAGTTGAGTGGGCTTGACGGCATCCCACCAATAGTACTAAAAATCTGTGCCCCTGAGTTAGCACCTTTAACCTTTTTCGGCTTTCCTATTCTAATGGTATTGTCCCTAAATCCTGGAAGTCTGCGCTTGTCCATCCGATTCCCAAAAAGCGAGACCAATCGGACCCTTCCCACAACAGACCAATTGCCATTATCTCATTGCTCTCTAAATTAATGGAGACAATAATAAATCGCCAACTCCTTGGATACTTGGAGGAACACCAGCTGATCTCTGATCGCCAATACGGTTTTCGTCAGGGTCGATCGGCTGGTGACCTACTCGTATACCTCACACACCGCTGGGCGGAGGCGGTTAAGAGCAAGGGTTAGGCTTTGGCTGTTAGGTTGGATATAGCAAAGGCGTTTGATCGTGTTTGGCACAAAGAGCTTTTAGCGAAACTTTCTTCATATGGGCTTCCTGAGAGGTTGTGTGGTTGGCTTGCCAGTTTTCTTGCGGAGCGGAGCATCAGTGTCGTTGTCGACGGTTCCTGCTCTGAGGCAAAGCCCGTGAATGCTGGTGTGCCACAAGGCTGTGTACTGTCCCCTACCTTATTTCTTCTGCATATAAATTACATGTTGCATATTCGCAGCATACATTATTATGCAGGTGATAGCACAGGGGCGCTTTATACATGGGTAATGTACAAGCCTCTCGGGATAATATCACAGAAAGCCGGAATAACCTTGTGGGTGAAATTGAGACCACTCTGGACTCGGTCCTATCATGGGGGAACGAGAATCTGCTCAATTTTAAGCCGAACAAGAGTCAGGGACTCATATGGAATATTGTTCTCATCTGTAGGCCGGGGCGCCAAATCCTTCCTTTTGACCGTATATAGCGAAGAGTTTCTTGTTTGGATCATATTATTTTAGTGATAACGTTCCAGACATCAGAAGACATTGTATATTTTTAAGTATTGTATTCAAAAATGGGTTTAGTTAATATTTATTTATTTATACATAGCAAAATATAAACTTATAGCTATATTTCAGCTAATACTGAATCAAAGATAGTGTAAATTTTTCCTGAGAGCATTATGACCATAATATAACATTGACAACACAACACTTTTTGAACATTAATAATGTTATTGTTAAGTGATCGATCGTTTCATGATTAGATAAATGTATGATCCTACTAGTATAATACGTTTTGGATCGTTTATTTTTATCATTATAATTTCTTTTCAACATTAGAAAGTACTTGGAACATTTTATAGAAATAGATATTTTCATAATATATATTTTTATTAAACGTTTCAAGTTCCCTGGATCATTTTGTTTTTCCAAAACGAATTAAAAAATACGATCCAAATGAATTGACACTTTTTATGAATATGATTAGGTCTTTTGGAACGTTTTATCGTTTGGACGGCTTAATTATTTCGGTAATTACTATGGTTAGAGTGTCAGTGTCTTCACCAGTAGATAGAACGGTCCTAAATACGTAGCTTGAGCATGAAAACTCGATTTTGGCCACCTTGTGGATTGGAACGTTGTAGCATAACTACGTCCAATTATCAAACCAATAACTGAAAACACCCATTCAAGTGGACCACACACGTAGCGCTCGGAGGCACACACACTAAAAGGCGTTAATGCGAAAAGATCACAGTATTCCATTTTTGAAAGTCAAACAAACGAATGGCGCTTAAAACGCCATAATCTCCGGCTAGGTGGCGCCCCCCGTTTATTTGAATTTCGAACTGTTCTCTATTCAAAATTGTTACACGTTCTTTGTTCGAAAAATATTTGCTCGTCGTTTAATACGGCCAGTGTAGCGGGAGCTGCCGTTGGACGTTTCGACTTTTTATTTGGGTTCGTTTGGCCGATGAAAACGGAGTCTGCAGCGCTTACATTCAAATATAAAAATAATGAAATTTGAAATTTTATGCAAATTGCTTATGTGTAAGTATAGTTATGTATAGTTGTTACTTATATTTTGCCAATTAATTGCCTGGGTATTCTCGAACATCTTCAAAATCTCTATCTTCGCTCAAGCTTCAATCTAACGTAACTCCTCCAGCAGGCGCGGCTCTAGGGGGTGCAGCTACTGTTGGCACTTGCCCCGGGCGGCAGTTTCAGGGTGATGGCGTCAAAATCATAATATAATAAAAGGAAGAGGGAAAATAATAATTAAAAAATACAGATATACTTAGTTACACTTAATTGTCTCAAGGCCTCTACATGTTGGTCCTGTGCCCCCACGCAAGCCTTCCAAAGTACCGGAAGAGGTACCAACGCCCTTCCGTAAAATCGGACAGGAAATAATAGTACTAGCCAAATATACCTGCCTAAAATACATGTTAGTCTTTAAAAATCTACCAGCAGTCAACAAAACAGTAATAGAAAATCTAGAGAACCCTGTCTATTAGCAAAAAGGATCTCAAAGCATCTCAAGCGCAAACTGCTTTAAGCGCTTCACCATTTAACGCGTCCTTCGCAAGCGGAAAAACTCCACAGCTCCGTCTGAACTGGTCCTTTTATGTGATGTGCTTAAGTGGGAGCCTGATGTTTGCGTGTTTTAGGATGTTTGTTTTCGGCCCGACACGACTGCGTTTAACAAAGTGGCCGTTTTTTTTTTGCTCACGACTCAACTGTCCGTTGTTTCGTTTGTAATTAAGTGGACAGTGTGCAAACGGAGTTGGAACATCTTTTTTTTTGTATTGACGTTTGTTTATGTTTAGAATTAAGTGAGTGTTAATGATTTTTGGATAGGTTATAATGCGCTGGTATCGACATAATCTTTTTATTTATTGCAGTTTAGTGATGACCTTCCTCTCAGCTTTCGTAATATTTACCTACTACATGTAGCTCTAGCCTGCGGCTTGGTCCATGTAATTATCTATACTTGTAAACTAATATTAATAAAGAAGTAAACTAGAGCCTAGACGATATGAGCAATTGAGCATAGCGCCAAAATTGCATACTTTCCTACTTTTAAGGATTTTTTATGATGCCGGTGGTGTGGTTGTGCAACCACCGACCTGTCTGTCTGAAATGACCGTCAAACAACATTAATAGTTACAAGATAGTTTCCAAATGTAGCCATTGATTCATTGGGATGGCATGTTGTACATTTTTTCATAAAACAAAACTACAAATTAACGACTTTAACATAACTAAGTACAAATAAAGCATCACGACGATAATTAAATAAAAACAGCCGCAAATAACCACTACAATTAATATACTAATACAAAAAAAACATCATTATTCAAAATCTCATTCGGTATAATCACTCAAAACTCGTAACCGCTAACGAACAGAAATAAAAAAATACATAATGAACCTATTACCGCTCATTTTCATTCGCTAATTCAAGGGAAAAAAATTAAAATGAATCTGCGGTGATGATAAATTGGAAAAATAAAACGCTCCGGACAAAATTAAACTCGTCTCCACCCCACTGGATGGCATAATTTCGGAATGGCACCCCCTACCCTCGGGTTAGGGGTGGCTGGAGATCTAACAGTAAATTCGGGATCAAGCTGGAATCGTTGTTTTTGTTGTAAAAGAATAGCTAGCGACTATAATAGTTAGGGTTGGGCTAGAACTTTGTCTAGCGCTACCCGTATCCCAATAAGTAAATTAATAACCTAAAACTTTCCACACAGTGACATCTTGTTAAAAACTAAACGAAGCAAGGGACCAGACTACTAATACAATTTTGTTTACTTTTTTTGTAAAGAAAAAAGCGGTTTGCTTAAAAACAAAATACCCGACTGCACACTGCATGTCTTTATCCCGTGGGACTTTTAGGATAAAATGTATCCTATGACACTCCCGTAATCAAGACAAATCTAACGATACCTCATACATCAAAATCCATCAAGCCGTTTAGGCTACAGGAGGTCACAAAGGAACAGACATACATACATACTTACATACACTCCAACAACATTACCCTCCCTCTTTGGCAGTCGGGTAAAAACCTATTATACATAGCAAATCGTGCTGCGCAAGTTGTTGCCCACCACTGGCGGTACAGTATTCCCTCCGTTCTGGGTCCCTCATACCACGCCGACTCCTCCAGAGACGGCGTGACATTGCCTAATGCATTCTTGCCTAGAAAAAATGATTTCAAAAGCCATCTGGTGACACAGTGGGGTTAAAGCGTACTGAGCCTTTCCCCGCTGGAAAGTAGAGTCTCTGGAATGCAGATCTTCCCTATGAAGTGATATAACGGTGCGTAGCGTATTACCCACCAAAAAATCTTTTTTTTATGACATAGAAGATCACTTAATGGTAAGTGATCACTTCAGTTTTGGTGGCCCTTGAGACATTTGCTCGCTTTTTCAATGTCCCTAAGTCGTATCCATTCAGAAAAGTCATAGCTGATTCCAAAGAACCGTTGCACGCGGCAGGAAATTACACGCGAAACGTACCGTGGAAGACCTCCTACTATCAAGATGATATGGACGGAGTCCTTAATTGGTACTACGAGTTGTACCGTCATAAATGTTAAAAAAAAGCTTCATTATTTGCGGCCAGCCCTAGGCAGTGAGAAGGTTATTTCGCTCTCGTCACCAATTTTCCCGCGTAAACGGCTCGCGTTATTGTAATTTAGCCGGCGTCGTGCCCGCTTTGTGCGCGAATCACTGGCAAACGTACCTACAATCACCGACATTGCGAGATAGCTGGGCTACTTTTGACAATGTACTATACATATTTAATTTGCACTGTATTAGAATTGATTTTGTTTTTAATGTTATGACTGGCTCGATGGCTCATTTGGTAGTGACCTCTGCCTTCTGTGCCAAGGGTAGTGGGTTCGATTCCCGCACAGCGCAAACATTTGTGTTCATGAACATGTCTGTTTGAATACAAACACCCAAGGACAAAAGACCAATAGGTCTGGGTGTTTTCTATGTATATTAAGTAATTTACAAAAAAAAGTACCTATTTAAGTAAGTTTTTCAGTTGTTTTGTACCCATAGTACAAGCTTAGCGCTAGATTGGGGCTAGATGGCGATGTGTGGCCCAGAGTGGCATGTCTTGGGGTTATTTATTTATTTATTGGCGGTAGACGAGCATGCCGCCTGCCTGATGTCAGCAATGACGGGGCATAGCCATGCCGCTTTTTTTATAATACATATTAACTAATGACATAATGGCAACCCTACGCCTGATGGAAAGCGAAAGAGAAGCCAAAGTCGCTGTGACAACGGGCAAGTAACTGATCAGTCAGTTGTCACCGCCATGCCGGCCTACCCCTGACTGTCCACGAGCTCCAAATACCCTATTCACCGGCAGAAACACGACCCGGAGGTCATTTGGCTGCGGTATTCTATAAGGTGGAGGTCCTTCCCCGGGCAGCTCAATTCGAACGAAGATTCGCTATGTCCTACCTCTCTTTATTAGCTGCTGCTTGCCATGAGGAAAGAGCTCTATTTTCCGCTGTTTTTCTAAATCTATGGATTATAGACTGAATTGCAAGGTTGATTGAGGTGAGAAGAAAATAATCATTCTCTTTTTATCATTAGTCTGATGCATATTTTGACAAAGGTGCGTAGTTTGTGTAGTTAGGTCGCGTAGAGTTAAAAGCTTGGCTCTACATAAGATTTGTGACAATTCGAGCCATCTTAACGACAAAATACACCAAAAAAGCTTTTGGTGGGTAGGTAAAGTATACACTGATTTTTATAAATTCCCTTACTTAAAGGTACCATTTGTCGTAAGCTTTCTTCTTCTAATCGTGATTTATTAAAAATGTGAAATACTCGTAAAGTATTATACTTAGATATTTAAAACAAGAAGGCGGTATATCAATTTTCAGACCGATAGGATAAGTATGAAAATCCCAAACATTAGCCACATTCTTCGTTCCAAGTAACGATCACGACTTACCTACGTAAAGTAACAAGAGTTTAAAAAAAGAAACCTACTTATAAAACCAAACACGGGCAAAAGAATACAACGCATACAGCCATACAGCCATCGTCGAAAACTCGACGTCCACATTAGCACAAACAACTGCAGCGGGCACGATGGAACGACATCCTATCCTATGGGCGGCGAGAAATAAAAAAAAAGAAAAATTCCCGCCAACTGAAAACTCATTTCGCGGGGAGTAATGGCCGCTCGCGTCCACCCCCGCTCACTATCGTCCCCACTTTTTAATAAAAAATAAAATCAGTCAAGGGAGGCGGGTTTGGGACAATTAGCGTTCCGTACATATCATGATTCGAAGGAAATAATTTCTGATGTCGGTATTTCTTCATCATCATCAGCCTTTTGCAGTCCACTGCTGGATATAGGCCTCTTTAGTTGTTCGCCACACAGGGCAAACGTCTGGATGACGCCACGCTGGGCAGGCGGTTTGGCTATCGCAGCGCGTGATACTCACTCCGGTTCTCACTCCAGTGACGCTGCTGCCCGTCATCGGTCTGTGTTATTTTTAGCTACGCCTTCAATTGTGATGGTTATACCGCCACCAATCGGTTGCCAGCGCCTCATTTGTTATTCGGCAGGATGCACCATGGGCAGGTGAGGTTGGCTTGGAGCGAAAAGATGATAGGCCGCTCCCTTACATCCGCGCCCCGGCATTTCTTATATAAAAACTTCTTTCTAAATAATAAATTGTGAAGTTTATTAAGTAGTCATAGATAACTTAGAGATCAGATAAAATGTTTGCTTCTTTCTGATAAACCTGAATGGAATTATATAAAAATTCTGAACGGAATACTTATATGTACAGCTATTTATTCTTCAGAAATGTAGGAAGGTACCTCAAAATGTTCTCCTACATGCATTTACTACTTGATAAGCCTTCTTTAAGTGTATATTAGCTTCAATTTATATTGTTTATTAGTCTCCAATATAATGAGTACCTAATAACTCACAAGCACCTATAACTATAATACAATATTCTCGTCTAAAAGAAGCATTCCCTTTAAACATCTCTTTCAGTGTGTAAATTAACTTTTATTGAACCCACAACAAATTATAATACTAACATTTCAATTTTATTTCCCGAGTTTCTCGACACTTACTTTTAGTTTTGCATGATAAGTTAATCGATACATTTCACTTACATCGATTCAACGGTCACTCGTCCCACAAGCTACCCCTAAAAGCGCTTCATCTGTGCTAAATTGTCGGCGGCACTCGAGAATATGAAAGTCGTTATTTAAAAAGATTGCCCTTTCGCGTATTATTTCGGTATAAATTCAACTTAAGCTCACCGAGGCCCTGCGGAGTTTTCGCGAAAATGTCGTATCAAAACTCTTATTGCTTCCAAGGATTTGAGGATCTGCCATTCTGATATATTTTATGCAGATAACGCGGCGGTGCGTTTAATTAAAAAAATGTCGGCGATTATTATGAGAGGTTGAGGTTTTATGGGTTTTTGTTGGAGTAAGTTGAATGGGCGCTTGCTACGTTCAGAGCGGTGACGATAAAATTTGTGAAATTGCTCCAAATATGAGTTCAGGTGGGGTATTTTTAGTGTGGCGCAAATTTAGTTCAAAGAAAATGAACTATGAAAAAGAAGATCAAATTATTCTTTTAAAAAATACCTACCTATGTAAAATAATTTTAAAATGTTATTTTCTCGTTTTATTTAAGTATTTGAAGTTTTATTGGCTTTGCCAGTGCAAATAGAAGAAGAAGAAGTATAAGATTACTTGAACTTTGTTTCTTGCTACGTCTGAACCAGGTTTTGCGCTTTTTCATTAATACTTACGTTGCAAAATACTGTGACATGGGTTGCCTAAAATGGCTCTGATCATCGGCCTGTATACTTCCACAGCTAAGCATAGGCCTAAGCCCCCAATGACAACTGTCATTTGAGGGGATTTGCCTCAGTCACCACGCCTAGTAGCCGGGTTAGCGGCCGCAGTAGCTTTCATTTTTTTTTTTTGTTTGCTTGTAGTGGCAGACGAGCAGGCGGCCTGTCTGATGTTAAACAGTAACCGCCGCCCATGGACACCAGCGATGCCAGGAGCATAGCCATGCCGCTGCCTACCGTGAGGAAAGAGCTCTCTTTAAACCACGCTTAAAGAAGGACATGTCGTAGCGATCAGGGAACACCGCGGCTGGGAGGTCGTTCCAGAGTTTGCAAGTCCGTGGAAGAAATGAACGCTGAAAACGAACTGTTCATCTGTGGTAAACGCTGCTGACCGTTTTCTTTCCCTTAGTCGTCTTCTACGACACCCATAGAATGAGACAGGTGGTCCTTTTCTAAATCCTGACAAGTGTCCTTATCACTTCGTTCAATGAACGCTACCTTTTTTGAGTTCACCAGAGGGCGCCATTGTATAGTGAGGTCATAATCCATAGCTGTTAAAATTTAATTTTTGAGTTTTATGCATGTTATCTGTTTGTTTAAAGGAGAGTGTAAAACATAGGTTTTTGAATGGAAAACTGTTTGCTAACGGTTAATAAACAAACCAGTGAACTAACTTTCCTTTCAGACCGCTAAACTTTACACCTCTTTTTCTCGGCTCCGCTTTTAAAGCGACAATCCTTGGACCGTGTCTCATAATTTCCAAAATTAATGTCGACGGTTTTCAAAATAGGTAAACAAAATGATTTAATTTTCCGAAATAAAGTCGTTCAACAAATAGAACCAATGTAATTTGACGTTTCGGAGACCTTCCGCTTCCTCTGGTGGCGCGATAGCCCTCATTCTTCTTCTTCACGAGTCAATGGAACCTCAAACAAAACCATTCCAAAACCTGGCGACCTGGATACCACTGCTTGCCCTGCAAAGATCGCCTACCGTGCACGTAGTGGGACACAGCTGGCAGGTGAGCAAATGTGCCATGGTCTGCAGTGGTGCACCACAGTCGCAGCCACTATAGCCCATATTAAAACGAGTTCTCCAATTACTTTTATGTACGAATCAAAGATAAACAATATCCCACTGTAATCTAAAACGGCAAACACTTTCCAAACGTTTTCTCACCAAAATAAACTGCTATTGTTACCAAAATCTCTGTCTCCGTAAGCCCCGGCACACAACATCGTCATTACACTCTTTCAATTAAGCCTCAGTAATCCCACTGTGCGATTAAATTACATTAATTGGCTAGGGGCCGTGCATACAAGCCTTATAAAAAAACAGCAATGCACCTTCTTGATAACACAATAGAGTCGATTGTTGCTCGTTCAAATTTCGGGGTAAGGATCGTCCTTTGTTAATATTTGCGAATTGACATCAATTTTGGGTCTGTTCGTCTGTTGCGCGAGCGATTCGAAGCTTTATTCGTTTATTTTTAAGGGTTGTTTTTATTTGTGTTGCGGTTCGATAGGGAAACGTTCTGATGCACAAAGAGATGGCAGATATGAAGTTAATGCGATTAACTTGGTGCCAAGTGACGTGACGCTAATGATGCTGTTGTGAGACTCCTGGCATTGCTAACAAGTAGATCTGTTTTTAATAGGGATTGGAAAAACGCTTTGATCGTCCGTTGAGTTTGAACGATTTATCTGTTACCTTTCGGGTTTCAATTGATGAAGGAGAATAATTGAGGATGGGGGATGGAAAAATAATCACATGTAAACTGTAGTTAGGTACATTTTTATAAATAACCCAAATTATAATACATAGCGCCATCTAGTCCCAAATTTAGCCGATGTTCGCTATATGGGTACTAGACGTAGGTACTTATATATTTTTGTAAATAAATATATTTTATACATAGCATACGCCCGGATCTATACAAACAGACATGTTCATGCACACACATGTTTGTACCGTTCGGGGACTTACTCAAAAAAAGGAGAAGGATTTTTTCTTCCTCGTTGGTTCCATTGTCACCATATTGAAGTCGGCTTTTTTTTCTAAAGAATGCTGTTAATATTGGCTCAACATACTAGTGACTTCCCCTAGCCTGTTGGAAAGCGCTAGAGAACCCCAAGTCTTTGCGGCAACAGATAAAAAGGTAACTAAATCAATCACTTGTTAGTTGTTATTTGCCACTGCCATGCTGGATTATTCTGGCTATACACGGACGGACTAAGCTTGAAACGCGACGGGTATTTCGCCGTGACTACCTACACTGGTCACCAGCTGGATGGGTAAGCCCTACCACCTACCTCTACCTACCGATGACTTCTCATGAAGTCTCTACCCATAGGAAAAAAGGGGGCAGTGACTTGTATTCTATTCTTGAGGAGAGTACATGTGTACTCGTACCTACATTCTCTATCTCTCGGTAGATCTATCATAGTACCTACTACGGGTTACACACTACACTCTAAGGTTTAACCTATTTTTTATTTTACTTCCATAAAAATTGTATCGTAGTAAGGAACCTAACTATCGAATTTCTTGCCGTTTCTTCTCGATAGAATCAGTTATTTCGAATCCGACGGTAGTCATTTTTAACTGTAATTAAGCGTACCTAATCATGACATTTTCAACTGTAAAAAAAGCGTAATCAAGACAAGCGTGTCTCAAGCTTGTGTAAGTAGATTATACTTATTTTAAGCTTCATTTAATTTGAGTTAGATGTAATGTGAATGAATGAATAATTTCCCTAATTATTATTGGAATGTATTTCATATCAAATATCGATTTGAAAATAGACCTCTCTCTACCGATGAACAATGCTGGTATGAAACTAGCGTATAAATTGCGAACACAATAAAAAATACGATTACCTCTTTTTTCAAGCAAATAAATCTAAATTTGCCGGGCTAATTCTTAATGCCTTTTTCCAAACTGATTCAGAAATTTTCTCGTACGGAATCGTCATTCGAATTTGACATTTTCTAATACAACTAATTTCAAATTTGAATGACTTTCATTCAAAGTTTCCAAATCCGAGCGGAAACAGGCGATAGCTATAGTGTGGCTACATTAAACCTCTGGTTTAATCTTCATTCATAAAATAAATGGCATTTATCAAACATTAATTACCTACAATATTGCGAAATTATGCAATTTGAAGTTTAAATGCCATTAAACATAAATCTTTAATTCTCAATTTGCAATCCGTAATCAAACCCAGCCTAAACGCTCTACATTCCCAATACGCTTTACAACAATTTATCAGCAAATAGACCGAATACGCCGAACTAAATTAATTCATTCAGCCAACGCAGTCCCACTTGCCGAACTGTCAAACGGACACGTTCAGAAACCTCCGTCATAAACACCTCAAACATGGCCGGTACGCCCGAGATGTATTAATGAGACAATGAGACATTAGCTCGCTACAAAATGCCTCCGCGTTCGCGAATAATTAAATCGTAAAGTCCCTTCTACGCCCGCCTACAGCACCCGTCTATTTACTCCTTTTTCATTCAACACAATAGCCACTGCAATCTGACAATCTTAACTCCGATATGTCATTTTATCACTTAGACTCAGACCCAATTATAAACTTTACCGATAAAGCAATAAGATTCAAATTGGACGCCAATCGGAACACGGTTTAAGGCGTATTCCACAGAGACTATTAATTTGAGCGCGACGGACCCCGCCTACTCAATATCGCGTTTACACACATGTCGGATTGTATCGCCGTCTCGCTCTCGCCGCGCCGGTTATTAAAATTCCTCGGTCGGTAGCTGCGTCTCTCTCAGAGAGGAGAGGCGGGACGAGTCGCGGTCGCCCCAATACTGGCGCGATTTCCACGCGAAACTCACGCGGGCACGTTTTCGAACGCATTCGCGGTCCGCGCGAAACCATTTTGAATTTGGAAGCGTAGAAAACTGTGTTGCGAATTGTGATAATCTGTGACTGTAGTGTATTGACTTGGACGCGAGTGGTATTCTAATTTGATTATCGGACGCAAATTGAATTAACGTTACGAACGCTAACAACAATGGAGGCTTCTTTACATTTGAAAAGTGGAAAAATTAACAACTGTGCGAATTGAATTTCCGCAACAATAAATTAAACTGATGTGCCATTTTTACCAGTTCAATCACTTAAGGATGACTTTATAAAAGGAATTCGTTCCATTTTCAAAATCACAATTTTCATTTAAAAAAGAAAAGCTGTCAATTTTCCATTACTTTTTTATAATGGCATCGTAAAGGGAATCGCACTGGCCGATTAGAACGCGTGTTTAAAAATTTTGAAATGCAGAGCAGATGAAATGAAGACGTCGCTCGAATGCGAGCGGGCCGAAACCGCCGAAAACGGCGGGAAGGGCCGAATCTCTTTCAGCGTCGACTCGCTTTTGGGGAGTAAGAATGACGCGCCGGCGAAGGATGTTGTTGAGACGAATAGCAATGACGCGGAGAGTACTGACGCTGCGCCGGACTCCGATGAGAGTGACGTTGATATTGAGGATGTTGAGTCGAATGTCGATGAGCGTGAGGAGCGAGACCCGTCTAATGAGGGGGAGGAGGTGGAGAGCAGGAGCGGGGTGGTGGTCCCGCAGCCTCTGCTGCCGAGGCTGTACCAAGGGCCCGCGCCGCCTCCCGCGTGGCCGTTCGGAGCCTTCCCCTGGATGGCGCCCAACCCTATGTTTAGAGCCGGATCGCCTAATAGTGAGTGTTTGTTGATTTATTTTTTACTCTAGCCGATTACGGCCTGTCCTGTACGATATTTGTCAATATCACTTTCCTTACCCGATAGTAGGGTAATAGGTACTTCATGTGTGGCCAATGCAAAAAGTCTGAGCGATGAAATTAAAAAGAAAAAATAAACAGAAGTTTCGGTTATCATGTTGATTATGCATTACGTAGGTAATATTCTATAGTCACAAATTTTTCACAGGATTCTTTTTATATGTAATTAAGCAATAAAACTTATTGTAGAGTAATTTTGGAGGTTTAATAATATTGAGATAGATAAGCTACAGATAAGATATAGGAAATTTTGATAAAGCAATGGGTAGTTATTTTTTAAGCCTTAAATTTGGAGTTTTATAATAGCATAATTTCTGATGGAAATCGATAAAATAAAATGTCTTATTGGAAATGTTTCCTTTAGAAAAACATAATTTCCTGCTCCTTTATGTACCTACCTACCTATCCTTGGCTGGACTGAAGAGGTATAATAAGATCACGGAATAAATAAATTCAAAAATCAAATAAACAACTTTACTTTTTTCTTTCTTCCAAACATTTTCTCATAATATATCTCCCTGGTGTTGCGTCGTCTATGGGCTGAAGTGATCACTTACCATCAGGTGAACTTCAAGCCCGTCTGCCCCGTTTTTCATAAAAAAATTGTCGGGAAATTTTACTTATTTAAAGTTTATTAACCAAACCTTTGCGAACCAAACGTTTTGCGCCTAAGCCTTCTATTTCTCTAGGGTCTAATTTTTCAATCGCTTGATAAAGTTTATCATAATACTGATAAAATGTGAACCTATGACAGGACGTCGCTTCTTTTAGGGTATATGTACCAAAGTTTTATGTAAACTTACATTTTGACTCTTACAATGGGCCGTCTTTGCTAACTTTAACCATCAATTGAAAAATCTTAGATACCTAAATCCGATTAACATTCGTAAAGCATATCTAAACAGAATTTGTTAAAGCTTTAACACAACAACTGTCGGCTTACCTATTTACCACGAATGAGAGTGCTAGATATGACAATCCACCCGAAAGTATAAAATCTGTCCACGGCATCTTACAAAAAGATTTAACTAAATAAACATATATACAGTAAAAACTATGACTCAAGAATCATTACCTATTTGAAATTCATCACACTTTTACGACAAACCTAGCTGTGTCCGTGACTTCATCCGCGTGGAGAAGAGTTTCATCCCCTATTTTATTCCCATGGCAGAAGAATTTATCAAAATAGAGTCCTTTCTTAGCGGATGCCTACGTCATAACATCCACCTGCATGCCAAATTTCGGCCTGATCAATCTAGTGGTTTGGGCTGTGCGTTGATAGATCACTATTTCAGTCAGTCACCTTTGAGTTAAAATATATAAATTTAGATTAGATACCTATGAAGACTATTTTTTAAATATTGATTAATGTTATAAATCAAACACCACTTTGAACAAATAACGAGAATGTAACGAACTATACGTTACAGTAATTGAATCTGTACAATTTCGCGTGTGTTTTGTTGAACAACTGCATATTACACTTCCTGCAGTATTTAAAATGAATCGAAAAATGTGAGAGTGTTATAAACGTCGAATTAGCCACGATGTATCGAGCAATGAGATTGCTTATGCAGAAAATTGTTACCTAATATTATACACAGCACAGTGAAGGAATACATAATGAGGAGACTTGTACACCTGTGAAGAATTTTAAAGATTGTGAGAAGTCCATTTACCCCAACCGTCATCGGTTCTGCGGCTGATGTGGCGAGCCCACTACCACTTCGGCTAACTTATCCTGCAATGGTTTTTTGTCGTATCCGATCCCGCAGAGAAACGCCGAGAATAGCCCTTTCCATAACTCGCTAAGAAAGTATCAACTTGTGAACCCTTCGTATCGTAAGGCTGATGCTACTGCGACAGGCTGTGAAGTGATGTGAAGTCCATATGGTTTCCGTATTTAGAATAGAACCACCCCATGTCATCCTATGACACCGCATAGGACTGATGTGGGCTGATGATGATGATGATGATGTCATCCTATGGGTGTCGTAGAAGACGACTAAGGGAATGTCATGGACATCAGCGTTTACCTACCTTATTTGTATGCATAATACTAATTTGTAGAGTCGTAAAAATAGATAATTAAAGTGTGTACATAATAAGGGCGTCGTTTCTTAATTAATTCATCAAATCTAATAATCTGACGCGACTAAAATTTGTAGTAAATAACTAAGCCGAAGCTTGTCTCATAGGTGATAGACAACTGATAAACTTACTTAGATACTTTTTACATACATATTACAAAATCACTTAAACCGTAGATACCTAACTGTATTTTATTTTATCAATTAATTAATTTATACTAAACGTTACTGTGTCAAAATAGCTCTAATCATTATACGATACGACGTGTAATTTAATTAACAACATATTTTATTTTATGTCGCAACTATGTGGCATTTTCATATCAGTATTTTGTTACAATGTACAATGTGATACAATGTTTATCTTCATGTAACTTGTTAAATTAAAAGCAAAGTCAAATCTATAATGTTACATTACGCTCTGTTACATCCCTACCTAACTCATACTTACTTTTTCCACTAGAGTCAGCATTTTACCCTATGCCGCCAGTTTACGGCCATAATCATTTCAAGTTGTTAGTTAGATTCTGTACCTCGCGGTAAGCGGTCAGCCTCTTCCATCCGCTCCGGGAACTTAGGGAGTCTACTTAACCAGTGTTTTTCCAATAAATCAGTGTTGTGTAATTTGTGGTTTTTTTAAAAAAGGACAAACAGGGACGGCCTCAAACAGCTCGAAGGAACGTCAGTGAGAGAAGTAGTATCGTAATCATCATTATATAGGCCTCCCCCAATGGCAATTGTCACCTGGGGGATTTGGCTTAGTCACACGATTAGCAGACGGGGTGGTGGCGAAATAGTTTTACTTGTATCCAGGTAAGCGCTGCCCGTTTTCTGATATTCTCTTAGTCGTCTTCTAAGATTGTCCACGGGATGAGAGGGGTGATCCTATTCTATTGTAACGTAATGCGCAAAATCGAAACTATAACGTTACATTAGAAACTTGGTTATGTGACACTTATTTAAATAAATAAATGACCCAAGACATGCCACGCTGCGCCATCTAGTCCCAAACTAAGCCTAAGCTTGTGCTATGGGTACTATACTTCTTTAAAATTACTAAAACACCTTTGTTTGTAAATGTATCCTACATAATTAAGTATAGTTAACAACCAGATCAATACAAACACACATTTCCATGCATACAAATCGAACCCACGACCACTCCTTCCAAGGCATCGTTCACTATCACTAAACGGTCGGTCGTCAAACTTGGAAATAAAAATATTAATCTATATCTATAATTTTTTATAATTTCTTTTTAATAATAGTACCCGAAAATGCGGTAAAAAAATTACATATCCTTTACAGACGGAACACCATAAAATAAATGGTAATACTGTAAATAAAATCGCCAGCTATAATTTAATCGCAAGTCGCAACACAGCGGCGACCACAAAACAAATGTAACCTAATTAATTACTCATTTGTACAACGTCATAGCAATAAAAAGCACCTAATTGCTATGCGTCCACATATTAACTCGGTGTCATAGGTTAATGCGTTCTTTGTATGCAAAATAGTTTTTTTCGTCTGCCGTCTCCGGCGATAGAGCCAATTTACTACCGGCCCGATTAAATTCATTGCTATGATAGTAGGAAGCGTGTGGCGGATTTAGTATACAGCATTTGTAACTTATACCGTTTCCCACATGAATGTTAAAGGTTTTTCTATAGTGTTCATTATGTTAGCGTACTGGTGTGGCTTCCGGATTTAGAATAGGACCCCTAGATTCTCTACAGTGACGTTTATCAAACAATAATAATAAAATTATACATACAGACGGATTGAGAAGCTCCTCCTTTTTTGAAACCTGTTAAAAATAATAAATAAACATAAAAATATTAAATTTATTAAAAAAGTAAAAAAAAAGACTTTTGTTAGTAAATGTATCCTACATAATTCAAATATTAAAAGAGCATAAAAATAAAAAATTATTAATTTTTTAATAAAAAGCTTTAATTTCTGGAGACCACGGTTGTCATGGCACTAAAGTGCTAATTAAATTGTTGAAAATCGACGTTGACGTTCGTATATTCGAACACGGGAGGGACAAATGAGAGGGATTTATAGGGCAAAAATAGGTTTTCGTTTACTGTAGTAGGGCCCCTGGACCGTAAATCGGCACTCCACCAGCTAGCCTGAGGGCATCTTACGCTACGTTTGCCGAGAAGCGGTATCCACTCCAGAACTAGTTTACCAATGCATACATACTTACAAATATATTCTGTTAAAAGCATTTCCCATGTATAGTAATAAACTTTTTGTTGACAAAACGGAAAAACTCCCATTTACGTCACAGTTGCATATTCCTGCATTAACCCAATTAGCAATTTTTAATTAACTGCCTTTTCACGGCAAACGGTTTTTGTTTTAACGCTAGCTAAGACTTAGTTAATTATTGTTTTGATAAACGACATGTCACCACTACATACATACTGATTAATGATTCAGACGATCGAAGATTTCTTTAATGATTGGTTCGAAAACAGATGTCGTAATTAGGGCTCTATGGTAAGAAAACATTTGTCATTATCTGTGGTGAAAGTGGATGTTAGAAATTTCATTAGCTTTGGTTATAGGCGCTAAGTTAATGGTGCATCTACACAGTTTTTTTTTTACACGTTTGGCGGCAGTGTAGGTAAAGAGGGTTTGGAGTCGATAAGCCGAAACGCGCGTTTTAGCGGTTGATAAACGCCTGTATGGCCGGGCTCTTTTATGTTTATTTTTTTTGTAACTTTGTGATTGCAAACAACATGTCATATACATACACTATCCTACTTTTTGGCATATCCTCTCCCCACAGAATTTTCAACTAAATGTTCAAGGACTATTCCTCTATAATAGAATGCATACTTAGGGGAAAGTTGACAGATACAAGGGTAGGTTGGTAAGGAAAAATGTCTTGAGGAACAATGTTTAGGGAATATACATACTGGCTCGATGGCTCATTTGGTAGTGACGTCTGCCTTCTGAACCAAGGGTCGTGGATTCGATCCCCACACATTACAAACATTTGTGTGTATGAACATGTCTGTTTGTATTGGTCTGGGTGTTTTCTATGTATAATATGTATTTATTTACAAAAAAAAATTTAGGTATCTAAGTAAGTTTATCAGTTGTCTAGTACCCATAGTAAGTACAAGCTTCGGCTTAGTTCGGGGCTAGATAGCGCTGTGTGGCCCAGCGTGGCATGTCTTGAGTTATAATGACTCAACTTTAAGTTACGGAACTCTAAAAAGAGCATATAATGTACTGGTACATTGGTAAACTCGCACACAATATGTACCTACTTACTTAACATACTTACCATAAGGCACAAAATGGCTTGACCGTAACGGTCCGTGGCAAACGCGATACGACTCCGCTGTTCATTGGTTGCCTTCAATCAAATAATTGGCACTAATCTCGCGTGGACACGCTCTAACGATTCGCTCAGCCTTCGATTGTGGCCAATATAATGAAAATCACGTGGTCGCTTTGTTTCAATCTTTACAACTGTATTAATCTACATCTACACTAATATTATATAGAAAAAATTGTAGTTTTGTTTGTATGTCATCATCATCAGAGAGGTAGGACATAGCGAATATTCGCTTGAATAGGGAATATGCATGACTTTTTTTTATGGATTTATTGAGATCTTTTGTCTTCCAGATACATAAATATCGAAGAATTTTTAAACTATCTTTTCTATTAAGCGAGTTATAAAGCGTTAAAGTTATTGATTAAACAGAGAGATCCGATGCGGTAGTTGACGTCACGTACCGTAAGCGCCGTACTAACTCCATAGAAAAATCTGTTTCGCGAGAGAGAGACGGATATATTCACTTTCAATGACTGTATCTCGCCCATTTTTCAACCAATTTTGATTTTGTTTTCACTGTTCGTAGTAGATTTTGATCTATTTTACGATAAATTAGTAAATACCTGAAACTATTTTTCATGCATATTCCCTATTGAGCCGCCCGTCCGGGAAAGGACCTCCACCCTACAGAAAGCGAGGTAAGGCATAGCGACTCTTCGCTCGATTTGGGCCGCCGGGGAAGGACCTCCACTCTATAGAATACCGCAGCCAAATGACCTCCGGGTCCTGTTTCTGCCGGTGTAGGTAGTAGGGTTAGGGCGGTGGCAACTGACAGGCAACTGTTACTATACAGTTACTTGCCCGTTGTCACAGCGACTTCTTTTTCGCTCTCCATCGGGCGTAGGGAAGCCATTATGTCAATTCAAATTCAAAAATACCTTTATTCACATAGACTTAAAATAAGCACTTATGAATCGTCAAGTAAAAAATAATGTACAAATGTAAAAAGTAATATAAAAATGTGAATAAAAGCAATTTAAAAGAAGCTACCGCCGTGTTCGGAAAGTAGATTTCTACCGAGAAGAAACGGCAAGAAACTCGGTAGTTACTCTTTTTAAATCGCCAATTGTTACATGTTTTGGTATTACAACATTTTTAGATATTTTAAAGTTAAACAATGCAAAATAAAAGTTGAGTCTATACAATGCAACAAAGTTTACTACAAAGCAGCAGTCCAGGAGATGTTGTCGAGCTACTAAGTATATAAAAAAACAGCCTATCGCAATCCACTGGTGTGTCTTAGGTCTCTCGAGTTGTCCACCACATTAGTCAAACATCTGGAAGGTTTGCCCATCGCTATGCTGGGCTAGCGGGTTGGCGATCGCTCGGCGTAGCTTTTTCGCTCTAGTGACGCTGCTACCCGTCATCAGCCTGTGGTACTTAGCTACGCTTTTAATTATGATGGTTATACCGCCACCAGTCGGTTGCCAGAGCCTCGTTTGTTATTCAGCAGAATGCATCACGGACAGCTGAGGGTGACTTGGAGCGAAAAGATGATAGGTCGCTCCCTTACATCCCTTTTTTAACTTTTTTTAGAACTTTTTTTTATAATGTTGTTATATTACTTTTTTTTCATGTCTGTGGTTGTTACAAACTAAATAAAAACTATACTTGTTTTATAGGTCTGCAATGAAGCATATCTATCTCTCGTTTGAACGAGCCATTGTCCACTACTCGACGTCTGAGCTTCTATTTTCCGTGAAAATCATTTCAGTATCAGTACAATCAACATCAAAAGCACATTTCTCTAACACATTAATCGAATAATAGGTATATCGTTTTAACCACATGTGCTGGCATGGCTGACTGTACCCTTATCTCACCAATAATTTAATTTCACAACGCACCCGTCAGCCAATCAAATAATTACCACAAACACTGCCGCCACGCTTCGATTCGATCCTTTTATCGATTATTATGATCGATGCGCGTTACCAAATCGATTCGACATCGAATTTTTATTGTTATGGATAACAAATATTCAATATACGCCTCGAATGAGTTCGGTATAAAATTAAACAGACCGTATGAATGGACGATGAATAAATTGTTTTATTTATTATCGAATTCTGATTAGATTTAAAGTGGGATCGGGGTTATTTTAACGCCATATTTCGAACATGAGGTTTCCGAATTCGGAATAGGACAACCTCATCTCATCCCGCTGATGTTCTAGAAGATGACTAACGGAATATCAGGAAACGGGCAGCAGCGTTTACACGGGTACTATTTAAACCTACTGCAGTCACCAACCCACCTGCCATGTGTGGTGACTATTGGCATTGGGGAGGCCTATTTCCAGCAGTCTGCAAGCGGATTATAATGTATTCGACTGGCTGGATGTCTATTTTGGTAGTGACCTCTGTCTTCTGAGCCAAGGGCCATGGGTTCGATCCCCGCACAGTACAAACATTTGTGTGACACATGTCTGTATTGGTCTGAGTATTTGCTATGTGTAATATGTTATATTAACAAAAAAAAGTATAGCTAGCACCCATAGTACAAGCTTGGGCTTAGTTTGGGGCTAGAAGCCGATGTACGGCCCGGTGTTAAAAAAAAATATGATGCCTCTGCTATTATGTGGTGATTTCGGATTACAAACTTTCGGCTAATTTCCGAACATTCCTACCTAATCACAATACTAAATCGAAGTCGTACGCCCGCTTTTAGAGCCAAAAGAGAGGGTTTCTAAGCTTTTTAACAAAGTAAGCCTTCCAGAAACAATTGTGGACATTGTTCTAGACCGTAACATTACCTTATCACCGGCATACTTGACGATTCCTAGTAAAGCGACGTATGTGTCGATATTATGCACGCAACTGCACAAAAAGTTCAAGTTGCCACAATAAACTTTAATGGCTACACGCCGTTTCAAATTGTAGCTTTTTCCTACTTGAACAGGCGAATGCTAATAAAATATGAGGTATTTCCTAGCAGAGACAAAGAGCATAGACGACAGAGGTATGTAGATAATGGTATTTATCTGGCTATTAATTTGAGCCTATTATGAACAGTGAAAGGGTAACAACCATAGATTTTGTTTTTTTTATTTATTTAATAGCCGGTCTACTTCAGCCGATGTCAAGAGAAAATCGACTGTTCGACTGTTCTTTGACAGTTACAATAATGGAATGTAAAGAAGGAAATGTAATGTTTTTTTCACGGCAAGCCAGCCTCATCTATCTGTGGTATCCTCCCTTACATCCCAACAAGCTAGGTACTAGATAACATA
The DNA here is from genome assembly GCA_031163375.1 of Conogethes punctiferalis. Classification (NCBI taxonomy): domain Eukaryota; kingdom Metazoa; phylum Arthropoda; class Insecta; order Lepidoptera; family Crambidae; genus Conogethes; species Conogethes punctiferalis. The sequence continues at coordinate 6,977,538 of CM062098.1, read as the reverse complement.
GTATAACATAACATAACTAGGTACTAGACAACTGATAAACATACTGAAATATTTTTTTTCCGACAGCCACTATCAAACACCGAATAAACGCTAAAATTCGCGTTTTAGCCGTAACAAACGCCACTGTGGTCGGGCTGTTAATGCATAGAGCATTATGTACCTATTAAACCTAGGGGTGAGAGCCTTCCGCTCCCCCAACAGTCCGGTGATAATGACAAGGCAGCCCTGGTTACCATCGTAGTCATTTAGAAAAAAACACCTATTCAACGCAAATAAAGATTTTTGGGGAAACTTTACAGCTTCTTTTTTTTATTATTTTTTAATGAAATAGTGGACAGACGAGCAGATGGCTCACTTGATGGTAAGTGATAACCGCCGCCCATGTACATCTGCAACATCAGGAGTTACAGCTGCGCTGCCGGCCTTCGAGAAAGAAGTCCGCTCTTTTCTTGTAGATTTGAAGGTCGTATCGGTCCGGAAACACCGCTGGCGACAAAGCATTCCACAGCTTAGTCGTGCGGAGCAGAAAATTGCGAGAGAAGCGCACAGTTGTGGATAGCCAGGTGTCGAGATGGTACGGATGGCAAGCTTGTCGTGAAGAGCAAGGGCCCCTACCACTAAAATCGAAAACGATCGTTCGTTGAACGGATCGGACGAACACGGAAGGGACAAATGGAAGAGATTTATGATGCAAAAGTACGCGATCCGTTCAACGAACGATCGTTTTCGATTTTGGTGGTAGGTTTTGTAGGTAGGTACATACTTAGGTTGATATGTGCGGTACATCTGTCTCGTTCATGTTATGTCGTAGTCGACACCAGTCACAAGTGTATTAATAAACCATAGGTGTTCTCTGAACCATACGGAACTCCATTTCAACCATCTGTCAGCGTCGTGTGCCGTAAATCATGGCGTAATGTCACCCTAACGAGTTACATGACTTTTGATTAGCTATTTTATAGGATAACGCGTAAAAAATATATAGAAAATTAAATTAGTGGTCTTGTATTGATTAAGAAGCAGCTTGTTAAGGGGAATGCTGCACGCATCTTAAGTATTTTTATAGCGACCGTCTTTATAACTGGGTTTCATTACGAGGTATGAACGCAAGTTAACGGTTTGGATAACTTTTAAATAGCAATGAGAATCATCAGCCTATGGTGATTCTTAATGCTATAATAGGGGGTGTAAGAGAGCGACCCATCATCTAAACTAATATTATAAAGAGGAAAGATTTGATTGTTTGTTTGTTTGATACGAATAGGCTCCGAATCTACTGGGCCGATTTGAATAATTCTTTCACTGTCGGAAAGCTACACTATCCTCGGTAAACAAAGGGTATATTATATATATATATATATATAAACGTTAGGGATCCGTGCTAAAAGTTTAATAATGTAACCCAAGGTGTGAAAATATTACCAAAATGCTCTCTTTCAAACTGACGTGTATTGAAAACGTTACCATAGCAACCTAAACTGTTATGTAAATGAATAACTAATAAGAAATCGTACTTTTATTGTTACTGAATTATAAATACATATTTATTAGCGTAATTTGGCTAGTCGTAAGATAAGAACACAAGAAAAGACATCAACGCGCGCTATTTAGTACTAAAACGATTAAAACAATAAAGGTAGAAAAGTTATATTAATTGCGTCTACCGGTATAAACAATTTGGTATTTGACTTTCGATTTGACTAGCGGGAATCCTTTATCCTAATAATAAGTAGTTCGCTGTCTAACTAGACTTAACTGTAATTGACCTTGGAACCTTCAGATGACGTGAAGTCTAATTGATAACGTGTAAACTAGCTTACTTTTCTCATTTTACTATAGCTAGCCTTATTTTACTACTAGTATAACCATTCGTACCTCTCTAATCCATCTCTGAGTAATTAACCAAGTATCCTTATTGATTTATCACAGTATTACGGCCGACTTAGGCTTGACTACCCAAAAACTAGACAGTAAAAAGTTCTTATTAGGTGGGCTGAAAAGTTCGTAGGCTCAAATATAAATGGCGTTGCTAGTATCAAATTCATATGATTTTTAGTTAGCCCTAATCTTCAAACAACGCGTGCATAAATTTGACAGGTGCAACCACTATTAATATCTGAGTTATAGCATTTTTAGTAAAAGAACTTTGTTACTTTGAAAAAAATGCTTAAAGAGGAATTTTGTGTGCTAATAAGGCGTTGCTTTTTGTCAAAAAAAACACTGTTGAAGCCATGATTTGGATTGACAAACATTATTTGGACTTCGCATCACGAAAATAAACCGTTTATAAGAGGTTTGCTTAATTGGTATTATGAAAAATTTGTCCCAAGGACGATGCACCCAGTGGACGCCGGAAAGAGGCCGTTACCGACGAAAACATCAAAAAAATCCAAAAAATAATTTTCGATTAGCGGAAAGTGAAAAGTTTATTGAGATTTGAGACCCTAAACATATCAAAGGAATATATTGGACACATTGTGAATGAATATTTGGGTATGTGAAACCTCTGCTGAAAAGTGGCTGCCGCGCGAGCTCACAGGCGACCAAAACCAACAACGAATCAATAATTCTAAGCAGTGTTTGGAGTTGTTTAATCGTAATAAAACTGTTTTTGTGCATCAATATATGACGATGGATGAAACATGGCTCCATAATTTTATACCAGAGTCGAATTCACTGTCAGCCAAGTGGACTGCACATAATAACCGACTCCAAAGCGGAGAAAGTTTCAAAATTCGGCTGGCAAGGTTATGGCATCAGTATTTTGAGATATTCATAGTAAAATATTTATTGACTATCTTAAAAAGGACAAAACCATACACAGCAACTATTACATCGCGACATTGAAGTTGTTTAAAGACGAAATTAGGAAAAGCGGCCTCATTTGAAGATAAAGAAAGTGCTGTTTTATAAAGATAAAGCACCGTATCACAAATCAATGAAATCGATGGCAAAATTTCACGAATTGGATTTCGAATTGTTTCCCTATCCTCCATACTCTCCAGGCCTGTCCTCTAGCGGCTTTTTTCTGTTCTCAGACCTTAACCAGGATGCCTGCTGGACAAAAAATTCGCACAAATGAAAAGGTAATCGCCGAAAGTAAAGCCTATTTTGATGCTCAAAACAAATCTTAATCTTAACTAATATTATAAAGCTGAAGAGTTTGTTTGTTTGTTTGTTTGTTTGTTTGAACGCGCTAATCTCAGGAACTACTGGTCCGAATTGAAAAATTCTTTTTGTGTTGAATAGACCATTTATCGAGGAAGGCTATAGGCTATATAACATCACGCTGTAACTATAAGGAGCGAAGAAATAATGGGAAATGTCAAAAAAAAAAACGGGGAAAAAATAACTATTCCACGCGGACGAAGTCGCGAGCACTGCTAGTCGTTTGATAAAATGGTATCGAAAAATGGTATGACCGCTAAAATCTCTATATCGCCTTTAAATATTGAATAATAAAACCAAATTCTATCAAAAAAATTTTTTTTTCTATGTTAGCCTACGAACTTTTCAGCCCGCCAGATATTCTTATTCAACAGGCGTCTACCACGAAGTCTTATTTGTAAACACGTGTAAAGTAACTTACTTTTCCCCATTTTACTATAACCAAGCTTGTTGCCATACCACTCGAATCCTACTCTCAGTAATTAACAAGATATCCTCGTTGATTGATCACAGTATCTACTTGAAGTACCTTACTCAAAAGAGCAGATTAAATCATTGGAATAATTGCAATCAAACGACTTAATAACGTGTTCACTATTAGACGTAGTATTGCTCAACTTTCTTGAGAAATCAGAGCTCTTAAGAACTGTCATAATTGCAGGTATTTGAAAGAAAAAAGAAAGAAAAATGATTTATTCAGTGACACAATATTTTAGGTGGGATGTAGAGGAGCGAAGTTTTTTTTTTCTTTTACATAGTGGCTCGACATAATTTCTTCCATACGCCTGATGGAAAGCGAAAGAGAAGCCCAAGTCGCTGTGACAACGGACAAGTAACTGGTCAGTTACCTGTCAGTGGCCACCGCCATGCCGGCCCAACCTCTCCTGCCCGTGGTGCATCCTGCGGAATAACAAATGACGCTCTAGCACTGATAGCGGTATAACTATCACGTTCGAAGGCGTAGCTAAATAGCACAGGCCTATGACGGACAGTAGCGTCACCGGAGCGAGAAGCTACGCCCTGCTGGACAAAGCCTCTAGATGATTGCCTAAAGTGACTTACAACTGAAGAGGTCTATGTCCAGCAGTGGACTGGGATAGGTCGATGATCATGATATAAGCATGACTAGCGATTTTTTTTTCTACGTGACTACGATGATGGCCAGGCCGGCCTTGCCATCATCACCGGACTGTTGGGGGAGCGGAAGGCTCTCACCCCTAGGTAAACTAAGCAACACAGCTAAGGGCGCCCCCTAGTGGGTGGGTTTAGAGCTTCTTCGATAGGTCTAAGAACCTCTAAAGCTTTATTTATATACTAGCTGTGCCGGCGGCGTCGCACGCGCGGATGTCGGGTTTAAAAAATAAAGGACATCCATAAAATGGTACCTAAATTTTAAGTTAGACTTCTAGCAATACATTGGTGAAAACCGCATTTGATTCCACGCAGTAGGTTTTGCGTGATCCGTATCAAACATGCAGATATAAATTTCTCCCGTTTTCCCAACGCTTCCCGTCACTGCTCTGCTCCTATTGATTGTAGCGTGATGAAAAGTATACTATAACCTGCCCAGGAGAATGAAGAATAATCGTACCAAGTTTCGTTAAAATCCGTCCAGTAGTTTTTTTTTCTATAGCGAACATAGAGACAGACAGACAAAAATTTTACTGATTGCATTTTTGGCATCAGTATCGATCACTTATCACCCCCTAATAGTTATTTTGAAAAAATGTCATGTACAGAATTGACCTCTCTACAGATTTATTATAAGTATAGATTTACTTGCTTGTCACATGGCTCTACATACCTTATCTAAGCTTCTAAGCTCTTACAGTCCTATCGTTTATTAAAAAACCAATAAACATTTCCTTTCATTTCCAACATACCATATCAGTTACACGGTTTTATCAACGTGGAAATTGCAAAACGCATCTGACCAACCTAATAATTTTTCAACCAGTAATAAATTGCATTAATACATAATCAGTTACCGCAGTCATTTTCCCATGCACGACCAACCCTAGTTCCCACGGATTTCTAAAATATTTTACTATAAAGTACTTACTCTAATAACTGTCGATCTAGATTCTAGATTCCTTCCCTCCTGGATCGGTAACTGCGGAATCCGTAATTGGAATACTAGATTTTTTTCATACAAATGCCTTAGATAAAAAAAATCTAGACAGACTCAGGCCGCGTAAAAAGTGGCGAAATTCTGTGTTAATTAAGTTCGGAGAATTTCGGAGCAGTTATTAGGAATTTCGATTTAGTCTTGTGACTGGGCGAGACCTGTTCCTGAATTACGCCATTGCTCTAGTAATCTGAACATAATTGTACGTAACAGATCTCTAGTATGTTGCCAGAACATGCCGGTAGTATGTTGCAGGAACATGCCGGTAGTATGTTGCCAGATCATGCCGGTAGTATGTTGCCAGAACATGCCGGTAGTATGTTGCCAGAAAATGCCGGTGCTAGAGCTATATTTACAGGCATGAGCTGTCGTCATCAGTCTGCAAAAGTCCACTGTTGGACTTCCCAGAATAACAATTGTAATTTGGGAGGATTTGCCTTAGTCACCCACCACGCTTCGCTTACAACTTTCGGTTTAGTTTAGGACTAGATGGCGCTGTGTGGCCCCGCGTGGCATGTCTCGGGTTATTTATTAATTTCGTCCAACATCTATTTATCCAACTTACCTACTTAATTTTTATAATCGCCCATTCAAACTCAAACAGCCCAATCGAATAACAAAAACAACATTGTGCCACACCTTTACCCAAAAACGCGTATTATTGAAGTATTTATTATACTTTTAATAAACCCTCTAGCGACACCGAAAAACATTAAAAAGCGGTATGCGAATTGTGCCCAAAGTGGGCAGGCGCGGGGTATATTAAATAAATAATTACACATTTGTCAGTTGGCCCTAAAAAGCGAATGTCTGCGCGTACCATATTTGGGCCGGCATGTTGACCGGTGCAGGTGACCAATTATCGTTGCTTGCAAAAAGCGATCCGGACAAATTGTGAAATTGTAAGCCAACCGACGGGTCGCAGCTAGACCTTCCGCGGAGTGACCAATCGTGCCTTTGTCTGCTTAACCATAGACGTAACTGTACTCTTGTTATATCTAGTACTAGCTGTGCTCGCGACTTCGTCCGCGTGGAATAGTTATTTTTTCCCCGTCTTTTTTTACATTTTCCATTATTTCTTCGCTCCTAATAGTTGCAGCGTGATGTTATATAGCCTAAAGCCTATCTCGATTAATGGTCTATTCAACACAAAAAGAGTTTTTTAATTCGGACCAGTAGTTCCTGAGATTAGCGCGTTCAAACAAACAAACTCTCCAGCTTTATAATATTAGTTAAGATTAGTTAAGATTGACTTAGAAATACGAGATAGGTTATCACCTACAAAGTCAAGCCGCAAAAGTATCTGGTCATTGTGGTTCTGCCTATTTAAATGTGTACGATACTTAAACCTACCTAAATGATTCTCTAAAACTTAAACTTTAATCTAAAACTTAAACTTTATTAGGTATGTGTTCTAATTTTTTTTGTCTCCACGTGGGATTTTTATTAAGCAAGTAGGTAGGTGTTAGAAAGTCGAAAAGTTACAAGTGAGGGTTTTTGATTTTACTTATTTCCTGCTAAAGGATACAGGAAAATATGTGTTTTAAGTATTTATTAACTTAGAACTCTTATTAATTAAGAGAAATTTTGAGTTTTGCCAGCGGGTTAACCCGAAACCATGTGACCGTGACTGACAGCCAAGACTTCACAAAATTAAAATTTTAACACTCAGAACGGGACGTTTTAAGCATTGGTATTATTATATTTCTAAGTCAGCATCAAGTGATATTGTCTGATGTTTATATAATTAAATTAAATTAATTTTGCCACCACCTGACCGGACCCAAGAAATTCATTTTAGTTATAGATAGTTCACTTATCCAGACGCGATATAAAATCAATTATTCCGCGGCTGAATCAGGTCAATATTGGTAACGATATAAAATATCTAAAATCTTACTAATTATTTCACGATTCTGTATCAAATAGCAGAATCTTGAAGTAATCAAACATAGGCCAAAAAAAAGAAAAAATTAATATTGGTAACGGTGTAAGAGACTACGAGTATACCTACCTATTGTAAGAAGATTAGGTTAACGGCGTCGCCTAAAGGCGACTTTTAACAGTGTATCACTAAATTGTTTGCTTAAAAAAAGACCATCTCTGTCATCTCAAGTGAGGAGACATTTCGTTATAAAAGCAACAGCTTTAACTCAAACTAATCTAATCCCGGAAAACGCAATGACGGTTGCAATCAAACCATACAAACAACTTGCATCGAATCTGAAAACGACTTATAAATAACCCCTAATAGTAAAATAATTGCAGTATAAACATTGCACCTACCAAGAACAGTCTATTTCCTTACCTATCATTACTCCTTTACGACCAACGGTGACAGAAATTATTCAAATGAATTACACCTTCGAAGCCAATAAAAGTTGCAATTTTCGCTCCTAATACTACCTTTGCACACCGCTATGCGATTCTGGGAACACTTTTAATGTCTTCATTAACTTTGGACTATAAAACGCTACTGCCCGCCCGACCTAACCAGTGATTAACAAACAATAATACAGTAATAAATTGCAATTAATATTTTCTGAATAAACAATTTCATCCGTAGCCATTTTATGGGCGCGGTCAGATATTTAATGGTTGTATATTGAAATAATTAGCGAATGGACGCTTCGGTTGTCTAGATGCAGTGATGCGCTGGGCTTTAAGTCGGTAATCGATTAAAAATTTATATTACCTACCAAAAATTCTGACCCCATCCGTCGTTTCGATGGGCAAAAATCATCGGTTTGGGTTTTAAGAGAGATAGGGTATAGCGAATATTCGCTCGAATTGAGTCGCCCCTCGGGGGAAGGACCTCCACCCTATAAAATACCGCATTGCTGAAGGTGCCTGAAATTCACCTGAAAGTAAGTGATCACTTCAACCCTACACTTCAATACTACAGGTCTTATTGCTTGTAGCGAACTCTTTCATACAAGTTTCAAGAAAAGTAAGGGTGACATGTCTTGGGTTATTTATTTTAAGTAAATATATTAAAAGCTGTAAGTAGACATTATGTTCTATTCGTCGAACGTCTTGTGAAGCTATTTTATTGTTATATATTTACACTAGCTTTTGCCCGCGACTTCGTCCGCGTGTTTAAATTTATACATACAAAAGTTTTTTCCCGCTAACTCCCGTTCCCGTGGGAATTTCTCAAAATACAGCCATAACTAAACTTTATATTTACTAAGGTACCTGCATGCCAAATTTCAAGCGTCTAACTTAAGCGGTTTAGATTTTTCATACAAAAGGATTTTCCCGCTAATTCCCGTTCCCGTGGGAATTTCGGGAATTCCTTTCTTAGTGCACCCCTACGGTACCTAAGCTACGTCCCTTCCAAATTTCAAGTGCCTACGTTTAGCCGTTTGGGCTGTGCGTTGATATGTCAGTCAGTCAGTCAGTCAGTCAGTCAGTCAGTCAGTTTCTCCTTTTATATATATAGATAACGAATAACAACTGTACATTATTCACTACCGAATACAACGCATTCGCACGACCATATATGCAAGTCGATACACCAATTACGTACACACAACACTAAATTGCACAAGTATTCAATTAACAATCAAACCTTTTTATAGTCACAAACTATGTGTGATTAAGACGGGAAAAAATGGTAACAATTTTTAATTAAAACTGTGACATATTCTAAAGCGAACAATAAGAGTAACTGCCAAGTTCTTTAACGCTTATTAATGGTGGTTTTGGAGTTCCGTATCTAGCTCAAAGAAAATAACAGAACCGTAGGGTTTTTCGTCTGTCTGTCAAGACCATTCAGGAGTTAAGTTGAAATAAATAGCAGATGACATCACATAAATGGATCCGATGCCAACGTAAGTACCTTGTGCTACTAGGGTACATGTATCTCATAACATAGGGTATCAGATTAACTAAGGTATCACCACTTAAATACAAACATATATACCTACATAACAACAGGGTAAACACACAGGAGTTTGCCAAAGTGGCGAACAACTGAAGAGTGATAGGATCATAATGATGATGACTTAAAAACAAACAAAAGTTCATCAGGTAGGGCAGATATATTTTCCAACATTTTGCAGGAAATCAAAACCAACAAATTTACCTAGAATCATGAAATTTAGCTAGATGGAACTTCATCATCATCATCATCAGCCTATTGCAGTCCACTGCTGGACATAGGCCTCTCCAGTTGTTCACCACTCAGGGCTAACATCTGTAGGATATACCCATAATCGCCACGCTGGGCAGGGCGGGTTGGCGATCGCAGGGCGTAGCTTCTCGCTCCGGTGACGCTGCTGCCCGTCATCGGCCTGTGGTATTAAGCTACGCCTTCCGTTGTGATGGTTATACCGCCACCAGTCGGTTGCCAGCGCCTCGTTTGTTATTCGGCAGGATGCACCACGGGCAGGTGAGGTTGGCTTGGAGGGAAAAGATGATAGGCCGCTCCCTTACATCCCCTGAGAGATGGAACTTACTCATCACATACTCGTATACTTAGGTAAAGTAAATTTTAAAAGCTTTATATTTTTTGTTGCCTTATAATTTTTTTGGTACCTACGGAACCTTCGGCTTCCGAATTCGACTCGCACTTGCTCGATAAAATGCAGTCTTGTAATCGGCTAATCATAATTCTTAATTGTCATTCAGCATTGAATGGCGCTGTTATTTCTTATGGGATCTACCGAATCGATTGTTATCCGGAGCCATTAGCAATTTTAAGGATAATTGGGAGACCACAGCTTGTGCTATTGTTCTAAGTGCCATCAGGCTTAACAAAACATGAAGTGTACTAGCTGGCTATTTGTAATTACCAATAATTGTGTAGACAACAGGCCATACATATACAATTTCTTAGATAACTTAACTAAGACATTGCTCATTAACAGCTGCTCATAATATTATGTTTGTTATCTTTTTTATCCTAGCCCCAGTTCTATTTAATTATCTAACGCTATTTTTGCTATATTCGTCAATCGTCGGCCACCTTACCCCTTCTTTTAATAACTATCCTCTATCCAAAGGATGTCTGGAAGAGATAACTTAAAGCGATATGACCGTCTGAATAGTATTTTGTGTCTAGTTTTTTGTTAGTTTAATAATTTTCAACTATTTGGTGTGCAATAAATGCTATCTATCTATCTATATGTCTACGAAATGGTGCTCCAGCATATGCTACACCTGAGGCAATTAACTCTTAGGGTGCGTTTCAACGGTAGCGGGGCTGCGTGGAACTAACAAAAATTTACCAATGATATTCCTCAAATCACATATCTTATCTCGGTCTACTTCAGTGAAATAATATTTATTATATACTCGTACATAATAGGCTCGGTAGCTCATTTGGTAGTGGGTTCGATTCCCGAACAGTACAAACATTTGTGTTCATGAACATGTCTGTTTGTATTGGTCTGGGTGTTTCTATGTATAATATGTATTTATTTACAAAAAAAATGTATCTAAGTAAGTTTATCAGTTGTCTAGTACCCATAGTACAAGCTTCGGCTTAGTTTGGGGCTAGGTGGCGCTGTGTGGCCCAGCGTGGCATGTCTTGGGTTATTTACATAATATGTTTAGACTTATATATATATAAAACTGGTTTAAGGTTAATGTTTGGTGTACGTACCTAGACACAAAGTAGGTACAACTTAGGTGGTCTTATCGCGTTAGGCGACCTCTTCACATGAACATAAATACAGTTTGTCCTTGTTAGGAGTCGAACCCGCACGACCCTTAGTCCAGAAGCCAGGGGTCACTATCAAATGAGACACCGGGAAAATAAATACCTACTTTCTACTTCTCAATAGACCTATGCAAATGCATTTGATTGTCAAGTGCGTTAACATAAAGTACTTATCAACATAATAGTACCTACCTACGTCTCATTATCAGCACTCAGACATTTTATCAGCCACTCATTTGCATTACAAATTGCATAGATATAAATGTTTCCACCAATTAATACGTTAACAGCATCACAGATCCTGGCATTTCAGGCCTATCCCATTCTGCGATCTCCCATAGACAATCAAAAAAGGCAACTCCCACAAATGTCTATTTGAGCTATGGTGACCAATTTTTGGTAAGACTTTGAGCCATTATCTGAATAATTAACTTCACGAAATTGGAATAATTAAAAAATTAATGTTCTACGGCCGAAAACAGCTAGTGGGTGTCTGACGGGTAAACACGTTTTTGAACACAAAACTCCAACTGTTGATGTGGGTTTAATACCCATACGTTAAATAATTCATTCAACAGAAATGTTTAAGAAAATATAGGTAAACAATGTTAAATAATATCTATTTATCTATCTACTAGCTGTGCTCGCGACTTCGTCCGCGTGGAATAGTTATTTTTTCCCCGTTTTTTTACATTTTCCATTATTTCTTCGCTCCTAATAGTTGCAGCGTGATGTTATATAGCCTAAACCCTTCCTCGATAAATGGTCTATTCAACACAAAAAGAATTTTTCAATTTGGACCAGAGATGGATTTGGTTCCTGAGATTAGCGCGTTCAAACAAACAAACTCTTCAGCTTTATAATATTAGTTAAGATGATAGGGACCGTAAAGGCTTAAGAAAATACATCCTTTCTCTTGACGAAACAGTTACCTACTCAGTTAAGCATTGGTGAAGCTCTAAGTCGCAAATTGTATTCACAAACAATATTCGTAAACATAGAAAAATGTATAAAAATGTATATTAGAATCACATATAAATTACATGAATAAAAAGAGAAAAATACCACAGTGAGAGTATAACGAGTCTTTCCTTAATTTACATACGATAATACAAAAGTTTAAATAATTTATACTAATCATACTTTATGCTGAAAGTTTAGAGAGAGAAAATGAAAATTTTCCTATTGTTTTTCCGTTGACATAGATACCTTACAAAGTTATCGGTCTTACTCACGAATTAATCACACGGTCGGTAGAGATAGCCGGATAATTACGTATAGCATTACGTAGAGTATGTTTATTTTCCGATTTCATCAAACTAGAAACTAAAATTATATTTACGAGATTTTTCGTCAAACTAGGCGCAATGTGTTAGTTCTGTCATTCCTGTCGACCTAACTTTTGGAACTCACGACCGCTTACCATCATAGAGTGAAGTCATCCTAAAAGCTCTTCTTATAATTATTATAAAAAAATACTCCGATACTTAAATAGATAAATTATAAAATACAATAATGTTACATACTATTGAATTACATAAGAATCGGGTAAGGGATTTCCTTAGATTTCAGCTTCCCAGCTAGTTTAACACGCCTGGCTGGCGACTAACGTACGCTCAAACAGACTTCGGTCGCGTTTAAAGATGTAAATAATAGGTAATACCTGCTTGGAATATATCCAGCAAATCTATCTTGAAGCCCGATGGCAACTAACAAATGATCAATTTGGTTACTTATCAGTTGTCGCAGAAACTTGGGCTTCTCTTTCGCTTTTCAAGCCAACAAGAGAAGCATCTATGCTATGCTACTAAAAAAAAAAGATCTCAGCAAAGAGTTTGCACATATGAATGACAGCTAGCAGGACGGTCTCTCGGAATGCCGAACGCGTGCACACAACGCGGCGGCCAGTGATAAAATACAACAATTTCAATGGCCCCCACCTGCAGACGTATCAATGCTCGCTACCGAACGCTAATGAAGATATAATATCCATCTCCAAACGTATTTATTTTCCCGCCGCGGCGCCATTTTGTGATGACAGACCATAGAGTATTTTGTGTAATGCGCGCCAATTAAACTCGACCGGATTATTTAATAGCGGCGTTGCCAGAATGTTACATTTGTAACATTTTATGTTACTTTTAACCGTTTCATGTTACACGGCCCAAAACGTTACTTTCGTGTTCCTTTTTAAACTCAACGATAAATAGGTATTATCCTTTCTAATAACAAAAAAATATCAGTCTGAACATTGACCATCTCCTTACCTAACTCTTGCCACATCTTCGAATTCAACCGCGAAACATTTATGTAAGTAGATCATCATTGGCCTATTGGAGTCCACTGCTGGTCATACGCCTCTCCAGTTGTTCGCCACTTAGGGCAAACATCTGGAGGATATGCACATAATCGCTACGCTGGGCAGGCGGGTTGGCGATCGCAGGACGTAGCTAAAAATAAGTATTAGAAAAAGTTTTAATAACAGCTATAAGTAGATATCAACTTTTTTTTATAAGTAAATGATAGCACGCAGACACAGTATGTAGAGGTACACTACACAATAATGGAACTACGAGAATCAGTTTTCCGTTGTGGTTCCAATAATGGGACAAAAAATCCTGGGACTACGAGAAAACAGGGTAATTGTGACAACAGGAAAGTTCTCGAAATGCTTAGGTAACTTCATTTCATTCATTCATTCATTCAATTCATAAAACAGTATAATATAAAAAATCATGTTATTTTTTGTACCAAAATGTTCAAAAAGTTTCATGTTTCTTCTGGTCTTCAGGCGTTGGCAACACCGCTTAATAGGATTTAGTTGTCAATGTCCAGAGTTAATTGGCTACTTGTGTGCGGTTATAGATGTAAATGTTGCGATGTTTGATATTGTTTTTTTTTTCTTTTCGTGTTTTAGTGATGTAGTAGAATGGTTAATGAGTTGTTTTGACCACTTATAGCAATTAGTGGAACATGATAAGTAGTAGGTAACGACTTGATTAGAATGAGTCAAGTCTATTCAAATATTTTAATACCTATACTCGTATATACTTACAGAGTTTAATCAAATATTCTTGCTAATTAGATGTCAAGTTTGGATATATCTTGATGCATTTCCTACCTTAAGTTACAACCTTACATCATGTTATTTTTATGATAAATAAATTGTGGTCGTGGGTGGAGTACCTACCTACAAACATTTGTGTGCATGAACATGTCTGGTCTGGGTGTTTTCTGTGTATAATCTGTATTTATTTACAAAAAAAGCAAGTTTATCAGTTGTCTAGTACGCATAGTACTCGTACAAGTTTCGGCTTAGTTTGGGGCTAGATGGTGATGTGTGGCCCAGCGTGGATGTCTTGGGTTACTTATTATTTATTTATATTTCATTTACACTTTCACGTGACATTATAAAGCGCAAATGCTCAAACAATATAACAATCGGCGTATCGTCGGCCACATTGACATTTATTGACGTATCCACATCCAACGTTCGTGTTCGAATCCAATTAAGCGTATTGTATATCGTTCGGATTACCGGCAAATGCAAGTGAGCTGTTAGGCTGCGTACAGATGACATGCACAATTGCACATAATACTTGCGAAGCGCGTCGATACTGGTAAATACTTTTGGGCCTCACGACCGCTTATCATCAGGTGGAGTTAGGACATCCTGATAAATCTACTAGCTAATTAAGGCTTAAATAAAAGTTAAATAAACAATTCGACAGTCTCTTTGGTGAATTGGTCGCAAGTGCCACCTAAGAATTGAGAGGGTCCGAACTTAAGCCATACTTTATTTATTAGTAATTTATAAGAAAAATAATAAAAATCCCTTTTTTTGGTACACATTTACGGAAAAAAAGATATTAAAAAAGTAATAATAATAGTACACAATTACGAACAAATTTTTGACAGTAAATTATTTACTTATTTACACGCTACACGTAACTGCTTTCATACACACGTCGACGTGTAGCTAACTTGCTCTCTTGCTCAAAAAAATTAAGAAAGAAAGAAACATTTATTGGCCTTTAATGGTACAGACAATACATAGGTACATTAACTGGTAGCCATTTTTAACCGACTTCAAAAAAGGAGGAAGGTTTCTCAATTCGACCGTATGTGTTTTTTAAATACATAATTCAGATGTGTAGGTACTTATGAGTTATGTATTTTAAAAGGTTCTTAATCATCTTAACATACGAAAATGAGCCGATTCATATCACTATGATTCTATCATTCAATCCGTTTTATTACAATACATACATAAATATCTACATGCACATCATTTTAACAAACGTAGGAAGTGCTAAGAACTTATACTTTGAAACATTATATTACGTAAAGTATACGTGTTTGCGCACTACATCGTGAGTCGTCTGTACGCAGCCTTATTATCGAGAAAATGCGATCTCCTGCCATTTTCCGGCAAATAACTATAGTTGACGGTCGACTGAGCGCTACAGTTTTTGCATCGATTTCTTTGAAAATCGATTAGCTCAAGATAAGTGAAATAAATTTCATCATGAGAGACTTGTTGGGAATTTTAATTGAATCGGGCGAATGTTTGATACAGAGTATACTTTAATTGCATTTGTGGCATAGCGTTTCATTAAGTTGCGGACGTTACATTTTTATTTGTGAGGTTTTATTAGTTCTGAGTAACACTGTAACAGGAAGGGTGAAAGTAGATCTGATGGACTTTTATATAATTGGATTATATTAATAGTAAGCGTAGCTACCCAGGGGCTAAGCGGGGCGCAGTGCCCCGGGGCCCTCAAGCTCATGGGGCCCTTGAATCCTTACTAGAAATCTCAATCAATTTGAAATTTTGGAAAATTCTCTAGTTACATTTACCTTCTTAGGGAACTCCACTAGAGTATTTGTATATAGATGCGTTACCAGATCTGTCGGTACCTTTTGACCAGTTTCATGTTACTTTAGCCACTGATATTAATAGCAGCGGGGCCTCATCTTTTTATTTGCCCCAGGGCCCTTAGTTACCCAGCTACGCCACTGATCCTGCCAATAACTAACGAGGGTGTCACATAAATGGCAATGTGGCAGCAGTGTCTCGGAGCGAAGAGCTACGACTTGCGTTCGCCAACCCGCCTGCCCCGCGTGGCGATTATAGACTCCCAGGTGCTTGTCCAAAGATTACGACCATCCCATCTCATCCTAAAACTATGTCTCAGAAGGTTCTAAAACCGGAACTGGACACACGGCCATTGTTAACTGTTAAACATAATAAATGTTAAAACGTTAGAGGTTTGATAGCAAACACATACCAAAATTTAATAATTAGGCAAATGCTCAAACAATATCCGCTCATTTATGTTCTTTGTCATGCTAATCTTTGTATGGTAATAGGGGTCGGTGGCCCACCCATCCAATATTCATGCGTAGGAAATGGAAGTATTAGCATGTTGATCGATTTTATTAGTAATGAACAATAGGGATATTACCGAATGCTTAGTTGTTTATTTGGCACAGGAACAGATTATACAATAAAGATTTTAATTAGGCGACGGTTTGAGGGTTTATTTATATTTTTTTCATAATTGTACACTTTTCCTACAAGGTTAAGGCTTATAAATAAGGCGTTGTAACTTAACCTTGTAGGAAAAACAAAACAAAACTTTAGTCTCGCTAAAGCGAGATTGATTTGTTCATGTGCTCTAAGCCATCGTTCGAAGATCTCTCATTGAGAGAGTAATTGACTCCTCGGTGTAACGGGTAGGTACATAGAGATTAGCGCATTCAAACAAACAAACTCTTCCGCTTTGTAATATTATAGTTAAAATTAGTTAAGATAAAAAACACCCAGACCTATACAAACAGACATGTTCATGCACACATATGTTTTTAATGTGTGGGGATCGAACCCGCGACCCTTGGCTCAGAAGGCAGAGGTCACTACCAATAGGCGTGACGACAGTATCAAATAATATAAGATTTGATGATTTTGGGAAAAAATACTTATTAAAAGGATTTAAATCGTTGATTTAATTTTCACAAGAAAATTAAGATTAACAAGATTTTCAATAAATGAAAGTTACAAAATACAGCAATCGGCCATTCTGATTGAAACACCAATCACAGCTCAAAACGTCACGATTTAGTAATAGCGATGGGTCGTAACAGGTAAAATGTAATACTTGTTATCTTAAAATAACAGTTCCAAATATCTGTTCTGAAATAACACCTGTTATTCTTTGATTTAACTTCATCAGCTCACGACAACGCTTGCTGAAAAAACGACAAAAGTTTATTTATGTTGTTGGTATTGTTAAGTTAAATATAGGTATTGATATGCCCAAAAACAATAAATTACTTCGTAGTAACAGTTCTCAATGTTCCATAGATAAATATCTGTTAAGCATATCTGTTACAATAAATACGCCTCACCGCTATTTGGTAAACATGCTGTCATCTGTCAGTCCTGTCACTGTGTTTTGTTGTTATGAATATGATAGTTTACGCATTTACGCATTTCATTGGCTTTTTATTGGTTCACGTAACATTTTACGTTTAAAACCTACCAGAACATGATAATTGATAACATGCATTCATCAAAGTGGTCTTCACAGAAATAAAGTGGTGTATTCTTGCTTACCTCGTACGGGTTGCGCCGTGCGAGCTTTAACCATTGATGTCTTATTAATCTCTTACAAGGGACATGTTCAAAAACCTTGTCGGGTTTTTCATTAACGTGTTTTTACACTGCACACCACTTTTAATATCTATTATTCATTTCTTACACTATACACGAAACTAAACAATGTTTGTTTACATTGTCCTTAGATGCATATTTGACAAATTTGACGTTTCCTATATGGTGACGTCAGACCCGACGCCATGACACTGCGAGCTGTTTTTGAGCCACATTGAAAAAATATTAGAAAATTAGCTTTAATCTTCGTTAAATTTGGAGTTTTTATCGAAATAAAGGTTTTTTCGTAATCAGTAAATGTGTAACATCTTTACGGAAGAGGATTTCAAAATCGTTCGTCATGCCTATTGAGCCACCGAGCCAGTCATAAAATAGCTTGAGACCTTAGAAAAAGGCAATCAATATAGGCACACCATATAACTATGACACTGAAATTGAAATAATATAAGAAATATTTATTACTATTGGACATCACAACACAGCAATAACAAATAGACACAATAGACAACACACAAAAAAGGAGAAGAAAAAAACAAATAGAAACATACATTACGACTTACAACTTTCACATGAAAAACAAATATAAGAAAAATTAAATAAAAAAAAGACATAAACAAAACAATGTAAAAAGAAAGACCGGACGCAGGGTTGTGACGCCCAATGCAAAAGGGCCTCACTCAGCACTCAAATTGCTGTTTCACAACGCCATAAATAACTTCCGTGAAATGACCCATTTCGTGTTGTCGTCATAGTGAGCGTCACCGGTATCGCGGCAGTCAGAAATAGACACAAACTGGAAATACACGTACATAATGCCATTTCAAGAGTGGCCATTTTGGAGAAAGAGTATTGGCTTATAAAACGTATTTTGTTTAAAGAAATGTTAGATATTTAGATATCCCAAGCTAACCTCACCTGCCCGTGGTGCATCCTGCCGAATAACAAACGAGGCGCTGGCAACCGACTGGTGGCGGTATAACCATCACAATTGAAGGCGTAGCTAAATACTAAAGACCGGTGACGGGCAGCAGCGTCACCGGAGCAGGAAGCTACGCCCTGCGATCGCCAACCCGCCTGCCCAGCGTGGCGATTATGGGTATATCCTCCAGATGATTGCTCTAAGTGGCGAACAACTGAAGAGGCCTATGTCCAGCAGTGGACTGTAATAGGCTGATGATGATGATGATGATATCCCAAGACATGCCACGTAGGGCCACACATCGCCATCTAGCCCCAAACTAAGCCGAAACTTGTACTATGGGTAAGGTACTAAACAACTGATAAACTTACTTAGATACTTTTCTTTGTAAATAAATACATATTATACACAGTAAACACCCAGATCAAAAAACACACATGTTATTGAACACAAATGTGTCAATAACATGTGTGTTTACAATACTGTGCGGGAATCGAACCCTTGACTTAGAAGGCAGAGGTCACTACCAAATGAGCCATTGAGCCAGTCGCAAATGTTGTAATGGTTATTATTATTCGTTTTTTTTTATAGCACTAAGGTGGGCAAACTAGGCTGGCTTTAAACTTCAGGCTGATGATGATGATCAAGGAGAAAGACGGGAAGAATGATGAATATGATCTAAATCTGTTTCTTTGTCCACAGCTGGTACCCCCAGCGGCCCACCCGTGGTCAGATGCCAGCTACGCAAGCACAAGCCGAACAGGAAGCCGCGGACGCCCTTCACCACGCAGCAACTCCTGGCTCTCGAGAAGAAGTTCAGGGACAAGCAGTACCTGAGCATCGCGGAGAGAGCCGAGTTCTCTTCCTCGTTGCGGCTCACTGAGACACAGGTAGCCAGCCCAACAATTTATATATAAATATCAGGCAACATCTCTTTGGAATCCGCTTCCGGCTGCAATTTTCCCGAATGGATACGACCTAGGGACCTTCAAGAAGCGAGCCTACAGATTTCTTAAGGGCCGGCAACGCACCTGTGACTCCCCTGGTGTTGCGGTGTCTATGGGCTGAAGTGATCACTTACCATCAGGTGCCTTCAGGCCCGTTTGCCCCCTCTGTCATAAAAAAAAAACATCACATTCATTGGTTCCATCTTAGAGTAAGTAGCTTGAGCAATTCGCGAAGCTGAGAAAAATTTACCAATGATATTTGGTCCACTGGAGTGGAGTAAACATGATTGATTTGAGCAATATCAATGGAGAATTTTTGTTAGCCTCAGGTTAACTCCGCGCCTTATTACTGTAGAAACAAGACATTATTAGGCTTCATTTTATTAACCCTTTATAATTTACAAAACCAAGCCGTCGCCCACCGTGGATAAAGTACTCCAGTAATGTAATTTAATTAATAAAAAGTCGTATCAGAAATCATATTAACCCCGAAAAAAATAACTCACTTCTTTTATTACAAAACCAAATTAAGGGTCAAAGAATTCCTTGTTTAGATTCGTATGAACCTTTGTCTATTCTCTAACACATATCTTCTCTATTCCAGGTTAAAATATGGTTCCAAAATCGGCGAGCAAAAGCGAAAAGACTCCAAGAAGCCGAAATAGAGAAGCTAAGACTCTCAGCCCGACCACTCCTGCCTCCGTCCTTCGCACTTTTCGGAGGGGGCGGCGCTCCCCCCCTCTTCGCTGCCATGGCCGCCGCCACCAGGCCCCAACTCAGCTTCCTCGGAGGACCACCCACCCACCAACACGCCATCAACATGAACATCCTTAACTCTTTACAGCCACATTGACGACTAGAGAACGCGGGAGCGCGGGAGTCAAATGAACAGCCGCCATCTTCATAATGGCGGACATCTTGTGAACTTTGAAGTGAACAATAAAATTCGAAAATGGAATTTCCGCTCGTTGGTGACAGTGACAGATTAAAAATGATAAAGTGTTCGTAAAATAACTAGGAGGTTAAAATAGGACTGCAAATGTTTAGTGAAAATGTATAAATTAACATATAAGTACCGTATACTAAAATTTCAGTTATGTAGTTAATAATGTATTTTACAATTATTATATCAAACAATAAGTGCAATTTTTCAATTTAAATGCTACTTAATTAGCGCATAAGTAACATAATACCTATTGTATTTTTTTTTTCAAATGAGCTGCTCTGAAATTTGATCTTCATTATTTATTTGGCTATAGGAGTAAGAAAATTTATCTTATAACTTTATTTCTCGTAAGCTTGTTTGTTCCTAATATATATTTTGCTAAAACGAGATCTCAAGAATTTAAGGTAACATTATCGTTTTATTTTTCAACATAAATAAAATTAATTACGTTAATATAATTAGCAAGAAATACAATCAAATGGATACTATAATACCAGAAAATTAACCACAATTACATAAAGTACCAAATATTTACCGGAATATACTTCTGTAATACTTTGCAGCAAATTGCACGCGGTCAAAAAACTTGAAATATGTGAATCTAAGTGAATTAAATTAATAAAAAATCCAAAGCTATGGTTGAGCTGCTCTAGGTAGGGTTGTCAAATTTTGGCACGACGTGTATAACACCCGCCACGGAATTTAATTCTGGAAGTATTTTATTCATACACTTTAGGTAATCCCAACTTTCCAACATAAATACCAAATTGAACCAAAATGTGCTACCGAAGTTTCAGGCCGACCATCAAGAAATTCTTTCATATACTATCTTCTAATACTAACTAGATTAAGTATCCATCGGGCTTTGGATCCTACCCAAAGATACAAAAGAAATATGGCTAACAAAGTCTAGCTTTAGTTCTGAAGTGTCGAAATTACCCTGAAACAACGACAATACTCGTAAACTTCGGTTCTGACATCATAAAACGCCATTCATCATCATCATCAGCCTATTACAGTCCACTGCTGGACATAGGCCTCTCCAGTTGTTCGCCACTTAGAGCAAACATCTGGAGGATATACCCATAATCGCCACGCTGGGCAGGCGGGTTGGCGATCGCAGGGCGTAGCTTCTTGCTCCGGTGACGCTGCTGCCCGTCACCGGTCTTTAGTATTTAGCTACGCCTTCAACGCCATTCGACAAGTGATATTCATAATCAGCGTAGATTAAAATGCTGTATGTCTGATGATGTGTGTCTTTTTGCATGTACGTATATTTGTATCAGTACTGCCGCAAATTCAGAGTTTCCTAGCATAAGTGCTAACTTTGGTAGGTCATTACTACATAATGTTTAATATTTACTTTGTAAAACACTTACTTACTTACTTACTTACTTACTGCGCTGGCTCAGCGACCCGAAGTGGATCTTGGCCTCCGACACGAGATTTCGCCACCCTGGTCTGTCCTCAGTCACCCTTCGCCAGTCTGGCCGTTGAAGGTGAGCGAGATCCCTCTCAACCTGGTCCATCCAGCGATACCTGGGGCGCCCCACCGGCCGCTTCCCAGCGGGTTGGCCCAGGTATGCTCTCTTTGCAGCACGATCCGACTCCATTCTCTTCACGTGGCCGAGCCAGCGCAGTCTAGCTGACTTTGTCTCGCCCATTATGTAAAACACGCTCTCTGATATTTGATATCGTTTTTATTTATTGTAACAGCAGGGACTCCGGTGTACCTACTACATAAATACACAGATCATCTAATAATTACAGAGTGTAACAGCTTGTGTAAGAGCTTGAACACTTATGTTTACGATAGACAGCCCTAAGTATTTTTTGCTGCGTTAGATGTTGCATGAACCGCACATTTGCCGTAGTAATTGGCAAGTTCCTATCCACAACCTCTTGTAATTGCTACTAGCATTTTATTTTACGATCCCACATCATTTCCGAACATCATTTAATGTGCCCAATAATCACCCAGTATTTGCTCAAAGTCTCTTAAACGATCTTAAAGTCAGTTTATCTTTATAATTTTGCATTTTAATTTTGTCGTATAAAGTACTTTAAGTATTATTTGCAAGTGTACCTAATTAGGCATAAATGAAGTGGATTAACAGGTGTACATAAGTATATGTCTTGAGATATTTATGCATTTGTATCGTAAAAATATTTACTAAAGAATTCTTCACTAATTTCTGTGAGCATCAAAAGTACCTTCCCATTCATTTAATACGGAAATTGCATTCAATTTGAATATTGATATCTCATCACCATACGTATAGGCCCCTCCAATTGTTCACTATTTTGCTCGATCCTGGGCTTCACTCAAACAGTACTTGCCAACCTCCTTGCGTAAATCGTCACTTCTCGATGGCTGAGGGCATCCTATCCTACACTACGTTTGTCGAGTAGCGGTATCCTATTTTTTTTTTCTATTTTTTTTATTCAAAATGAGTTTGCGCTTGACTGCGATTCGCCTGATGGTAAGCGATATCGTAGTCTACGATGGAACGCGCTCACCCAGCAAAAACCGATTCACTCTCGCCTTGAACATCGGAAGATTATATCTCTCGGGGAACAAGGAGCCCGGCAAAGAGTTCCATAGTTTAGCAGTATCCACTCCAGAACTAGTTTTTTACCCCAACGGTTGATAACTATTCGTTAAAATATATATAAATATATCAAATTGTGACGAAATAATGTTATTTTAATATTCTTTAATATTAGACTTACCAACTTGATATCTCGATGTAAAAATCATTCTGTAAATAGTATAACTTTAATAAATTATTGTATACGTATGTAAGTTTTAAGTGAGTCTATCTTCTATAAACTATTAGATTTTATAAAACGCAAATAAAACTATACTGTGAAAATGTAATTAAGTATTTAAAAGTCAGATATTTGCTTAGTTAATTTTGTCAAGTTTATTTCTTGATGTAAATCTTTTATTTCTTTGTGGTATTGAGAACCGTTTAGGTCCTAAGGCAAGTGCATTTTACATGACATTTATATACCATACCTGAGTAATTGAAGTACATATTTTTATGAAATAATCCCATGAAAAACATTTCCAAGTAGGAAAATCCACTTTCAATCAGTCTGGGTCCGTCCACTGCTGAACGTAGACCTCCTTTAATTCTCACCTCTTTTCTCTATCCCTGGCTTCCCCCATCCAACAATTACTGCCAGCAGTTCTTCCAAGGTCATCCGCCCACCAGGTTGCGGGGCGTCCTTGAATTAAAATCTGTCACGCGTCAAAATATACTATCAACAGTCCCACTTTGATCGACCAAAATCTACCGAAAAAGAATAGTTAAAATGTAAGAATTATGTTACAGTTTTTATCTTTCGACAGTTTACAATCTCGCAAGATGGATTATAACCTAACGGTATTTACAATTTCACGGTGACATATACATACAATATAGAAAGCTGATCCTAATAATCTATGGTATACGTTAGTATATCCTAATAGAAGATCCCTTAAAAGTGTTCACACAAGATCTAAAAGATCACGTACTTACGGCTTAATTCGCGTTCGAGCCTACTAGCAATCATACATAATTAAATGACATCACATATGTAAAGATAAGCAGTAATTATTCGTGTAACTACTAGATTTTATGTCGGCGTATATTGCCTTATCTCCTTAAAGTTATGACGTCTGGAATTAAAATTAACATTTATTGATCTACTAAATATGGCGTGTAGGTAGTAAGGTTTTGGCTCGATGCTTCATATGGATTATATTCCGACTCTGAATTAACATAAATAATGTATCATCATCATTAGCCTGGAGGCTTGCACTGCTGGTCATGAGTCTCCCCCAATGACTGGCTCGATGGCTCATTTGGTAGTGACCTCTGCCCTCTGAGTCAAGGGTCGTGGGTTCGATTCCCGCACAGTACAAACATTTGTGTTCATGAACATTTCTGTTTGTATTGGTCTGGGTGTTTTCTATGTATAATATGTATTTATTTACAAAAAAAATGTAGCTAAGTTAGTTTATCAGTTGTCTAGTGCCCATAGTACAAGCTTCGGCTTAGTTTGGGGCTTGGTGGCGTTGTGTGGCCCAGCGTGGCAAGTCTTGGGTTACATTGTAACACTTTTAATAAACGTAATGAAAAATGCACTAGTCTTAACAGTCAATTGGAATTCTGAAAGTAAGCAGCGTTTTAAAATATTTTGTAATAGCAACGGTTACTAAATATTTAAATCTAAGGGCAACTTGAAGAAGCATTTGTAAATTATTGATTAAATTATAAATTCGTTATTAGTACAATGAGATCGTTTTAATTTCTGCTAGAAGGTAAAAAGCGCCACGGTACGGTAATGAAACAAGCCTCGTCTTCTGAAGAGAGGTAGGGTATAGCAAATCTTCGCTCGAATTGAGCAGCCCGTCCAGGGAAGGATCTCCACCCTATAGAATACCGCAGCTAAATGACCTCCGGGTCGTGTTTCTTCTTTCTAGTAGGGTTTCCGGAGCTCATGGTTTTGTTTGGACCGGGTTAGGTTTGGACCGGCATGGCGGTGGTTACTGACCAGTTACTTGCCCGTTGTCACAGTGACTTGGGCTTCTCGTTATATGTACAACCAGTTTGTTTCAGGGCTAGCAAACGCTGGCTCTGACACAGCGGTCGCGGGTTCAATCTTCGCACAAAACAAACATTTATATGTATGAGAATATCTTTTTATTTTGGTCTGGGTGTTCCCTATGTATAATATGTATTTATTTACAAAAAAAAGTATCTAAGTAAGTTTATCAGTTATCTAGCATAGTACAAGCTTCGGTTTCACAATCGCTGTTTTTTTTAAGACTACGGCGATAGCCAGAGCGGTTATTGTCATTTGCCATCACCACCGGACTGTGGGGGAGCAGAAGGCTCTCACTCCAATCATAATCGCAGCACCTTTTACATCACATAAAAAAACACATCACACATCAAATTATAGCTAGAAAAACTTCACTGTAAACTTCTATTATTTATTGCAGATTAATAGCACGACAGTCTCGCGAGGCAATTTGTTCCCCGCCCGGAGGCTACACGACGAGTGATAAATAAGTATAAATAAACGGCGTTTGCGCATATCTGATAACTAGACTTTATTGCCTTCATGAGGGCAAACGTGATACAAAAGGTACAGACTACATATAGACCACAGACAATAATGCTCTTCTGAAATTTAATTTTGCCCATAATGGCTTACCTGTATTTAAAGAGTCTAGCTAGTCGAATTAAAAAGGAGTCAAAAAAAAAGTAGTAAAAAAAAAGAGTCGAACCATCCAAGTAGGTACGCAGCAGATATTGAACTGCAAAAGTGAGTGTTAACAGTATCCGACCAGAGAGAGATGTCGAAAGTTGATATAGTCTAAAAATAATAAAATTAATAATATCTATTGAATTATGCGTACCACGAGATAATGACTAAGAAAAGTTCATTTTTTAAAATGACCCGACCGGGAATCAAACTCGGGCCTTCGGATCGTCGGCGATTTAGGTTTAAAGGTCGAACCATTACACCACAGCCTGATGTGTTTTTTTTAAATAACAACAAAAGAGGTAGGTTATAGCGAATCTTCGCTCGGAATGAGCCGCCCGCCCGGAGAAGGACCTCCAACCCTATAGAACACCGCAGCTAAATGACCTCCGGGTCGTGTTACTGCCGTAGTAGGTGAATAGGGTTTCCGGAGCTCGTGGAATGAGTGGTGCATCGGCAACTGGGGATTAGGGAGGGCAACGCGCATGTGCTACCCCTGGTGTTGCAGACGTCCATAGGCTGCAATAACCACTTAACATCAACTGAGACGGCTTGTTGCTAACACAGTCGTATAAAAAAATCATATCTATAGAAAAAACACCAAACCCAATTAACTTAAAGGAAACTAATAGATGAATAACTAATTTGTTCTTGCAAAAGACCACTCTTACGATCGAAGGGCCAATTTATCAATCGTGCGCAACTCGTCAGCAGGTGACAATCGTAATAGACCTTTAATAAGATATATAATTTATATTCTAAAGACATAGTGAGAAGGTGCAAAATCCAATAAATATCTCCACTTGAGACGCCACAGTGGTAGGTGTCGAACAAAAACGGATATAACCTCAAACCAGTTATAATAGTGTTACCATCTTGATAGCTTTTGTTTGGACTATCCTAATCACATTAATGTTGTCATTCTACATTTTTGCCTTATGAAACGCTTTTTTAATGATTAAAAATACTAGGTACCATAGGCTGAGAAAGAAAGGCCCAAGTCGCAACAGAAAAGTAACAAAATTATTTTTTATTTTTCAGTTACCACCGCTATGCTGGTCTGTAGGATTATTCTGGATATACCCTGATCTTGACGCGCACGCAACAGACACAAATCGATGAGTAAAAATCAACTGTTAATATTTACTTTCAAGCACATACCAACGATACATAGTAGACTACGTTAAACTATAATCACTCGAATACCAACCGTAATTACGCCCGCAATTATCCCTTATAAAGCGTCTGTAACGCATGAAGTGGCTTTCACCTTAACAGATAAAAAGATTGTAAGTGAAACGTGAATATGGGATTATTCCCCTCGAGAGCCGAAAGCCTGCGCAATACATCACCGGTCACCGTCAGCAAACGCAGCGCTTCCTGCCATACGCGCACTAATTGGTACAGTCAGCGCAAAAACCCGCCACAAAGTGACCATAACCAATGTTAATACTTTTTAATGCACAGATTCGTATTCCGCCAGACGCGGGAGAGCTCACGTACCAACATTAATTACTCATTTATTTATTTACTCGCCAAAATGGCGGTTTTATTTTCTATACGCGGCCAGTAATTTATTGTAATTGGTCAGTTTATTCGTAATGACGGCTGGCTGAATAACTCAAGACGCCATTTTATGCTGACCCCTGGTGCTACCCTTTTTTGTGATGGTCCTCCTTAAAGGCTCAGCCAGGGCTTGAAAACGTTTGTAATATTGTATTGTTATATCAGCTCTAGGTTGGTAGTCACATTGTTATTTTAAAAATAACGTTATGTGGAGGATGTATAGGCCTTATTTGGATGTAGAACGAACTGTTAACGCGCATTACACTTAATTACCTTACTATGTAAACATTAACTAAATGTATCTTCTTTTGTTGTTGGAACAACAAAATAATGCGTTTATAACCCATAAACAGAACATATGATACTGAACTTTGAACAAAGACGAAGCCTCTGGCGATTATGGGTAAAGCCTCAATGTGTTTGCCCAAAGCGGTGAACAGCTAGAGAGGCCTATGGCCCAGCAACGGACTGCAATAGGCTGATGATGATGAAATATCATAACTTACGTTAATATTAGCACCAATCGGTAGGGTAGGTATCATTATCCAGCCACGCTTAACCCTGTCTCGCGCGGGTCTGTGTTACTGTATATGAAAGGCAATTGGCAAAAACGTTTATGGGCGCAACTGTTTGTTTAGTTGTGTTCTTGGCAAAGAAGTTGATAGTTGTCCACGTGATATCCGCATTTAGAATAGGACAACCCCATTTGATGAGATAGGGAACCCCATCTGACGGGATGCCGTGGATGTCGAAGAAGACGACTAAGGAAATATCAGGAAACGGACAGGAGCGTTTGCCTGGGTATAGGTAAGAGCTACTGCAGGCACTAACCCGCCTTTCAAGCATGGTAACTATGGCAAATTCCCCTAAATGGCAATTATCATTGAGAGAGGCCTATGTCTGACAGGGACGTTTGCTGGCTGATGAAGATGAATTTGTAAATAATTATTAAGAGAGGTAGGGCATAGCGAATCTTTGCTCGAATTGGCTCAATTCCCCAATAAAAAGTTTAACAAAATAGTACATTCAAGTGAAGTTTATATAGGGTACCGCAGCTAAATGACCGGGTCGTGTTTCTGTAGGGTTTCCGGAGCTTGTGGGGTGAGGGCTACATCAGCAGCCGGGGGTTAGCGTCGACAACTCGCGTGATGCCCCTGGTGTTGCAGACGTCCATAGACTGCGGCAACCGCTTAATAACAGGCGTGTCGTAGGCTTGTTTGTGTATAAACATTAGTGGTATAAACTCAATTTTGGTTATCTTTTACCCAACATACGTTATTGTTCACGCAAATCGGTATCTTTATCAAGCGAAGCTTAACCCTATCAAGCGCGGGTCTGAGTTAATTTGCCGCTTTCTGTAAGGCAATTGGCAAATACGTCAGTGTTGTGATCTGTTTATGGGCGCGAGTGCTTCTTTTTCTGTTTACGACTTTACATGCTACTTTGTAAGCCGAGACAATTATAGTTTCGCAATGATTTTGCGGTTTCATATTGGAGATATGCAAATTCGAATTGGCGTTACAGGTTTAATAATTAATTTGTACGTCATTAATGCATGTAGTATTAAGGCGGTACTAAAGTTCGAATATGAGGTAGCTAAAATTAATACCAATGCAGACATTATAAGCAAGTGATCAAGACTGCTCTGCGCCGCCAAAAAGACGATTAAGTAACTTACCTATCTACATTAATATTTTTTTACATACCTACTGTATCAACTTAGTAACAATAGGTAGGTACCTATACTGAATTAGCATTTGCAAATTCATTCTTTTTATTTATTAGAACTTAAATTTGAATTTTAATGCGAATATCAAACGCCTTGTACTCTTGGCATACCTACTCACATAAATTCCGGAAAGGGTCATCGCTCATAACACCAAGATTTGCTCAAAAATAACTAAAAAATATAACGTCAAAATGTGATTTGTCATAATTAATCGCACGCAAGTCATCTTGTAAGTTGACTAAGAGCGCTCATTAGAACTAACTTAATTGCTTATAAACATGAATTATACATAACTGGCGGTTATCTGATTAGACTACCAATGTAACCCTTTGGTCGTTCGTAATTTAAATTTTTGGCATTCCCGGCTTATCTGACCACCTGAGCGGTAGATGATATCAAGCGGTGTGTTAAGGGTTAACGAAATATTGTTCATAAACATAACATAGATAATGTAACTTTGGATACATTTAGTTAATAAGACCATAGAAATTAGGTAAATTAAAGCCACATTATTAGTCTTATTTCTTCTCTAATTATCTTCGACTGCCCACGTAGCTATGCACTCCTGGTACTTTTAAATTATAGCATACGACATTGTGATGAGATCCACACTAAACTGCTTTTAAAAAAATCGCCAGAAAGGATCATAGGTTTTGTCGCCATTCTTCCCAATAGGCTTGTTGCCGTAAAAGATGTACCTAATTTGTCCGTCTTTTAGATTATTTAAAAATAAGAGACGTGTATTTTTTAATTTATAAATTAGACCAAAAATTTAGCCCGCTAAAGTTACGTGTGACGTCACGCCTCGTGGCATTTTTTCGCAAGAGGTGACGTCAAAGACTCCCACTACTAAATGTTGATGCCTAAAATATTTGTTGCTTTTTGTGTAATTAAAAAAAGAAATAGTACGTGTCCAATATTTTTTTAATCTGAAATACCGACTAAATATAACATAAGTATTTTGACCCCGGAAATAACCCTATTATCCCGTTAATGGGGTAGATGGTACTCACTCCACTTTATGTGCAACTGTGTGCCTAGCACGAACACTTTCGAAAAATTATGCGTAACGTAACCGTAAAGCATCGCATTTATCGAATGTGAATTAATTTTAACGCGAGATAATGTCAAAAGTTCAATAATTAAAAGGATGCAACAGCATAAGCAATGTGGTGCACTAATATTTGCTCAAAATTATTTAAAAAAGATGAAAAAAACAAACGGAAAATTTAAGGGTTAGTTACGGAAGTTACGGAAGAAAATTCTCAGTTTCCAGCTAGCTTTCACAGCCATACTGGCTCACAAAAACAAATCATTTCCGTCCGAATTACTACCTTGAGTAGGTATAGACACGGTTCACCGACAAGATAGCCCTCAGATAATTTAATTGCAACATTCCTCGACCCTCCCACTCGATATTGACCGGCGTTGAAAACAAACAAGAGTTCGCAATACGCGGGTCGGGATCTCGCCGCTAAATTAAATCCTATATCATCCGCTGCCTTAGTCGATTAATTTCAAATGAAACTTGCAAAGTTGGTCCTTACCAGTGTAACAACGTTAACGGTACACTTATTTTATGTAACTGTATAGGATGAGGACGTAAGGGAGCGACCTATCATCTTTTCGCTCCAAGCCACCCTACTGTGCCGTGCAAGTTCGAGGTGCACCCGGCCGAATAACGAACGAGGCAACCGACTGGTGGCAGTAGAACCACAGGCTTGGCCAAATAGCACAGGCCTATGACGGACAGCAGCGTTACCGGAGCGAGGAGCTACGCCCTGCGATCGCCAACCCGCCTGCCCAGCGTTGCGTTTATGATTAAAGCCTCTAGCTAGATGTTTGCCCAAAGTGGCAAACAACTGAATTCAGCAGTGAACTGCAATAAACTGATGATGATGATGAACTTTGTAAGTATTAACTACAATGGGATTAAGGTACAACATTTCGATGAGATCCATAGGTATCTGCTATAAAAATAACGCCGAGATAGATCATACTTGTTGTGTCGCCATTCTTCCTAATAGGCTTGTTGCCGTAAAAAATGTAATTAGTCCGTCTTTAAGATTATTTAAAAATACGAGACGTATTTTTTAATTTCTAAATTAGACAAAAATTACGAAGATATATCCAGCTAAAGTTACGTCTGACGTCACTCCTCGTGGTGAAAGGATGGAAAACTATAGACTTAGAGGGTTGTTATGAGAAACTGTTACGGAAGAAAATTCTCAGTTTCCAGCCAGCACAGCCATGCTGGCTCACAAAAAAAATATATAATTGAAGAAATACAAATGAAGTATCACGCCTGTATTTTGATTCGAGAACACTTAGTACTTTATTGAAAGCTCAATTTAAATTCAGTTGTGAGTGGGCGCGGCGGCGTAATGGCCGGTGCCACCTATAACTAATCTACGCACGCCCCGGACCCGACAAATCGATGGCCTTGCCTCAATTGAGGCCCTGTTCCCGTCGGGAACATTTCATGGAGGTCAACAGCGTAGCGTTGGTAATGTTGCGAAGTTGCTACGGATTCCCTCATACACACACCAGGTTGTCTGGAAGAGACCCCTTATGGCGATAACTGGTACAACCGCCTACAAATTTATTCTAAGTCAAATTTTGGTGCAATAAATAATACCTAAGCCCTTAAATTTGAATGAACGAAATAGATCGTCATTTGGAGAGATCTATGTTAATAGGCTATTATGGTCCAAAATTGTAATTAGTCCGCCTTTTAGCTTATTCAAAAATAAAAGACACGTATTTTTCATTTTTCATTTAAATAAACAATAGCAAAGATACTAAGCATCAAAAGATAGGAGTGGGAGTCTTTATCGTCACTCACTCCCGTAAAAATGCCTAACCGAGTGACGTCACGCGTAATTTCAACGGGTTACAACTTTGTAATTTTTAATCTAATTTACAAATAAAAAAAATACATCTTTTATTTTTGAGTAAGCTAAAAGACGGACTAATAATATAGCCTATTGGGATTTGCTTAATTGTGAGCCACTCGGTAATTTTTATTTGTACAACAGGTAAACGCAACGCCCTGTTTCGTGATACTCTAAGTGACAACGGTGACAACTAAGTGTCTTCTACGACACCTACCTGATGACAAAGGTTGGTCCTATTCGAAATCCGAAATACACATAGACATTAACCCCTTCTATGTCTACGGTCCAGACACAATAGAATTTCAATTGCTATGTATCATAATGTGACACACAGGACAGGGAACCTTTTTAGTCTTATCTTACATGCCAAGATTTTCAGTTGGTAAGTCTTCTTTAATTTTAATTTTGTTTAACTGTAACAGACTTAAGTTAAGAGAAGCCAATACTACTTTTGTCAATCGTCCGGGCACCTACGATACAGATTTATCTAGTGTAGGTGCCACAGCTAATTACACATATACTTAGTTTCCCTGATAACAATGTAGGTCATATAGTTCATTCGCGTTAAGAAAATAGCCAATTAAAACGCTAGAAATTATAATTTCTAGCGTTTTAATTGGCTAGTGGCCTGTCAGTGACCTGTCAGTCACTATTTTCTTAACGCGAATGAACTATAGTAGTACAACACTATGTGAACCGAAGAATATAAACCTATTTATATTTTTGAATTTTTGAAAAGATTCGACACAGTATCCTTCGCAAATACTTGAACTGCAACCGCTAACGCATAGCCCGCGGCGGACAGCCAAGACAAAATATGAAAGATGACCCGTCGGCGCTACATGCGCCTCTGACGGGTTAATTAGCCCACAGGCGCAGGCACTTAGTCCGGCCGCGACTGGAGCCTCCTCTGCCAGGGCTGCCTGCTACGAGCGCGCATTCAATAAGGGTTTTCTGAGATATTTTTTTTTATATAGTGTCTCGACATAATGGCTTCCCTACGCCTGATGGAAAGCGAAAGAGAAGCCCAAGTCGCTGTGACAACGGGCAAGTAACTGGTCAGTTACCTGTCAGTTGCCACCGCCATGCCGGCCCAACCCCAACCCCCCACGAGCTCCGGAAACCCTACTCACCGGCAGAAACACGACTCAGAGGTCATTTGATTGCGGTATTCTATAGGGTGGAGGTCCTTCCCCGGACGGGCGGCTCAATTCGAGCGAAGATTCGCTATGCCCTACCTCTCTTATCCACCAGACTGACCTCGCATCAGGTCCAACTGTAGCGCATCAGGTCCAACTGTTGGGTGATTGGTTCATTTTGACACGCCCACTGCCCCACGCCAACCGCGGGCTACAAAATGCCATCTATTGGGCATTTCACTTTGAAACACCCTCATTCTATTGTGCGATTGAAGGCCTAGCTAATACCACAGGCCGATGACGTGCAGCAGCGCCACCGGAGTGAGAAGCTACACCTTGAAATCGCCAATCCGCCTGCCCAGGGTGGCGATTATAGGCAAAGCCTGCAGATATTTATCTAAAGTGGCGAACAACTGGAAAGGTCATGAACCACGGCGGACAGCCAAGACAAAATATGAAAGATGACCCGTCGGCGCTACATGCGCCTCTGACGGGTTAATTAGCCCACAGGCGCAGGCACTTAGTCCGGCCGCGACTGGAGCCTCCTCTGCCAGGGCTGCCTGCTACGAGCGCGCATTCAATGACAGTTTTTAGAGAAATAATATTCACCAGATGCCAGCACATACGCATCAGGACCAACTGTTGGGTAATTGGTTTATTTTGACACGCCACTTATGTATAAATAGATAGCATTTGACCAATCCCGTGATAGCTGAACCGCGGGCTACAAAATGCCATCTAATGGGCAATTCACTTTGAAACACCCTTATTCTATTGTGCGATTGAAGGCCTAGCTAATACCACAGGCCGATGACGGGCAGCAGCGCCACCGGAGTGATAAGCTACGCCTTGAAATCGCCAACCCGCCTGCCCAGGGTTGCGATTAAAGGCAAAACCTGCAGATGTTTATCCAAAGTGGCGAACAACTGGAGAAGTCATGAACCACGGCGCTGTCCGCCAAGACAAAATGACTGGCTCGATGGCTCATTTGGTAGTGACCTCGGACTTCTGAGCCAAGGATCGTGGGTTCGATCCCCGCACAGTATAAACATTTGTATTCATGAACATGTCTGTTTGTATTGGTCGGGGTGTTTTCTATGTACAATATGTATTTATTCACAAAAAAAAATGTATCTAAGTGAGTTTATCAGTTGTCTAGTACCCATAGAACAAGCTTCGGCTTAGTTTGGGGCTAGACGGAGCTGTGTGGCCCAGCGTGGCATGTCTTGGGTTATTTATTTACTCCCTTGGCATAGGCCGGATGCCAACCCTATAGGAAGCTTAGTTACTGTTAAGGGCCATGAAAATTGTTTTACGCCTTTCCAGTGTCGGTGAATCTCTTCATTTGCCTCGCTAAATTGAAACCTAAGCGTTTCCGATGCGCACTCTGGTTATTTATACCGGGTTACTGTCCAAATTATATAGGTTTTTTTATAGTAGCTCGACATAAGGGCTTCCCTACGCCTGTTGGAAAGCGAAAGTGAAGCCCAAGTCGCTGTGACAACGGGCAAGTAACTGGTCAGATACCTGTCAGTTGCCACTGCCATGCCGGCCCAATCCTAACCCCCCACGAGCTCCGGAAACACGACCCGGGGGTCATTTAGCTGCGGTATGCTATAGGGTGGAGGTCTTATCCGGACGGGCAGCTCAATTATAGCGAAGATTCGCTATGCCCTAGCTCTCTTTAAAGTTCAAGTGTTTCACACACACACACCCATATAAAAATTTTAAAAGTTAGTAATCGTTAGATACTGCGATACAGGCCCGCGAGCTTCTCTTTCGCTCTCCATCAGGCGTAGGGAAGCCATTATGTCGAGCTACTATAAAAAAAACTTGGAAACATTAAACCAGTAATGTATCGTTAGCAGCGGATCATACATATTTATTTACAGAGCTCTTAATAACGATTATCTAAAAATCGGTCACCGTTCATCTGTTCGGATGATCGCTTCGCAAGAATAACATGATACGAAAATGTACCGCTCCATTGAACGCTCCTCAGAACCAGAAACCTACGCATCATGTACGACGTAGCCTTAGCCGGGTCCACACTGGACGATCCGAAATGGATCGGTGATCCCGCGATCCAGGATTATGGATCGGTGATCCCGCGATCCAGGATTATGGATCGGTGATCCCGCGATCCAGGATTATGGATCGGTGATCCCGCGATCCAGGATTATAGATCGGGAATCATGGATCTTGCTAGACTGGTTCATTTCCGGAAAACTTGCGATGCAGTAATGTCATCCAACAGTGTTCCCCGGTAGATCATCATCATCATCAGCCTATTGCACTGCTGGACACAGGCCTCTACTGACTGACTAGACTGCAATAGGCTGATGATGATGACACAGTTTAGAGTCAGTGGTTTACGAAATTAGGATAAGTAGGAAGTGTTATATGTTTGTAATGTGTGGGG
Organism: Conogethes punctiferalis; assembly: GCA_031163375.1. Lineage (NCBI taxonomy): Eukaryota > Metazoa > Arthropoda > Insecta > Lepidoptera > Crambidae > Conogethes > Conogethes punctiferalis. The sequence goes on along the minus strand of CM062098.1, from coordinate 6,942,071 downwards.
ATCGAACCCACGACCCTTGGCTCAGAAGGCAGAGGTCACTACCAATTGAGCCACCGAGCCAGTCAAAATGATGAATGCTGATGATGACTGATATAGGTATTCGTAATCAAAGGCATATTTTTGTCTTCTTTTTACAAAGTCGTTAAAAATTTTGCAACCATTAACATTAAACCTTAACAGGCTCAGGACATAAAACTCGAGTTCTTTTTAACACTCTAGCGCTTTTAAGACTAGGCTTCTTTACGTCTCTAGCTCCAAATCTTGGATCGCGCAAAAACAGAGCGTTGCGGCTGATCGGCCGGTGTAGATCCGACTATCAGCAGCTAATTGAACAAGCGAAAATCACCTCTCGATACCTATATCGATAATCGAATAACTAACTCATTCGATGCAGAGTGAGTTATCAACGCGATGGTTTACGCTCGTAGCAATTAACGAGACTCACTTATTATTTCTGTCGATTAATCGATTCCACTCGGGCTGATTCGATACGATCACTGTCCGATGAGTTATGCTTATTTGTTTTCGATGTTCGATAATCGCTTTTGGCGAATCGATGTTGCTTGTGGGCGGATTTTTGGTACGTGATTCGTTTTGAAGTGATACCTTCATTTTAAACGTCTTCGAAACGAAATTCTCAATTCGGTTGTTTTTTTTATTTTAGTATCAAATTCTTTATTATGCTTTCTTGATTAGCATTATCTCTGAATCATTTTGATTTCATAATAAATTCTCTTAAACATACGATTTGTTGGGGTCTTTGGATCGATTCCAGAGATTAAAGAGTTGAACCATAAAATGTTGCTGGGTTAAAATCACTGGGATAGTAAACTAAATATCTCAAAAAAGGTCTCACTATCTCTATTTAAAACAACTTTTTATTCTGTCTGCGGCCATTGCGTACTGTTCGTATAATTATCCTCTTACGATTATTTCTTAGTCATCATCAGCCTGCAAACGTCCACTGCTGGACAAAGGCCTCCTCTCAAGGATTTGCCTTAGTCACCACGCTTGGCAGGCGGGTCGGTGACCGCAGTAGGTTTTATTTGTACCCAGGTAAACGCTGCTGCCCGTTTCCTGATATTCCCTTAGTCGTTTTCTACGTCAACCACGAGATAAGATGGAGTGATCCTGATCTAAATCTGGAAATCACCCGGACAGACCTAATAAATAGGTAAAAATAAAATAAACAGGCATTTTTGTTCGAATCTTTTCCTAGTTAGTCCCACTGTCACCACATTGAAGACGGCTTTATTTTTTGCAAAAAAAATGCTGTTATAAAACCAAGTTCACACCAATTGTTATAAATGTTCCTATGTAAGTATACTGGATATAGAGCTCTGAATAAATTCTATTCCATTCAATGTTGTCGAACACGCTACTCCACCTGAATGCAACCTGTCCCTACAACGCATTTCAAAAGTATTAACGTGTTCACCAAAAGTATTATAATGATGTAATTTCAAGTGGACAAAAAGCCTCAACGTTGTGTCCAGGCCCAATTGGCTCATTACTGCCGAGGAGACACGTAAGTAAGAATCGATTGAGTTTTAATCGCGTCTTAAGCGGATGAGGCCAGATTGCTCTCTTTAGACTTTTTGTTAACCAATTTGTACCACCACGTTCAAGAACTCAGCATTGTCACGCAGATGCGTTTGTTTTTAAGTAAGTAGGCACATCATTTTAGTTATGTAATGGGATGAAAAAGGTTTTTTTTCCGGCCGGCCTCTTAATGAAGGTCCAATTCTGCCACTCATCATCATCGTCAGCAACCTATTGTAGTCTACGACTGGACATAGGACTCTCCACATGGTCGCCTCTTTGGGCAAACATCTGGAAGCTCTACCCATAATCGCCACGCTCTGGGCAGGAGGGTAGGCGATCGCAGGGCATCGCTACTCGCTCCGGTGACTGTGCTGCCGTTTATCGGTCGGAGGTATTTAGTTACGCCTTCAATCGTGATGGTTATGCCACCAGTCGGTTACCACTGGCAACTGAATGACAAACGAGGCAACTTGCCAGATGTACCACGGGCAGGTGAGGGTGGCATGGATCGAATAGGCAATAGATTGCTCCATTTCATCCCTAAGCAAGATAACTTACGCATCCAGCATGTTTCCAATCACGGAGCACGTGGCGCCATCTACCGGCTGTCATTTTGACAAGCCGCCATTGTGTAACAAACGTTACAATATGGCGTCAATGTGACAAAAAGGCGGCAGACCGCACGTCATGCGCGGGGCGCCCGCAGCGCGAATGTGTCGCGAACATTACGTGCTGCCGTCAGCAAAACAGGTACGCAAGAAGAAAATATATTATTCATCATTACGGCTCGCAGAAGAGTCCACTGATGGTCCACATAGGCGTAAGCCTTGGGGTAGCCCAAAGATAATTTTATTGTTTTCCATGTAGGTATTATTTATTTCATCATCATCATCAGCCTATTGCAGTTCACTGCTGGACATAGGCCTCTCCAGTTGCTCGCCACTTAGGGAAAACATCTGAAGGATATACCATACCATAATCGCTACGCTGGGCAGGTAGGTTGGCGATCGCAGGGCGTAGCTTTTTGCTCCGGTGACGCTGCTGTCCGTTATCGGCCTGTGGTAAGTATTTAGCTACGCCTAAAATTGTGATGATTATACCGCCACCTGTCGGTTGCCAGCGCCTCGTTTGTTTTTCGCCAGGATGCACCACGGGCTGGTGAAGTTGACTTGGAGCGAAAAGATAGGATATTGCTTTAAGTTGCTTTTTTTTGGACGTCCACCGCGTATCCGGTCTAATCGTCTTGTCTTCTGTGAACTCAGTCAAAAGAAGATGAACATCTTTGGTTAAGTATTAATGTTATGTTGTACCTACGTTCTAATGTCTAAGAATTACAAAACCATTTCTTATTTCTTATGATATAGATTTTTTCTGAGCCTCTAGGATCCAAGATTAAATAAATCCAAAGCGCCTCCGTTGCCAACCGTACCCCATTTACAAATGTTGTGAACTAACTGTGGTCCCATTCGCTAATTAGTCGGTTCGATTCCCGGTACAGCTCGCCGTCCACTTTTTACTCAATATAATTTTTAGCCAATAAAGATAGTTATCATCCAATTAAAGTGTTTTCTTCGCAATTACGCATGCCATTTATACTGAACCCGTCGTCTGTGTGGTTTCTATGCCTTATACAGTGAGCGGAGTTTCCATTTTCATGTATAGGGAGAAACACGAAATAAAAATAGGTCTGACCAACTCTCTATTTGAAACTGTCGGTATGGTGTTAATCGTTATTGGCGTTGGAAATCTTTTTTTATAAGTGGGAAATTTACATCTTTTGTTGGCTTGGGTGTTTTGGAGACGTCTTTACCCAGTGGGGGGAGGGGGGGTCTATTGCCGATCTGCATAGCAGACAGCACTGATGGTGGCGCGGTGTTCTGGCTCTGCCGTGTCCCACGTCACCATTACCCAAGGAGCGTTGACGGTCACAACCGGGGTTTTTAGTGGGTACCTATTCTCCGTCTCGCTCCTCCTCCGGTGAAAAGCGGAAGATAGTGACTAATTAGTATCCTACTTATTGAGTTTTAGTTTTAGGTAGGTCAACTTTGTAATTACAAATTTAAAAAAAAGTATATATACATATTTAAATCATCATCATCATCATCACCCTATAACAGTCCACTGCTGGACATAGGCCTCTTCAGTTGTTCGCCACTTTGGTCTAAGATCTGGAGGCTTTACTGATAACCGCCACCCTGGGTAGGCGGGTTGGCGATCGCAGGGCGTAACTTCTCGCTCCGGTGACGCTGCTGTCCGTCATCAGCCTGTGGTATTTAGCTACGCCTTCAATTGTGATGGTTATACCGCCACCAGTCTGCTGCCAGAGCCTCGTTTGATATTCGTTAGGATGCGCCACGTGCAGGTGAGGGTGGTTTGGAGCGAAAAGATGATAGGTCCTTAACATCTTGATAGTTGGAGGTCTTCCACGGTGCGTTTTGCGCGCAATTTTCTGCCTTGTGCAACCGGTCTTTGGAATCAGCTTCCGGCTGCAATTTTTCCGAGTGGATATGACTTAGGGACCTTCAAAAAGCGAGCCTACAGATTTCTCAAGGGCCGGCAACGCACCTGTGACTCCCCTGGTGTTGCGGTGTCTATGGGCTGAAGTGATCACTTACCATCAGGTGACTTTCAGGCCCGTTTGCCCACTCTAAATTATAAAAAAAAGGTCGCTCCCTTACATCCCTATTTTAATTACCTGTAAGTATGTACTTTTTTTCTGAAACATCTCCTCAAAAGACCATATAAAGGTACGTGCCACCGGTCACATTTCCAGCGCGGTCCCACTGTTAATACAAATTAATGCCTAATTAAGGAGAAATTTATTTGTCCAGATTCCCACTGCGGAGGCAAGGGACAGAATTCACGAATTTTAATTTAGGCACACAATTTTAAGTGATACTTTTTCATGATACGCCGAAATATTTGTAGCGGTTACTTTTTGGGAACAGGTATTTTTGTGAAGTGGCCAGTAGGTATTATTGTTTGATATATACAAAGAGATCTCATCCCGTGAGTATCGTAGAAGACGACTAGGGGAATACAATATTTTAACATAAATAATAACTGATTAATGTCCGATTTGAAAATAGTCTGAACAATGTCTGCTTGAATTTGGTTTCCTTTTCTATGCTTTAAAATTTGCCTAAAACTCAATATTTTATTGAATTTTATTATTCGTAGCTTCTTATTCCTTACGTCATGAAAAAGAACACTATAATAAGAGAATACCTAAGTAGGTATGTCTCTCCTAAGTAGGTACTCCAGATAAAGTTATCTACACACATTGAAGTGGAATCAAAATTACAACAACGTTGTGTATTTTTTAATAAATCTAAATAAATTCCATTTTTGAATTTTCAAGCAATAGCTATGGTATTGAATCAAATATTTATGCAAATGAGGATTTTCTGAAAAAAGAAATCCACGAGATGCCATCACATAGGCAGCAGGTCCAATTGTAACGTAGTTGGTTCATTTTGACATGGCACTGACATTTACATAGCAACTGACCAATCACATGATAGTTGGACCGCAGGCCTACATAACAATCTATCGGTTATTTCATTTTGAAACACCCTCATTGGTAACATATTATTTTTACACGTTTACAGGCCACTAATAAAACCCTTTCCGCTTCAATATAAGACTTTGCAGAATCATTAGATTATCAAAGAAAAAATTCCACGTTCCATTCAACCAAATAAACGAATTCTCACCCGCCCACTACATCCTACCCGAAACAACTTCCTCTTTTTGTCCCAACCGGTACCAGAGCAACCTTGTCACACTCAATGCCGGACTCCACCTTCGATAATTCCGCGTTTCTCGTTCCGATTTCTACTACGACAAGGTGTTATGAGGTGACCAGTGGCGATTTTAAACTCCAGTAGCTAAAAGTAATTTGTGAAATTACTTTCTAAGAATTGGACTCAATTAAGGGATCGTAAGAGGTCTCGCGCTGTGCCGGTTGTATTTTTAAACATGGTTGTCACTAAAAAGATTGTTTTACGCGGGAGTGAAGTTTTATTGGTAACTTTTTGGCTTTTTTATCAGCCTATCCCAGTCCCACAGCTGGACATAGGCATCTCCGGTTGTTTGCGACTTTGGGCAAACATCTGGAGGCTTAATACATACGTTAAACAATACATTTCACCTACCGTTTGTTAAATTTCGAAAGTCAACTACCTACCTAGGAAATTGATCCACTTATACCCCATTTACACTCTCGCCTCGCGACTCGCCTCGTACCTCGCCTCGTGACTCGCGCCACGCCCCCCGAAACGAGCTTGGTGTTTACACTCTCGTCACGAGTTCAGTTGTCTTTGAGCTCGCGACAATGGAGGACGTCGAAATGTTAGCGGCAACAAGTCATGGTTTATTGAACTACACACATTAAATACAAATAAAAAAGTAAAATGTCTTATGTTTTAAATCAAATAAAGGTCTATTCATTTCATTTGTAATGACAACCTCTTCCACGCATCGTTTACTTTTTGGTTCATTTTATGGTATTTATTTTTGGGTTCCACAGAATAGGCTATTATGGCTAAAAATTGTAATTAGTCCGTCTTTTAGCTTATTCAAAAATAAAAGACACGTATTTTTTTATTTGTAAATTAGACTAAAACTTACAAAGTTATAGCCCGTTGAAATTACGCGTGACGTCACTCGGTAAGCCATTTTTATGGGAGCGAGTTACGTCAAAGACTCCCACTCCTAACTTTTGATGCCTTGTATCTTTGGTATTGTTTATTTAATTGAAAAAAGGAAAAATACGTGTCTTTTATTTATGAATAAATCTAAATGTTTCCTCATAAGACTAATCCATTTTAACGACCTGCGCGGCACAACGCTGAACCGCGAATGAAGCGAGAGCGCGAGTGTAAACACCCCGCTCGCGTTCGTCGCGAGGCCCTTTGACTCGTGACCAAAAAACCGCTCGCGACGCGAGCGCTGCGAGTGACGAGGCGAGGCGCGAGGCGAGGCGCGAGCGAGTGTTCACACTCTCGCCTCGTCGCTCGCCTCGCGCCTCGCCTCGTCACTCGCACGCGAGTGTAAACGGGCTATTACGATTCTTGCTATTTTCCATCAATGGACTGCAATAGGCTGATGATGATGATGAATTATTTGTCATTATTTAATTAAATTATACTTCTAAAGTGCTTCAATTAGTTTGCTAGATATTTATTTCACAATAATAGTTCTTCCTTACCTAACAAAAATTTACACAGTTAAATTGTATCCACATAAACATATTTCAATCCTCATTTGAGTAATTGATCACGATCTGCTCTCAAATTCGACCACGGACACTCACACCAGTTACAAAATAACAAATAAAGACTTAAGTATTAAAAGTTTCAACGTATTTCGCCAATCAGATTGAAAGAAAGTAATTTCGCTACCCTTTTGCTTTTAAAAGTGGTAGCTACAATTAAATGTATTTATTTGACTTTTGTGGTGGGGCTTCAGTGGGAGCGGGCCAAAACAAAATTTGTGCAATAGAAATAGGTCCCCTACCACCAAAATCGAGAACAATCGTTCGATCGCGTTCTTTTGCACCATAAATCCTTCCCATTTGTCCCTCCCGTGATCGAATATACGAACTAAAATTCTTCAAAGTCGATTTTCATTAATTTAATTCTTAAATTCGTACACGGGAGGGACAAATAAGAGGAATTTACTGTGCAAAAGTACGCGATCCGTTCAACGAACGATCGTTTTCGATTTTGGTGGTAAGAGGGCCCAGAACAGCTATCCAAAGCCGGCACACACTTGTGTCTGTGAATAAGCGCGCGGCGAGACGTGATCATGAAAAGTCTGCCTGTCTCTCTCGCGCGCAGTCCAGTTTAAAAGTGTGAAGAGGGCCTGCCCGGCCAAACCCGTATGCATAGTGGCGATTTTGGCTAAATACTCCAGGTGTTTGCCCAAAGTGGCGAAGAACTGGAGAAGCCTATATCCAGCAGTCTGCGATAGGCTGATGATATGATTTCTTATTATACATACTTTGTAGCTCGACATAATGGCTACCCTACTCTGGCACTTAAAAGGAAATTCCAATCATTGAACAGTTCATGTGAATATGGTATCTACTAAATAAATATTTTTTTATGCACTTGTCTTTGCGAACATACCTAAACACTTTTTTAAATCTCGGCATAATGGCTTCCCTACGCCTGATGGAAAGCAAAAGTGAAGACTAAGTCGCTGTGACAACGGGCAAGTAACTGGTCAGTTAGGTACCTGTCAGTTGCCACCGCCATGCCGGCCCAAACCTAACCCCCACGAGTCCACCTCGGGCGGCTCAATTCGAGCGAAGATTCCCTATGCCCTACCTCTCTTATAAGTACAATTTAAACTTAGTAATGATACTAATGTAGATATGTATAACAATGTATATGTGCAAATCAAATATCCATATGTATGAACATATGGATATTTGCACATATACATTGTTATAAATATCTACAAATAAGTACTATACACAAATACGTAATTTTAATGCAGGTACAATATAGTGTCACTTTGGCAGTCTCCTATCTGTACTTGCTCCATGGTGGTTACATTCCCCTTATCCCCGCTCGCTGTCGCTCGAGCCCCGCCCTCCGGCAGCCATTTCAGCTAATCGCGCCATCTCGGTTGCAGCCGCCACCGTTCACTGTTTCGTTTTTCGCAGCTGGTTTTCGGAAATCCGATGGCTGCAGTCCGCTGGCCGCTGCGCCAAAGACGACCTTTTTGTCAACTCACCTTTTTGGGCGCAAAGACCAGTGGACTGTACCACTTTTTTTAAGCTAGGAAAATGTTTTTCGTGGAAGCGTTTCAGTGGGTTTGTACACGTAACTAACATTGTACGTACTGTGTCTATCTCACTATAATTTTCCAGATTGTTTGATTGTTGGGGATGTAAGGGAGCGGCCTATCATCTTTTCGCTCCAAGCCAACCTCACCTGACCGTGGTGCATCCTGCCGAACAAACGAGGCGCTGGCAACCGACTGGTGGCGGTATAACCGTCACAATTGAAGGCTAGCTAATAGCTAAAAAATAGCTAAATACTACAGGCCGATGACGGGCAGCAGCGTCACCGGAGCGAGAAGCTACGTCCTGCGATCGCGATCGCTAACCCGCCTGCCCAGCGTACGATTATGGGCATATCCTCCAGATGTTTGCCCTGAGTGGCGAACAACTGGAGAGGCCTACGTCCAGCAGTGGATTGCAATAGACTGGTGATGATGATTGATTGCTGTGCTTCAGTGCCCTAACTGGCCTTTTATGCGCCCGGTGCGAGCGTTCAAAATTGCGCCCCTGAAAAATGTGGTCTGGTCATCGGTGCGCCCCTTCAGGGTCTTTAATTTTATAGCACTTTGTATCAAAAAGATTCTAATGATAATGATTAATTTCAAAGTTTACAGTTTTTCCTTATCTGTGTCTCAACATAAAATTGCTTTTACATCTTAATACTACCCAAGTAGTAAAAACACCTATTACACGACCGCCAAAACGGACAGATTATCTACGAAATAAATTATGAAACTAATTTCAAACCAACCATGCTTAGCGATAAATTAATTATAATAACCCTATCTAGTATTCAAGATACCAAATCAACGGTCATCTAATTAATCTCTGTAATGAACTTCGTAAACGTCCACCATGTGTCGGCGACGGAATATTTTCATCCAATTAACTTGTTACATTCTCGCTTCCGAAAAATCTACGGTAGTTCAAAAAAAACCGAGAAGTTCCACGAAATTCGACCATTATCGGCCGTTACCTCCCAAATAGAGCGCGATCGAAACTCGAGATAAACCCCTTCACGTGGGCCCTACTAATTGGCGCAATAAATTTGAGACAACGCGACAACTCTGAATACCCATTACTTGGCAGACCCTATTAGGCCCTACGGCCATCATAGAACAGCCACACCGACGGGCATCTGTCAAAATTGCCGCCAACAAACGACTCTCATCTTTATCGACACCAATTAATGAACTAACGCGGTCAAAATCGCTCCGACAAGCGACGAACGCGGCAAAAGAAATGTCATCTCGTTTAAATTCCATTTTCGAATTTTAAAAAACGAGTAGGTACAGGACAGTCGACCTTACGGCGAGTATTTAAAAATAAAATCTGTAATGAGGGACGTTCTGAAACGTGACGTGCCTGTGACAAAATGTTGAACGAATGAATGCGGACCGATTGTCAAATTGAATCTTGGTGCCTTGCAATAAAGCATGAATTGTCGTGAGGTATTTAGTTAAATCCGTATCGTTAATATAGAGTCGTCTGGTGCGCGCAACGTTTGTACCCGCGTCATGCGGACGGACGCTTTTTGTCGTTTTTAATTATATTTATTGTTCTCGTTATTTATTTATTGTTTTATGTTTTGTACCGTTCTCGCTACCGAGCGTGCATTTTAACGATTTCGGCTGAGATAGCGGGCGCATCCAAATTAGGCCGATTGTGGTTCGGAGGGATGCAAATGCGCTCCTTTGCATACGAGTCCGGAGAAAAAACGCCGAACGAGATTCGCAACGGTCCCAAATGAAAACATCATTAATGCTATGCAAATATCCATGGGAACAGTTGCTTCCAACCATCGAAGTCGCATGTTGAAAGTAATAACGAGTACCAAATACTAATTTGTATTTTATTTTCACTCTGAGAAAGTATCCTTAAAAAAGTAATGATAAGTATATCAGAAAAGGACTGTTTAAAAAGCATTTAAAAATTTTGAACCACCTCACTTAAGTGAGATTTAAAATCGAGCAATATAAAACGCTTATTTTTCTTTTACAAAAAAAATCAATCAAAGAGGTTTCATTCAGTAAAAATTAGCATTCCAAAACAAGGGGATATAAAATAAGATGAGCATAAAGAATACTCGTTATTTATCATTAATTGACCGACCGATGCACACAGCGGATTTGCACACAAAAGAGCGTCAATTTTGTAGCCAATAAAATCGATGAGATGCCGCGTCACCCGCGGGACAATGAGAAGAAATGTCGAGAAATTCGAATGGCGAATATCGATTGTTCTTTTTTTAATCGACGCTCGGCGATTGGTCGCGTAGGCTTGCAGTTGGCGCCTTTTTAATCTGTTCCAAAATGGTAGACATTGTTGTAGATTAAGTTAAAAGTTTGAATGATACCTACAAACATTATTTTCTTTGTAATTGGTAAGTTCATATGATCACGCTTTTTTACTTTACCTTTATTTTTTATTTAATTTATACATTAAAATACGATTCAAATTAACGTCTTAAAATGTTGTGTTATTGTGTACAATGTATAAACTATTACCTATGAGTAGGTACAGAATGAGAGTCTTATGTTGACTCTATTTCTATGTTACATCCTTTTTCATAAATGTAAGTTGGTAGGTAGAGGACCTCCATGCAGTAAGTCTATCTTAATCAGTAGGCCTTATTAGATCTTGAGGTCCAACTCCAAAGGACCCGAGTCAATACTAGCATTTAAGGAAGTCCTCATCCTATGGTTATGAACGACCCGCCATAAATTTTAAAAACACCCCGTTAATTGATACAAAACGTTCCAAGATCATTAAACTAGCAAGCTTCGCGCGAGACGTAAATCCTTTAGTTATAAACCGAATAAAATACAACAGCCATTTTCACAGTCGCGTCCTAAAACACATCGTTTACGACCATACAAGGCAACAAAATTTCGGTAGCAAAGCTCAACTTTATGTTTGTAGGAACGCACGGTCTCCATAACGTAGCCTACACCGTCTCTATTAACAACAGTCTTCACGCTAGAAAAAGACAGTGCTATAACACCCCGAAACACATTCCCCGCAATAAATGTGCGGGAAAGAAAGAGACGTAGTAATAGCCGGAAATTAGCACTCGTCTATCTTTCATTTTACACCCCAAATTTTCTTATTCCAATTTCCTCTCGCTACGAGCGTTTCCATTTTACGGACCGTAACTGTTCGCGAATAATTCAAGCGAATTTAACCTCAATCCTTTAGCAAATAAGATTGAAATTCATGTGAAGTGTTGATATGTAGTTGCGTCGTTGTAGATATAGAACAGTTTTAGAACACTCTGTCATTTGAAATGAGTCATTTTCTGATAAGAATGCCCTATTGGTTGAGACGTGTGCGGCGCCGCGGGCCGCACGGCCGATAATGCCATTTCCGAATACTGATACCGTATAACTTGGTGTCGGTTTTTGCAGTGGAGTTTTAATAAAAGCGTAGGGGGAGGCCGAGATATGGAAATGAGCATGTGGAGAAGAGGAAATTTGAATTTATACACCAGCTAGTTTTATTCATGAGGGTGAGAAGATTATAGACACGGTTTTGACGCGATGCAATTTAGTTTTACTGTTCACAATTGGAATTAATAATGCGTGAATGTTACTTTTTCTGTCAGGTGGCGATATTTTTGAGTGCGTGGGAATGCGTTGTGAATGGTGATTCTGCCGCGTCATTAAATTTGAGAGGAGGATGCGAAATACGTTTTGCGGTCAGTCGGGGCTTTGATGTTCTTTTTTTTATTTTTTAGGTTACAAGTTGTCACCTGATTAGATGTTTACGTGGGAAAATGTTTGGTTTGGGGACACTTTCGGCTTTGTACTACTCATGCGTACGTACAAAGAGGCGTACCTACTATAATAACTTCAATCTGTCGAATGGTATAAAGGTATCACAACTTATCACATCACTACCTGAACTATAAGACTACCGTCGAACATAGATTTCCCTCGACGTCTATCCTCGGTCAATGCTGCTAATCGAATGCCGGCTTGCAACGTCCGTTCCCCCAGCACAGCTTTCCCCTCCATTTTTCCCCGCCTATTTTGCCGCCAGAGAGGCGCGCTGTCAACTGTCAATGTGACAAACCAGTGTTGCCACTTAATTCTTACAAAACATACTAAATAATGAGGGCAATAATTAGACAAATATTAAAAATCATCACATTCGGCCATCCGACAACGTGCCGTCTCCCGACGCACCACTACATAATTATTTATTTATTCAAGGACAGCCAATCGAAACAACCACTTAATATGATTCAACCAATAGTGCTAAAGCGCCATCTCAATAAATAAAATGAGAACCCGATATTACAACAAAATGAATAACACAAAAACAGTTTGACTTATAACAACAAATTACTGTTAAATTACAACCCCTTGCATTTCCAGGTAAAATATGTATACCACATCAGTTTTAATCATTAACGGGCAAGTATAAAATCATCACATTCGGTGCTGGTATTCTAATTGATTAACACAGTTTTCAAAGTATGCCCATTTGAGACTAACATGTGACAGGAACAATTGAACAAATGTCTTAAAATAAATAGTAGAACAGCTAGATGTATATATATTTATATACCTATAAATAAAACTGAAATTAATAAAAACTAATATTAGGTACACCACACTTAACTATTTACTGTGCCTATGTACAAGATAGACATAAGTGTACGAAAGAAAAAGAGAAGCCTAACTAGCCGCTACTAGACGCTGCTCTAGATTCAAATACTTTACTAATAACATCTCCACTAACGTGTTACAAGGAGAATAAGGAATACACATTGGCACCAAAAAGAAACCTTGTGATGATATTTGATATAAATAAGGTAGTTTTGTTTACAGTTCATGGTCAAAGCCTTGATGCAAGATACAAAATAAATTTGACGGTGTATGATCAAAGTGGTGACCATTGGGAGAGGCCACCGTGCAGCACTGAAAACTGACCAATCCACTGTGTCAAGTCCAACTGAAAACTGGCCACGACGTTCAGACTTACCAACCCCTGCAATCGTCCGTGGCAACTAAGTACGTTCACACGTAGGTACAAATAAATAACAATATTTTTCCTTGTGTTGTGTCTTATCTCTCGGTGGTCAGAAGATTTTTCCGACACCAAATATATTTGTACGCCTTTATAGGCAGACCCACTTATAACTATTTGTTTATTTTATTGTAACCTGTTCTGACAAACAAAGAATTTGATTTGGTTTACTGAGATTAATGGTTTAGGTCACTCACTATGACAGGAAGATCAAATTGTAATTCATCGTATTAGAAAAAATCGTAACTGTAATGATCACAGGAATATAGCGTGACCTTTTTTTTAACAAGCTTATCCATAAACAAGTAGTAGACATCCCATATAGATTACCTATCTACATACACCCTTCAAGAAATAAAGTTCGTAAAGACCGATGATCTCCCATGATGGTCTTAAAATAAATTATTCACACCATTTCCCTACATTAGCTATAATTAATAACCAATTTAATGAGTAGATACGTTAATTCAGGTCTTATCCCAAGCCCAATGAAATTCAGTGACATTGCCCCAATGTTGGAACATAATCATTAAAGTGTTTTACTGAAAGTTAATGATCCTCCCAATTTCAAACCTTTAACTGCCTACATGTCCACCATTAACCAAATCTCCCTTCACCTCCTCTTAGAAAACCTCAAACCCCAAAGTTATTTGTTACCCAGCAGACAGTTTTATTTCACTAGACTTTGTTCAAACAATTGAAAGTACTCACTGTCCCTTGCTTATATGTACGAGGTTAAAACTCACCCAGAGCTATTTAAGACTCTGTATGACATTCCACGTACTCCTAGAGATAGACGTCTATACGTTCAATTAAATTAATCATGCTTTTAATGAAAACAGCTATGCGTTCAAGGAACAGTCGGTCAATGGCTGTCAAATTATATAATAAGTTACCCATGAACGCAAATGATATAACAATTAGTAAGTTTTCTTTTAAAGTATAGGTATGCTTAGAATATGGCTTATTCAACCTTGTTTTATACCACACGTGTGACTTGCTTTGTTTAATTCAATTTTAATGATATTTTGAAAATATGGTAAACGTTATTCCGGTAGTACAAAGAGGTGTTCTAATAATTTAGTTATCTTGACGTATAATAATTTATTTCACTTGTATATACTCAATTTAATAATCAATTTAATTTGGCATGTTACAATTTATTTCAATTATGTATCCAATCTAATAATTTATTTCATTTGACAACTCTGAAGAGTGAATGTGTTTAGTTCTCCATTATACATATCATCTGTAATAATATGTACCGCATTCTAGCAAATAAATAAATTCTTACTCTTAGAGGCAAGTCCATTAATTAATACTCGTATTGCGGGAACAGTTCATGAAATATTTTGACGCATGTGAAAGTAAACAATACGCCACACTTAGATATCGAGTTGCTATAAGTGGACTAGAGTACCTAGTGCCCTACATTTTACCGCCTTTTTATTAATATAAATAATAATTACGTACGTGTACCTACATGTGTTGTGTAAAAATAAAAATGTTTATCCAATAATACAAATCGTTCTGCATACAACTCAAATGAGCTAAACCAAATATATAACAAAATCCTTAAAAAAAATTGTCAGCTGTCGCTGTACTAGCCTCAAGGCCTGTATCGCAGGAACAATTACAATTTATAACTTTAAATCTATCTATATGAAATGAACTGGAAGGTCCGGTTTTATATTAATAACAATAGGGGGGCAAACCTTAGTTTTCCACCCCAGTTAGGTAGGTTTGTGTTGTGCCCATCGTGCCTGTTGCGCCGGAGAGTGTATGTACTTATATGTATGCGAATGTATTGTATACGTGTGTGTTTAAGTGTAAATACGAATGCCACATCAATTTTAATATGCTATATCCATAGATTTTTTTTAATGATGTCTATAGATTATGTTTATTTTACTTCGTATAACTATGCAATTGGCTTGCCCATTTATAAAGTACTTAATAGTAACATTGGATGATATTGTACTAGATTGCCCGTGGCTTTTAAAAAACTTCCTTCCTCTGCCTAAATGTTATCTGGTACAGATCGCTACAAGCGACAAAACTGCCTAAGCTGTCCTTTGTTATGTCCGAAATGTCTTTTGTGCAGCAAAGACTGTTTATTCTATCTATACGACCCTCGGCACCACAACGACGGCCCATGCGACGGAGGCACCGTCCGCCGACATACATAGGTTAATTTTTGCCTCGCATAAGAGGACCACACGTCTCGTGCGTAGACGAAGCCTAGTCTAAACCTAACATGCTTCACTTAGGGAACCATTCAAGTATAGGTACCCATTTAAAAGAATACATTGGAGATCAACATCCTTACTTAAGAAATGCCAATTATCATAAATCTTGCACTAAAATGAAATATACCTACGCAAGTTCTAAATTTAGAAATTCAATAGTACCTATTCATTTCGATGCTACTTACTAATTTTAACAAGTTGATACTGGCACAGCCCAGTTTTAAATTCTCTCTTCATGTATCTCTGTAGTGAATGAATGTCTTATATGCAAAAATAAAAAGAATAATATTAAAACAAAAACAAGTCGACCGCCCCGGGTTCTTGATAGTGTCAATCTACGAGCATAGATGTACTTACATAGGTTTAAGTACAGTCGAATGTAAAATAAACAAATAAAGTTATACCTACTACGAGCCACCAAGACTTCCCTGATGACAACGGACAACATCACATGGTTACGACGAGCTGTTGGCCTGCATCGACATCCACCAATGGTCCCCTCTGCTGCTTGTGTCTTGGGCTCTTTGGACTTTACTAGGCGGAGTAGTCATCATGTCGTCAGTTGGCATTATTTGTGCAAGAGAAAATTACACCGCCGACATAATCCATTCCAGAACACATTGTCTACCTACTTTGTGAAATAAAGATTAAATTAATAACCTACAACATCATCTACATCCCTGTTATCGAACTGACAAGTAGTTTAGGAATGCCATCTAATGTATGCAATTATTTGAAATAAAGAATTATAGTTAAATTATAATTGGTAAAATTCATTAGCACTGAATCATTAAATTAAATTATTTAGCGTGTAATCTGGAGCCTAATCTAGGGCGACCCTACATTTCAGGCCTCCAGGTCCCACCTGTTGATCGAGGAAAGCTAGCATTTATTGGGTTCCGCATTTGTGTGAGTGTATGTGCGTTTGTGTGTGTGTATGCGTGAGAGTGACGCGGGTGTGTATGTGGGTATATGAACTTAGCTTACTTTACGTCTGATAATATTGATTCTGTATCCTCATAGTTTAGTTTCCGTAACCAATTTTGTATAGTAGTGGAATACATAGTTCTGTATTGGCATCCAAGGACTCAAATATCATTAAACATACATAGCTTCTTAGGGGCGTCTTTTCTTATTTAAGGACATAAATAAACTACAATTACTTGTGGAACATACATAGCTCCGTAGAGACTTACATAGCCTCCAATTACTCGTGGAACATACATAGCTCCGTAGAGACATACATAGCCTCAAATTACTTGTGGAACATACATAGCTCCGTAGAGACATACATAGCCTCCAATTACTTGTGGAACATACATAGCTCCGTAGAGACATACATAGCCTTCAATTACTTGTGGAACATACATAGCTCCGTAGAGACATACATAGCCTCCAATTACTTGTTTAATATAATATTTATTCATTTATTCGAAATCAACAGCGTATCCATTAGATTTCATCAATTAGTATATGTAGGCCTATTGGCCTTGGCTCTGTTGTTACAGATTTCTTTAAAAATACAAATTTAATCAATATAACATCAGATTGTGTATTGTGTGTGAGTGTGTGTGTGCGTGTGCGTGAGTCTTTATTTCTCTTCACAGGGTACATTAAATTTAACAGGCTATAATAAAACTTGTGACATATTGTGTGATGAGACGGATGCTTGGCCTAGGCAATTGAATACACATGTTTCAGGTCATTAGGCTCAAACCATACCGGCTCAAGTATTAAGAGCTAAAAGCTGAATAAGTACTTCATTGTGTACATACTAAAAATTACATAATGATATTCATATATTTTTAAAGTAAGTGTGTGTGTGTGTGTGTGTGTATGTGTGTGTGTGTGTGTGTGTATGTGTGCGTTTGTGTGTGTGTGTGTGTGTGTGTGTGTGTGTGTGTGTGTGTGTGTGTGTGTGTGTGTGTGTGTGTGTGTACAAGAGAATCTGGTGCGGTAGCAGTTTCAGTAAAATCAGACCTTTAACACCCCTCTCTTCACACATATAAATTAGATTACTTGCGGGTAGTGGCATACATAGCCTTCTCTTGTACATGTAACGTTTTGTCCACGACATTTATAGCCTTAAATTTTGAGAAGCGTATCCAATCTTAGCGAAGTAATCTTTGAACATTCATATTTTAAACTAACATAGGCCCCATTTACTCAACACTAAGGCCAGAAATAACCAAATCAAATATATCAACTTTCATTAGTATACCTATATCGTTGTATTTACTAAAAGACATTGGGAAGGAATTAATACGTACGTATAATACAGGCTCAGCCTAGCTTGTGTTATAATAATTTGTGTATCGCATTATCGCATAAGTAAGCAAATGGACACATAAAAAGTTAATGCGCCGCTTACAATCAGTCTGTACTGACACATAGCATTTTGACCTCATTTAACGCTACACTTAACGCTCAGATTCCTATGACGCGATAGGCATTGTTAATTAGTCGGACGAGCGATATCTGGCGGTAGCAAGCATAAAATACTGTTTTTTTTTCCAGTTGTGATATACAAAATGTAACTCAGTGTTTTATATTCAATGAAGTTGTTATTATTATCGATAAATTACTCTTCCTATTCTAAAGGTTAAGAACTCTAACTTTCTCCTCTCTTCATAAAACTTATCTTTTCAATTAACGGCGCAATTTCAACCAAACGTCTAGTTTCTTCTAATACAGACCGCAGTCTAACGTTTTATCGCAGACCAACATTGTCAAAGAGTAGCCTTAACCAAATGGGTCGTGCGATAAACCTTATTAGGCTTACAAGAGTAACATTAACAAAGAGTTGCCTTGTTCGAACATTACTCAAGTTGCGGTCTGCTTCAGAAAACACTTATGCAATAAATATAAATATTCTAGCACCGACGTTTGCCAGAGAATCCGTCGCAGACTATTATCAAGGAGTTGCCTTGACCAAATAGAATTCGCGACAAATTATTTCAGGCAGACCAACAAGAATAGCACTATCAAAGAGTAGCCTTGATCAAATATTATTCAAGCTGTTGTCAGTGGTAGCGTAATCCAATCGCCATATTATTTTAAACACTCTCAATACTACCGCCAAGTAACATTGTTAGGGAGTAGCCCCAACCAAATGTTCGTGACGGCATCATTATGGAAATGAAGAGAAGAGAAAAATAAAAGCTGAATTTAATGAAAAATTACAGTGACGGCCTTTAATATCTTGTCTATATTAATATCTCGTATATTAATATTAATTAAATAATTTTAAGAGTATTTCTACTCCGTACCTTGTAGGCTGCAGGTATCATCCCACTTCTGAAATATAATAACTTCAATCTGTCGAATGGTATAAAGGTATCACAACTTATCACATCACTACCTGAACTATAAGACTACCGTCGAACATAGATTTCCCTCGACGTCTATCCTCGGTCAATGCTGCTAATCGAATGCCGGCTTGCAACGTCCGTTCCCCCAGCACAGCTTTCCCCTCCATTTTTCCCCGCCTATTTTGCCGCCAGAGAGGCGCGCTGTCAACTGTCAATGTGACAAACCAGTGTTGCCACTTAATTCTTACAAAACATACTAAATAATGAGGGCAATAATTAGACAAATATTAAAAATCATCACACTACTTACTTTTTAAGTACATAAAAAATATGCCTACATCCAAAAGTCATTAAAAGAATGATGCCTACATCAAAAAAAAAAAAACAAAAAAAATAGGTCCTTCTTACTAGAGTAAAGATACGTAGAGGTAACACAAGAGTCATACAAAAGTGCTCAATAATTAATAAAAACACTGAAGAAAAATAATTTTAAGTAAATAGTTAAGTATTTTTTTAAAGTATTTTAACGGCTTTGGACATGATCCATACAGCCTATCCTTTGTTAGGAATTGTAGGTAGGTAGAAGTAAAGTTTGACTGACAAATCGAATTATTTTAATGAAATTTACAAGACGTAAATTAAATACTAGATACACTTACATCTTTCTTTCACACGAATAAAAAATTAAACACATGATCAGTTAAAGAAATAAAATAATTAAGCAAACAATAAATGAAATAAAAGATTATAACTTATCCCCCTATTATTTGCCGGTAATCTCCAAATATTCCTTAAAGCAATATTAGACGAACATTATCAAAACGCCACTCGCATACACAAACGCAGGGGTGGGTAATAAAGTGAGGGATGATGTGCGGGAAAATTATAATTTATGGTTATTGTTATTAGCTCAGTTACACTCATATCGTTTATGAAACTTCTGGATAATAACAGCCCAATATAATATGTAGAGTATTAAGATAATTAAAATATTACTCGGAAAAAGAACAACCAAAGCGTTGCAACCTTTTTTAATGTTGCGTACTTTTTTGTGTAACTGGCTGTTTTTATATTACCTTTTTTTATGAATTTCTCTAAAGAATAAAGAAATATTTAATTTACTGATAATGATCTTATCGGTTCAAAGGTCAGCAAGAATGAAAAATGTGAACATTTGTTTGCCAAAGTGTTAAGTTGAACCTGGTTTTCTATTTCAATTATTTGACTCACTTATAGAGCGTTTCATTTCATTACTTCCATGATTACATTCCTCACATCCTCGTTTTCGCTAGATAGGTACCTACAAGGCAATTCTTAGTTAGTTTGAAGACCCGATAATATTCCCTGAAATATCAGGAGGCCATTTTTTCAGAGGTCTATAGCTATTATAGTTATCTATCCTTTGTATTTCCAATTTTCATGAAGACACACCGACTACTATGCTTTCACCCATTACTTCATTCAAAACATAGGTACCTAATAATTAACAAAGTTAATGAAATGCAGCCCCTTCCTATTATGTTCAACAAAAATGCAACCTTACGCTTTTTAAACCATCACATTAAAAGACAAGAATGCAACGTAAAAAATTATGCAAAAAAAAAAGGCGATAACTATATCATTACATTCCGTTCAACAGTGGAATCCAATATTTTAATCCATTCATAAAATTTATCATATCTAATAGCCATCACATTCACCACTCATTTTTTTCCAAGAACACGAAAAGGTTTCGAGTAAAAAATGCTCTATGGCCGGCCATAAATAATAAACACACGCGACAATACAAATTTTTATAGCCTTGTCTGTGGCACACAGGTGGAGGCTTCAAAAATAGTTTCATTCATAAGAAGGCCATATTCATTCATTTTGGTAATGCAAAAAATGCCACCGATTCACTGAGTTAATCTATTACGTCTTCATTTTAGTATCCCGTGGGACTTCCACGGTGATCAATGCGACGGTATATTATGATATAGCATGCTACATTCGTTTTATTGTTGTTTTTCTATCACTTTTTCATCTAAACACTTGAATAGTGATAAAATTATACAAATTAATGGCCCATGATCCTGAGAACTGAAGCTAATTGACTATTTTTGATAAATATAAAAGTTGTTATGATCTTAGATTTATCCTTCGATCTAGAAGAAATAAATTAGTTGGTAATGTGAGTGAGCTGTACAACTTTTATTAACGGGTGTATTAAATAAGCCTCGAAGCACTCCCGTTGAAGTATTACTACTTACATAAAACTTATCGGAAGCTTACTATTCATAGATAGATACTTATTCTTTATTGCACCAAAATAAAACATGTACAGGAAAGAGATGTTGTACGAAAGCGATCTCTTCCAGACAACCTGCAGGTAGAGGATATAATATACTGAAGAGATTCATAGTTCCAATATTACTTACAAACACGAAACTTTGAGAAACTATCTATAGAGGACTTTGCTATTAAAAATATGGTAAAAGATAGCGTACAGAAAGTCAATTTTAGTTCCTTATTCTCTTAACAATTGATTTTATTTCGACCCATAGTTCAAGGTTATTTGTGGAAATTTTAATAAGAAGGTTGATTGTGTATGTTCCATTATCACTGCAGTAATTAATTAAAAGAAACTGTCTATTCCTGAGCATTATTAACATTTGCGCGGTAAAAGTACACAACTATTTTCCCATCCATTACAATGCGTCTTGTATAACGCAATTACAGAGTTCCTGACGTGTTTAATTGTTTTCTAATCATCACAGTCAACTTCTACTGAGACTGACAAAAAGTCTGAGGAAATTACTTAAGAGAGTGTCTAAGTACCTACTAGCTGGTATAAAGCGCTAGGTATAGGTACTTACAATTGTACATAGCAGTAGGTAATCGTTATGGCTTACGGGTGATAAAAGGAACTGCTAGGAAAGAAATAAGTTTAAGGAGCTCGGTGGCGCCGCGGTCTTGTTCACTTAACAATGATCGCAACGTTATGCAACCATTGGCGCGGTCAATCCGATGATGGGTGACCAAAATTTGACACCGATTTCCTCCGTGCTTCGGAAGGCACGTTAAGCTGTTGGTCCCGAGTGCTATCTTTACCAACTCAGATAGCAGTCGTTACATCATATCAGAGATGATGATAACTCTGACGCATAAACTGGGAATGGGTATAGCTTACCCTAAGTGTTGCGGAGGTCTGATGGCAGTCGCTCTGTGTAAAAGCTTAGCCCTCGCCAAATCTCTCAGTTTGGGAAGCCGACCCTGAGACAATCGGGAAAAGGCTAGGATGATGATGATGATCGGCCTACAAATTTCTGGACACTGACAAATTTCTTTGCTGGACACAGACCTCTCCTCATGACAAATGGGACAGGGTCAAAATAATAACATTATATTTAGTCCGTATGTAGGTACATTTTATTCTCTTTGACTTTTAGGTTTGATCTTTATATAAATAATTTATTCCGTATTCATCATATTAAGTACTCATCATATCTTTAATTTCACCATAATTCATATCACTAATACGTCCAAAACAATGGCGTGTTTATCTATCCAATTAAAAAATACGCAATATCTTTATGCTGTGAGAAATTGTTTATCATCTATTGTACTAGCATATCGTTCATTGATACCGCTTTCAAGAGATTCCTCGTAATGGGAAACTAATTTCTTGCGATACCTTAGTTGTTAATTAATGTTATTAATTTCTGTTCTACCGCGCATTGTCGTTCACTGTCGTTAATGTACATAAAACCTTTTTTATGACACATGATTGTGGTAAATTGCATTCGTTGATTACCGATTTTATAGTATCTGTGTTTGTAGGATCGATTAGTATTTTATTTTTATTGTCAGCAAGCAATATTTAATCGTGATGTCGTAGGAAAGACAGAGAAATTGCACATTTACTGTATGTATTAAATACTCATAAATTCTTGAATAGATTGCTTTTACTTGTTTTATCTTATTGCTGAATTTCAAGATTATCCTTTGTGGTTTAGTTAACGTCTACTTAATTTATTTTGATTATAATAATTATTTATTATGAATTCTGAATCAGTTGAATGGCACCCAAAGGCTGTCTGGGAGACTTATAAGACCGCCTAAATTGTACAACAAATATGTCAATAATACCTAAGTAGATTTAAGTCAACTGTAGAATGTCTAAAAATAAATAGAGCAGTCTATTTCGTCTATTGTATTCTATTTTCAGTCGCGTGTTACAAAGATTATAATAAGTAATACATTTATTTTTTTCCATTTGTCCTGTACTACATACATCATATACTTAGTTATATAAATCACCTTCAAGTCAACGAAACTGCTTACAAAATTCATAAAATTCATAGAACGGACTTCTCACCTACTTATGGTAACACGCTGATTCATTCTTCTCCATACAAGGTTCATTCATAAAAATAGAGCCAATGTATTAGTAAAATACACGACTAGTCAGGTATAGAATGACAAAGATATCTTGATCTATAGAAGTTCTTCCATTTTTGCGCCATCTTTTTCTTCACTCATAAATTTATCAGTAGCTTATCAGGTTGCAGGCTATGTTTCATTAATATAGGTATCTCATCATCACTATCCTGCAAACATCCACTGTTGGTAACACATAGGCCTCTCCAATTGTCATTTGGGGGAATTGCCTTAGTCACCAGACTAAGACCCTCTTGGTAGGTCGGTTGGTGGCTGCAGTAAGTTTTATTTGTACCCAGTTAAACACTGCTGCTCGTTTCCTAATACCTTAGTCGTCTTCTACGACACTCAAGAGATCAGATGGGGTTGTCCTATTCTAAATATGGAAACCACTCGGAACGAAACCCGCAACCATTCTATGAGAGTCAGCTCTCACTACCACATAAAAATATAGTACTGGTCCAAAGACCACTGTTTGCTGTAGTATCAAAACTAAAAGTCAGCGTACATCTAACATTTGCAAGATTATTTGGCAACTCATTCACAACCACACTTGAATTCTCGGAAGAGCATTTTACCGTAGATACGCCCTACAACGATGATGTTTTGATGAAGGTTACCCACAGAGCCATTGAGCCGAGGAACGCACGTTTTGACTTATTACTGCTATCATTCTACCATTATACACCTTTGATAGGCCACTTTGAATTTGTATAATTGTGATATACAAAGACGGGCTACCAAAGAATCCTTTTTCAAAATTCGCTTGTGAGGAGAGAGAATGATCTTTGAAATATGTGACTTACCTACAATAAAGTCTAAAGATTTTTTATTACGATAGATTTATTAATGTATTTTTTTTTTTTTTTATATTGGCTCGACATAATGGCTTCCCTACACCTGATGGAAAGCGAAAGAGAAGCCCAAGTCGCTGTGACAACGAGCAAGTAACTGGTCAGTTACCTGTCAGTTGCCACCGCCATGCCGGCCCAACCCTAACCCCCCACGAGCTCCGGAAACCCTACTCACCGGCAGAAACACGATCCAGAGGTCATTTGACTGCGGTATTCTATAGGGTGGAGGTCCTTCCCCGGACGGGCGGCTCAATTCGAGCGAAGATTCGCTATGCCCTACCTCTCTTGACGTGAAATTAAACTTATTATTTTATTACGTGTGTATGATAATAATATTAGCGCCGATGAGTGTTCATTTTTTAATTGTGATACACCTTTCGGATTCTGTATTGTTAAAACTTCACCTTATTTCGATTATAGATAGCTGAATTTTAACATACAAATCACATTATACCTATTACAGTAGTATGTAAGTAGGTAATAACGTCTGCAACCAGTTTCGAGGGCAGAATAATTAATGCCAATTTTTAGTTTGAGACTTGAAAATGTAGAGACGTTCACGTTTGTCGCCTTCGTCGATAAAAACTAAACTTGAATAGTTGACCTCTAAGATGATTACAGACAGACAGACACACAGACAGACAGACACACTTCTCATTTATAATTTTAATATGGATTTCCTCAATTATCAACTAACAATCAATGCACAAACGAATAAATACCACTTATTAAGCAATTTACCAGCTTCCAAAGCTGAAAAACGAACACATAAGTCAATTTTCCCATTAAAACTAAATCGAAGCGACAGGTGACGCATAGTACAAGAAACAGCTGCAAATTACAAAACAAATGCATTTAATGGCCCAAAAACAATTCCTATCAAATTAAAGTTCCGATACGATAAAAAGCCAGACACAATTAATTCAAATCGATTTCCACTTGCAAACCCCGCCGAACAATCAGAATTTCAAATTCGACTTCCAGCGAACGCAACCAGAATGGTGTAAAGGTTCTTTTTTGATTCCAATATGCCAGCTATAGGACGCTAAAGAAATAGTAGCAGTCGACTTAGGTTGGCCAACCTGATACTATCTTGGCAGTTGGCACACCTGACGACGCTAATTGGACAATAAATCAATTCTTCCCGCTTCTTATTGGCGAATCGGGGCATTCCAATATTGAAAATTTGGCCGCGCGATATTGACAACATGATAAAAAACAATGGCGGGCCTATCTTTTTCTTTTGTGTCCATCTCGGTCCCGGTTCTTATTAAGGCCGGATCGGTTTGTGTTTTGTTTGTGTCGGAGCAATGTCTTATCGGTTAGACAATTTGTTTTTCGGTGCTCGTTACTGAATTATTAATATTGATATTTTGTGTACGAGATACGGCTGAGTGACATTTGAAACGAGCGTCCCATAAACTATTTGACATTTTTTTCTTCAAAGTTAGAAGGAGTATTTTTTTTAGTTTTATTGTTTCGATAGAGTCCTGTAAACTTTACGTTTTTTTTCTATTATATTATTAAATAAAAAAAACATAATTACCTACTTACATTCCTAACACTAGTTTCTGGGTTTTATTTGTACCCATGTGACAGGCTCGGTGGCTCATTTGGTAGTGACCTCTGCCCTCTGAGCCAAGGGTCGTGGGTTCGATTCCCGCACAGTACAAACATTTGTGTTCATGAACATGTCTGTTTGTATTGGTCTGGGTGTTTTCTATGTATAATATGTATTTATTTACAAAAAAAAATACTAAGTAAGTTTATCAGTTGTCTAGTACCCATAGTACAAGCTTCGGCTTAGTTTGGGGCTAGGTGGCGCTGTGTGGCCCAGCGTGGCATGTCTTGGCATGGCATGTCTTGGGTTATGTGAACGCTGCTTCCCGTTTCCTGATATCCCCATAGTCGTATTCTGGTAGCAGAATACGACTATGGGGATATCAGGAAGAGGTGTAGTAGATGTAGTAGAGGTGGGTCTACGTCCTTTTCTAGATCCAAAATCCACATGGACCTAAATGTTCAACATTATCACTAAGTAAAAATACTTAGTGATAAGATCTCTAAAAAATCAGGTAACAACTTACAGCCATTTCGTTGCGCGCCAAAAATTTATGTTTTTAAAACAAGCAAAGGAAGACCGCACTGCACAGCCTAACATTACGTAGACCGGAGTACGTCATCCATTATTAGAGTTATTAACAAAACGGAACGCGCGGCTAATCCTGGCCGCGGCGTAATTAAATCCCGGGAACAAGCGAGCTATTAAGGCGAAACGGTAGCGACGTCCATTACGGAACAGGCATAGAGTAACAGAGTAGACGGTTTCTTCTTTGAACATTTCTAACTGACCATTGAATTATTTTACGGACGAAAAAGATTAGATACTTATTATTAATCATTGACCCATTTCATCCCGACGGTGTCGTAAGGTCAATACTATGGGACTTCCTGATTAATATTCGTGATGAACATTTCCATTTTTCTGAGTCTGGAAAATACTTTTACAGTTTAGGGGTGATAATGATCTCAGAAATGTACATATACTAAAGGGCTTTAGAGCAGAATGCGCCAACGGCCTATAAATACCTAGAACAATCCTTTACACGCGAACACACATAAATGAATAATCCCCTCTGTGCATTGCACTTAGTTGAAAATCGGTTGAAGACGATGCCAGAACCAAAATGATTTAGGTATGTGACATTTTTGGCCAAAACATTGTATGTTTGATTGCGCATCACGCGAAAACTACTGCACTAACCACCTCTAACTACTGCTAGAAGTCTAACTTAAAATTTAGGCATCATATTATGGAAGTTCGTTATTTTTAACCCTTTGACGTAAATGGGACATCGGTGTCCCTGAAATTAAATTTGTGTTTATTGTTAAACAAAGCATTATTTTAAACTAAATTCAACGTATATTAATTGTATACGAATATATTTTGATTTTTTCCCTAGGGTGGGAAATAGGCGCGATAATAAAAATAAACATAAACTTCATATTAATTTTGGGTAATTGGTCGCGCTTTTTTTTTTGTTTTCATAAATTATTAATAATACATTTTTGCTGCATTCAGTGACTGTTTAGTGAATAATTTATGAGAATGGTAACTAATAATTATGGTTTTACGATAAAAGTCGTAATTAGTAGTCATTTGATTAACAAAAACATAAAATTTCAAGTAAGGGACACGGTTGTCCCAATATGCGTAAAAGGACGATTTTATTTATATTTTATCAATAATGTTTTATGCATATTTTCTGATTTTACACATAGCATTATACACTTTTTTCATTGTTTTGGGCGCGCAAAGTGAGTGAGAATGACTGATTGCGAAGTCGAGGAATATCGCATGGCTGAGAATAGCGACACTAGTGAAGATGCACTCACTTTGGATGACGAAGACCAGTCATTCTCATTAGAGGACATGCAAGCTGGATTTTCCGAGGCTATAATTGAGTCACCTGATGCAGCAGGTGACTCAATTATACTAGATAATTATATACACTGAGGTCTACTCAAAATCCAGGCCCATCTGCAGACTCTTCACCTACTTCCCTCTTTTATTATCGGAATGGTTCAGTGTTCACTACCGTTCTCCAAGAAAAAACAGTTTTTATGTCACGGGCACCCATATATTACCCACAGTGAGAGGCTACTGGTCCACTGAACCTGATGTCCTGTCATCGTTCATAAGTACAATAAAAATATGGGTGCCGTAGATCTCATCATCAGCCACTGCTGGACATAGGAATCTCCAGTTGTTCGCCACGTAGGGCAATCATCTGGAGGATATACCTATAATCGCCACGCTGGGCAGGCGGGTTGGCGATCGCAGGGCGTAGCTTCTAGCTCTGGTGACGCTGCTGCCCGTCATCGGACTGTGATATTTAGCTGTAGATCTCATGGGCCAGAAAAAAGTCACATACGAAGTTGATAAGAAATCGAAAATCAGCTTTCAAATTTTTTTGATACATTGGACATCGCTATGAACAATTCTTACATGACTTATGAAAAACTGCATGCGCGAAGGGTTTGCATCACTTGATTACCCTCAAGTTGTGGCTTGGGCTATGATTGCCAATTTTTCAATGATGCCCTGCCATCCACTTCTAAATTACGTAAATTTATATTACACAACAACAAGAAATTGTTTTGCCGACTTTTATTTATCACGATAAACAATTGTATTATATTTGACTTAATTTAGCTTTTTATTATCAGAAAAACATTTGATTTTTCTATATTAGTAAATACCTCACAATATAATAAATAACGCCCTTTATCGCATATTGGGACACTTTTGTCCCAAGCAATATCCTAAAATCTGTTGGGCTATTTTTATTTTTTATTATACACATATTTAAATTACTTCATAACACACTAAATAACGTAGTCATAATTATAAAAACTTAACTGTACTTGTTTTGTGCGTCAAAGGGTTAAAACCCGATATTTACGCGTGCGACGAAGCTGGCACAGCTATCACATAAATGATGAAATGCTTTCATTTTCTCTTAAAGATACTAGGTACCTACTCATTCTGCCTAGCTACCTAGATACTCTGGTTCTAGCGTCGTCATTTGATAGAAAGATGAAAAAGGTGAGTGTAGAATGTTCCTTCTGCGCCCAACATTTCCATGTCAAACGTGAATAATTATTTCGTTCCCCGCTTTTTTCTCGTCGGATTTTCGTCGCCGCTAACGCACCGTCTCTGCGCCCACGCACGCACTCTTGTAAACAAAGTCCTCGTAAAATCGCATTCAATTACCGCGAATGCCTTCACTTAATAAAGTGTTAAACTTTACCGAATGTTAATTATTCTCGCCGAATCGCTCCGTTACAGGAGGGCTTTTAGTGTTTTAATTAGATTACCAGGCGTGGGTGTGAAAAGTATGTGAATATTGCTGTAGGTGTTGCGTTGGTGAGGAAACTTAATCAGCTTTTAAAATTAACAGTGCCAAAAATCTTGAAACGTAGAAGAAAGTTTTGTTTGTGTTAACAATCATCACAATTTAATAATTCTTAGGTGTAGGTAGGTAGGTGTTGGTTTTTTGGGTGTGTATTCTATTTTTAAATAGATATGTACTTCGAGTCCGAATCCGAAGTGTTATTAGCACAAACCAGTGTTTTTGTGCTAAGCTTTTTCCTTTTAAATAATATTTTCTAAATAAAAGCATAGTTTTTTTTCATTGAATAGTGAAATAACTAGATAAGTAAGTAGGTAGGTACATCATTTCGATTTGCATAGCGATAATACAATTTTATTTTACTGCTGCTAACAAGTATAGGTTTCAACTCTACATTCTGAGAAGAGATGTTGTCAGCTTCTCGTAAAAATTATATGGTAGAGTCATCGCAAAAAGTTATTAAACAACCCCAATCCCATAAACAATCTCCACAATTGACGAAAACTTCTCATTAAACCCGGCTGTTTAGACTGCTCAGTCCAAACATTTACATGACGAGGCAACAAAAACGGCTACACTTTTCCGGCGGACCACCGGCGCATTCAAATGGGCCATATCATTAGCCGCGCATAAACAATGCCGTAAAATGACAGGTAGCGCGGCTGTCACATGCCTGGCCGATCCCGGCTGGAGCACACTAGAAGATGAGCTGTCAAATGATTAGACGCAGGTTTATGAGAATACCGGGATGTAAGGGAGCGAACTACATTTCCTTAGTCAATCTGGTTTCCTCTACCTGAAGGTTGTCTGGAAGAGATCGCTATAAGCGATAAGACCGCCTAGATTGTACTTTGTGTTGTTTGTAATATGTTTTCCTGTAATGTCTGTGTTTTTGTGCAATAAAGAGTATCTATCTATCTATCTACATTATCATGTTTTCGCTCCAAGCCACTCTCACCTGCTCGTGGTGCATCCTGTCGAATAACAAACGAGACTCTGGTAACGGATAGGTGGCGGTATAAGTAGGTAACCATCACAATTAAAGGCGTAGCTAAATACCATAGACGGATGACGGGCAGCAGCGTCACCGGAGCGAGAAGCTATGCCCTGCGATCGCCAACCCGCCTGCCCAGCGTGGCGATTAGGCGATTAGTAGGGTATATCCTCCTGACGTTTGTTCTAAGTGGCAAACAACTGGAGAGTCCTTTGTCCAGCAGTGGACTGTAATAGGCTGATGATGATGATGACCAATCACATGATAGTTGAACCGCAAGCTACATACCTCCATCTATCGGGAATTTCATTTTGAAACACCCTCATTGGCTTTAAAACTCGCTGCACCTTATCGCGTCGCTTCCATTGCACGAGCGGCCAAACCCGTCCGTTATCAAACCCCCCCATCTCCATACTCACTGTTAACATATATTTTGACAGATGACATAAGTTTGTCCGCGTATCGCGCCCGTCACATCGCCCCGATGAAACACAATTCGGATGCAATAATAAGCTACCGTCTTACGTCTGATAAATGTACGAGTAAATCAATGTAATGGGACCGTTTTGACGTGGTTATTTTGTTAGATTGGTTCGGTGTTAGATAGCTGGAGACAATGAAGGGGTTATAGTTGTGAGACGAGTAGTGTGAAGGTAGGTACTTAGTTGATTTATGTGGTATGTTAAGACTGAGTCGGTACCTATATATTCAACTAATAAATATCTGAGTACCTTTCTGCGATAAGACCGACATTGTACTATATCTGTATAACACCTCTTTCCATGTGTAGGTACAATATAAGTTTTATTTTGGTGAAATAAAGAGTCTCTATCTAGGTATCTATCTTCTATCTATAACTAATCCTTATTGCCGATTCCATAAATTTAGGTATATTTTCTAAAGCTATGTGTGGTTTTTGGACTTTAGTGAGAAAAAATTAGCTAATTCATGGTACATGAACTTTATTCAAGGTTCATGATGATGTCGTTGATATGGCTGATTCTCATCTCTTTATGTAACTACGTTATTCGATGCCCATAGTGAATTACCTATTTGAATTTTTACTAAAAGTTTAATAGTAAATGTTGGTAGTTTGATTTCTGGATGGTTCGAGGGCCCCTTAGGGCGGGGGGCCAGCGCCATTTTGCCGATATATCACACACATTCACTTCATAAACGTGTTCGCCATAGATTCTCCTTAGGCTTTAGTCTTTACGATCTTAAAACTTTTAATAATCATGATGCATAAATGATTGCGTGCGATTGCGTGATTAGAGAAGATGACAACCAACCAAAGATAACAGATGACAACAAAACATAACCATTTTTCAAATCCCCAACCAATTTCTAAAACGCCTATGCAAAAGACATAGCAAACACACAGCCATTTAAACCACAAAGTGGCTGTAGTTATTGGCTCCATAATATCGATGATACGAATAAGGCTCGTATTTGTTTTACATAGAAAAAAAAAACAAATTGAAAGGTGTGTCAGTGTTCGAAATTTGAATAATGATGAATTGTTCGATGCGGTCAGAATGCGCGGCATGCGCGCCTGACAAATATGTATCGGCGACATCGCGACGTCTGTCCGTTGGCGCTTTCTAAACAATTAATTAGAATGGGCATCCCAAACTTTTAGGGTCACCGCCCACTCTTTCTTTGTGTCCAATGACGTGGATAACCTGAAACTAATATTGGTTCCGTTAGGTTATCTACCTATTGATCAAAGTTACAATAAAAACTGTTAAGCCGCCTATACCTACATGTTGGCCAATCGTAGGTCAATACGAGCGTCTGCAAATAAGTCGATACTGTCTAATTAATATTACCTACTGTTAAAAATCTTTAATAAATTACCCGAAAAAGGCGACTAAGTTCTAAAGAACCTATGATTTATTAAGACCAAAATGTATCTACTATCACTAAGTCTGTAATAAAGAATTTGAATTTGAACGACTAGTGCGTCGAACGCCAATGCAAGCGGCCAATGTGACCGCAATGACGAGTGTCTGTGGAGCTGCCCACAAAGCCAGAGACGACGAGCTAAGACAAGTTGAGCTAATTAAGCTCTACACCCGTTGACCAACTAAGCCAACGACACCGAGCGCAGACAAGGCAAAGTAAAATGTAGGCTGTCCACAGGTTAGCGTTGGACTTTGCTAGGCAACGCTCGGCTAATGTGTCTATGCGACTTAAAACAGATGATAGTTTCACATTCGCAAACCATTAGTAACTCTATGGCACTGACTATCTAAGCTAAGATTAGACCAACGGTGATCCTTCGTTAGCCTACACATACTGCCTGATTCAGAGTCCAGTCTAATGGCTCATCACAAAGTGGCTATATTAAGGTCTTTAGGTGGCAACTGACAACCTATTGATTTAGTTATTAGTCCGTTGCCGCAGCAACTAGGGCTTCTCTATTGCTTTCTATCAGACGTATACTACCTATGTGCTACTATAAAATAAAAAAAAACAATGCATAGGTACAGCGTTAGGTGCAGCTTAGACGGCACACTTTTTTGCGATAGAGTCTGCGTCTGAGACATTTAAAAAGCGTCTAGGTCTGCCGACAGAATGATCGAAGATGTGCGTCGTGTGCGTTGAGTCTGTGAAATATCCGCGACAGATTTTTGAGCGTCGTGTGCGTTACTGCCTATAATTGCAAAAAAGTGCTTCACGGATAGTCTGTCGTCTGCGCTGCCCCTTGACAGCATGTTTTGGAAGCATTACATGAACTTCTTTTATTGTCTTACCTTCGGTAATAATCCAAAATCATATTAACCTAATTATGCCTCAATTATATTAGTTTATTCATAGATTGAGAACCTATGAACTTAGATTAATATAAAACTGATATGGCATGTGCCGGGGGCGCTTAGGGAATGCTACTGCACTACTTTACAAGTCTATTTGTTATGGAACAGGAATGCATCATTATTACGATTATGACTAGCTACTTGTAACTTTTGATTGAGATTAAAGTAAGAAATACCTGTTTGTCTATCACTACATAGTAACAAAGTCGCATTTGTTTTTCGTCTGTTCCTATGTAGGCATGCTTATAGGTATCTTTCAAATTACGAAAGGGATTTTGATGCTGTTTTTTTTAACAGATAGGGATTCAAGATGAACGTTTATGTGATTATTATAATGCATAGATTCTACCTATAGCATAGCACCCGTGCGAAGACGGGGCGGATCGCTAGTTACCTACTGAATATAAAATATAAGAAGTAAATAGTAGATTTGTATACCTACTTAAAGAAATAGGTTTACCTACATAATAATATAAATTCTTTTATTATTCTGTAAAGTGTCGCTGTCTGCCAAAATGGTAAATGGGAGGTAGAGAGGTAACTATAGGTATGTTGTGTGGGACTCTTCCTTCCAGAAGAGAAGAAACAGACATACCAACTAAATCCACTGTCACACATACTATAGAAGGAACCAAAATTACGAGTATGAGGGTGGCGACGTTATTTCAGATTTCGACTCGATCCTTTTTCGTCTGTATTCCAAGCTATCAACAAAATATTAGCAATGATGGAACTAAACAGGGAATCACAAAAATATATTTTGTGAAATCAAACGTTACAAACCGAGGAAGATGTTTTGGCACGTCCAAATAGAACGTGTGAAGAATTTAAAATCATTTTTATTGTTGTTAGGCTTAATGGACCGTGTCCAAAGGCACACACTTTTAAAAAAACCTGAAAGGCTGAAACGTCAAATCAAATTATGTATGATGACAATATATTTTTGACAACAAAATAAACGCTTACAAACGAGCTGAGTGACCAATATTTGTATGATTTTTTAAATAATTTAATTTGAAATCTGTGTTAAAATCTACAATAGTGGTAATAGAGTACTTTACAAGCCCTCGTTAAGACTTGTAAGGTGTATTTTGACAATAATACACCATGGCCGACGACGAACGTAAGTTATTCCAATTAAGCATCGTTTTTGATGTTTTTTCCACAATTATCAATCTATATCACGCAAAAATAACGCATATTTCAATCAAACCTTATAAACTCAATATATAATACTTCTAAATTTCATCGTTTAGAATGTAAAAATTATGTTGAAATACATAACCTCTTTGGCAAACAAATCAAAAGAAAACATTGTTTACGATTTTTAATAACTTTACTTTTACTAAGAAAAAATTACTTTGTTGTTTTACTTAGAAATGTGTTATGTTTAACATGCCGTTAGGTAATAATTAAAAACTTTCAGTCAATGATAATATTAATTTAAAATGCTAAAATGTTTAAATTTCCAGTACCTTCAGACAGTAGCTTGCTAGTAATTATAGTGGACACAAACCCCAATCAGAGGTACATCACGGAGGACCCCAAAGTGCTCACGGGTTGTCTTGATGCCGTCATCGCATTTGCCAACTCACACCTGATGCAGAAGTCCCGCAACCAGCTCGCTGTTATTGGTTGTCATTTTCATAAAAGGTACTTATATATTATTTTTTATTATTCATTTATTTGTTATGGGTTTTACACTTGAACTGAACTTACCTGACCATATATCTCTACCAATTTTCTAACTCCCCAGAGCTGCTACTAAGTAAATAAATAACCCAAGACATGCCACGCTGGGCCACACAGCGCCATCTAGCACCAAACTAAACCGAAGCTTGTACTATGGGTACTAGACAACTGATAAACTTACTTAGATACATTTTTTTTAGTAATTTCTATACAAAAAACCCTGTAAGCTCTTTTTTGTTTTTTTTTTTTATTGAAAGCTCTTTAGTTTGATGTATCTAAGAAGTGTAGAAACCGATCTTTACAGTGAAAACAAATATAAAATCCTTTCTTAGCAGAAAAGTGTAGATGTAAATTTTTAATTATGTTTTTTTTCAGTGAATATCTATATCCATCTCCAGGAAAACCATTAGACGTTAGACAAATTGATGGGCAATATGAATTATTCACATTAGTAGAGAAGACCATAAAAATGAGGTAAGTTGTCTATGAACTTTTAACGTTTGTTCATCATCATCATCAGCCCACATCTGTCCACTGCTGGATATAGGCCTCTCCCCCTTTGTTACGACTTTGCAAATAAAGCTTAGATTAGGATCAATAATATTTACAGTTCTGTGTTCCTACAGTAAGGCTTAATGCAGTGTCTCTGTACTACCAGCACCCTTGTTTCATGATTAAATTCCTACCTTGCTTAAGATGAAGGGATATAGTTTACTAAGCAAAGTCCTTTTATAATCCATAGCAGACTGTATGACTGTAATCCATAGCGGTTGGTTGCCAGTCGTTTGTTAAACGGTAGGATGCACCACAGGCAGGTGAGTTTGGCTTGGAGCAAAAAGATATTCGGCCGCTCACTTATATCCCTATTATACATATTTCCAGTTATGTTTGAATTGATGTGAATAATAAAAATGTTTTGTTCACAGATTAGTTAATTTAGTCAAAAGCCAACCACAGGAAGGGAAACCAGGGGAATCATTGTTAGCTGGTGCGCTGGCCATGGCACTTTGTTTCATAGCAAGGGTAATTATCTTGACATTTTTATTTTATTTTTTGTTGTTATTTTATTTATATCCGAAGCGAAGCGAGGAGCGGGCTGCTAGTTATTGATATGTTGCATTGGAAATTTCATTGTTCCATTAATTTATTGCTAAACTTAACTATTTCAACTACCAACCAATTAGAAATGTATTATTAAGTGTCTGCCTTTAAAACTTATTTTTAAGTGTTTTGCGTTTAAGCGTTTTCTTTTAACTTGTTAAATGTTTGCAAATATATAAATGTTACAGTTTTTCATGTATAAAAGTCCCAGTCAGGCATATTACTTGTAGCTGACCACCGATAGGTTTATCTGTTTGTGGGTATTCTCCACTAGATAGGACATAACCCAATTGTCCCATATGTCTGGGCCATAGAAGGGGTGGTATGGCCTTAGTCTAAGCTGCCCAAGTCTTAGTTGCTTAATTTCATGCCATAGAATTTCTTCACTTTTTAACCGACTTCGCAAAAGGAGTAGGTTCTCAATTCGTCTGTATGTATAATATTTTTTTTTTATGTATGTTCACCGATATTTCCGTCAATTATGGATGGATTTAAAAAAAATTCTTAGACTTCAAAAACGAAAGACTTCAAAAATAAGTGATAATTGTAATATTTAAATAATAGAATAGAATAGATATACTTTATTGCACACCATACAATCGACTTAAAACTAGTAAAATGGACATTAGTTGTGCATGGTTTTGCTCCACTCCTCTTGTTTTTCTCTCAGCATGTGACCGTCAACCTCCACTTCCGTTGGTTGATTCTTGTAAGGATATCTTGTGTGGTGTAATATGGCAATGTTAACGTTATTGCCTTGTCATCCTTATCAAGTCGAAGTGCGAGTAAAAAATGTTTGACGTGCAAAACTATTACTCGTGAATCTATTTGCTGAAATACATACATACATACATACCGTCACGCCTTTCTCCCAGAGGGGTAGGCAGAGACCACGTCCTTCCATTTGCGACGATCCTGGCACACAGCTTTTGCTTCATCCACATTCATCAATCTCCTCATACATGCTCGTCGGTTTAGGGTACTTAGAATGTTACCTTTTTTTAGGACACTTTCTATTTGGTCCTGGAATGTCCTTCTAGGTCTTCCCCTTCCAACAGATCCATTCACGCTCTCGCTATATATTTTCTTAGTTAATCTACTTTCATCCATCCTCTCTACATGACCAAACCATCTAAGCATACCTTTATCAATCCTAGTCACTACATCTTCTTGCAAACCACAAAGGTCTCTCATCGTTTCATTCCTAATCCTATCACTCAATTTCACTCCTAGCATGCTTCTAAGCGCTCGCATTTCCACTGCATTAATTCTACTCTCGTGCTTCTTCTGCCATACCCAACTCTCACTACCATACGTTAGTGTCGGCACTAGCACTCCCCTATGAACCGCCAGGCGGGCCTTTTTGGAAACCGTCTGGCTGCTCACAAAGGTGTGCAGTGCTCCATTCACACTATTACCAGCATTCACTCTTCTTTCAATATCGCTATCGCACTTTCCATCATTTGTAAATTTGGAACCCAGGTACACAAACTCTTTCACTTGTTCTACTTTTTCCGTCTTGCTGAAATAAATTATTTTATTTTAGATGCGGCGGCAGGCGCCCCCCGGGCTGCGCGCGAGCAGCCGCATCCTCATCGTGACGGGCAGCTCCGACACCGCGGCGCAGTACATCAACTACATGAACGTGTTCTTCACTGCGCAGGTAAATTAAGAAAATGTGCAATCATCATCATCATCAGTCTATTGCAGTCCACTGTTGGACATAGGCCTCCCCAGTTGTTCGCCACTTAGGACAAACATCTGGGGGATATACCCATAATCGCCACGCTGGGCAGGCGGGTTGGCGATCGCAGGGCGTAGCTATTCGCTCCGGTGACGCTGCTGCCCGTCATCGGTCTGTGGTATTTAGCTACGTCTTCAATTGTGATGGTTATACCGCCATCAGTCGGTTGCCAGCGCCTCGTTTGTTATTCAGCAGGATGCACCATGGGCAGGTGAGGTTGGCTTGGAGCGAAATGATGATAGACCGCTCCCTTACATCCCAAGTGCAAGTGTTTGTGTATATGTGAAGTATTTTGGAGAAAGGTCACAGTATTAAATGCAATTACTGGGTATTTTTTTTAATACATTGTTTTCCAGTATTCTGGCTTTTCGTGAGCCATTTATCTGGATGTTTCTGGGTTCAATTGAGCTTTCAAAGTGTGTGCATCCAGTGATTCATCCACACATTAGATTTGACGCTGTTCCCTGTTCAGGCTAAGCGGAGTCTTTCTCTTGAGCCGCCGTATGCAGTCGTCAGTGGCACGGTTCGAACAGGAAATTTGGTATTTAAACAGGAAAAGGTGGAATGGGAATGTAAGCGACCTATCATCTTTTTGCTCCAAGCCACCCTCCTGCTCGGTGAATCCTGCCGAATAACAAACGAGGCTCTTGCAACTGACTGGTGGCGGTATGACCATCACGGTGGGAGGCGTAGCTAATTACCACGAGCCGATGACGGGCAGCAGCGTCACCGGAGCGAGGAGCCACACTCAGCGCTCACCAACCGGCCTTGAGTGGCGATTATGGGCAAAGGCTCCAGGTGTTATCCCAAAATGGCGAACGACTGGAGAGGCCTATGTATAGGTATACCTGGGTACAGTCCACCGACTGCGATGGACTGATGATGGATAAAGGTTTATCTGGATGTTTCTGTTTCCTTTTGAGCCTTTTAGTGTATGCAAGCATCCAATGATCCATCCACATATTATTAGGTTTTACACATATTATCTGGTTTCCTCTACCTGAAGGTTGTCTGGAAGAGATCCCTATAACCGATAAGACTGCTTAGATTGTACTTTGTGTTCTTTGTAATGTGTTTTCCTGTGATGTCTGTGTTTTTTTGCTATAAAGAGTTTCTATCCATCTATACTATCTATCTTTTACCCTATTCTTTTCTACATGAAATATACCTCTCTATGCATTGTTATAGAAACAACAAGTGCTTATCGACGTGTGCTCACTGGACAAGCATCTCAGTCTGCTGCAACAAGGCTGCGACATCACCGGGGGACTGTACCTGAAGGTACCCTCACTGGAGGGACTGCTGCAGTACTTGTTGGTGAGTGCTGTATCAGCTGATAGGCTTGTGCTCATTACAAGCGTCTCAGTCTGCTGCGACAAGGCTGCGACATCACCGGGGGACTGTACCTGAAGGTACCCTCGCTGGAGGGACTGCTGCAGTACCTGTTGGTGAGTGCTGTATCAGCTGATAAGCTTGTGCTCATTACAAGCGTCTCAGTCTGCTGCGACAAGGCTGCGACATCACCGGGGGACTGTACCTGAAGGTACCCTCACTGGAGGGACTGCTGCAGTACCTGTTGGTGAGTGCTGTATCAGCTGATAAGCTTGTGCTCATTACAAGCGTCTCAGTCTGCTGCGACAAGGCTGCGACATCACCGGGGGACTGTACCTGAAGGTACCCTCACTGGAGGGACTGCTGCAGTACCTGTTGGTGAGTGCTGTATCAGCTGATAAGCTTGTGCTCATTACAAGCGTCTCAGTCTGCTGCGACAAGGCTGCGACATCACCGGGGGACTGTACCTGAAGGTACCCTCACTGGAGGGACTGCTGCAGTACCTGTTGGTGAGTGCTGTATCAGCTGATAGGCTTGTGCTCATTACAAGCGTCTCAGTCTGCTGCAACAAGGCTGCGACATCACCGGGGGACTGTACCTGAAGGTACCCTCACTGGAGGGACTGCTGCAGTACCTGTTGGTGAGTGCTGTATCAGCTGATAAGCTTGTGCTCATTACAAGCGTCTCAGTCTGCTGCGACATCACCGGGGGACTGTACCTGAAGGTACCCTCACTGGAGGGACTGCTGCAGTACCTGTTGGTGAGTGCTGTATCAGCTGATAGGCTTGTGCTCATTACAAGCGTCTCAGTCTGCTGCAACAAGGCTGCGACATCACCGGGGGACTGTACCTGAAGGTACCCTCACTGGAGGGACTGCTGCAGTACCTGTTGGTGAGTGCTGTATCAGCTGATAGGCTTGTGCTCATTACAAGCGTCTCAGTCTGCTGCAACAAGGCTGCGACATCACCGGGGGACTGTACCTGAAGGTACCCTCACTGGAGGGACTGCTGCAGTACCTGTTGGTGAGTGCTGTATCAGCTGATAGGCTTGTGCTCATTACAAGCGTCTCAGTCTGCTGCGACAAGGCTGCGACATCACCGGGGGACTGTACCTGAAGGTACCCTCACTGGAGGGACTGCTGCAGTACCTGTTGGTGAGTGCTGTATCAGCTGATAGGCTTGTGCTCATTACAAGCGTCTCAGTCTGCTGCAACAAGGCTGCGACATCACCGGGGGACTGTACCTGAAGGTACCCTCACTAGAGGGACTGCTCCAATACCTATTGGTAAGTACTGTAATATAAATTCAAATTCTTTATTACTATATACTGTACTACAAAGTGAAGGGACTAAATAAAGTTTCTTTTTGGTAGCACTGCATAATGGCTTCTTGATGGAAAGCAATTGAGAATCTCAAGTCTCTATGAAAACTGGTAAGTAACCGGCCAGTAACCTGTTGCCATCACTATGCCGGCTCGAAACATGCTTCTTCACCCCCTGTTTAAAGGTTCCCACTGGCAACGAGTGCAACGCGACAAAGATGAAAATTGCTTGACATTGTACCCCATTTACATAAGAAAAAATATGAAACTCCCGCATCCGGGGCAGCCTCCACGTACGCGACATAGCAGACAAGTTGCAAGAGGGCCGCCTACGCTGGTATGGCCACGTTTTACGTAAAGATCCGAACTACGTTGGGAACAAATGCTTAGCCATGCAACCTCCGCCGGGCCCCGGCAGACGGGGTAGACCTAAGAAGCGGTGGCTTGACGTCATCACCGAAGATATGCGCGCCAATGGACTCACCACCAGGGATGCCAACGACCGTCCAAAGTGGAGGAAACTTAGCAGGAAAGCGGACCCTGGGCTCCGAGGCACGGCCTCCGGATGCAACCGGGAATAGCGCTCAGATGATGATGATGATTACATAAGAAAAAATATGTGTCTTTTATTTTTGGATAAGCTAAAAGAAAGACTAATTACATTTTTTATGGCAACAGGCCTATTTTTTGAGATATTTGGCAGCAAACATAACTACAACAAAAAAAATCAATCGAATTGAGAAAGTCCTCTTTTTTTTTGAAGTCAGTTAAAAAATAATGCATGCATTTCCTATTCACAGTGGGTCTTCCTCCCCGACGCGTCTGAGCGGAACAAACTGGTGCTGCCGGGCAGAGGACGCGTGGACTACCGCGCTGCCTGCTTCTGCCACCGGGAGCTGCTCACCATCGGCTACGTCTGCTCCGTCTGCCTCAGCGGTGAGACACGCCACGCTGGTCTCACAGCGCCATCTAGTTGCGAACTAAGACGAAACCTGTACTATGACTAGATATCGACAAAAGAAAGGTAGGGCATAACGAATCTTCGCTCGAATTGAACTGCCCGTTCGGGGAAGGATCTCCAGCCTATGGAACACCGCAGCCAAATGACCTCCGGGTCGTGTTTCTGCCGGTGAGTAGTATTTACGAAGCTCGTAGCTAGATATAATATCTGGAGGATATATCCATAATCGCCACGCTGGGCCGGCGGGTTGGCGATCGCAGGGCGTAGCTTCTCGCTCCGGTGACGCTGCTACCCGTCGTCGGTCTGTGGTATTTAGCTACGCTTTCAATTGTGATGGTTATACCGCCACCAGTCGGTTGCCAGCGCCTCGTTTGTTATTCGGCAGGAGGTTGGCTTGGAGCGAAAATACACGCGTCACGCCTCCTTAAAAATTTACAAATCCATTGAGTAGTTATCCGAACAAGCTTTGGCATTTATAATATTAGTAGGATTGAACAATAGAGTTATGTATGATATTTTTGTCTCTTTTCAGTGTTCTGCAAATTTAGCCCCATCTGCACAACTTGCCAGTGAGTTTTTTTTTTTTTTTATAGTGTCTCGACATAATGGCTTCCCTACGCCTGATGAAAAGCGAAAGAGAAGCCCAAGTCGCTGTGACGGGCAAGTAACTGGTCAGTTACCTGTCAGTTGCCACCGCCATGCCGGCCCAACCCTAACCCCCCACGAGCTCCGGAAACCCTACTCACCGGCAGAAACACGACCTAGGTCATTTGACTGCGGTATTATATAGGGTGGAGGTCCTTCCCCGGACGGGCGGCTCAAATCGAGCGAATATTCGCTATGCCCTACCTCTCGTCGAGTATAATTTTATTGATAACTAGCTGTGCCGGCGGCGTCGCACGCGTGGATATCGGGTTTTTAAAATAACTTCCATAAATTGGAGTCTACATTTAAATTAGACCTCTAGCAATACATTAGTGAAAACTGCATTCAATTTCATACAGTAGTTTTCACATGATGCACGATCAAACATGCAGATAAAAATTTCTTCCGTTTTCCCTCCACTTCCCGTCACTTGATCGTAGCGTGATGAAAAGTATACTATAACCTGCCCAGGAGTATGAAGAATAATCGTACCAAGTTTCGTTAAAATCCGTTACAATAGTTTTTTTTTCTTTAACGAACATACAGACAGACAAAAATTTTACTGATTGCATTTTTGACATCAGTATCGATCACTAATCATCCCCTGATAGTTATTTTGAACATAGTTCATCACACGAATGTTTGTCCCGATTAGGAATTGGATCCCATGGTTCGGAAGTCACTACTAAATAAGTCATCAAGCCAGTCGAAATTCCGAATATAGCCCATAGACTGTTTATAATATTTTTTTTTTTAATTTCCAGCACCGTATTCAAGATTGGTGGCCCTCTCCCGATCAAAGCGAAGAAGAGAAAACTAAAAGTATAAAGCGCTGGCTCGCACAACTGATGTTTGTATATAATATAGAAGTAAGTTTTTTATATTTCGACTTTTATTGATGTTTTTTTTTATATATGCACGACATAATGCCTTTCCTACGCCTGATGGAAAGCGAAAGAGAAGCCCAAGTCGCTGTGACAACGGGCAAGTAATTGGTCAGTTACATGTCAGTTGCCACCGCCGTGCCGGCCCAACCCCAACCCCCGCGGATGCAGCACTCACCTCACGAGCTTCGTAAACCCTAGTCACAGGCAGAAACACGACCCGAAGGTCATTTAGCTGCAGTATTCTATAGGTGGAGGTGCTGTTGCCATGTCTTAGTAATCCCTATTTAATACTATAGGCCCTTTCAGGAAACCTTGCTATACTATTTGGTGTGATAGGACCTTAAATTAAATGGAATGTAAGGGAGCTATCCTCTTTTCGCTCAGAGCATCCTGCCGAATAACAAACCAGGCTCTGGCAACCGACTGGTGGCGGTATAACCATCACAATTGAAGGCGTACCTAAATACCACTGGCTGATGACGGGCAGCAGCGTCACCGGAGCGAGGAACTACACCCTATGATCGCCCAGGGTGGCGAGTATGGGTAAAGCCTTCAGATGTTTGTCCAAAGTGGCGAACAACTGGAGAAGCATATGACCAGCAGTGGACTGCAATAGGCTGATGATGATGACGTAGAAAACACCCAGACCAATACAAAAACACATGCACACAAATGTTGTACTGTGCAGGGTCGAACCCGCGACTACTGTGTCGTGTCACAGGCAGTGTTCTCTAACCACTAAGCCAAACTTGAGGTGAAACAGAGCGGCCTATCATCTTTTCGCTCCAAGCCAACCTCACCTGCCCGTGGTGCATCCTGCCGAATAGCAAACGAGGCGCTGGCAACCGACTGGTTGCGGTATAACCGAAAGCGAAAAGCTACGCCCTGCGATCGCCAACCCGCCTGCCCAGGCGGTTATGGGTATATCCTCCAGATGTTTGGTGAACAAGTTTAGAGGCCTATGTCCAGTTGTGGACTGCAATAGGCTGATAATGATGATGAAGCAAAACCAGACTTCAATAAAAAATAAAAATAGTCCGAAAGTTATTTTAATAGTAAAACCGTTTAATTAATCTTTATAAGTTATCAGATAAATTGTCGGAACACAGTTCGAAACTCATATCGCATTACGATAGCGTATTGAAAAAAGAAACGAAGAAAAGGCTACCGCTATATTTTGTCTTCTGC
Source organism: Conogethes punctiferalis (assembly GCA_031163375.1). Classification (NCBI taxonomy): domain Eukaryota; kingdom Metazoa; phylum Arthropoda; class Insecta; order Lepidoptera; family Crambidae; genus Conogethes; species Conogethes punctiferalis. Next base: position 6,898,261 of record CM062098.1, on the reverse strand, counting down.
TATCTAAACAGATTATAATGATAATGATAAGCTTATCATTAGAATAGTAATTACCGATATGCAAACTGCAATTTTATAACTGCATCGTATGGCAATTTATAACGCGGTAAATTAATAAAAAAAAACAAAAAAGGTAATCTTTATGATATTATTGACCAGACTTATGGGATGTAAGGGAGCGGCCTATCATCTTTCCGCTCCAAGCCAACCTCACCTGCCCGTGGTGCATCCTGCCGAATAACAAACGAGGCGCTGGCAACCGACGGGTATCACCATCCATCACAATTGAAGCCGTAGCTAAATACTACAGACTGCTGACGGGCAGCAGCGTTTTCGGAGCGAGAAGCTACGCCCTGCGATCGCCAACCCGCCTGCCCAGCGTGGCGATTATGGGTATGTCCTCCAGATGTTTGCCCTGAGGCGAACAAATGAAGAGGCCTATGTCCAGCAGTGGACTGCAAAAGGTTGGTGATGATGATGATAAAATGTGAATTAAATTTAATACAAGTTCTTCAACCCTTATGACGACTTAAGTGGGGAGCTCTTGTCTACAGATCAGTTAACTAAAGCTGGCACGATCTCAGTACTCACACTTATGCAACTTCACTATACAGTGGCAAAAGTATAACTATACCTGTCCCCTTCACACTCATAAGCCAGACCGCGCGCGAGAGAGATAGGCAGACTTTTCATGATACGCATGCATTAAGACGTCACGCCCTCGCTTATTCATAGACACTAGTGTAAATATGTTAGAACGTTTTAGTTAACCGGTAGGTTAACCTAAAGTGACAGGTATGTCACTTTAAGTTCCGGATTCAATTATCTGTCATGTCAATTTGGGCAATAAACTTTTCTAAATTGATGTGGTCTGGGTGACGATCTCGGACTTCAACTCTGTTCTTGTAACACAAAAGAATAACGAACTTTGAGACCAGTTTAGTGCAGTCAATGAAGCATTATAGGTCCGAATTTTTTTACTGTGAACCGAATTGCATACAATTTTGGGATTAGGTTCATCTTACCATCAACTTCAAAAGTGAAAATGATTTGAACTCCGCCACCACCCTGGGGGTGGTTGCCACCCCTTCTCGGGGGTCAATGGTTGTTTTTTCAAAATAACCTCGGATATCGATTGAAGATCTAATTTTAAGCAAAAAAGTTTCTATAAAGTTTCTCGAAAAATCTAATACTTTTCAAGTTATTGGCAATTGAAAATTCGCAAATTTTTCACGTTTTTCATCAGTTTTTTTCAAATATCTCCAAAACTATACGTTTTATCAAAAATTTTATAAGGAACGAAATTGTAGCAGGTAAAAAAATGAACAATTTGGTTTTTTACAAAGTATTCTAAGTGCAATATTAAGCTAGATATTAAAGATCAAAGCCGTTTTTTATTTTATCTGAAATTTCATCGATGTAGTCAATACCATCTAGCAGCGAGCAAATGCATTTTATGCTTTCTAATTAAAAAGGGTTTTGTAGTGCTTGAAGTAAGCTTTAAAATGAGCACAATCAAAAGTCTTTTGCACGTAAAATAAGTGAGCTATATTGCAAATAAGCGGAGCATCGAATGTTTTTTCTTTTCAATCAATGGGTTTAAACAAGTGCCATTTCCACCAAAACTTAAATTAATCATATTCCGCCTAGAATTAACTTTATTATGAAGAGTTTTATAGATTGTATTAGTTTGGCTGCTTTAGGACACATAGTTTTCAAAAAAGTCACGATTGAAAAAAAATCGATAATTTCAAATTTTTAAAAATCCCACCTTTTTTTCATAATATCTCAAAAATGACGACAGATACGTATAAAAGTGTAGGGATAAAAAGTTTAGGTACTTTTCTGACAAACAATTTAGTTTTTTTGTTTTTTCTATCAAATAAAAATTGACGGAGATATGATTGTTTAAAGAGCGCGTGGCAGCGCAATCACAGCCTCTCTTAAGCCCTTTCACCCTTCACCGTTTTAAAACAAGGTTTTTCACTGTATATTGCAATAAAGGATGTTGTAGCTCTCTTAATTACCTTTACAATGGTGTTTCATAAATTGTGATAGCATGAAAATTTAAGGAGTTATGGCCCAAAAACTTTTCATATTTTTTTCTACTTAGTAACTGAACATTTCGGAATGTGAATATTTGGAGCAATGTGAAATGATTGGCGACACATCCAAGTTATGAGATGTCTCTATGAAGCTGTAAGGACATGAACTGTAAGGCTAGTCCACAAATTAAAGGTTGCTCAGCGAGCTATGGTAAGGGCTATGCTCGGCGTCTCTCTGCGGGATCGAATCCGAAATGAGGTGATCCGACAGCGAACCAAAGTCACCGACTAGCTCACTAGATTAGTCAGCTGAAGTGGCAGTGGGCTGGCCACATCAGCCGCAGAACCGATAAGCGTTGGGGTAAACGAGTTCTGGAGGGGCGAGGACGCCCTCAGGCCAGGTGGAGTGCCGATTTGCGCAGGGCGGCTAGCTAGTGCTGGATGTGAGAGGCCCAGAATCGATCTAAGCGGCGAACATTAGGAGAGGTCTATGTCCAGCAGTGGACTGATACGGGCTGATGATGATGATGCTGAAAATATTACTTACTCTCTACTTACATCTTTTTATGTCATACCAAAATATTTTTGTGATTTTTTCAATTTAGGGGTTGTTTGCTTGGGTTGTAAGATTTTCAAGGGGTTGAATATGATTTTAATATGAGGTAATTGTATTAGAAAACACTTTACAATTTCAACACTTACTATTAGACTGGTTTCTAGCGATAAAATGGCTTAAACTCAATTTTTCCATTAAGGGGTCATTTAGACCCCTTAAAAATAAATGGCGGAGTTCAGATCGTTTTCACTTTTGAAATTAAGGGTAAGATGAGCCTAATTCCAAAATTTCATGCAAATCGGATCACAGTAAAAAAATTCGGAGGTTAGCCCGTATTTTTCGCTTCATTGACTGCACTAGTTGTATGTATTCAAATTATGAAAATCAATCCAGCAGTTTCTGATTTCGGAGATATAATGTTGTACAATTCAGCCGATATTATCGCAATAAGCGATCTCTAATAAAGGAAATAATAATTATTTAAATGAAATACAAATTCAAATTCAGTCTTTATTTTAATCTAGATAACATTATAACTATACCATATTACAGTCATGTCTTTTTTATGCCACAATCCTGGCAAATTGACTACCGGCCTGCCTGATGGTAAGCGGTTACCGCAGCCCATGAACGCATGCAACACCAGGGGCATCGCATGCAAATAACATTCATAATAGGCCTGTTGCCATAAAAAATGTAACTAATCCGTCTTTTAGATTGTTCAAAAATAAAAGACACGTATTTTTTCATTTGTAAATTAGACCAAAGATGACAAAGATATAGCCCGTTAAAATTACGCGTGACGTCAAAACTCTTTGAGTGGGAGTTTTTTCGCCAGTGATGCCTTGTATCTTTGTAATTTTTTTTTAAATGAAGAAAGGAAAAATACGTGTCCTATATATTTTTATAATCTAAAATACCGACTAAATAAAATGTAATTATTTTGACCCTGGAAACATCCCTATTTTAAATAAAAAAAAAAATTACGATTTCACTTATAATCTAAAATAGGACATAATATACCTACTTAGTACTTTCTTATATTTATCATTTTCGCGTAAGTTTCTATAGAAGCAGGACTGCGCGAAGCTAACAAAAATTTATCAATGATTTGGTCCATTGAAGCAGAGATGAGATTTGAGATTTATCATTGGTAAATTATTGGTAACTTCACGGGGTCCCAGTTCTGTGGAAATACACCTAAAAAGTACAATCCTTATATCAATACGCTAAAGTCTATTGTAGAATACAGTCATACATATATTTAAATATAGTTTTTCATACATAAGTTTTAGTTTACGGATCACGCACATTTGATAAATTATGGTTTCGCTGACTTTGGATAATTTTAATAGGTCATAATGTCATAAGTCATAGTGAGTCAGCGACGTCTGACCTTATATGTATAGTGCCCTTAATTAATTAAAATGTAGGTACGTATTACTCTTAAAAAAGTTTTCATACAATCACAATAATTGTCATCCGATTTACATAATATGTAAGTATGCAAGTCGGATAAATTTGACATAAATGGGAATCCAAAATCCCGAAAATATATCCTGGAAATTATATGTACCTAGCCTACATAGTATACAATATATACAGACAGAGAAAGTTTAAAAAAAGGTTGGAATATACACACTAATTATGATAAAAATATTATTAACATTAATACCTAAACAAAGGAGTAGATGATTGATAAAATATAGATTTGCGTTGTTTGTTAGCCGAGTATGTAGATGGTCCGTGAGATATACTTATGAATAGGTAACAAAACACTTGAGTACTTTCTAGAAACTTTTTAGGTAGGTACTTTTATCAACCATGTCTTCTTCTTTCACTAGGATTATAAACAATATTGTTTGATAAAATATAAACAAAATTACAACTGAATCATCCTAAATACAGGAGTATCTATACAATTTGCAAAATAAAATTGAATCGTGGCCATTTTGATATCACAAATGAATAGAGGAAATGCATTGCAACAATATTTACGTGATTGTAAGTAAAAGTAAAAGTTAGGAAAACGACTAAACAGGAAGATGATACACAAAACATCACAATAGTCTATCTATCGATTAAAGTCTCATCATAATCGATCAGTGACATCCGGCTAGCGGAAACTGCATTTTATCGCTACGACTTATCAATGATTTCGAATGCCGAGTCTATCTCTTCATCAGGCGTCTTTATTTCAGCACTAAGCCTTGATACTTTAGGTACCACAGTTACCTGGTTGCCTTGGCCCCTTAAAATTACCTTTCCGCTCTCAGTAGAACTCATGGACTCCCTACTCCGCCGCCTCTGATTGGCTGCGGCTATGGAGCTGTCTCGTGATTGGTTGGGTGAGGCTAGGGGGTTCTCTCGCGATGGATTCAATTGGCTGACGTGATATTGGACCGATTTAGGCTTCTCCGGTGATTGGATGTCGACCTGAAAGGTAGTTATTGACTTTTAATAATCGTAGCGGAGTGTTATATTGTGTATAGACATGTATCATTGTATTTGAGTATATTTTTATGGTAGATAGGTTGATTCCGAATTTATCACAACACAAGGGCTCATTCGGATCAATGTATTCGGATTTCGGACCACATATTGTAGGTAGGTATGTGATGTTGTCTGATATTTAAAACTATGAAATTGTTTTGGGATATTCTGCCCTGATTCGTAATAAACTTAAGTTTTCATAATAAAAGTTTTCCCAAATAACTGGTTATCAATACATATAAAATATAAAAATATATCAGATGTTGATTATTTGAAATCGCCGCCGCTAAAATAGATTTTCCTTAACTTTTGCGAAGACTTTAATGATAAGAAAAATATATCATGATTTCTTTCATACAAACATGTAATTGATGTAAGATGATTGCATGGCTCGAAGATGAGACGTATGGATGGCTGTGTGGAGTGACAAATGGATAAGATAAGGAATGAGTGTATTAGAGGAAATATGAAAGTGGCGCCGGTGACATGAAAGATAAAAGGAAACAGTGTTGGTCTGTACTTATAATGAGACGAAAGAAAAATGTTTAGGCTCTAATACAATACTAATTTCTACTACATATTTCATTTTGACGACGTACTTGGTTCGGTGGCAGTGAACGCGGGTACCATTCCCGCACACAATTCAAAACAATTATGTGTGTAAATTAACATGTATGTTTCTATTGGTCTGTATATTACTAGCTTTTGCCCGCGGCTTCGCTCGCGTTAAATTCGGAGTGAATGCTCCATACAAACTTCTACCCCCCATTTTAGGGAAGTGGGGGATTAGAAAGGGGCAAAAAGTAGCCTATGTTACTCTCCATCCCTTCAACTATCTCCACTCACTTAAAACTCATGTCAATTCGTTTTGCCGTGAAAGAAAGACACACATACAGACAGACACACTTTCCCAATTATAATATTAGTATGTATAGGTAGGCTGATAAGCGTCATCCAAAAAAAAATAAAGTTCTCAGTTACTTGCAAACTTTGCATCGAAATCATTCGCAGTTCAGGCCGATGACGGGCAGATGCACCCATCGTGGCAATAGGGAATATGCATGACTTTTTTTTATGGATTTATTAAAATCTTTTATCTTTCAGATACATAAATATCGAAGAATTTTTAAACTATCTTTTCTATTAAACCAGTTATAAAGTGTTATAGTTATTGCTTAGACAGAGAGATCCGACGCGGCGGATGACGTCACGTACCGTGAGCGCCGTACTAACTCCATAGAAAAATCTGTTTCGCGAGAGAGAGACGGATATATTTGCTTTCAACGACTGTATCTCGCCCATTTTTCAACCTATTTTGATTTTGTTTTCACTGTTTGTAATAGATTTTGATCTATTTTACGATAAATTAGTAAATACCTGAAACTATTTTTCATGCATATTCCCTATTATGGGTAAAGTCTCGATCCAGCCTCCTTCTCCATGCTTGACTAAAGTGGCAAACAACTGGAGGAGCGTCTTGTAATGGACACCTTATTTACATACATACATAACGTCACGCCTTTCTCCCAGAGGGGTAGGCAGAGACCACGTCCTTCCATTTGCGACGATCCTGGCACACAGCTTTTGCTTCGTCCACATTCAACAATCTCTTCATGCATGCTCGTCGGTTTAGGGTACTTAGTATTTTACCTTTTTTTAGGACACTTTCTATTTGGTCATGGAATGTCCTTCTAGGTCTTCCCCTTCCAACAGATCCATTCACGCTCTCGCTTTATATTCGGTATACACCTTATTTTGGTAATAAATCTCGCAATGGAACGATGACATGAGTAAGATGGTAGGCCGAGGATGAATGCAGATTGCGTAGGGTGTTACCTGAGGATTGAGTATTGTACAGAAATAGGCTACATACTTATTTATATAAATCGAGATACCTACCTACTTTCGTGAATCCCATACCTACTTATAAGTAAGTAGGTATGGGATTCACGAAAAAGATAGCTTAGATATACTGATGCTATTTCGTCTAAAATCTATAAATTTATTTAATTTTAACTGAAAGAACGACGAAGTGCATTACACATAATAAAATTAAAGTAGATATCTGAGCATAAAATAAAGCTTTTTTATGACATTGCGTTCATATCAACAGACGGTGGTATAAATAAATATTGCCTCACAATAAAATCTTAATACGCGCCTCACCTACTTATAACTAACAACGTCATTCATGTCTATGTAATAGTGAAAATAAGAACAAAGACTGCTTTTGGTTTTCAATTATTAAATAAAATAAAAAAAAATATCATTAAGATAATCAAATTGTATCATTATGACATTCGGGGTCGTGGATGTAGGTAGGAAAACACGGCAAAGTTATTAAAATGGGAACGTGCTGGCTATATCAGTAGATAGGTACTGCTCATTTTTTCTTTTGTTTTCGTTTAAGTTTTAGTTTTGTATTGTTGTATAACCTACACACAGAGAAATTACGAATTTAACGACACCTCTGAATCCAAAATCCATCGAACAGTATCAAACAATTACACATAGCATACCTACTCTCGAAAGCCATAATAAATAACCCTCGTAATATCTCAGTCGGGTAAAAAAACAAAGTGTTAGAATAATAGTGGTGATAGGTGGAGTAGAAAATTCTACGGTGGATACCACCAACGCGCATATTATGTAGTGTGGGACGCCTCTCAGCTAGCTGAAATCCATCTAGATGGAGCGACGATCTGAGCAAGGGGGGCTGTCATCAACTGAATGGTCTTGGGAGTGGTTTTCGTCCAGTAGTGGACTGCCGCAGGCTACTAACGATCATCAGTCAGTCCACTGATGGACACAGGTCTCTCCAATTGTTCACCACTTTCCGTTCACAGCAAAAAACTGGAGGTTATGCCCATAATCGCCACGCTGGGCAGGCGGGTTGGCGATCGCAGTAGTAGCTTTTTGTTCCGATCGGTCTGTGGTATTTAGCTACGTTACAATCGTGATGGCTGTACCACCACCAGTCGGTGTCTACAGCCTAGTTTGTTATTCCGCTGGATGGATGACAAGCAGGTGAGGGTGGCTTGGAGCAAAAAGTTGATAGGTCGCACCCTTAGGTAGATTTCTCATGATTATTATGAAGAGAAAAGAGAAACTCACATCCCCTCCATAAATGTCCAGGCTTAACGACAGCCTCTTCTTCTGTGCTTGCTTCATCCTCCCTGACCGGGATATGGACAGCTTCCTCCTGACCTCCATAGAAGGAGTCTCAGCGTTCCTCTGCTCCTCAGAACTGGCCTCACTGCTGTCATAACTGACAGACCGGTGCGTCTCACTCGGCTGGAAAATTGACTTCAGAAACTTCGCCATCTTAATCAGGTTGTAAGATTATCTCTTCATCGTCGAATTGGTTCTGAAACAAAGATTATTACTGATTAGACTTGATTAGAACATTAATTTCGTAGTGTAGTTCGTTTGTACTGAAATGTAAAATGGAGGCGATGGCAAGCTTTTATTGTAGGTATACTAAAGTGGCTTGTAGTATTGATGAACCCTTCAATCATTCATCATCATCATCAGAATGCAATGAAAATTTCTCGTGGAAACAAGACTGCAAAACATTCAATCAAATTCATATCAAAGTTTTGGTCTACTTATTAGTTCTCGGAATAATCGAAGTGAACAGTCACAATTCCTTCAGGCATGAAGATTTTCTGAAAAAAGAAATCCACCAGAATGCACCACATAAAAGTTCCAACTGGTACCTACATGATTGGTACATTTTGACCCATGTCAAGTGCCATCACTGACATTTACATAGCAACTGACCAATCACATGACAGCTGGACCGCAGGTCTACATAACGCCATCTATCGGATTTAATTTTGAAACACCTTCATTGTGACAGTTCGCGCAAAACGTCATATCAATGTCAAACTTGAAGGACGTTTTCGTGACATTGGTTTTGTCGATTTTCTATTTCGAGACGAATCTTGTGAGTGTAGTGAGGTAGAGGAAAGGAGGGATGGCTTCTGTCCTCCTTATAAGAGCGGTGAGTGGTCGTTGGTTGTTCTGACGGTGGCAGACAGATTACCATCAGGGCGGAGTGAGGTCATTATGAAAGCTCTTTATATAAAAACAAAAAAAAAGATATAATGGATTACCGGGAGGAACAGCCAGGAACTTCAGACAGGTTGCGGCGCCGCGGTCTTGTACGCTTAACAATGATCGCAACGTTGTGCAACCATTGGCGCGGTCAATCCGATGATGGGTGACCAAAATTTGACACCGATTTCCTCCGTGCTTCGGAAGGCACGTTAAGCTGTTGGTCCCGGGTGCTATCTTTACCAACTCAGATAGCAGTCGTCACATCATATCAGGGATTATGATAACTCTGACGCCCAACTGGGAATGGGTATAGCTTACCCTAAGTGTTGCGGAGGTCTGATGGCAGTCGCTCTGTGTAAGAGCTTAGTCCTCGCCAAATCTCTCAGTTTGGGAAGCCGACCCTGAGACAATCGGGAAAAAGGCTAGGATGATGATGACTCGACAGCTGTCAATTGTTTAGTTTCACCTAACATTACTTTTCACCCAACCACCAGGCGTAAGAACCTGCAATGTTCCTGGAGGAGTTTGGCACAACAGATATATCAATGACAACTAAACAGGTAAACATGTTTCACTCACAGAAAATTGGCACTAGACATCGAATTGCGAAAATATCCGTTCTAACTATTAAACACAGTTCTTGAGTGAAAGACCGTCTGCGGTAACTTTACTACTGAAAATAATAACTTTAATGAGATGTTTTTCAGTGCACTTGGAATTTGAACTGGTACTGCCAACGGTTTGACGTCATTGCTTTGGGCAGACGTACATAACTACGTATGCTTAAACAATATATCTCAATTTCCGTAAATATCTTACTTGGATTAGATCTTTGTCGATATAAATTGTTTTCAAAACTAACATTGTCATGATTGCTAATCGCCACGGAATGGAATCTGCTTGTAAAAAATGTAGGTATTTGCATATTATTTAGGGTTTGGCTAAGATTGACAGATGGTATATTTGTAAGCAGATCATCATATTCAACCTTGTAAGATATATTACCTACATTTACAACACCGCAATATTCCCCTTAATCGTACTGATTTTTTCAATTTCAAATTCTACTTAAGCTGTAAAGTATACACTAGTGCCTAGCCCACGGGCCTAGCCTATACTTACCTACCTAGTTATGTTATGATATAATAAACGTTACCTATTAGCTTGTTTGAGCCACCGAGAACGTATGCTACGATCAAAAGCACCACGCAATCAATCTATCCTACGATCGTTTCCGATGGTAGGGCCTCTGGATTCCTTCATCATCAGCCTATTGCAGTCCATTGCTAGACATAGGCCTCTCCAGTTGTTCGCCACTTAGGGCAAACATCTGGAGGATATACCCATAATCGCCACGCTGGGTAGGCAGGTTGGCAATCGCAGGGCGTAGCTTTTCGTTCCGATGACGCTGCTGCCCGTCATCGGCCTGTGGTATTTAGAGATGGTTATATCGCCACACGCACGTCGGTTGCGAGCGCGTCGTTTGTTATTCGACAGGATGCACCACGGGCAGGTGAGGTTGGCTTGGAACGAAAAGATGATAGGTACCTAGGTCGCTTACACCCCCTGGATTCCTTATAAATCAGGTGTATGCAGAACATGTTAGTAAATAGCTACGACGTTGTACGTGGCGCGGGGCATGTTGCCGGACACTAAGCAACATTGCATTATCACGTACTTACATCGAGTGTTGCGCATAGGGTTACCAGGCCATAAAATGCAAAGGCCGGACTGCGCATTGTATATGAATAAGGCCGGACATTTTGCCCTAAAAGCCGGACATTTTTTTTTTATTGTCAAACATCCTACTGTTTTTACAGCTGGGCTGTTGAAAAAAGTAGGTATTTATACGAGTACGTGATGTAAAGTGAGAATGAGATCGAAGATGGACAGACGCGCCGCGCGCGCCAACAGTTTGCTCTCTTGTCCGCTCGGACGCTCGTCCGCGTACGAATCGCCACTCTGACAAAAAGCCTGACAAAAGCCGGACAGGTCAAACACGAACATATTTGGCCGGATGCTACCCAAACATGCCCGGCTAAAGCCGGACACCTGGCAAGCCTAGACTAGCGCATCATGTTCCAAAACTTCCAAACAATGTTCCCTAGTGTATCTGGCGCTTAATTTGCCGTTTACTTATTAAAAAAACATGAACAGACAGCAGAACCAAGGTCATTTCAATCTCACATCTGCTCTTAACTCATGTCGCGCTTCTACCGATCCAATATCAATTTACCGCCCACAATTTCACTAAACCAAACACTCACCTCTAATGAAGGCTCCAATCGCTCTATTGTAGTAATGAGATAAGCTTCTATGCAATCTTTTTGCGTTAGCTATCGCGTACCACTCTAAACAAACTTAAACAAGGACTGCATTGTAATAAGTATACGCCAGCCGTTTACCATAATTTCATCTGCTGATAAGATATCGGATAGTTGTTATCAACAGTTTCTTATGATAAATAAATTTGAATTACCTACCGTTATCAAATTAATGATGCGTTAGTTTGATTTCGCGATACAGTTGTTTTTTTTTTAATTAGGTACCTATTGATAAGTTAGGTAATTTGGGTCATACAGGTTAATATTTTATTGTGCTGGTAGACTTTTAATTCTATTACGCGCTTACATCTAACAATCTAATCGTTCATGTCTTGTGTACCAGAGGAGTAGGTATGGAACCCGGTTCCAGTATTTTAGCCGTTCATATTAGTTTTCCTCTTCTAGGTATATCATGTTCCTTTTTTAATCGACTTCAAAAAATAAAGAGGTTCTCAGTTTGACTGATTGTTTATGTATCTATTATTTTATAAGATACTTACTAGCAAACCCGGCGAACTCCGTTTCGCCACCAGATGGCTGTTGAATTTTTTTTCCTTAATTTTCTTTGCTATAAACCTCACGGAGCCCGAGACCTTTCTAACGAATGCAAAACCGTGGAAATCGGTTCGTGCGTTCTGGAGTCATAGCGTCAGGGAGGAAAACCCGACTTATTTTTATATAGTAGATCTCCGAGAATTGTGAACCAATTTGGATATTTCTTTTTTTTTTGGAAGGGTATAAGTACTTTCTAGTTGGTCCCATTGTCATCATATTGCTCCTTCAGTGGATCTTCAGGCTAATCCTTCCCTATTGTATCAGTGGTCCTACCCATTTGCCCTACTGGTGGGACCACGGTATGCCACCATGCCTGTGGTCTTACTGCATTGTCTGGGTACCACCCTCATGGATCAACCACCACCCTCCAGGATCATCATGAGCCATGGTCAGTATAACGTGGTTCTGTAGGAGTTAGGACAAATCAGTAGGACCACTGATAATATGAATCTTTCACGTACTTAGGTAATCATAATAAAAAAAACCTAATCTTCTACTGACAGTATCAAAAATGATTCACGGCCTTAGCTAGGGGGCATTGTGGAGCATCTTGAAATCACAATGCCTTAAAAATATTAAAAGCACCAAACAAATAATGTTTGCTTCACTCTCACGACGTGGAGCTTGTTCTGTGTGCTTCAAGCTGTAATCCTCATCTTTGAAATCTCAATGAAAACGAATTCCGACTAGGTTTGCCAAAAAATAGTCATAAATAGTCGCACAAGTAAAAAAACATAGTCGCATTTTAGTTTCGGAGTTATCCTTGTCAGTTATCCGTGCAAAACGGCTGGAAAAAAGTCAATTTTGAAAGTGACATTGGAAAAAGGTGCCTACGTGTTTTCTCCGGCAGTTAAATATAGTTTTACCTACATTAGTCTGGTATTGTGCTTCGTCACAGTTTGCCGATATCTGCAATGAGTACATAGATGTCATTCGTTAAGTCCACTTTTAAAAACGAAGTCGGATAGATAGATAAACCTTACCTAGATGGAAATATCAATATCATCTATTTTACACCCACCAATCCGTACTTGGCTGACGTGATTGAGATTGTGTATCAGTCTTATTTTCAAATGTTTCATCTCAGGTATGTTACCAAGGCGACAAGTGGAATAATACCTACTCATACCTTCGAGTAGGTATGTAGGTTAACCGTTCATGATCAGCCTATTACAGTCCACTGCTGGACATAGGCCTCTCCAGCTGTTCGCCACTTAGGACAAACGTCTGGAGGATACACCCATAATCGCCACGCTGGGTAGGCAATAGGGTTGGCGATCGCAGGGCATAGCTTCTCGCTCCGGTGACGCTGCTGCCCGACATTCGGTCTATGGTATTTAGCTATGCCTTCAATTGTGATGGTTATACCGCCACCAGTCAGCCAGTTGCCAGCGCCTCGTTTGTTTTTCGGCAGGATGCACCATGAGCAGGTGAGGTTGGCTTGGAGCGAATGATGATAGGCCGCTCCGAAGGCTCTTTTACATCCCTTCGGGATGTGTAAAGGAGCTTTCGGTTACCTAACCGATACCTACTTACAAAGTAAACGATACCTACCATTACACTATGATTTTATGTTTAGTTTACATATTATTTAAAGAGAGGTAGGGCATAGCGAATCTTCGGTCGAATTGCCGCCCGGGGAAGAGGACCTTCACCCTACAGAATACCGCAGCAAATGAACTCCGAGTCGTGTTTCTGCCGGTGAATAGGGTTTCCGGAGCTCGTGTAGCGAGTGCTGCATAGGCTACCGGGGGTCAGGATTAGGTAAGGGCTGGTGTTACGGCGTCTATGGCCAAGGGCTCAAGTGATCACTTACCATCAGAAGACCTTCAGGTCTTCGTTTTTACCTTTATTAAAACAAATTTCTTTTAATAAAAATATTTATATTCATTTTAAATTGTATACATAATAGACAAAAGTTAAAAGTAAGCGTGTATTTATACAAATTGGTGTCTAGCTAGATTTACAAAGGACTAGCAGAACTACGGTCCGAGACAACATGTCATTCGCCATAATATTTTACTGAGCTGGTATGAGCACAAACCTCTTTACACTCTATTATTCTCATAGCTAAGTTGAAGTCACTCTTGAATTGTTTATAATAATGTAGGGAGGTCTGTTAATGCAACTGTGTGTGGGACGCTTTTAGTGTCAGTTACCTAGTGCACAATATGGTAGTTAGGCCTTGTCCCCCATAAGTTCAGACTGAGCGACTGACTGATTCTGAGTGGTGTATCAGTCGTTAACTCAATGCACCGTCTCTGCCGATCACTGAATAAGTCAGCAAGCGAAATGCCGCAACTATGTAGGTAAAATACGCGCTTTAGAGAGCCTTCATTTATATAATATACTTATATATGAAAGTAAGTAGCTGCTCACTGCAAGGGCTCGTTCAAGAAAACGCGAAGCGTCGCGGAAAGCAACCATGCTTCGCTGTATGCCGTGTTTTCGGCGGTCCGCTTAAAGCTGCCTGTCTATTGAAGCGGAGCGAGCTTGCGGAATGGAAAATATTAACCAATAGGATAGTTAAAAACTCCTATGAGTTTTCTCTGCTTCAATGAACATGCAACCTACGCGTCTCCATATAACGAAAGCCTAGGCCTAAAGGGGACTTACTATCGGACCACTTTTCCTCTTATGAGGTTTTGTATTTTGCACATACCTAATGTACCCACACACGATATGCACTTAGCAACCCTGTGAGATAGTCTGTCGTTTCGGTACACACAGGCTAACCAAACACCCAAAGGGTTTCACACCACAACGTGGGTTTGTGAACTTCAATTTACAATTTTGAAGACGAAATCTACTTAAGTAAGTAATTTATAAATTCAAAACTGAAAGCAAGCGGATGTGTAGTAGCAAAAATTCAGAAAGAAAAAAATATGAACAATTCGATTTGTGTATTTCCTATAAATAATTGAAACAGAGTTTTACATGTTCAATCGGTCATAAGTCAGCCTGAGGATAACAAAAAGTTTTTTATTATTATTTGTCAACTTATATGGCTGTATTACATTGTCTAAGCTGTACGAATTTATTAATTCGATAATAGAATCCATACTTACAAAATAGTAAAAAGAACGGTCACTGGGTTGCATACAAAAAACCATGAATGGAAAAAAATAGATATATTTTAATTTAAAATAATTGCAAATGGCAAGACTTTTCAAACAGTCATTTACCTAGGTTTATCTCATTAGAGTACAAAATAAAACACACATTATTCTTGATGTGTCGCTACAACATAATATTACAATGTACAATCAAGCCAGTTACATTTACTTATCACATTGTAATCGAATCAGATTGTCGCATAATCGAAGCGTAGCGAAGCGCACTAGAAATCGATCTTTATTTCTACAAGTTAACGTACAATTTGGTTTGAAGGAAGTAGAGTCGCGAATTTACAGATCGACTTTGCAACAATGCGATTCAAATCTTCAACGTTTTGTTATAACTGTCCCTATCATATACTGGAATATTCGTGGGCAGTGCATTGAATATTTTTCGAATGATATACAAATTCAACCTTATTGCTTTGACTTAAAGCTCAAGAGATGAACGAAACATGTTGACATAATAAAATACCATGTTAGTAGGCATACTATAGCAATTTTAATAACAAAATATGTTTATTATAATATTTATCTCTAGCATTAATGATCTAAAAATATTTTTGAACTTTAATCTTTCATCGTATTAGCACCTAACATTGAACGTAAAATAAGTTGGCGACTATTATACACTTGGCGAAACACCCTTGAAGTGACTTTAGTCACAGCTATCCTTTAGACCGGTATAGATTGGCAACTGACAAGTGATAGATTTGGTTATTTATCCTTTACCAACAGTTATACAGAAAATATTTGGCTCAAAAATTAATTTTATGAAAGTGTTATTTATGCCTGAAACATTTCCAACACGTTTCTAATTTATTTTTAGAAATCTTCTTTCTAAATCTGCATTTATATCACTATGTAATTAAAACAGATTGATTTAATTTAATAGGAATTATTTATAGTATAATGACATTTGACATATTTACAATAAGAAGTAATTTTAGATATTATTAAGTATGTTGATGTATACTATAAATTTCTGCATATCGATGGATTAAAGAGACGTGTACAGTAAAGGCCAAACCAATTAGATACTACGGATTCGGACTAATACCGGTTTGAGACCCAAGACTTATAGTTTCTTGCGATAAATCTTAATGTGACCTTTACTGTACCTTAATACGAATGTTTATAATCAGCAATAGTTTATTTCTAGCTATGCTTTAAAGCTGCCAACATACCTATAAAATAACCAAATTGCATTGACAGAAAATTTCTACATACAACAATTTACTTCTAATTACTTTAAATACCTATTGGTAGGACAAATAAGATAATTTATTTCTAAACCTAGAATCTAAAGGAGGACTAAATAATTAAAAGCAAGATCATAATAACTACGCTATTTATATGTTACAATAATATCCATTCTTTATACAATTTAAAACAAAGGCACTCCGTCATTACTATGTATCTAAATCCAATCTTCTAATTATTCAGCGTATTGTGTATAGGGTAAGTGTTGATGAGGTAATGTAAACCTAAATTAACATTGAATCTCAGTATGTACAGGAGTCGGCCGCTCCCTATTTGGTAACAGTGATTAAGCTTTGGTTCACCGTGTACCATATTTGAGGCATCGAGCTTAGAAAAAGATTGCGAAGGAGGGTAGACAGATATGTCTGCCCATAACATCTAGTAGCAAAAATCTTCCCTTCTTCCGTGATTATGACGCTTGTAGCAGTGCTCAAAATATAGTAAACGGTAATAACCCCGTTAATAAATATGTATAGTCATGACCTGTCTGACATCGTCATCGTAAATAGGACTGTAATTTGGTAATAAAAGCACTAGGCCGTGGCCCCATTTGGTTCAAAGTCATGGCCGCTAAAGTTTGAGCGAACTGTATCTTTGACTTAGCCGCTTTCTGAATAAGGCTGACATCAGGATACCGCAAACTGTATACAAAGAACTAAGAGGCAAATATTTAGCCGCTGACTGTAAATCTCAATGGGGGACACTGCGTTATTACGTCAGGTAAATCTGCATTAAGATATAGCATATGGAATATATTGGTTTTAATCTGCACGCAATAATGTATACTTTTTTATAAGACCGAAACTAAACATTGGACAACATATTTGTGTCCATAAAAGAAAATATTTCAACCCTTCACTTCGCTACGCTTCGGTTCTGCTATCATGTAATTCTGGTTATTTCTATTAGCCCTCTCTTGAGGAAATAATGGTATTATGGTATGGGTAAATGATGGTAAATTTCACAACAGTTGCTGAATTAATTTCATTATCTGAATTCTACACTGGAATGTGTTTGATAATAAACAATACGGATGATGACAAGGTATGAAAATGAAGAAAATAATTAGTCCGTCTCTTAGATAATAAAAAAATATAAGACCCGTATTTTTTGTTTTGTCGAAATAACAAGAAAATACTTAGATATAGCGCATTAAAGTTACGGAGTGGGGGCTAACTACGTCACGTTAGAGTATATTTTGTACTCTAACGTGACGTCATGTGACATTTAAAATCAATGTATCTTCGTAAGTTTTTGAACAAGAGGCAAAATAAAAAATACGTAACCAATATTTTTCATTAATCTATCTGATGGACATTAAATTATTTTTTAGTCATCATCCCAATTTACTTTAGTTATATCACTCCAAACACAAATCTTTTTTCTAAATACAATTCAAAGTTTTACCAACGCAATTTTAGGAACGAATTTACACTACAGTTACAGGTTTAAGGACATACATTTCATAACTTCGTTAATATTAAGATAATATTAAATCTAGCGCGGAACTACATTACATATTACATCAAAAGTTGGCAGAAACTCAAATTGTAGAAAAATAAAAGTTAGTTCAGTTTCCTAATATTACCGCGACTAAAATGGGTTAAACGGGACGCGAATAACTAAGTTAAAATAAAAAAACATATATGTTTTACAATATATATGTGTAGTAAAGTGTAGATTACCGATTACAGAAGCAGTGAAGTAAAGAAAGTCACTTCGTTTCAATATGCTTCGATTTTTAAAAATAGATCATATTTTTAGTGATACCGAAGCACGCCGAAGTACAACATCTCACTACGTTTCATTGAGTTTCGATTTTGCAGTAACCTGATTGTTCACGGTAATATTTGGACATTGCACTTTGTACATTCCATGTTCCTAATATTCTGCTCGCGCCTTCATCGTATAAAAAAACCTATACCTTGTGTTTTATTTGGGTAATTTTAGCTGCATTTTGTCTAACCTTCTTAATTTGGCACGCATCAAATTGATTAGTCATATCATAATATAGATTAACTAAATTAAATGTAGATCCTTCCATTCATTGCGAACTGTCGCAGGCGCGTGCGACAGTCATCGCGACAGTCGCAGTTGATGAGAAAATAGTCAGTGTATTAAAATATATGGCGTCTGTCGCAAACCAATAACAGTCTTCT
The DNA here is from genome assembly GCA_031163375.1 of Conogethes punctiferalis. NCBI lineage: Eukaryota > Metazoa > Arthropoda > Insecta > Lepidoptera > Crambidae > Conogethes > Conogethes punctiferalis. The sequence continues at coordinate 6,879,688 of CM062098.1, read as the reverse complement.
GACTATAGTCGAACGGCCATGATCGCGCCCGGCTGCGACCGCCGCAATGAATAGTCTGACTTTAACAGTCGAACACATATGAAACGAAAATACAAAGAATCTAGCGTCATACCATGGAGTTTAATAGACAAAAGATACATGGAGTTTGATACACAATGTACACATTTCAAAATAAGACAGATAAGGTCATCCACTAAGGCAGTCATACCGCATATTATGCTATACACCAAAGGATCACAAACTTTTTACAGACCACTTTAAAAAAAACATTTCTGTTCGACCCTTGCAGTTACGTTTGTACAAACTTCCCAAAACTAGAAAGCGCTTACGCTTTCGAATTGTGACCCCAAAACGTTGGACCCCAGGGGTCCGTGGTCCACTTTGGCAATCAATGCTACACAAACCAGTCGAAACCTTTTCACAAGTACAATAACAAAAAAAAACATAGTTACAAACGAATCCAATTCATATACCGAAACTCGTCACTATCATTATGTACAACCTGAAATTTTCCTCTCAAAAAAAATCAGTGTACCGTCATCGTCTAGCGTCAAAACACGCCTGAAAACACGTCCTATCATTTTATCCATACAAAATATGTACACATACATTACAAACTAAACTACCTGTTCGGAATCGTCTCGAGTGCTCGACACAGCGTCGGCAGTTCCCGTATTGCTCCTATATAGTTTCAAATTCGATTCCGTGTAGTCTAGTATCTTTCTGCTGGAATGTCTGATGTAAAGCATCTGTTTATGGTAGATTTTGAGCGCTCCCTTGATGGTGATGTAAGTGAGACCGCCAAGGATAGTACGGTGGAGGTTGTTCTGAATGGACCGGAAGAAGATTTTGCCTATTATGGTGGATATTGTCGGCAGTAGGAGGGCGGAACAGAATATCCTGGTGGGTGATAAGTGGGAGTTCGCGTTGGGATTCTGGTTGTTGTTGTGGCCCGTGACTATGGCGCCTCTGTCGCCCTCCACGCTGGAAACAGATAATGAATGATTAAAAGTATTTTCACATTATGGAATACATTTTGATGTGGTAATCTTCAGGGATGTAAGGGAGCGCCCTGCCCGTGGTGCATCCTGCCGGATAACAAACAAGGCTCTGGCAACCGACTGGCGGCGGTACAACAATTACAATATAGATAAATATCTGCACCTTCAATTGTTATTGACCACAGGCGAATGACGGGCAGCAGCGTCACCGGAGTGAGAACTTTCGTCCTGCGATCGCCAACCCGCCTGCCCAGGGCGGCGATTATAGGCAAAGCTTCCAGATGCTTGACCAAAGTGGCGAACAACTGGAGAGGCCTATGTCCAGCAGTGGACTGTGATAGGCTGATGAAAAAAATCCAATACTTTCTTTGTATTAATGTCGGTGACAGACAAGAAATGACGTTAAACAAATTCTGATGTTAAACTGTTACTGCCGCTCATAGACTCTGCAACGCCAGGGGCACAGCTTAACCGCTGCCCACTAGGGTGGGTCACTTATGTATGAAGAAAAAAAAAAGTTAATTTTTTCTAGGGGCACAGTGACTAAATGGTGCTAAATGGTCACTGTTAATAGAGTACGGAGTTTGATAGCAATCCGAGTTCATCTTCTGCCTCCGGTGTCATATGAAAATCAAAAAAATCTAGTAAAAAGGGCCATAGCCTATTGGTAAATAAAGATCATTTGTTTTGAAGACAAAGATCGAAAATCATAAAAATCTTTTGTTTAATAATAGAAGAACACAATAACAAAGTAATAACAATTCTATTTAGCTAAATTATTATTTAAATGAATTATTTATATGACGTTAAAATCTTTCTTGCTGCCGAATTTTGGGTTTTCGATTTTCTTGAATCTATATAAGCGTTTATGAATCCCTCTCTCGATATTTTATCACATAAAGGGGCTGAAGCTTCGATGATACCTATAACTGCTCTTTCAACCGCTTGAGTGCGTAAATTTTTTATTCTTGAAAATACCTAGACTTATATATGAAAAATTACTAGGCACTCTTCAAAACACCATCAAAAAGAAAAAAATCCAATTTTTCTTAATGTTATTAATCTTTTTTTTACTTACAAATCCTAAGTCAAGAGATATTCATCAGGTTTCGATAGCCAGCCTTCGATATTTACTTTAACATTCGTCAAAACAAAGTTGGTGCTCACGATTTAATACAAATAGTTTCAAGACAAATTTACATTGCAATACGAAGGCAAAACGATGTTTTTTAAAAACTTTCGTGCTCGTAATTGTAGTACCTTTTATGGCTTATAGGGACGCTGTATCACATAAATACAAATATCATACAATTTGCTTACTATGACGATACCCATACTTTTTCGCAAGGTATTGGAACTTGCGCTACAGATCTGTAGTAATATCTTTAGCAAAAAGCTCCGGTAAGTTCCTAGGAATAGGAGTAAAATTAGTTATGGATCTCTTCTCACAGTTTTCAAGCTACTTACCAACCAATAAAGTGAAAAAAAAAGTTGTAACATCGACTAAAATAATAACAATTTTTAATAAATTCTATCTCAATCCGGAGGCAGTAAAAGTTAAAATAAAGTGTTGCAATTTTACGTATCAATTATCTACGCCATTTAGCACCTTTTTATTGCTGAGCCTGTAAAAAAATCTAAAAAAAAAATTTTTGACCCACCCTACTGCCCACCGTGAGGAAAGAATTCTCTTTATACGAGCGTACTCCTATTTCGAAGGCCGGCAGCGACCCGCGCACTTGATTGGAGTTGCGGGTGTCCACGGGCGGTGTCGACTGCTTACCGTCAGGCATAACATTTGCACGTCTGCCGCCTCTTGCATAAAAAAAAACCACGTCTGAAGAAGGCTTATCTGGGTGCACGGCAGTGCCCCCGCCAAGTCGATCAAAAAAGCGGCACGGCCTACCATCCTTTTCTCGAAATAGTTCAGGCCATTTTCAACCCCCTATAACTTTGTTTTGTATATCAAACTAGCAAACCCGGCGAACTCCGTTTCGCCACCAGATGGCTATAAATTTTTTTTTCCTTAATTTTCTTTGCTATAAACCTCACGGAGCCCGAGACCTTTCTAACGAATGCAAAACCGTGGAAATCGGTTCGTGCGTTCTGGAGTTATAGCGTCAGGGAGGAAAACCCGACTTATTTTTATATAGTAGATAGTCAGATACTCACTTGCCAAACGGCAGTATATACGCCAGAGCGGGCACCTTCGCGCAGTACTTCCTCAGGAAGAGCAGCACCGAGTCCTCCCAGTTGTACATCTTGGCGCTGATGAGCGTCACCGGGATGGTCGGCAGCAACACGAGCAGGACCAGCGGGTCGGCAGACTCCATCATCTCCAGGCCCTCCCTGTGCCCTACCACCTGGAGTTAAGGAAAATTAAGTAGGTTAGTGAGTGCGGTGGAAGATTTTGTTTTTTTTTTTTTTATATTGGCTCGACATAATGGCTTCCCTACACCTGATGGAAAGCGAAAGAGAAGCCCAAGTCGCTGTGACAACGGGCAAGTAACTGGTCAGTTACCTGTCAGTTGCAACCGCCATGCCGGCCCAACCCTAACCCCCCACAAGCTCCGGAAACCCTACTCACCGGCAGAAACACGACCCAGAGGTCATTTGACTGCGGTATTCTATAGGGTGGAGGTCCTTCCCCGGACGGGCGGCTCAATTCGAGCGAAGATTCGCTATGCCCTACCTCTCTTTGTGTATTATGGTGAAAATTGTGGGCAGGATCGCATTGCAACATCATTTAGTGGCGCCGGGCCCCGGCAGACGGGGTAGACCTAAGAAGCGTTGGCTTGAAGTCATCACCGCAGATATGCGCGCCAATGAACTCACCACCAGGGATGCCAACGACCGTCCAAAGTGGAGGAAACTTAGCAGGAAAGCGGACCCTGGGCTCCGAGGCACGGCCTCCGGATGCAACCGGGAATAACGCTCAGATGATGATGATGATGATGATTAGTGGGCGTGGCCTATTTTTTTTATAGTAACTCGACATAATGGCTTCCCTACGCCTGATGGAAAGCGAAAGAGAAACCCAAATCGCTGTGACAACGGGCAAATAACTGCTCGGTCCGTTACCTGTCTGTTGCCACCGCCATGCCGGCCCAACCGGAAACCCTACTCACCGGCAAAAACATATAGGGTGGAGATCATTCTCCGGACGGGCGGCTCGATTCGAGCGAAGATTCCCTATGCCCTACCTCTCTTAAAATCCTATTAATCTGTCTCATACACCTATGTTTTCAATGAGTTTGTAAGTAATACACCATCTGTTATCAAGGCGAAGAACGCTGTGTCAAGCAAGATACCAGGGTCGTCATTAGGATAAGTACAACTTTTATATTGTCCTAACAAACATTTGTCATAATCATTTTACATAATATATTTATTTACATACATTGCAAGACTACATAAAAAGAGGAGACTATGGGTTAGGCCGGCACATGAACATAAAAACAGAAGTTTCAATAAAATTCCATACACTACACCTACGGGCAGAAATGGTGCGGTGATTTGAATTCGGAAACGGATGGCCGTTCTTAACGAATTTCACACTATCCAAATGGACTTTTCCGATCAACTTTACAGGATTATTGCAATCCTATTTTGGAACAAATTTTTAGTTGTGATTTCTCAATTCAGATCATATTACAATGTTTCTTTCTGACACCAAGACATGCAAAAACCAGGTCAAACCTTGACCTGGTAGGATCTTCAGTATTCTTACAATGGCATGGATTAATTTTAACGATTTTAAGTACGGAATCAACGCGGAAATATTCACCTACGTATGCGACTTGCATATAAACACCGAACCGTTTACAAGATGCAAGGTTATAGGAAGTAGAAGAACAATGTCCTGCGTTGGAAGAAAATTATATATTTTATGTTGTTGTGAATTTATCACTTAAGACAATCGAAACTAGGTATATTGTTTGTTATACCTACCTACTTAAATTTTTATAACAGAGGGGGCAAACGGGCCTGAATGTCATCTGATAGTTATGAATCCCATAACACCACAGGTGGTATCATGTTTGTTGCCGCAGTATAATGTGCTATCTGAGGTATCTATACTTATAATGAATCTAAAAGGTCAATTCTATACATCACAGACAGACAGACAAAAATTTTACTGGAGTGGAGGTTACTGTTTTACCTACATTAAAAAAGTTATAAAGAAATAATAAATGATAATAATATGCTTTATTGCACATAAAATAAATACATACATAATAATTTAACAAGAATAAATTTAGTGCACTACAGAGTTATAAAGAATAGATTGAACAGAGATCAAACTAGGCTATGCCTGTATCTTGAGAAACTAAAATATTCTACTTTCTCTAATTATATTTTTTTACAATTCTTATACAGATCAAATTATTTTCCTCAACTATCATTTACTGTACCCAGTATATGTGTCACGGAAGTTACACAGTAGGATGTGCAAATAAATACGAAGACGGACACAAAATCAAATATTTGTGTGTATCATTTGGCGCACGTTTTTTATTGATACACGCATAATGTGTCAAAACAAATACAATACTTACCAGTGGATTCGAGTGCTCCACACATTTTTAGGGGACCGTATCTTACGCCCGTGTGGGTTCCGAATTTAGACCTATGTGGACGTGTTAAGGATATATTAGTAGATAGTATTTATTTCGAGATTTATTCAAGATAGTAGTAGATAGTATTAACTTTCGCTTTCCATAAATAAAAATAAAAAAGCTAAGAACCTCCTCCTTTTTTTAAGTCGGTTAAAAAGTTACGTGTATTCCGAAATCACTACCAACAAATCACTGCTATTTTAAACATATTTCACATAATTAAATGTGCAGAACCTTTTAGGCGTGCAATACTACGTGAATCGTCAAAAGCAGGTTATCCGTACGATGTCGTAGAAAGTGTGAAAGCGAATCGAGCCCCCGCGGACTCGTTACATAAATTGCATCTGCCTATTACGAAATACATTTTATAAGTATGACTGACTACCTACTGACTTTGTCACACACTATGGTATAATAAATAATACCAGTATGCAAAACGGTGAAACGTTTTGCGGCGAATAGGCTATTTGACTTTTTTTGCTATCGCTAGACTACTTCATTAAAGAAATATTGGTAAAAAAAATACGTAGTTAGCATTGTCTCCGACTTATCACAATTTCAAAATCACAATAAATGGACGAGTCCAAAAACGCTTCATACAAAAATGGGAGTGACTGATTGAATGTGACTGATTGAGTGATTGATGAATTCATTCCTAGATTCCAATTATCCCGTTTTTCAATTTGATTTTCCAATAATCCTATGACATAAACATTTTTATTTAAATGTTTCATCCAAAAAATAAAGGCACGTCGTCAACGTAGTTCTCCATTAAAAGCGTGACAATTTACTTAATAATGAGTTATTCACACTACTCAAAAACTACAATGAACCAAGACCAAAGAAACGTCCTCTCTTCACTTCCAATGACACTTTATTGTGTGAACAGAAATAACTTAATGCAGTTTGACTTTCCTGCAAAGAGTGGATGTATGTTGCTGTCTCGAGATTTTATTATTAAGAACAAAACAATAGGGATGTTTACAAAATAATCACATTATATTTAGCCCGTATTTTATATTATACATAAACGAGTATTATATTGTACACGTATTTTTCCTTTTTTTATTTAAACAAAAAATAACAAAGATACAAGGCACCAAAATTTAGGAGTAGGAGTTTTTACGTCACTCTGTCCGAAAAACTCCCACTCTTTGACGTCACGCGTAATTTTAACGGGGTATATATTTGTAATTTTTTGGTCTAATTTACAAATGAAAAAATCCTGTCTTTTATTTTTGAATAATCTGAAAGACGGACTAATTACATTTTTTACGGCAACAAGCCTATTGCTTCGTTAAGGGAATAAGAAGTCCGCGGGGTACCGGATTTAGAATAGAACCACTCCCCCAAATCGAATTAGGGAATATCAGGGAACGGGCATATAAACTCATAATTCGACCCGGGACCTTCGGTTCGCTGCCACTAGATCAAAGGGGCAGTTACATAAAAACAAATTTATCACTATAGAAACTATCAAATGGGGGCCGGATCTAGGAACCATAATGTATCAAAACAAGATAAAAATAATTATCATTGTTCAAAGTTTTCACTTGATAATTAGAGTATTTTGTTTTTCAGGACTATTTGCAATAGGTGGCAATAGGATCCTATTTATTGCCTTATCATCTGTATCTGTTTATTAATAACGGATACGATATCCAAGACGGTCTTTGTCATCAACTTCGGATTGCGGGGGAGCGGAAAGCTCTCATTCCTAGCAAAAGCTAAACAACACAGTTTGTATAAGTATTTAAGTATTTTGTACCTTCGTTGTTCTGATACCCATAATAACACAAGTGCTCAAGCTTCTTACTATGTATGTGCTGTTGACTGATATTTATATTTATTAGTGGGTGATATTGTCTATCCTAAGGTCAAATGTAATAGTTTATAAAAATAAAGAAACACAAAAAAACAAAGACTTGAAATACTATTGGACAAAAAGAGTCACATTAATAGGGTCAAAGAACTCGTCTTGTGCTCAAATCACAACAGTTATGATGATACATACGTAGGTCACCTACGTAGTTGACCGACATACTGACCAAACATCTATTGTACACGAAATATCGTACCCCGTTATTTGTACATTTTCAGTGCTAAATGAAAAACGTGACGACAGAACATTAAGATGGTATTTGTAGTTTCTTCACCTTATGACAAGTGCGATTAATATCGCTCGGGTAGCACTATCGCTCCCCGGAAGCTGGGTATTTACACTTCTCAGATCATGAGTGATTATGGGTATGTCCTCCATATGTTTGCCCTAAGTAAATAATGGATGGGATGTAAGGGAGCGGCCTACCATCTTTTCGCTCCAAGCCAACCTCACCTGCCCGTGGTGCATCTTGCCGAACAACAAACGAGGCACTGGCAACCGACTGGTGGCGGTATAACCATCACAAATGAAGGCGTAGCTGAATACCACAGGCCGGTGACGGGCAGCAGCGTCACCGGAGCGACAAACTACGCCCTGCGATCGCCAACCCGCCTGCCCAGCGTGGCGATTATGGGTATATCCTCCAGAAGTCTGCCCTAGGTGGCGAACAACTGGAGAGGCCTATGTCCAGTGGACTGCAATAGGCTGTTGATTATGATGATGAAGTAAATAATAAATAAATAACCCAAGACATGCCAGGCTGGGCCACACAGCGCCACCTAGCCCCAAACTAAGCCGAAGCTTATACTATGGGTACTAGACAACTAATAAACTTACTTTAATAACTTTTTATAAATAAATACATTTATACATAGAAGACACCCAGACAAATACAAACAGACATGTTCATGAACACAAATGCTTGTTACTGTGCGGGAATCGAACCCTTGGCTCAGAGGGTAGAGGTCACTACCAAATGAACCATCGAGCCAGTCAGTGGCGAACAACTGGAGAGGCCTATGTACACCAGTAGACTGCAAAAGGCTGATGATGATGATCATGAGTAAGAGGGGCATGTAAGGAAGCGACCTATCATCCTTTCCCTCTAAGCCACCTTCACCTGCCCGTGGTGCATACTGCCGAACAACAAACGAGGCTCTAGCAACCGACTGCCGTTATAACCACCACAATTGAAGGCGTAGCTAAATACCACAGGCCGATGACGGGCAGAAGCGTCACCGGAGCGAGGAGCTACGCCCTGCCATCGCCAAACCGCCCGCCGATTGTGGCGATTATGTGCAAAACCTCCAGATTTTTGACCAAAGTAGCGAACAACTGGACAGGGACAGGCCTATGTCCAGCAGTGGACTGCAATAGGCTGCTGATGATGATGCTAACACTGACCTGCATAACAGTGACAGCTCCATACGTGATCGCGATCCAGTATATAGATCCCAACAGCACACCCCCTGCTATGAAAGGGCAGATCTTGTGGGTGATCTCCTCCATCGCATCGAGCAGAGCCACGAACGCCCCCATCGAAGGGAACACTACAATGTACTCGGCTTTACACTGGGGGCAGAGCACTTTGCGCGTTATGTTGCCTCGCTGCTTCTCGTCTACCCACCGCTGGAGACAGCTCTGGTGGACCTGAAAAAAAAAAGTGTTAGAGAGGTGTCCGTGTGGTTTCCGTATTCAGAATAGGACCAAAGCATAAGAACAGCATTTTTTAACAACAAAATAACCGACTTTGGTGGACTTTGGAAAACAGAGTGGGTCAGTGACCCCAAATCGCACTATCAAATTGATTTAGCGTTAATTATACATATACAACGTGATAAACTGTTTGACTATCTTTACCTACTGACTTTAATAATTTTACTAGACATAATAATCCCTATAAAAAGGGTCAGACATTACTTTGATATCTAATACTAGATAGTGTAATAATTGTAAATTAATTAAGTCATATCTATGATGTAAAACTAAATTAGATGTTTACGGCCGTATTCAAATAAGTTACTATGCCACGTGCGAACGCACAGTGCCAAAAATCCTTTGGCTGCCTGTGTAAATGCTTTTGGGTAGGTACCTGTGCGTTCGCGCGACGCATAGTAACGTTTGTGAATACGGCCGTTAGTGTATGTGTTCATCGGGAATGCCTTTACGAACACACCAGGCTTCTGGGTTCTATATAGCGGAGAATACCCACTAAACCCGACGCCTGTGCTCCGCTTCGAGCGTTCTGTCTGCGGGGGATGGGGACGCCCGAAGGAACTTTACTCAACTCCGCAACAGTGATTATTCCTCTTTGGCCCACCAAGGCGCCCCACTGGTGTGGCATTAGTGAAATTCGCAGTGGGATTCTGCCCCACTATATCGATGACTGTATTGCATTGTTTTAAAATTAGGTGTATTCTGCACCACTAAGGTTGCTAAGGTTGTAGAATACGCCTAATTAGAGTTGTAGGTGATCAAAGCGTTCCACTTTGCACCACCAGAGGGGCGCCTCGGTGGTGCAAAGCGGAACGCCCGCAACAGCCCACGACACAAAATGCCTCTCTCTCAAACTCTTACAACAGGAATACCTCGGTAGTATTCTAAGCCCCATACCGCTGCGCTGGGTTCTAATATCACTGAGGGCAACTATTCATAAGATAGATAATACGTTTTGTTCTTGCTCATCCTGTGAATGGTATACCTACTTCTGATTAAGAGTAGTGTGAGTACCAATGTGTCCTACACACATTGGTTCTGTTTTCATAAAACGAGTACATAAGCTATTCCCTTTGACTCATAAGAAATAATGTGGATTCTCATATTCTTTGCGAACAAAATGAGCCTATAGAGAAAATCTTTTCTACCTTTTAATCTTATCCACATCCATCATGTTTTTCACAACCGTTGAGTAAGCGTATCTTTGTGTGGTATGACATATATACGGGTGCTCGACCGGGCATTGAACGCGTGTCTTCGTCACGTCCCCTTTGCAAAATATCCTCTAGCAGCAAAACGTAGTTCTCACTTCCTAAAGTGACCTTTGGGATTTTTGCGAAAACATTTTGCTGAAGGAAGGGTCATACTGCACTTATTTTACCTACCACTAATAATCTCTCGACCGAATTTCGGCCAAAGATTTTCTCCGACTGAACAACAAAAAACCTAAAATCTCCAACTTTTTCTACTAACGCTAATCAAAAAATAACGTAGGTATTGGCAAAATCATGCATACACATGAAAAAGAACAATGCACTCTAGTGACCTCTGAAAGTTCATAAAACTGTAACATTGGACGCTAACGGAAACCTAATCCATATTACATGCATGAGACAGAACAAATTCGTTCGATTTCAGCAATTTTATTGACAATATAAATTGAAATGGGCCTAACGGCAAGCGAAAACAAAAACCGGAATAGTTACCGATTTTCAAACAACGCGATAACAACGTAACGTACCTACCAAAACTCAATTAGCTTTACCTTTCCAGTAGCAGAAAATCTATTGTGTTGAGCTCAATATCGAGTTCACGGGATTTGACGGGTTAAGAAACCCTAAGAGCATGTTTCTATGAACCTAAGGCTGAAGCCAAGGCAGTAAGTAGTCAATAAGCTTGTTGCCTTAAAAAATTTAATCAGTCCGTCTTTTAGCTTATTAAAAAATAAAAGACAAGTATTTTTTAATTTGTAAATTAGACTAAAAATTACAAAGTTATAGCCCATTGAAATTACGCGTGACGTCACGCGATGTGGCATTTTTACGGGACGGAGTGACTCCTAACTTTGATGCCTTTTATCTTTGCTTTATTTTATTTGAATGAAAAAAGGAAAATTAAGTGTCCAATACATTTTTATGATCTAAAATACGGACTAATGTAATTATTATGACCCCCAAAATATCCCTATTCTGACATACGACAGTAGCCGTAGTCCCACATACCCATCCACGTCCCTAAGGAGTGAAGATAGATAATGCCAAAGAAAACAGAAAACACCCAAGCGGATGTTATGATAAATCGAAACCCATAATCTAGACTTTAAATTACTCACCTACTAAAAACAGTACTGTTCCACTTAAAAACAATAAAGAATGCCACAAAAATCAAATTAATTTCACACCAACATTTCTTATACTGATATGACTGCTGTTGTTATTATCAATGAATATTGATAAGACTGATACATTTACATAAAATTATTACTAATGTAAATTGATCATTAGCACTTACATAAGTTGTAATAAAAATATTTATGTATTAAAATAATAAAACAATCAAGTAACAAACAACTCTTTTTACTAGAACATTGTTTTGCCCAGATGACATACAATTAATAATTACATATACCAACATTTGCACTAATTGGGTAAAGTACCTGCAAAATTATCAACTGATAAAAATGATAGAGATGATTAAAACAATGTTTGATAGAATGCATCTTACAACATAATGAAAAGTAAATAAATATTATAGCATAATTCTTATTTTTATTAATCTTTTTGCATGAGATACTACAAAACACGGACTTATTGCCATATGGCATTCTCTACCTCTATTGTAATATTGTATGTAGGTACATATTATATTTTCTCAAAGTGGGGTTTAAATTACATTTAATAGTAGAAGTAACTAGTGTTTATACAATTTTAGTATTTTGGTGACAGTTTGTTGGACTATAAGTAACTGACGGCCGTATTCACAAACGTTACTATGCGACGCGCGGACGCACAGTGCCCAAAATCCTATACGTTTTTGGGTACCTGTGCGTTCCCGCGACGCATAGTAACGTTTGTGAATACGGCCGTAAGCAATAAATAAATGCAAGACGATCAAAGTCCAGCATTGTTATGAATAATAACAAAAATGCAAATCTTTACATTTTCCTTTTTATAGTAAATAGTAAACAGCATAGTGGCTTCCTCTTGCCTGATGGAAAACAAATTTAGGCAACCACTTTCATTTCTATATATAATCTATGTATAGTCAGCCATTTTGCTTATTTATATAATCTGTTTGAAAAACAGGTTAATATTGTTTATATTAACCTGTTTTTTAACCTTGACTAGAGGATTCGGTCCCGGTCGATTTTTCGGATCCCGGGATTTCGGGATTTTCTACAGTTAGTCCCGGGATCCCGGGATAGTCCCGGGATTGTATTGGTAGTATAAAGTGGTAACAAAAAGACAATAAAACAAAAGTCTTCAAAACATTAAACAGAATTAAAATTATACACCATACAAAATTCTTCGGATTCATTGTTAACTTCTTTAGCCAAATGAAAAAAAACATTTATGCCGCGGTCATATATTGGATTCAACTTTACGTCTAATATTAGACGTGGTTTATTTATTAGTAGCTGTGTATGCGGCGTCGCACGCGTGGATATCGTTTTAAGAAAAAATGCTTAAATCTTAAGTTAGACCTCTAGCAATACATGGTGAAAACCGCATTCAATTCCATGCAGAAGTTCTCGCGAGATGCGCGTTCAAACGTACAGATTAAAATTTCCCCCGCTATCCCAACATTTCCATTCACTGCTCTGCTCCTATTGAATGTATCGTGATAAAAAGTATACTATTATAACCTGCCCAGGAGTATGAAGAATAATTGTACCATGTCGTTCAAATCCGTCAAGTAGTTTTTGTTTCTATAACGAACATACAGACAAAAATTTTACTAAATACATTATTGGCCGTTTTTTCAATGGGCCGTTACGCGTACGAAATAGGTACATAATTATGCTTATTACTTGCATCAGACATGTACTCAACGAAAGAAAAGCCCATGGTGGATGATTACTCGATAAACTCCAAGACCTGTAGTGCATTTTGTTATTTTTTTATAAATTCTTTGATTAACAAAATAAATATCATTATCACGACGTGATGAGGAATTTTCACTCACTTTTAAACATAATCTGGTGCCTCGTTAGCGCAATCAAATGAAATCAGCCGTGTAAATGAGATGGCCGTCAAAATGTTAGATGAAAGTAAGTGCGTTTCGTTTTACGCACATTTTTATTAACTTATAATAAAAATATATCAATCCCGAATATCCCGGGACTCTTTAAATTTAATCCCGAAAATTTCGGGACTGAAATATGACCGGGATCCCGGGATCCCGGTTTTCGGGATCCCGGGATCGAATCCTCTAACCTTGACATACCAGCAGAAGTATTATTTGATGTAATACTTAAAATATTTTTGAAATTGTTTTAACAGTGGGGATCCTTCAGACACAGACTGCTCTAGATCGGGCTATACAGAGGTCTCATAATGATCCCAAAATGGTCCAGTCCTGACTGGTGACTACTATAGTTTGGAATATATTTAATGTTTATTTATTCATTTATCTCAACGTTTGCCAATGTCAACTATAGTGTCAATATCCTGCAGACATCGATATATTGAGAAAAATGAAAATAAACAAAACAATCTTTACTCTGAGAGATAACCTTGAAGCAAACAAGTTAACTGGAATATCAGATCATTAATTCATGTTATCTGAAGATATTCAGTTCTTAGTTCACAGTACTACTTAATCTTAAGGTATGCAAGGAATCTTAGGACCATCAGGTTTAGTGGTATTGTCCATTAGGAGGTAGACCCACATGATACAAGTGTCCCCCCATCTTTGTTGGGTAGGAGTTGGCCCACCCTCAGAGGTGCTCTATAAAGGGTTTTTAGTGGGTATTCCCTGCCTTCTTCCCAACAAAACAGAGCATGTAGCTTTTTTTAAAACATGAATCTGATTAAATCAACAAATCTGAATTCAAGAAATGTTATCAAATTTTGTTACTACAGTGCTAATTATAATTTTAATTAGGAGACAAGTTGTGCAACATGCAATTATTTTAGTGAGATGCATCAACTTTCTAGAAGGTAATTAACTAAGGGCGGCTTGCAGCAATCTTAAACTAAACTCGATTTTATTAAATCTCGATTTTGTCTTGAACTCGACTTAACTTAAACCTAATATAGTGCGTCTTGCATAGCGACATTTAACATTCGATTTAACTAAACCGAGATTACGCTAACCATTCATTCACCATTCATTCTTTGCGTTCCGTTTTCACATAAAAAGTAACGTTTGCCCGAATTCTGCGCGAAACGTGGCGAAACGGAACGCCGCGCGCCGTGGCGTCTATAAGCTGTCCCCTTAGAATAATAACACATGTTTGTTATTATTCTAAGGCTGCTGTCCCGTTATTTTATTTTTACAATGGTTGACTTGTGTCAACAATATAAAATATAAGTTTGCGTCAGTGTTCTGTCTATTGAAGTTATCAAAATCTTAATTCGTTTGTTATAATGAATAGATCTCGGGCTCCTAACTTTACAACAGCGCAAATAAGTAGCATTGTAGGTACTTTCTTTGCTTAGTCGAAATGTTTTCAAAAATTCGTCATCCCGTAATATATTGATTATATCGTTCCGCACATATTTTCTTCGAGAGAAAAACGAAGTCTCCAAAAACTCATCATTCGACATGAAATCACGATCATATAAATCCATTTTCTCAAAATATCTTTAACTCTAGTCTCTAATATAAAACTAGAAGGAACACAACGGCACATAAACAACGTAAACAACCACGCGCCAGTCAAATTCACACTTAAAATCGAGATTTAAAAAGTTAAACCGGCCTTCATGCCGGTTTAACTTTGACGTTTAGTTTAATCGAGATTTTAGCTAAATCAATGAAGTGCAAGGCGTTAAGCTACGTTTAAACTTAAGACGAGTTTGAATCGAGAGTTATATGAATGCTGCAAGCCGCCCTAAGTATAATATAACCAAGTTTGCGATCAAGCATTGTTATATTGAATATAGCAAATTAAGTTCCTAAAGGGATGTAAGGGAGTGGCCTTATCATCTTTTCGCTCCAAGCCAACCTCACCAGCCCGTGGTGCATCCTGACGAATAACAAACGAGGCGCTGGCGACCGACTGGTGGCGGTATAACCATCACAATTGAAGGTGTAGCTAAATATTACAGACCGGTGACGGGCAGCAGCATCGCCGGAGTGAGAAGCTACGCCCTGCGATCGCCAACCCCGCCTGCCCAGCGTGGTGATTATGGGTATATCCTCCTGATGTTTGCCCTAAATGGCAAACATCTGGAGAGGCCTATGTCCAGCAGTGGACTGTAATAGGCTGATGATGATGATGATTAAGTTCCTAAATGGGACCTACATAAATATTTTAGCTCTGAAAGACTTCCTGTACCTACTTATACAATTTGCCACCACAACAATACAGTTGCCAAATTCTACATATATTTAAATTTATAACAAGCTTTAAATTTTTTTGATTTATGATTAAATTCTTAACAGAATAATTGAATACTTGGCAAAATAATTGAGTAAAAGTGGACATAAAATCCTTTCCCACTTTCATTACTGAATGGTACTTGTTATACATTGTGCATAATATGTCTTGATTTTAGGCTTTAATGTAAACTTTAACACTTTGACTGCTGAGAACTCAATAGAAAAACTATTGTTTGTTGGTCAGCGTTGACAGATATGGAGCTCAATGTGTGAAGCAATTTATTTATTTATTTATTATTGATATATATAGGGCCATGAGGCAGTTCGAACAAATTAATTTAATGGGATTCCTTAATCATGTGTAATCAAAATTTAATTAATATGTATGCTATTTCAAGTGATATTATTCTGGTAATTAATGTAGATGGCTTGAATAAATGAATAAACAAATAGAAAATAGATTTTCTACTCCCATTTTTGGACATTTTCATAGACCAGGAGTCATACACTAGTAAGTAGCTATATGAAATTATTAGTAAAAACTTAACTCAAGATGATTTTCATAAAAGGATGGTAAGAACAATATTTGACAAAACATACTTATCATGTAAAAGAATGAATTTAGGAATATACCACACTAACATCATAGTTCTACCTGCCTGGTAGCTATCAACACCCAACTGAATAAATGCACAAAAACCGACACAATTAGGTGTCTACACCCGAGATTGCGTGCACTTCCCACGAAAGCCGGAAAATGTTTTTGCAGTACATGCGAAAGAATACGCTATACAGTCCAAGTGACTTACCCATTTGGTGGTCCCAATACATTTGCAGGGCTGCACCCACGCCGCCAATCTGTCGTCGGCCTCCGTAGCGAAGCACACCCAGCAAGACTTCGCATTCTCGTCGTCAGCAGGCTGCAGGGCCTGAGAACTGCCCACACTGGTGGCAAATGCATCAGCCTTCTCGCTAGACATAATATTCACCTATTGCGTCTTCACAAAAACAAAAAATAAACACTCCAAACTTCAATTGCACGACCGCACAATGCGAATAATAAAAATTAAATGCCGTAACTGCAGTACAAAAGGGAAAAACAAATATATTTTTTTATCCAAATGATAAAAATATTTTGTAAAATCTACTCCAATACAGCTGTTTCCGTGTCCGTGACATAAAATGACAGCAAGCAAACGAGTAGTATAGTAACGCGAAACTATATAGTACAATCGAGTTTCGATCTTTATTGCTAGTCGAATCAAATTATGTTTAATCGATAGTTAGGATAATAAGTACCAGTAAAATTAAGTTTTCGCAAAATAAAGATTTGTTAAAAAAGAGGGTACGTGAACACCTCTTAAATGATTCGGCTTAGGTAATTTCTAAAATGCCATTTAATTGCTTGCCAAGTTTCTATTGTGTATGTTGTTTCAAGTACATATTTGTAAAAATATATTTATGTTAATATACTTGTGTATATATATATGTATACATTTATTTTTATTTATTTAATATTTATGGTACATTATAATATTTATATAGTATATTTATTATATTAGTTTATTTTTATATATTAGGTAATATCATCTCCCATTGTGTTTCTCTTTGAACACTCACCGCACATAAATCTTGCTCTCTGCATGACCTAAAGGTTAACTGGTAGAGAATGCTCCTAGCATTAAGTTCGCCTTTTGTACCATTTTGTGCAATAAAGTTTAAATAAATAAATAAGCAGCTTTATTAAAGTAAAGTATAAGTAAAAATTGTTTATTTCCTAGAAAAATGTACAAATTACAGTATTCCTTATGAAAGCCACACTAGGCAATGCCTGTCTCGTGGCAATCATAATCTGTACACAGGACCAATAAATAATTGATGTAATTGCTTAGTGACGTAATATTAACACTTTAAGGACTAAGCTCATTGCATCCAACATGTTCGCAAATACACAAGTAATTTTATTTTAAAAAATTAAATTATTTGATAATGTACCTACTGAACACAAAATAAACTGTACAAACGTAACAGCGTTGTCTAATATTTGTCGATTACAGTTTATAATAACATCTTAATTTCCAATTGATTCATTGTAATCGATATCATTTGATATGAATATCTAACACACATCACTGCTTTATTAACTTTTTTATTGTTTTATGTTATTACGGCCTTGGATTTAATCTTTGAAATAGAGACCTCTGTACATAACTGAATATCGTAGTCCAAAGCCGTAAGACTTTAATCGGTTGTCTATGTCTCACACCTGGCCCATCTGACATATGTCAATGTCAAACTTATGTCACAAGACCTGGCTTGTGGGTGGCCAGGCCAGTGGAGTTTTTGTAGAAGTGTGGCAAAGAAGACATTTGGAGCGAATTGATAATTTCCTTAAAAAGTGAAACACCGGAAAGTGGATTTTCTGAAATAATTTATATATTAAGTTTTGAAATATTTTGTGACTATTATATTTTTATAAGACGCCAAGTTAGGGGGCTATACTGAAAGTTTATTGGAGTGATTCCTGGTAAGTAAAAGACTTAACTTCAATGTCGATGCTTATGATCACTTAAATTAAGCAGGTAAATGCTTAAGAACTGTGTATCTTTTTCTAGAAACTGCAATAACTCTACCTACTTGACCGATTTAATGCAAGTTTCAATACAATATTCTTACGGAAAGTTCTACACTTCAGGAATACTATCTACGACCTCTTACCTAAGTTTATATAACTGTTATATTTCCGACTTTCTTCATGTTCCTATTACATGTGGATCGCTTTGTAAATATATTTTGAATTACACATTAATGCTAATTCAAGACTGTATAATATGAGTCTTACAATAACGGATAACAAATTGAACTTAGGGCTAAAGGATATTTCACACAGCATAAGATTAGCCTCTTGTGTTGTACAGCTAACACTAGTGCAGTCAGCATTAAAAGTACGTAGGTATATGAAGTATTCTATACCTACTCAATTCAAAATACATATTACTATTTATTTATTTTGTCAATCAATTGAAATCAATAGCTCATGAGTAACAGAATTGGATATAATGAATACACCACAACCCCATTAAAAGATTTACATTTTATAGGGTAAAAAATATATTATTACATAATAGGCTATTATGGCTAAAAATTTTAATTAGTCCGTCTTTTAGCATATTCAAAAATAAAAGACACATATTTTTTTATTTGTAAATTAGACTAAAATTTACAAAGTTATAGCCCGTTGAAATTATGCATGACGTCACTCTGTGAGGCATTTTTACGAGAGTGAGTTACGTCAAAGACTCCCACTTCCAGCTTTTGATGCCTTGTAACTTTGCTATTGTTTATTTGAATGAAAAAAGGAAAAATATGTGTCTTTTATTTTTGAATAAGCTAAAAGACGGACTAATTACAATTTTTAGCCATAATAGCCTATTATGGCTAATTAATACTATAACACTAACTAACCACTATGGGTATGCTAATTCCAAATAGTACTTCCTCAATTTTGTACCAAATTTTGTTTTTCATAGTTTTATATTGATGTATTCAACTATAGCCTCTTTTATCATATTTTTATTCCCACCTACCTGGACCATTCTGATTGAATAATGTATTGACTGTTGCCGACTCTCTCATGCATAGAAATGTTTATGGGCTCAATACATTATTATTAATTTTGAAACATATAAATAACATGATAATAATAAAGATTCAGAGACGTTTTGGATGCATTGAGCAAAATAGCAATATTTGGTAATGTACCAATTATTGTGAAATATGCTCAACATATTTTTTATTCTTTCTTTACGGAATATTGTTATTTTATTTTAACAATGTAAAAATATGATGGGTAGATCACACAAATGTGTGAAAAGTCCTGTGAATTTATTCATCCATGATGTTCTGTTTGGCATGACCTAATATCTGTCACATGGTATGCTATATTTCATTCTAGCTGCTGCCCGTGTGAATATTTGTATAAAACATAGCCTATGTGTTAATCCAACATTAAAGCTATATTCAAAAAGCGAGCCTATATATTTCTCAAGGGCCGGCAACGCACCTGTGACTCCCCTGGTGTTGCGGTGTCTATAGGCTGAAGTGATCACTTACCATCAGGTGACTTTCAGGCCCGTTTGCCCCCTCTAGCATAAAAAGAAAAAAATATTCCTGTAAAGTTTCATTAAAATCCGTTCAGTAATTTATGTGTGAAAAAGGAACATCCATCCAAACAAACTTTCACATGTATTATTAGTAGGATAGTTACCAGGTATAAATAAGTTGGAACTTCCCAAAAGACACAAGTGCTTGGGTATATATTTCTCACACAAAATATCTGGCAGAGTGAAGATATGAGATAAATAACTCATATTATTGCCAAAACCTTATCAATTTTAACTTTTGCACAGGTGAATGAGTTATCAGCTACACTACAAAATGTGACATCATCAGGTCTGAGATAAACCAATAAAGCCAAATAATTTATTGTGAAATATAAGGTTACTAGATTTTTGTTGCATTTTTTATGTTTGCAGAGATGCCTTCAAAGTATTACCTCTAACACAGTAAGGAGCTGTGCAGACGACAGACTTTTTGTGCGATAGAGTCTTTGTCTGAGACATTTAAAAAGAGCATCTAGGTCCCTACAGCTCTGCCGACAGAATGTTCGAAGATGTGTGTTGAGTCTGTATTGATGTAGAGCCAAAATTGATGTTCATCTTTGGTGTTGTGGATAACATTGTGGTCTGAATTCTAGTGTGTTGTAGATCTGATCTGTTCCTCGTTTTAGACTTGACTTTTCAACCTTACCAAGCTATCCATATACTAATCAAATACACGAAACTTTTAAATTAATAATTATGCAAGGATGAATTGAATTGAAAACGAATTTACCGCAAAATTTGCATGAGGTAACTTCAGTTTTAGATTGTGAAAGGCGTCTGCTTAATGAGCGGTAGGTACCGGATCCAATCGGGTGAATCAAATGGACTTTACTTAATTGAATTGGATTTGGGTGTGTTCAGAGAGACGCTAGTACGCATCATTGATTGGTTTGCATTGTACACCTGAAAAAGCCACAGCTAAACACACTAACGGCTGTATTCACAAACATTTCTATGCGTCGCGCGAACGCACAGGTACCGACAAACCTATAAGATTTTGAGCACTGTGCGTCCGCGCATCGCATATTAACGTTTGTTTGTGGATACGGCCGTAAACTAATATTCTGTGATTTTGCTCCATAATGGATCATCATCATTAGCCTATTGCAGTCCACTGCTGGACCTAGGCCTCTCCAGGTGTTCGCCACTTAGGGCAAACATCTGGAGGATATACCCATAATCGCCACGCTGGGCAGGCGGGTTGGCGATCGCAGGACATAGCTTCTCGCTCCGGTGACGCTGCTGCCCGTCATCGGTCTGTGGTACTTAGCTAAGCCTTAAATTGTGATGGTTATACCGTCACCAGTCGGTTGCCAGCGCCTCGTTTGTTGTTCGGCAGGATGCACCACAGGCAGGTGAGGTTGGCTTGGAGCGAAAAGATAATTGGTCGCTCCCTTACATCCCATAATGGATGTCAGTGATATATGACTTGCAATATCTAAAATATTAGCGGACTGCCTTAGCTCTGGTTGGACATAAAAAAAAAAAATAAGTCTAATTGGGTGAGCCATTCATAAGTGATGTTTCATCAGTCATACAGTAGCATTTTGCTCGTTATTTATAAAGAAATCTCGTTTACCATCAGTTTTTAGTTACCTTTACTATATCCTGTTCATATTTGTATCGTTAAAGTCATACTTACTTTAAGCTAAATGCGACAAGTTGTTAACATGCATGGATGTTTGTCTTTTGAAATCAATGATTTGAATGAAACTTTACAGTAACATAGCTCATATAATTCACGAGGATAAATACATATATAATAAATCACATGTCACCGATATTCAGGGCAAAGCGGTGGGAAGCATCTAGATGCTCTATTGTCATACTAGAATGACAAATAGTTTTTCAACATACTTTAATACTAATTAGCCCATACCAAATCACAGCTGCAGATCGTCATAACAATTTATTCGTGCCTTTAATCACGCGGCTCCATTCAACTGGTCAACCTTGGAGCGGCGAGAGGGGACCCTAGAACGTAATCGTAGATATAGTATACGCAATATAGGCAGTATAGATACGGATACGAGCAGTACGTAATTGGCCGCTCATACATAGTCTTGATTTCGCCAAGGTCGCATAATTGTAGGTGCCTAGGCCTACTCTTAAGAATACCTACGGTATATGCGATCATCGTTACACGTCATGACGGGTTACCCGAATTGCCCTCCTCAGATGAGCGCTCATTTTTTTTTTTATAAGAAGAGCTTTCAGGATGACCTCACTCCACCTGATGGTAAGCGGTCGTGAGGTCCAAAAGTTAGGTCGACAGGCACAATAGAACAAACCCATTGCGCTTGTCGCCCTCACCCTGAAGGCCCACTGAGATGCCGTTTCACGCCCCGCCTAAAGAACCCAGGATTGTAAGAGGAAGGAAACACATGAGCTGGAAGGGCATTTCATGATTTCATTGTGGACCTCATGATGCTCATTGTGGACCATCGCAGTTTTGATTTAGTTTGTTAGGCCTACGTCCTAAAGTCTAAGTCAATTGGAAACATATTCATTTTATCTGAAGATCTCTTAGTACAAGGAATCAAATTTTAGGACCACCATCAGGTTTAGTGGGAATGGAGACTCTATTAGAAGTGAGTCCCACCGTGTCCCGTACCTATGGCCCTGATGTATACGTCAACGCAATCCTGACGTAAAAGAATCGCTTTCGTATACCGATGTTACTTACGGTATATGATTATTGATATCCTTAGAGATAAGAGACAACCTACGGCTTGAAATGCGTCTTAGTGGAACCGCCTTACCCTTAACACTTCGTTTCCATGTCGTACCAAGCTTCCTCACTGTTCCCAAACCGTGTTGTGGCGTGCCGCACCGCCAGCCATCAGTGCAAATGCTTGCAATACAGAACCTCTCCCCTCAGTGCGAACTCAACCGCGGGTGTAGCCTCGCGTACCCACCGTCGTATACCACTACTCCCATAAGTTGTGCCGTGAACTTTCACTTCGCTTCGCCCCGCGCCATTGCGTCATATCAAGTGTGTTAGGTGAGCCGGTGTTTTGTGTACGTTTCGTGCTCTTAATCACGTAGATTGCTCGTGAGGATGCCATATTGGGGACGGATCTGTTAGCTTATTGTGCAAATAAGTTTGTAACTGCAATTGTGTATCTTGGTTACCTACATATAGGTACCTAGGTACTACTTTTACGTTACTAATATTATAAGGTACTAATGTTTGGTTACATACTTTTATGCTACTATCCCGCGAGTGTCGTCGTAGAAGACTTAAGACTCTGTATATCAGGAAACGGGCAGCAGAGTTTACTTCGGTACAAATAAAACGTACTGCAGTCGCCAACCAGCCTGCCAAGCGTCAAGCAAAAATCATACTCTTATAAATTAACTTTAAACCAAAGTCAATACCTAACTTGCCAGTCATTGTTATGAGGCGGAAATTGAAAAGTAACTGATTTTATCAACTGAACTCTACATTGTCATCCAAAATAATTGAATATTGCAGCTGAAATACTTAGTAATTGCTAACGTTTTGGAATATTTTAACAAAATGACTGTAATCTATCTACATTATATTTGTGGACCAGGGCACACCAGGGTATATTTTTCTTACTTATACTTAGAATTGTTATTATTCTAAGATTTTTCAGGAAAAATCATGCGCTCTTATAAGTTTAAACTAAGCCTTATATCTTGCTAGAGCAAGTGATGTCTTCCAAAATGATTTTATGGAAGATGATGATGAGTTGATTGTCAAAAAACTGAATATTGCTAAAATAGGTAAGTACTTAGTAATTGCTAATGTTTTGGAATATGTAATTGAATAAACAGTAGCAGCATTGTATTAATTTAATATCTAAATCCTATTTGAAGTAAATTATTACAACGATTAAAGGCTTAATTCGTTAAAGAAGATAGAGATAGATCATTTCATATTTTAACGAAAACATTTTTGACATGACGCTTATGATCGTGACTATTGCATTTTAGCTACGACGATAATGGATCTCTTAATCCGTATGAATTTGACCATGTAATCTACAATGTTTTCCATAGCCTGCCTTTACGAGGTCAGATATAAACTGTTCTAGGTCATGATCATCATAAGCAGCCTGCGGCAGTCCACTGGCTGGTCGTAGGTTTCTCCCAAGACGAGCCAATCTGTTACACTCGTTTGGTTGATTCCAGCCGCTTGCGCACTTTGCGCAGGTCATCGCTCCATCTAGCCTAGTAGCGTCCCACACTTCGTTTACCTGTGAGTGGTATCCTCTGCCAAACTTGTCGTTTGTAGTATATAATTATAATTTAAGTTGTCCCTAATTGGTGCCCGCCGTAGTTTTTTATATGTTGGTTCCCGTGCAATTTTTTTTACACTTTTTTACGTGGCTGGCTTCTTGTAACTGCTAAGTTACAACTTCATGATATTTGCTACTAAAAAATATATATAATTTTTTTTTAATTTTTATAATTTTATTTACAAAATTTTATTTTACAAATTTTACATTTAGTGTCATTTATACATGTCATATACCAATACCGATCAGACAATGATAATAGACATTAACATCACTCAATTTATCTACTACGTGTATCTGAGCTATCTGATACGTGAGTAGATAAGTGACTGATGTGCATAGTTAATTAATACAATAGCTAACAGGTTGTGTTGCGTGTTCGTAAGCCTTGGAAATGTCATTAAGACTACGATCAAGTTGGAATAAGTACGTAATAGTCTCCGGGCAACTAAATGAATGGATGTCATATCGTATGATGGCAGAGTATGGGACAAATATTTTACAACATGCCACTTTTATAATAGGGACGATTAAGCAGCCATATATAAAATCCGTCATATTAAAACGACACATTAAACAATGTTCTACACGATCATATTTTTGTGAACCGTTTTGTTTTCAAACTTGTGCTGTCATCATAAAATACGGTACATTAGAAAATTCTGTTGAAAACGATGATTCCACATTAATATAACTTGATGCTGGCTTTTATTACGGTTGTCTACACAACTATAGGTTAGGACCTAACTAAAATGGCCTTAGAAACCTTATTCGTATTTTATGTAGAATATCTGTGTAAAGTTTCAAGTATTTATCTTCAAAAATGTACTATTTTCCATTGAAACCTCTCCCTCCCTTTTTTAGGGTTCCGTAGCCAAAATGGCAAAAACGGGACCCTTATAGATTCGTCATGTCTGTCTGTCTGTCTGTCCGTCCGTATGTCACAGCCAGTTTATTCCGAAACTATAAGAGCTACATTATTGAAATTTGGTACGAAGATGTATTCTGTGAACCGCATTAAGATTTTAAAATAAAATCAGAAAAAAATCCAAAATTTTTGGGGTTCCCCATACATAGAACTGAAACTGAAAATTTTTTTTTTCATCGAACCTGTACGTGTGGGGTATCTATGGATAGGTATTTGAAAATGATGTTGAGGTTACTAACATCATTTTTAGGGTTCCGTAGCCAAAATGGCAAAAACGGGACCCTTATAGATTCGTCATGTCTGTCTGTCTGTCTGTCTGTCTGTCTGTCTGTCTGTCTGTCTGTCTGTCTGTCCGTCCGTATGTCACAGCCAGTTTATTCCGAAACTATAAGAGCTACATTATTGAAATTTGGTACGTAGATGTATTCTGTAAACCGCACTAAGATGTGACAATAAAATCAGAAAAATATCCAAAATTTTTGGGGTTCCCCATACATAGAACTGAAACTGAAATTTTTTTTTTTCATCAAACCTATACGTGTGGGGTATCTATGGATAGGTATTTGAAAATGATGTTGAGGTTTCTAACAACATTTTTTTCTAAACTGAATAGTTTGCGCGAGAGACTCTTCCAAAGTGGTAAAATGAGTGTCCCCCCCCCCCCCCCCCGTAACTTCTAAAATATGGGCATGATAAAACTGAAAAAAATATATGATGTGTATTACTATAAAAACTACTAACGAAATTTGGTTTGAAGGAAATCTAGACAGTAGTTTTTTTTAAACGTCATAAATCAAATTACCTAGTTTTTTCATTCAATCAGTGGTACGGAACCCTACGTGCGCGAGTCCGACTCGCACTTGGCCGGTTTTTTTTCTAAACTGAATAGTTTGCGCGAGAGACTCTTCCAAAGTGGTAAAATGAGTGTCCCCCCCCCCCCCCCCCCGTAACTTCTAAAATATGGGCATGATAAAACTGAAAAAAATATATCATGTGTATCACTATAAAAACTACTAACGAAATTTGGTTTGAATGAAATCTAGCCAGTAGTTTTTTTATTAACGTCATAAATCAAATTACCTAATTTTTTCATTTAATTAACTCCAATATAATAAAACGTAAAGAAAAACATTTATTTAGCTGTATAGTGGTACGGAACCCTACGTGCGAGAGTCCGACTCGCACTTGGCCGGTTTTTCTCCTTAGAAGGTAAGTTTCTTTCGATACTTAGTCCCTCCTGTAGTGCCTTCGTCCTAAAATGAATCCTCATACATGTAGTTGCCGAGATTTCGTATTGCGTGAATGAATCATCTTGCTTTTTAGGCATTTAGAGGAAGATATATAAATATAAGTCAATTGTCACCCATCTTTAAGAAACGTTCGTTATCAACACTTAACTTATATCACCGTTTGATAATAAGAACTTGGCTGATATCGTTCCACTCGGTATAGGATACTGACTGAAGTCTTTTGTAAACATTGTTACTTGGGTCAATCAACTTTTATTTGTCCTGTAAGTACTATGTTTTGTCCCTGACCAATAATCGCAGTTCTAAAGAAAATTAAGTGGTTTGTTGGCATATATCGCATTTATCGTATTATTAATCAAATATACGAGTGAATTATTTTAAATAAATCACTATTATAATGGAATTTTAATGGTTGTCCGGGTGACAAAACATCTGATGAAGTGTTTTTTTGTTTGTCCCCCAGTAGGTTAGTACAATGAAACATCAATTTGTACAAAAAAAATACTGCATGGCAGTTAATTACGATTGTACATAATTATTTATTACAATGTCAACTATGATGCTAGCATATAGATATATGTTTTATTTAAAAATTTAACGAATTTTTTGCATGTTCATTTTGGTCCCTAATATATTTTAATATCCTGACTTCCACCGGACAACTGCAAAAAAGTTCCGAAACTAAAACACAGATGGCGTGATCAGTGCCTTGAGAACAAGTCGATTCATTGTTGATAGCACTTATCCAGCCGCCCATTTTGAATTCATCTTTCCCGCGGCGTCAGTCGGCCGAGTGTGTTTTGAAGAAGTGGGTGGCTTTTTTGTGTGTCTACCGGACAACCGGCACAAAAACGTAAGTATTTGATATACCGTAGTAAATTAAAGTGAAACATATTCTATTTAGTCTATATTTTTCACTGCGCGTTGGATCTAATTCAAAATATCATTATTTAATACCAGGAAGCTCAAATACTGATAAATGTCACACGGACAACCGGTCACTTGGACAACCAAAACCGTTGTCCGTGGGACATTTTGGTTGTCCTTAGGACAATAATAATGGAATCAGCATAAAGCCATACTTTTTCTTTCAATAATTAGTCACTGAAGAGCCTCTTACCAGGGCTAGAGCATTTATTATTGTTTAATATAAATTACATTGATATTTTGACCAACTTCAACATTGTACTTCTTGACGTGTGTTACTTAACACATTTTTATAGTCTATTAGTTCTCTATTCTAATGTTTTTTTTATTATTTTTAGGTAATGGGTTTGACGGAAAAAGAAAAATCAAGACGCTATAGAGAAAGACTTAAAGCAGACCCGGAGAAATTAGCTGAGCGAAAGAGAAAAAAAAGGGAAAGCTAGTATTTAAGTTGATTAAAGAGACTGTTAATGTTTGAAGTTGATTAGTAAGAGTTATTATTACATTTAATCTGTTCATTATTGAATAGTTTGTCATGTTGATTCTTTCGTAAAAAATAATAATAAAACTGATAATTATTGTCATATTGTTGTTTTTTTTTACATAAAAAGAACAAATACAGGCGATTTCAATCCTAGTACCTCCTTCGGAGTCCCGAGTATGTCCTATGGACAACTGTATATGTCCACTGGACAACCATTTTGTCCCTGTCTCTAAAAGATACATTATCTTCATAAATACTTAAAAAAATAGAAAGGTTTACAAAATTTTCAAATATGAATGTTACAATTAAAAGTAAATTCATAAACTGTTAAATATTACGCCATAAATTATTATTTTATAAGTTAAATGAAAGGTTTGTTACATTTAAAGTTTGTCGTTGTCCAGGAGACAATAATTATTGGGAATAACTTATAAATTAAAAGCTACGTCATTTATTTATGGATTATAAATTGGAATCTATCCTATATTCAGTGAGAATAAAGTGACGGTTTACAATTTGACTGAATTTTAATGGTTCAGAAGCCTATTTAGTTCAGTTGTCCAAGGGACTATCTTAACTAGAGTCATGTGGATTTCGGAGTCAAATTTACTATTTTATTTAAATAAATCGTTCTGCTCTATGTGAATTCTTAAAATATAAATATTTATCTACTGCAAATATGTTAAAAAAATAAATTTACAAATAAAATAAAAAAAATCAAATTTATTTATTGATGTACACTTAAAAGTTGATTGACCCACTTAATATTTTCGATTGGTCCATTGGACCATGAGATTTAAAATGGGTATGCGGTTATCTGAAGTTCAGAAAACGTCAGGCGACAGCATACATCGGTCTTCGGGGGTATACACATATGGGTTCGGAAAGTTCTCTCTGGGAAACGTGAAATCTGAGAAGAAAATTCTCTATTGATCATTAAAATTTGACAGTTCTCTTCGAAAACTTTTATAAAAGCTTAGACTGACCAAAACTTTGACAATTCTATCGAATATTTCCGAGAGAGAGTCAAAGTGAAAATAAATCTTTGTATAGTTTTTTTAAAAGAACACTTACAAATCGTCAGAGCTACAAACTACCATCGAAGAGGTACCACAAGAGATATTTCCATATTTGTAAATCCCCATTGTAATTTCAAAAGGGTGTTCGGCAGTGCTCTGGCAAAGTCAAGACACACACAGTCGGATCATCCTTTTCTATCAGCTGTTTGGGCCATTTTCGAACCCTAATAACTTCGATATACAAATTATATTACTATCAAGATATTAAGTAAGTTTGTGTTAAAAGAAATGCTATTTTTGTGGGTATTCCAGTCCACAACTACATACTCGTATATCGGTTCAGAAAATAGGCACATTTTTAAAGAACCACCTACTAAGAAATAAAGTGTAAGTGATGTTATATTACTATACACTATTATTTAGTACATTTCACGGTCAGTCATAATAATTTAATAGCTTATTTACAAGTTCAATATAGTTCCGACGTCATACGACGACTTGTAGGTAACTAAATTGACATCAACAAGACCTGTTTTTAAAGGAAGTTTTTATCGAATAACGTTGCAAATATAAGTATAGGGAACTGTGCTGGGATTATATAGAATTACAACGTCACAATATTTGTTCTACGCAATACGAGAATGATTTGCGATATTGTGAAGCGATACTCGTGTGATATAAAGTGTATTTTTATATATTTTTATGGTTAGTTCGAGAAGCAATAAATATAGGTTAAGATTAGCGCATATCGAACGGTATTTTAATTGTGTTAAGTGTCTGTTAGCCGATAATGTGCCAATAATAGACATATTGTTAGTGTTTACAAACTTATTATATAATCTCAAAGTGCTTTATTTAAAGGAAAGTAAATTTCCTTAATTGACCTTCCCGGGAATCTAACCCGAAACCTTTAGATTGCACTCTTCGCGCTATTAGCGGGCTGAACCATTGCGCCACCGAGGTCAAGGTTATCACTCGGCTATTTAGAAGTTACAACTCTTATGTAGTTTTCATCATGAAATGAACATATTTATTTAAAGAAATATTAGCTATTATTCTTGTATTGTACAAAATTATGCAAATTAATTAAATAATTTAATTACTTTTCTTACAACCCAACATTATGTCAGCTGTTGTCAGTTGAAAAGGACATGACAGCTACAAGATAACAAGCAAACATAAACGTAACGAATACGACAATGTTTTTGTTCTTTTCATCGCGCTTATGTATTTAAAGTTGCGACATTACATTTTCGAAACGTGAGAACTGGCTTCATCTTTCCGATTATTTTCCTTTACGTATTTCCTGCAATTCTTTTGTCTGACATTTTAGTACTTTAATCTATCAAGGCTTTCTCATTATATCAAGGATAAATGTTTCTCTAAGAAGAGCTCTTCATAAACAATGTCCCCACGTATTATAACCTATACTATAACGACACACCGTCATGACTTTTGTCTACAGAAGTTTTACACCCATCGTAATGAACGTTGGATAATATAGGTACCATCTCAACGGTTCGAATTCGAGCTCAACAGACCGAATATTCCTATCAATACCTACCACTTTATATTGTGCTAGCAAATCTCGGTTTTACGGCTCGGCTACCCAAAAAGGAGGAGATCTATGATCTTCTGTATATTTTTCGTTAATACACCTTCGGGTACAACTTTACAATGCTCTTATAGCCCATGGCTAATATCCTTGTAAAGTAGACTTTTACTTCGCTGTGTTGTAATGTCTGAATGGGCGCTAAGCAGGTCAAACCAGCTATTGATTTATGGTAAATCGTGTATTAAAGGTTGTTAAAGTCATTAATCAGTGCTTGGTAGCTGTAATGTATAGCTATGAAGGTTAACTTAAAGCATAGTGGATAAAAAAATACATGTATGTGTATGGCTATGTCAACCAAAATCTAAATATTTAATCATCATTGAACCTTATTTCATGTTAAGAAGGGCAATACACACTAAAAAATCTACCATACTGTGCCTTGTTGAGGTGTAATACTGTCGTTACCTTACCATTTTAAATATTTATGGAACCTCTAGATATTAATTCAATACTAATAATAAACTTGTGATATAGATATGCTTAAAATAGCAAGCATTAACAGAAAGAGTCCAATAAATAATGATTATGAGATGTGACAGATGTGAGACAATCAGATAACATTGATATGACCCTATAGTCATTGCATTTAAGCATTTGTAGTCGAAGGAACTACAAATATAATAGCATATTACACGAACATTGTGGTCATCACTTGAAAGCAACTCTATACTCGGTGACTCGGTCACCAATACATTCACCAATCACCAGTCTTGTGTAACAGTTGATTTTAAATAATAAATATAACCAGTTCCTATACCTATTACCTTACTTATGGCAAATCTATGAGAGAAACCGAAGCCCAGTGCGGTAGTCGGAGACGTCTAGTAAGTGGAGAGGCTTGATCTCGCAAAAGCCGATAAGACGGAAAGAGAACGTGAGGCTGCGGTAGAATGTGTACCCTCTAAGGCCCTCCTCTGAGCACTGAATATTGAGCTAGAGCCGTGAATCACTCATAAATAGTGCAACGGTGCGGCCGATACAACCGGTTGCACGAAATCCGATGAGCAAACCATCGTCGTTAGGGGCCCTTCCTAGACCAAGAATGCAGGCCAATAGTCATCTGCGGCTGGCCAGGGCCGGCTACCCGTATCTCCTCCACTTGGTTTCAAACCATATACAAGTTTCTCTGAAATAGAAGAGCCAAACAAAAATTTTATTATGGGCTTGCTATTAAATACCAAATGTGAACTTGATCATTCCGTTACATATTAGCATAAAAAAACGAATGATCGTTTAAAACTCTAAACCTTATCACTTTTACCGAAAACAGAAATCGACAAACACAAGTAGGTATAAGTAATTTTTATCCAAGTCTTGTTGTATACTTAAATTTCGTAATCGTTGAAAGTAGGTAGCCGTCACTCCAAGACAAGTTTTTGAGACGCTTTGCCAACAGAATGAGTTCAATGGACCTCGTTTTTGTTAATCTAACGTGAACCGAATCCGAAATTCGTGTAAACACGTTTTTTTACATCAGGTCTGCCATCAAAATGCGATTAGGTCTTTTGATTATCTTGTCATTGGTCGTAGATTAGCTACATTATACATCATAAGCACTTGTCTTTATTAGGATTATGAAGATAGAAATCACTAATATCATAGATTTATTTATAACGTCATTCTAGGCTTATAATAATATATGTAGAGCAGGGTTTTCTTGATCTTATTTAACCTACTGTTACGAACTGGCCTCGTGGAAACCAACCTCTTTAGATTTTATTCCTTAAATTTTCACACTCGTGGTATATAAATGCTTTTCAGACTCATCAAAGCATAAGGATTGAATCATTTTATATGAACAGGAAAACTATTTACGTACATGTTGTTCCTAGAATTCCTAAGTTCCCAGTATTTTGTTGTACCTCCGTAGGTTCGAATTTCCGTAATACACGTACAGTTGGGAACTGATATTACTGTTCCTCCTTTTAGTAAAATGTCATTCGTCTTCATAAACGTTTCATGTATATCTATCAAGTAATCAAATATATCTAAACCTATAATTAAGATCACAGGTTAAGATGAATAATTAAATGTGATCCAAATTACTAATAATCTGTCGACCTTTGATGCTATTAATGGTCCATGAAGAAATTATAATCAGTTGGGTATTTCCCTTTAGAGGTTCTATTTATAGATAAGAAACAGCTTCTTTGGTATTTCTGAACTGCTGCCGTTAATTTATTGAACATTCCATTTTCCTTATTATTAATTCATCAATTATTATTTGCAAGCGCAAATTATAATGACAGATAGGTAGTTTTTTCCCTTTATAATTATTAATAATTAATGCATATTTGCCCCAAGTGTTCGCTTGTTTATTTTGGTTTCACAGATTAATCACGAAATTTCAGAAACTTGAAATGGCCTTTCGAACTTGGCGATAGTCATTTTTAAGTGCTTAAAAAAAATCCACGGGTAAACTACTTGTTGACCAAAATACTTGTTATAAAGTCTGTGTGTATGTGGTTATTTTCTTTTTCAATAAAAAACTTTCAAAATAAAAATTTCATAACATCATATGCCAATGCAAATGGTCAATACCAGACACCAAAGTAAAATATTTTTCTTAGTTATAATAATCGGCAGTTAGTAAGGAATAATACATTTGTTTATGTTTTAAAATAGAATATTAACTTTTAAACATAGGTCTAACATAAAGTTTTTATGATAATTCCATTATTCTTTGTTACCAATGTTCTGTGTTGGTGGTGGACTGCTTTGCATCCCCAATTAAATGTAACAAATACGCAACAGTTCCCACGCAATGTTCCTTTCTTACAAAATCCTAAATTGAGGTCTTCAAAATAAAGGTACCGTCCCCATTTTTGCATAAACCGTTTATTATTTTTCACGGCTCATCAGTAGTTACAAATTCAGTTTGTGTAATCAGCGATTTGTGTAATTTCAGTAATTTGTGTAATTTCCCAACTTCGCGGCCGTAATCGGCAGTCAGGGGTCGCTGCGTTTGCGCCTCGCGCTCAGACCGTGGCCGTGAAACGTAGGTAACCTATTTGTTAATCTATGCTTACGTATAGACGGAAAAGAATAAAGACCACCGCCGCATTTGTTCCCTGGATGTCGTAAAAGTCGGCTAAGGAACGAGATTTTGGTTTGCAAGAAGATGTAGTGACTAGGATTGAGAAAGGTATGCTAAGATGGTTTGGTCATTTAGAGAAGATGGAAGAAAGTAGATTAACCAGGTAAAAATATATAGCGAGAACCTGAATGGGGCAGTTGAACGAGGTGTTTTCTATCTTCTAAAATTATATACTTCAAAGGTGACTGACTGACATAGTGATCTATCAACGCACAGCCCAAACCACCGGACGGAATGGGCTCATGGCATGCTATGAGGTAGGCATCCGCTAAGAAAGTATTTTGATCAATTCTGAAAAATAGGGGATGAAACTCTATTACACGCGAACGAAGTCACGAGCACAGCTAGTGTTTAATATGACTTTATTTACAAAAAACAGTTTCTAAAGTAAGTTAAGCTAATACCACAGAAATGTATCCAGGATAGAGCAACCTAGTTCCAGGAAACTTTATGTGGTTGTTGAATTTAACTAATGTTCGTTATTGCTATCGCATTTCAATGGGGTAAGCATACCGAAACGTCGAGAACGATCGAGTGTTAAGTGGCTATTGTGCTGTAACAGAATATCTGTGGGTATGGCTTCTACGGGGAACCGGTGTCAATTTATCGGACGTATCAATGATACCTTTGTTGGTTTTAATGGTCAGTGAAGCATTGGTGCATCCTGCTGAATAACAAACGAGGCTCTGGCCACTAACTGATGGCGGTATAACCATCACCATCACCTAGTACCTAGCGAGAAGCTATGCCCTGCGATCGCCGGAATCAATAAAAAATCTTAATCTTTAAAAAAATTATGTCATCATAAGATCATGGGATGAGGGAGCTACCTACCTTTGCGCTCCAAGCCACCCTCACCTACCTGTGGTTCATCCTGCTGAACAACAAACGAGGCACCGACTTATGGCGGTGTAACCATCACTATTGAAGACGTAGCTAATTACCACAGGCCGAAGACGAGCAACAGCGTAACAGGAGCAAAAGCTATGCCCTACGATTGCCAACTCAACTGCCCAGCGTGGCGGTTTTAAAGACTCCAGATGTTTGCCCTAAGTGGCAATCAACTGGAGAGGTCTATATCCAGCAGTGAATTGCGATAGGCTGATGATGATATTTTCATTTGACTAGCACTTACAGAGCAAGTAATTATACTCAACTTCAATGTTACATTGCTGTTATTTCAGAATTAAACCCATTCGTTTGTTGTACAAACAGTCGTTATGTATAATTGGTTGATGGATTAATCAAGTAATAGCTGAAGAAGGCCAATATTTATGCAGTTAAGCCCATTTCGCGTTTCCTGTGGAACAATACGAAAGTTGGTCAAGGAAAGTCTCTTTTGATCTTTACTAATTTTTAAAAGTCTTGAAAGTGACGAAGCAGTTTATGATTAATGATGTTGATTATGCGATTGATTTATCAGAACTATAGATTGTGTGTGGCATGTGAGCAAAGCGTGGGGGTAGGTACTCTATTTGAAGAGTTTTGTTAATGAAACATTTTGATATTTACAAAGATCTACTGGACATCATCATCATCACCCATTGCAGTACACTGCTGGACATAGGCCTCTCCAGTTGCAACCTAGGGCAAACTTCTGGAGGATATACCCATAATCGCCACGCTGGGCAGGCGGGTTGGCAATCGCAGGGCGTAGCTTCTTGCTCCGGTGACGCTGCTGCCCGTCATCGGCCTGTGGTATTTAGCTACGCCTTCTATCGTGATGGTTATACCGCCACCAGTCGGTTTGCCAGAGCCTCGTTTGTTGTTCGGCGGGATGAACCACGGGCAGGTGAGGATGGCTTGGAGCGCAAAGGTGATAGGTCGCTCCCTTACATCATACAAGATCTACTGAACATAGGCCTCTCCAATTGCTCGCCAGTAGGATTGATCTTGGGCTTCTCGCATCCAGCACTTGCCATCCTTCCTGTGCAAATGGTCACTCCACCTGGCCTGACAACCTTTGGGTTTAACGATTTCAAGATTGGATACATATTATGTACTAGCTGTGCTTGCGACTTCGCGTGGATAACCTTTTTTCGCATTACTAAGTAGCCTATGTCCTTTCTCAGGCGTCAGACTATCTGTATACTAAATTTCGTTAAAATCGGTTTACGAGTTTTGGCGTGAAAGAGCGGCGCGCCGGTCAGACGGTCTGTGCTATCATAATGTAACTCTTTGATCGACTCGACTTACCTTTTTATCAGGAGACTCTTTTTAATTACGATACAGTTTGACCTCAAGCCAAGTTGACCCGCTCTGGTTACGCAATACCCAATAAAGCAGGGGTCACATCTAATAGATGATAAATGAATGCAATGTCGATGACATCGCCATGTAAGTGCTATATTAAGATGGATGTCAGTTTGACTAAATTATACTCGAAATGTATATGAAATGTATTGTTTCTTGCAAATAAAAAACTATTCTATTCTATTCTATTGGTATGCAATAAATAAATAAATATTCCATTTATCACTGGTCTAGTAGCCATAGTACAAGCTTCGGCTTAGTTTGGGGCTAGAAGGCGATGTATGGCCAGCGTGGCAAGTCTTGGGTTATTTATAACTATAGTTATTACCTACGTATGACCGGTAGGTACACACTTTGGAATCGCTATAACTAATTTAGTCAGGAGTGCAGTGTTCTTAAATATACAATGCTGACTGACCTCGGTGTATCTGGCTAAAAATAAGTTGGTCTCTACATTTCAGTCTACGTAATAGACATTTTTTCCGGTGGTCTCTTGAACGCAACGTTTTGACAGTTAATATTATTATGTACATACTACATACGTATATAAAAATACAGGAAGATATATATATAGGTAATAACGCGTGTTATTTTTTTAAATAGTGGCAAGTGGCAATCAAAGTCGGCAAAGGAAAACATTATGTTTATGCCAACGCAGAGTGAATTATGATAATTTGTACAATACGGAGATTTTTTTGGTGTCCTTGTTTTAAAGGCAATTTTTACGGGCGTCGGGTATCAAACTTAGTTGGCAAGTCACTTGATAGTTAAATATTTACACGCATTTCACGCTCGACAGCAATTTAATTAATTAAATACAATATTAAGAACTTGTACTAAGTAATTTATTTACTCTTATCTGTACAAAAGTATTAAAATTTTATGCATGACCTTGAATAGGCCTTATACTTTCCTATCGAAAACGTTTTTGCGATTAAAACACATAATTATAAATTCATGTCATTTGCATGTTAATTGTAATGTACCCGAAAAACATAGCTTATCAGCCATGAAGTAACTTTATTGACTTTCTAAATAGACACCTGTACCTATAATGCGTTCGACCAATGGGATAAAGCAACATGTCATTAGTTTTGCTAATTAGCGCCGCTAACTTCCTGAATCTACGAGTATAACAATTCGGCTATTCACAAATTCTTTCGGAAACATCTATCTATATAGATAAAGGCAGAAATATTCTCAACCACAACATTTCAGTCAAGGCGGAAATACTCTCAATCCATCATCAGTGATCATCACCCTCCCAATGTCCACTGCTGGACATGTGTGTTTGGGATACGGCTTCAGCATGCTTGGAACTTCACTTGCTTAAAATTGTATGCGCGCTAAAATGGTACTTTCAAGATTCAGCTAAGCAAGTCATAGAGGTACCTTTAAATAAATCCATCACGATCATTTAATATTTAGCAGTTGTGTCATACATTTGATAGATTTTAAACCGTCTGCAAAAAAAGTAATGTTCTCAAATTGACTGTTATTTATGTGGTTAATATTGGATGAATGATTTAGAATCTAAAATACTGAATAATATCTTGAGACTTGTCTTCAGGCAGAGCCACGAATAAACTAAAGACACGTATATTGATTTCGTAAGCACCTTAGTCGTATTTTCTACAGAATTTCTGAGACCTCGCAGATAAATATGGTGGCCATTATCAAAATGCGTGTGCCATTTAAGATTTATCCGATTCTATCTTTAAAACATTTCGAATAATATTGACTTCAGGTAAAAGTCAGACAAGGTTAACGGAAATATCCCGTTCGGAATCGGATTCGCACGAACGCGGTCCACCTCGGGTGTAATTTAAAATTGAAATTGCTCCCGTCGACCTCATAACGAATGTATTGTAAAATTATTTCTGACTTCGTGGAACGGGCGAGGTTTTGGGTGCCTACGCATTTTAAGTACAGCTTTTAGGGTACGACGGTACCTATTTCTAAGGAAATGTAACGTTGTACGTTCTCCGCCCATCAATCAGATCACGCATGGACTGGAGTAGGGGGGAAGATACCTCACAATATGGGGCTATCATCATCAGCCTGCAAACGCCCACTGCTGAACTTTAGACCTCCCAATGCAATGACAATAGGCTTTTATGGCTAAAAATTGTAATTAGTCCGTTTTTTAGCTTATTCAAAAATAAAAGACACATATTTTTCCTTTTTTCATTCAAATAAACAATAGCAATGATACAAGGCATCAAAAGTTCGGAGTGGCAGACTTTGACGTCACTCGCTCCCGTAAAAATGCCTCACCGAGTGACGTCACGCGTAATTTCAACGGGCTATAACTTTGTAATTTTTAGTCTAATTTACGTTACGTGCGTTTTATTTTTAACCGACTTCGAAAAAAGGAGGAGGTTCTCAATTCGTCTCTATGTATAATATTTTTTTTTTTATGTATGTTCACCGATATCTCCGTCAATTATGAATGGATTTCAAAAATTTTTCGACAGTTCGATAGAGGACACTTCCGAGGTGGTCCCATTATCACCAAGTCAGGATCTGATGATGGGATCCTGGAGAAATTGAGGGCATCAACCGAAAATTGTATGCTCATATGGTGTTTTTGTTACGTAATCATATTTTACTCAGGTATATGCTTCCGGGCGTCAACATCTGGTGCTGATGATGAAGCCACAGAACTCCTTAACGGTTAGGAGTTAGGGGACAGTACTGACTTTGGTCGATATTAAACTAGGCAGTAGTATGTACTTATGCAAGGCTAATAGGGCAGGTGATTTGGTAAGTGATATGCTTGATTCTAGATCGCAAAGTCTTCACTTGACTTAAAGCAAAATATTTTCATTCCTAAGTAAAACTCTTAAGGACATTAATTAACCTTTATTCAAGGTCACAGCACATTAACGCAACTAAAAATAGAGAAATAAAATTATTTTTTTAAAAAAAATTAAACCGACTTCAAAAAAAAAACACTAACGACCAAAACTAAAAAGCGATAAATAACGTAAGTAATTCTATCCTTAATACATAATTATTTAAATATAACAATTATCACTTATTTTTGAAGTCGGTGCCAGCCAAACAAATAAATGTATATTGTCGTGTGGATTTGCCAGCCGCGCGCGTCATACAACAACAGTCTACGTTAGGTACCGAGAGTCGTTAGTGTTTTTTGAATAAGCTAAAAGACGGACTAATTACAATTTTCAGCCATAATAGCCAATTGTCATTTGGGGTCACCACACCAGGCAGGTTGGTGACAGCAGGAGCCATGAGGTAGACGTGGTTAAACTGTGGGACGTGACATTATCAGTCATATCTATGCTATTTACTATAAAGCTTAAAAGGACATACAGACAAAAAAGAAAAAAAAAAGTTTTGGTCTTCTCATTTACTAGTGTAGTCATTTTACACATCGAATTTATTATACTTAGTCTAATAATGCCTACATAATTCAGACTAGAGTATTAACTTTCAACTTATCCACGCGTCCGATAATCTGCTAAGTGAATATTTCGAATAATTCATCCATGTCACCAAAGATTACTGAACAGATTTTATCAGTGAAATCCACAAGTTACCTAAAAAGTTCACTGTCATTATCAAAAAACAAGTCGGCAATTTGGTCAAAGCCGTCAAGGTTGTTGACAAAAAAGACCTCTAGGACTTTATAATCATACGTT
This sequence comes from Conogethes punctiferalis, assembly GCA_031163375.1. Classification (NCBI taxonomy): domain Eukaryota; kingdom Metazoa; phylum Arthropoda; class Insecta; order Lepidoptera; family Crambidae; genus Conogethes; species Conogethes punctiferalis. The sequence goes on along the minus strand of CM062098.1, from coordinate 6,840,249 downwards.
AATTATAAAAAAAATCTCAAACGACCTGTTTTGCTCAAATGAGATTGCTTTACACGTGACAATATACAAGCAAAGTGCCTTTCACGTATCTAGACTAAATGATAAAAGTAATTGACTACCTACAGAAAGTTAATCGCCTGTAATTTATAAATCGTGTGAATTATGTAATTCATGCTTTTGTTTATTTTTCTACATACAGGATGATAAAAATATATATTATATATAGATTCGAATCTACCTTATATTATAAAAACTAAAATACATATAATATAGAAAATTTACATAGTTATTAGATATGATCGTAGCCAATAAGACCGTTAGGGTAACCGAGTTCTAGAGTGGATAGGTACCGCATCTCGGCAAACGTAGTGAAGCTTCTGGATACGAGAAGTCCAGAATCGAGAAAGTGGCGAACAATAGGGGTGTTTCCAGGGTCAAAATAATTGCATTATATTTAGTCCGTATTTTAGATTATAAAAATATATTGGACACGTATTTTTCCATTTTTCATTTGAACAAAGATACAAGGCTTCAAAATTGAGGAGTGGGGGTCTTTGACGTCACTCAGTGGTGAAAAGGCTCCCACTCTTTGACGTCACACGTAATTATAACGGGCTATGTCTTTGTCATTTTTGGTATAATTTACAAATGAAAAAATAATGTGTCTCTTATTTTTGAACAATCTAAGAGACGGACTTATTACATTTTTTACGGTAACAGGCCTATTGGAGGCTCATAACCAGCATGCGAGAGATCGATGGCAATCATCATCATCAGCCCACATCAGTCCACTGCTGGACATAGGCATCGATGGCAATGATGATGGTTAAATGCTATTTTTATTGGTTTGATTATTACTTTTTTACCGTTCCCTCTTTTAAATATTCATAGAATATTTATTATGTTAAGCTAATGAGCACAAGACCGTGAGACCGTTTGAAGTGATGAACTTTTAGATATTTTTATATCACATTAAATTTTTAAAGAAATGTATTTTTGATTGCTATTTCTGTCTATCCCACCTAAAAGAAGGTTCAGGTGGGAGTAAAACATTTTTTATAAATATCATCTGACATTTATCCCCAAATCTGCCGAGCTTATTAGTCTACAGACTTCACGGTGACAAGAGGTACAAATTATGTTAATTAACTAATTCCTTATCGACAATTATCTGTACGTGACCACGACCACGAGATTACCATCGCCGCGATTTACCTAAGCTTACAATGTTATCAGTATCAATCCGCCTAAATTGCTTTCCGATATTATGCTTTGTATCGCCGTGATAAGGGTCGTCGGGTTATTACCGATAGCGGATAGTTACTCGCTTCTTATTTCAGTACGTATATACTTACGTAGACTGTACGTTTTTGGCCAGTTGATACAGTTTCTCGGTCGTAGACGCACGTGTGCTTATTATGCGCAAATAATTCTGCGCTTTTGAATTAAGACCTCCTTGAGTGAGTTTCGAATTAAGTGATATTACCTTCTTTTCATTAAATACTTGTTTTGGTAATTGCGAAGCGGTTATTATTTGCAATTTTGTTGAATTAACTGTTCGTAATGCATTTAATAATGCATATCAGTTTCGATTTTTGGGATGTTGTTGTGTTGAAGGACGTCGATGTGTGTCTCGTTTAAAACGAAAGTGATGCATTTATAGCAGAGCCGCCATGTGGGCATGGTGTCCGCATGGTGATGGTGGTGGAAAGCCCATAATCTTAATGTACTTGTGACGTCACTGTCTCCTATTACGAGATTGTACGAGATTGATTAGTTGAGATTAGGTACTAAAATACCTTCGTATAATTAAAATGAAAATCATATTCAGGGACCAAAACCAAATTGTACTTTCAATCAATCAATGAACAGCTGTGGTTCGTCCACTGCTGAACGTAAGCCTCTTTTGATTCGAGCCACATTTCTCTATCCCGGACTTCTCCCAACCAGCCAATGCCTGCAGTTCTTCTAAGGTCATCAGCCCAACTGGTTGCGAAGCGTCCTACACTTGTGCTATACTAAGAAACTTTTTTAAGTAACATCTCTCACTTACGGAGTGCATAGTATGTTATAATTGTTCGGCTCCAGTGTACATCACCTTTCTTTATTATTTAGCTTCCTTCTACCGTTGTTGTTGGTTGTAAGTGCCTCCTATGACATAAGGTGTCTCGGTATCAAATCGGGATTTCGACCCGGGAGTCGTAACCAAAATTTGTTACTTGGTTTTTCTGACAAGACATTGCTCAATAACAGTCCCAGGACAAAGGTCAGGCAATAATACATCGTCGTGCAACGAAAAGCACGTTAATCTGTTTGTTTGCGCCTGAGCTTTCTCCGGTCGTGTCAAACTGTCAGCCCATCGGATTATTAAGTTGGAATGAACAGAGAGTGTACTTATCGCATGAACGCACACTTCTATACAATAACGTTCGTCTTCTACCGAGATGAGATGGTCATATTTTAAAGCATTATGCACCTTCCAGAAAAGGACAGCAACTTTCAGGGACTCGAGTAGCGCCAAAGCTTATGGCCGCGTCCCTGCCTGTCCTAGCCAGCCGCAGATGATAAGCGGCCAGCACTCCTGGACCGGGGAGTTTACATACTAAGTTTTAATAGCAGTTTCTTCTTGTTCCAGCTGTAACCCTCGGCCACGATGTGTCCGATATGGCCGCTGCACCTCATCGTCATATACCTGCTGGCGCTCTGCCCGCTCTGGGTGCTCTGCCAGCAGCTGCCCAACATAAACGCCAACTTCTTGTACGACCGGGAGCTGCACCCTGAGGACTTCACAATCCACATGGATGATTATGCCACAGCCAATGTTACTATTACAGGTAAGAGAAAGCAGCGGTCACACTTCTCTTTATCAGCCTATTGCAGTCCACTGCCGGACACAGGCCTCTCCAGTTGTTCGCCACTTGGGCAAACATCTGGAGGGGCGGGTTGACGATCGCTGGGCGTAGCTTCTCGCTCCGGTGACGCTCCTGCCCGTCATCGACCTGTGGTATTTAACAAAGCCTTCAATTGTGATGGTTCTATCGCCATCAGTCGATTGCCAGAACTTCTGTTGTTATTTGGCACTAGCAGGTGAGGGTGGGTGGGTGAGGATTATGGGTATATCCTCCAGATGTTTGCCCTAGGTGGCAAACAACTGGAGAGGCCTATGTCCAGCAGTGGACTGTAATAGGCTGATGATGATGAGGTAAGGGGGGCTTGGAGCGAAAAGATGATAGGTCGCTCCCTTGTGCCTTACATTAAACATAAATTGCTTGTAACTGATACAAAAGTGTATTCTAGAACCAAACCTTCGAGTGTTACATCATCTAAATATATAACTCAAAGGTGACTGACTGACTGACTTAGTGATCTATCAACGCACAACCCAAACCACTGGACGGAACCGGCTGTTTGGCATGAAGGTAGATGTTATGACGTAGAAATGAATTTGATCAATTCTACCCCCAATTGTATGACACTCTATTCCAAGCGGACGAAGTCGCAGGCACAGCTATTTTTCTTATAGAATAATAAACATATTTTCCTTTTACAGGAATCGGGTTGCTAGCAGGTGACGAGATAGTGGTGAGTACAGAGAACGAAGACATATCCACGGCAGAGCTGAGCGACCACGACGAGACGTATCGCCTCACGGAGGAACAGGCTGCTAACGGGCTGTGGGAAGGCAAGATTATAGCGCGCGGGAACTTCCTAGGTCAGTATAAAATTATATTTTCACTAGCCTTTTTATTTATTCCAACCTGACTGTCGATTTTAATTTTGTCAAAGAATATGTCAATGTTTGCTCGTAATTGGCAGTATAGACCTCATAAAGGTCTATAGGTCTCGTGTTTCTGCCGGTGAGTAGGGTTTCCGGAGCTCGTGGGGAGTTGGGGTTGGGCCGGCATGGCGGTGGCAACTGACAGGTAACTGACACGTTACTTGCCCGTTGTCACAGCGACTTGGGCTTCTCTTTCGCTTTCCATCAGGCGTAGGGAAGCCGTTATGTCAGTTATAAAAAAAGGGAGTTATCTGCCATAAATTAAGTATCAAATGCACGATTTTAGTCCTATTAATAATAATAAGCCAAGATATGTGCCATAAATCTAGTTCCAAACTAAGTCGTAGCTCGTACTATGGGACAACTGATAAATATACAGACCATAAGATTTACTATCATCATCATCATCAGCCCGTGTCAGTCCACTGCTGGACATAGGCCACGGCTGGTAGATTTGCTATGCCACAGATTAATAATGCCCAGGTAGGACTTCGCTCGAATTGAGCCGCCCGTCCTGGATTGGGTATGAGGTAAGTCCGAGGTTGAGGATAAAACTTGTTGTAAGTAATCTGGTGTTTTACTTCTGAACTGTATTATGTAAAATATTGTTTACAGGAAGAACCAACATAAGAGTGGCGGCTCGGCGCAACCAGGAGTTGTCCACTGCCGACGAGAGCCTCTCTGTCGTGGTGATGAGGCCAGTCCGAGTCATAGACACTATATTCACCACCAGTGTTGCAGTATTTGTGAGTCACTTTTTATTACTTCAATCAGGGTAGGTACTCTTGAACCAAATGGGATTGGGATCGAAATCTTCTGCAGGATTTAGTACAGATAATATACAGAGAATGAATGAACTATGACTTAGGGTGGTCATAATGTAACAAAATGTAAACTACCAAATATGTTAGGGCAGGAGGGCTCCCGTCTTCCTTCAAATGATAGCTCAGTTTTTTTGCTTGTAATGGTGTATAATGCAGTAATTAGTTGTACATAATTAGTTGTAAAAACGTATATAAATATTAAAATAGTGCGTGAGGCACTTAGCGATCGAGTGTGGAGGGAACGAATTTTGAAAGGCAAGTGAGGGTGAGGGGCGGCCGTTGCGCTGGGCTTCTGTCACCGGCTTCCCGTAGTGTGCGCCGTCCGGCGCTAGATGGCGTTGATGGTAGGCGTAGACACAGGAAAATTTAAATATACGTTCATTTATGATTCAATATTACTTAATTTGTTAGGATTGAAATCGAGATTGGTTTCAAGAGTAGGCCTACAGTTCTCAGTTTTTAGGATTCCATCCTTTGAGTGCTTGAGAATGTAAGATAGTGAATCATCGTCTCTTCGCTCCCAGCCAATCTCACCTGCCCGTGGTGCATTCTACTGATTAACTGACGAAGCTCTGGAAACCGACTGGTGGCGGTAAAATCAATATAAATAATTACATTATATTTAGTCCGTATAAAAATATATTGGACACGTATTTTTCCTTTTTTCATATAAACAAAAATAACAAAGATACGAGGCATCAAAATAGAGGAGTGCAGGTCTTTGACGTCACTCAGTGGCGAAAAACTCCCACTCTTTGATGTCACGCATAATTTTAACGAGCTTTATCTTTGTAATTTTTGGTCTAATTTACAAATGAAAAAATACTTGTCTTTTATTTTTGAACAATCTAAAAGACGGAATTTACGCCAACAGGCCTTATTGAAGGCGTAGATAAATACCACGGACCGATAACGGGCATCATCGTCACCAGAGCGAGGAGATACTAGATAGGTTTTTGATGTAATGGCTGCCCTACGCCTGATGGAAAGCGAAAGAGGAGCCCAAGTCGCTGTGACAACGGGCAAGTAACTGGTCAATTACTTGTTAGTTGCCACCGCCATGCCGGCCTAACCTTAACCTCCGGCTGCTGATGCAGCACTCCCCCCACGAGCTCCGGAGACCCTACTCATCGACAGAAACACGACCCGGGGGTCATTTAACTGCGGTACTCGCTATGACCTACCACTCTTGTTTTAGGGGTTGCGCAGACGCCAGACTTTTTGTGCGATAGAGTCTGCGTTTGAGACATTTAAAAAGAGCATCTAGGTCCTTACAGCTCTGCCGACAGAATGATCGAATATGTGCGTTGAGTCTGTGGAATATCCGCGACAGATTTTTGCGCGTCGAGTGCGTTACTGCATATAATTGCATCACAGACTAAAAAGTGCGTCACGGATTGTCTGTCGTCTGCGCCGCCCCTTATTCTATTTATTGATTTGTTTCCAGGTGTCACTAATTTTCATAAACTTCGGATGTGCGATGCACTGGCCCACGGTGAAGGAAGTGATGAAGAAACCCATAGGGCCGATCATCGGGATGGTGGGGCAGTTCCTCTTCATGCCGCTGGTGAGTAATGAGATATCATCATCATCAGCCTATTGCAGTCCACTGCTGGACATAGGCCTCTCCAGTTGTTCGCCACTTAGGGCAAACAACTGGAGGATATACCCATAATCGCCACGCTGGGCAGGCGGGTTGGCGATCGCAGGGCGTAGCTTCTCGCTCCGGTGACGCTGCTGCCCGTCATTGGTCTGTGGTATTTAGCTACGCCTTCAATTGTGATGGTTATACCGCCACCAGTCGGTTGCCAGCGCCCCGTTTGTTATTCGGCAGGATGCACCACGTGCAGGTGAGGTTGGCTTGGAGCGAAAAGACGATGGATCGCTCCCTTACATCCCCTTATTTACAATTTGTAATCTTAACTAATATTATAAAGCTGAAGAGTTTGTTTGTTTGTTTGAACGCGCTAATCTCAGGTCCGAATTGAAAAATTCTTTTTGTGAATAGACCATTTATCGAGGAAGGCTTTAGGCTATATGAACATCACGTTGCATCAGGAGCGAAGAAATAATGGAAAATGTAAAAAAAAACGGGGAAAAAAATAACTATTTTACGCGGACGAAGTCTCGAGCACAGCTAGTTGTTATATTATATGGATTTATTTTTTTCTCACCAGATGACGTTCGGCCTGGGCTACCTGATCTTCCCTAACGACCCGGAGCTGCATCTGGGCATGTTCGTTGACGGGCGTATCGCCCGGCGGCGGCGCCTCCAACATCTGGACGTTCATACTGGGCGGCAACCTGAACCTGTCTCTAGCGATGACGACCATATCCACACTACACTTGCGTCTTTCGGTGAGTTATTCAAATTATGTCTATTTGCGAAACAGGGGTGAGACAAAATCAAAATTAAAATTGTCTTTATTCATATAAGCTTAAGACAATATAGGCACTCGAAAGAGCTATAAATATGTAGATATAGATATGTATGAATTTAATGTGTTCTTCACTATAATAAGCGTAACTATTTGTTTATTCTAGGAAAATCTGTTATTGGCCTTATTATTGTGTAACACTATTTAATCGTTATATTGTAAACGCTGTTGATTTCATAATCAATAAATAGGAATCAGAATGCAGCTTCTATCGAGAAGAACCGGCAAGGAACTCCACAGTTACTCTTTTCAATGCCAATTTTTCTTACAATATTTGTCAATATTTGTCTCCGTGCTTCGGAAGGCACGTTCCGTGCTTCGGAAGGCACGTTAAGCTGTTGGTCCCGGGTGCTATCTTTACTAACTCAGATAGCAGTCGTCACATCATATCAGAGATTATGATAACTCTGACGTCTAACTGGGAATGGGTATAGCTTACCCTAAGTGTTGCGGAGGTCTGATGGCAGTCGCTCTGTGTAAAAGCTTAACCCTCGCCAAATCTCTCAGTTTGGGAAGCCGACCCTGAGACAATCGGGAAAAAGGCTAGGATGATGATGATTTGTCATATTACGCCATAAAACAAACTAACATTTAGAAGCTATACAATGCAAAAAGTGTTCACTTGGGAGCAGCCGTCCATCAGATGTTGTCGTCCAGGAAGTCCTCAACTTTGTAGTCAGACACTTAATAGGCCTGTTGCCGTAAAAAATGTAATTAATCCGTCTTTTAGATTGTTCAAAAATAAAAGACACGTTACAAAGATACAGCCTGTTAAAATTACGAGTGACGTCAAAGAGTGGGAGTTTTTTCGCCACCTGAGTGACGTCAAAGACCCCCACTCCTACATTTGATGCCTTGTATCTTTGTTATTTTTTGTTTAAATGAAAAAAGGAAAAATACGTGTCCAATATATTTTTATAATCTAAAATACGGACTTAATAAAAATACAGATAAAAACCCTTCACTGCTCTCCACGGTTCTCCCTCCTCCTTTTATTTGAAACTGCTCGCGACTTCGTCCGCGTGGAATAGTTATTTTTTCCCCCGTTTTTTTTTATTTTCCATTATTTCTTCGCTCCTAATAGTTGCAGCGTGATGTTATATAGCCTAAAGCCTTCCTCGATAAATGGTCTATTCAACACAAAAAGAATTTTTCAATTCGGACCAGTAGTTCCTGAGATTAGCGCGTTCAAACAAACAAACTCTTCAGCTTTATAATATTAGTTAAGATCAGTTAAAAATGAGGGAGTTTTTGACAAAAGTTTAGGTATAAATATTTCTGACAGTTGGCAACACTCGCTCTAGCTCGATATGGAACATAGTGTACTGATGCTTCCATTTATTTCCTCAGGCTTCATGCCCATGTGGCTGTTCTCCCTCGGGCAAGTGGTGTTCCGGAACGCCAACATCCGGATACCATACGCGCGCATCGCTTCGCTGGTGTTCGGCCTGTTCATCCCGCTGAGCATCGGCCTCGCCATGCAGCGGTTTACGCCGCGCATCAGCGCCTTCATGGTGCGCATCCTGAAGGGCTTCTCCAGCCTGATGCTGATCTTCATCATAGTCTTCGCGATAGTCACCAACCTGTACATATTCAGGCTGTTCAGTTGGCAGGTGAGTTTTTGTTTTTAATTTTTTTTATGTAGATTAAGATAGGATCGAGCACTGCTTGACATGGGCCTCCTTCTATATATTCAGGGTGTACAGTTAGGAGGTGAGTCTCTTTTTCTTGATGTAGATTAGCACATAGATCATCACTCATCATCAGCCTGCAAACGTCCACTGCTGGATATTTTTTTTATCTAGACAGCATAGGGTAGGATGGAGCAGCCATCAGGTGACAGCATGCAGCTCCCTCTACATATTCAGGGTGTACAGATAGGAGGTGAGTCCCATAGGGTAGGATGCGGCCATCAGGTGATCATCATTCATCATCAGCCTGCAAACATCCACTGCTAGGCATAGGCCTCCCCCAAAGACAATTGTCAATTAGTGGGATTTGTGGTGACAAATCCCATGATCCGTGGGATTTGTCACCACTCTGGGCAGGCGCGTTTGTGACCGCAGTAGGCTTTGGAATAGTAAGCGCTGTTACCAGCTTCCTGATATTTTCTTACTCGTCTTCTAGGACACCCTAGGGATGAGTTGGGGTGGTCCTACCCCAAATGTCAATTGTCATTGGGCTATATAAAATATCCAGGAAGTTTCGCTTCGTCCGGGCCCCAGTTAGCGGTGAAAGCCTTCCGCTTCTCCATCAGTCCGATGATGATGACAAAGACTTGGCTATCATCGTAGTCGCTTACAAAAAAAAGTCCGGATCCCATCGTCCGGATCCCATTGGGACCTTTGCTCTTTTTAGTATATATTAATGATCTTCCATGTTTTGCAAAAGACTTATGTGAGATGGTGCTATTTGCCGATGACACATCTTTAATATTTAAGGTTGATAGACAAAGAGAAAATTTTGACGAAGTAAATGATGCTGTCTCTAAAGTACTACATTGGTTTACAAGTAACAATCTGTTACTAAATGCTAAGAAAACTAAATGTATAAAGTTTTCTATGCCCAATGTCAGACAAGTCAAAACTGTCATTAACATAAATCAAGAACCCATTGATATCGTTAACTCAACAGTGTTCTTAGGTATCACCTTAGACTCAAGATTGCAGTGGGCTCCACATGTTGCTGCCCTGGCAGGACGACTTAGTTCAGCTGCATATGCTGTTAGGAAGATTAGACATTTAACTGATGTCGACACTGCGAGATTGGTTTATTTTAGCTACTTCCATAGTGTTATGTCCTATGGCCTTCTACTGTGGGGCTCAGCGGCAGACATCCAGACCATATTTGTTTTACAAAAGAGAGCTATCAGAGCCATATACAAACTTGGCCCACGTGATTCTCTTAGAGACCTTTTTAAAGAAATAAATATCTTAACAGTCGCTTCCCAATATATCATGGACTGTTTAATCCATGTTTATAAGAACAAGCACAAGCTTCCTAAAAATTCAGATAGTCATAAATTCAATACCAGAAACAGGCACAAGCTAGCTATTCCTAATCTGAGGTTGAATAAATGTGGAAAGTCATTTATAGGGCTTAGCATAAAAATGTTCAATAAATTGCCTCAATGTATAATTGATCTACCCATACAAAAGTTTAAATTATATATTAAAGGATGTCTAATAAAGAAAGGTTATTACAGAATTGAAGACTATTTAAGTGATAAGACTGTATGGTCAACTGCCAAATAAGCGGATGCTGCTCGCCTGCACTTTATCATAAAATTATAACCATTTCATTGGTTGTTTATATAGAGTCATATGTAACTTATATTCTATGTAAGCTACGTCCTTCAGTAATTAATTCATTTATTAGTTTTATGATTTTGCCAAATATTTTATATTGGGGTAACTGGACTAGTCATGCTCACTAAAATGTTTCTGGGGTGGTGGCGCTGTGTGGCGGGTCGTTACACTCCCTCAAATATGGTTGAATGAAGCGATGGCTGGTACACACGTCATACTTGTGAACAGGTGCTGCCTTGGAGACTGGTCTACTCCTGATTGCCCTATATAGAGTATGTTAAGGTTAATTTTTTATTTTTAATCTAATTTATAATTAATTTTATAAGGCCCCAGACTGTATGACGTGGTCGTAGTTAAAAGTATAAATGTGATAATAATATTGTAAACACCATTTTGAAAAGAGCAACTACACGAGTTTCTTGCCGGTATCTTCTCGGTAGAATGCTGCTTTCCGAACCGGTGGTAGCTTCGACGATTTGTAAGTGTTTTTCATAAAAACCTATACAAATAAAGATTATTTTGACTTTGACTTGACTTTGATCGGTGACAGCATGCAATCGTCCACTGGACATAGGCCTCCCTGAATCTTTCAGGCTTTTTAGATGCACTGCTAGACACAGACCTCCCTCTATATATCAAGGGTGTACAGTTAAGAGGTGAGACTCTTTTTACAATTTTTTTTGATGTAGATTACCATAAGATAGGATGGAGCGAGTCGCTGTTTTTTTTTATGTAGAATGGGATAGGATGGAGCAGTCATCAGGTGATCATCATCCATTTCCGGCCTGCAAACGTCCTGCAGGCAGGTGAGGTTGGCTTGGAGCGAAATGATGATAGGCCGCTCCCTTACATCCCTTTCCGATTATTATCTATTATTCGATTATTGGATGCGAGAAGTCCAGGATTCATCATCATAATGATGATGATGAATTATTATCAACCATATCTCCTTGTATTACAGATAGTGGTAGCCGGCATGGGTATCCCCTGGCTGGGCTACCTGTTCGGCTACTTCTTTGCCCTAGCGTGCCGCCGCGAACACCCAGACGCGCTGGCCATCTCCATAGAGACCGGCGTCCAGAACACCGGCATCGCCATCTTCCTGCTGAGACACAGCCTCGGTCAGCCCGCCGCTGATCTTACCACTGGTGAGTTGTGTGTTGTTGTAGGAACAGACTTGCCCCTACGAAGAGTGGAAGTACTTCCGCCGAGCTAGGTGATCGTGCTCGGGGACCGCGGTCCGATAGACCACCTTGGATTTTCGTATATATAGCGAGTCGTGATGAAAACTTCGTATGCGCATTGTAGGTCTTCCATACAAGTTGTATGGAGCGATTTCATTTTCTATAGCCGCGGATTTTACATCGCCATCTGTTGTTAGCTGGCGGAACTAGTGATTGCATATTGTAGCGACGTGTAGATAGTTTTAGCGATGTGGACATAGGTGTCGCTACAAAGTTTTACGCCCTGCGGTATGGGGCGTAGAATAGGCCTGTTGCCGTAAAAAATGTACTTAGTCCGTCTTTTAGATTGTTCAAAAATAAAAGATACGTATTTTTTCATTTGTAAATTAGACTAAAAATTACAAAGTTATAGCCATAGACTGTTGTAATTACGCGTGACATCACTCAGTGAGGCATTTTTACGGAAGGAGTGACGTCAGACTCCCACCCCTAACTTTTGATGCCTTGTATCGTTGTTATTTTTTGTTTAAATGAAAAAAGGAAAAATACGTGTCCAATATATTTTTATAATCTAAAATTTGGACTAAATATAATGTATAAATTTTGACCTTGGAAACATCCCTATACTACCGAGGTGTACCTGCCTGTCGTAGGCGGCGACTAAAAGGGCCTTCGTACCCGCTCATGGTGAGCGCCCACCACTATTACTAATTTTAAAGTTACCATTGCTTCGGGATGAAGTAAACACTCGCCAAGTCGCGAAAGAAATAATATGATAGGCCTCTCCCTATCCCTGCAATGGAATTCGCACCTTTTTGTATAATTATAGCAAATAAGTATATCCTATTCTATTAAGTATAAGTAAGTATAAGTATCAGACAACATCACATACATTGCTCTAATCCCAAAGTAAGTAGCTTAAGAGCGCGCATACAATTTTAAGCAACTCGAAACGCACGCGGGAGCCGATTCCGAAACACACATAGACATCATTTGTGTCTGTGTGGGTGAGCGGCATGTCGGACGCAAACTCCGGCACCACGCCCCCCGGGCGCGTCGGACGAACATATTTTGATACTTAACAATTTATTATTCATCTAAATTACTTGAAAATTCTATTATTGCTAAATATTTTATTAGTGTAGTATAGGTGCGTACTTATTAAACATATTTAAACACTTTAGAGTACATTATTCTTAAGTGCTTATTAATTAACCCATTAATGGCCAAAGGAAAAGTACAGGGATTTATTTCGATTTTTTTTTATTTAATTATAATAAGGGTTACAAAAAGTTATTAGAACATGAAAATAAATCGAAAATTTATTTATTTAGATTTTTATATGGGTGTACCCAAATTGGCACAGTGGCCACTTTAGGGTGTTAATTTTTGTAAGAAGTTTTTTTAAATGCGCAATGTCACTTGCGTTTTTTGTAACCACTATGGCTTTGACTGTGCTAAATACACAGCATACTTGTTTTGGTAGCTTTTCAGGAACGTGGTGAGTACCGTCCAGTTTCAAACCATCTACTTTAGATATCGAAGTTCAAGCAGAGTGTCGTTGAGGCGATTGTTTTTGATATAATTGTTCTGATCATGTTTCATTGAAATAGTAGTTGGTCCATAGCTTCCTCTCAGGATTCTATGTGCAAACAACAAGCATTTGATAAGACCATATCAATCATGGAGGTAAATAAAACCCACCACCAATTTTACCATGAATGCCGATTCTGTATAGTGAAATGGATTGATTTATTTCATCAACTCCACGCATATTATATTCTTTAGAACATCTTCATGTCAACCTTATGGTTCTTTTCTGCAGACCATCTTGTCAGTCCCTGCCGGAGTCTGCGAATCGTAATTCCATGCCATTGGGCAAATGCTGTTGTCTGTCCAGTGAACCAGTAAACTTAGTATTTTTATCGAAACTGTAATCAAATTCTCCACTTGACTCTTTCTTCCCTAAGGAAGTGAATCCGAAAGAAAACTAAGAAGAAAGAATAAATTGAGAACTAATACTCAACATTTTCGGAAACTTCAATCTGAAAATTAGGTGGAGAATAGTAATCGAAACCCTCTTTTTCATCAGTGACGCCACTGGGTTCCAGTGGTGGTTGACCTAAATCATACTCAAAATCGTCACTATCTTCAAGGATCCTCTTCCTAACCTTCAAAGCTGTTACTTGTACTATAATATCTAAGCCTACGACTCTCTAAAACTCTGAAAAAAATATAGATAATATTATTCCACTTGTGGCCACTGTACCCGAATTGGCACAGCTATATTTCGAATGTCGCTGAAACTTATATTCTCATCATACTTTACTGAAATTTAGTACAAATCAATAATTATTTACTAAATTTCGTATAATTAGAAGCAAATATGGTGTTTCCATTTGTCTACTTATTATAATATTTAAAAAACTAAACATACCTCCATGCCAATCTTGATAAGGAAATTCAACAAGTAATTATCACAAAATTACGAATGTTTTCTAAAATTTGTTTATAGCGTAATAAATCGCTGTAGTCTTAACTACTCAAAAACGCAATTATATTTCCCCTGAAGTCAATACTGTTTTTTTCTACCATCAATAACTAAGTGTTCCCAAATGGGTACAGCAACCAAGAATGGGTTAAGGTTTAAGAAAAATATAACAATAATTTTGTCTTTCTATCTTTATATGTACCAGGTACTTACCTATCCAAAGGTATTGTGTGAGTAATTGACATTATTAATGTTGCTTTATAAAAATCAATAATCCCTACTGTGTTTTCCTTGCCTTCTGATCATGAGCCAAAGGTCGTGAGTTTGATTCCCATCCAGGACAAACATTCGTGTGCTGAACATTTGTGTTTGTTTTGTGTTTAGGTGTTTGTATTATTATTTAAGGAAAGAGCAGTCTCCGTGGTTGCCACGATATAACTCTAACCCTGTCCTGTCTGTAAAAATTACTTTGTTCATTTTCACTCGGCAGAAATGGATCTCACAAAGAGGCTGGTTGCCGTCATTCAAAAAAGATTCGTTTGTAAACAATTTGTCAATTTGAATTAAGATCCTAAGTCTCCTATGCACTGATCACAGAGATCATGTATACCTACTGATGCTTGTGCTGAAAGTTGTGCTTGTGTTTCGTAGCAGAAACCCCAGATGGCCTACAACAACTAAAATCTGGTTCCTATCCAGCTTGACCAATCCATCACTTATTCTCGGGATTAATATTCGTCGTGACCCGAATCCTAAGGGTTACATTGAAGGAGTCATTGACTACTGCAGCATTCTCTAAAATAGGTGTCCTGAACCTGATTCTGAAAGAATATATCACGACTGACCAGCGCTGTTTTTTCTGAATACTGCTTTTACGCAATTTTATAAATGATGCAATGGACAGGTTACAAAGGCGAGCTATCTGAATAGGTAGGTATGGTGAGTCCTCTTGTGTATATTCAAAAATTGTCTAGGATCGGTATTTTGAAAATTAAAATTAAATAAAACAGCAAGTAAAAAATGTTGTCATTATCTCGTTTATTTTCTACTTTACGGTCTAAATTAAGAAGACTAAACTAGTAGGAAATCAATTTTTAAACAATTTTGGTTCCTTCCTTTTCCCCTAAAATCGATATTTTGGAAATAAAACTCGCAAACCGCGACATATTCAAAACTGTAGGTATCATTATCTCCTATGTTGTAGTTTTTACGGCATGAATGAAAAGAAACAAAGTTCTAGAGAGTCAATTTCCGAACAATTTTGGTTCCTACCTTTTCCCCCAAAATCGACATTTAGGAAATTAAACTGAATTAATTAATTACCTATTAATATTTCTAATTTAACACAATTCCAATGACGGCGACGAAGCAAATAAAAGAAATAACAATACCTATTATGGCAAACTGCTGCACTAATGAGGGCGCCCATGTCGCGTGTGAATTGGCCACCAGAGGTGCTAGTGTAGCGTGAGGTATCCGAAATGTCAAATTACATAGGTTCTGTGGGTTAAACGAGTTTATTTCGGACAATTAAATAATTTTGTGCAATTTTGGTATAACTGGCAATTTTCGAAAATGTGAGACACGGCTCAGTGATTATCTGCGCTTTAAAAGCGGAGCCGAGAAAATTAGGTGTAAAAATTAGCGGTCTGAAAGAAAAGATAGTTCACTGGTTTGTTTATTAACCGTTAACAAACAGTTTTGCCTTTTGGAAACATATGTCCTCCTTCTTATAACGAACAAACAGTCATCACATGCATAAAACAAACCTTAACAGCTATGCCCGCAGACCTCACTATACAGTGGCGTCCTCTGGTGATTACAAAAACGGTAGCCCTCATTGGCAACGTTGCACCTTGCGACTTGCATACTGCAAGTTACATGCTCGCCCTGCTCGTCGCCATACCACCATTCAGCATACGTAGCTGGTAATTTTAACGTAATGTATGTAAATAAGTTACCGTAACATATCCGTATCTTACCAGCCTTTTCGCTAAAATCACCCCTAGTAACCGTAATGGCCATACATTTCACAACTATCATATTGCATTTTGGTTTTACGTTTTGAAACTATAAAATATAATTTTTACTTCTTTCTAATACTATATGAATGAAAGTAGTAATCTCATATCGTTATCAGCCTCTCACACTCTCCACTGCTGGACATTGGCCTCTCCCATTGTAGACCACTTTGATCGATTTAATTTTAATCTTAGATACTTGTTATTATTGTGACACAAAGATTCACTTATTCCACACTAAACAATTAAGCGACAATTCCAAAATTGGATTCGAAGATCGATTTATCTAAATAGATCAATTTCGTGCATACTATCAAACATTTTATCATCCATCTTTACACATATAATTTTACTAATAATAACTCGACTATGGGGTTTCTAGGACTTTCAGCTTCATTGTATGCCTTTATTTATAGTCGTGAACATGTGACGTAGATTCCTTAAATAATCCCAACTCAAATGAATCTCCTTATCAGTTTCTTCATGGAAGTTGTTTCTGACCATTGATGTTAACGAGCATAATAATAATCATTGGAATAGCCTTACTTTGTAACTTCATTGGTGAACTAATAAACAAATATCATATAAATTTTTTGAAATATTTAGCAAATGTGGTTGTAGATAATAATAATTATAATAATCCTGATGTTTGTATTTAATACTCATGACTAAACACTAAATCATTTCATTAATTTAGTACATTATTTTAACTTAATAAATTTTTCATACAAAAATAATATTACAAAGTATCAAACTCGTGGAGTTGCACTCGCGCAGAGCGGTATACGCTCATAAAAGTGGTTGTGCGTATGTGTGCGTGAGCGGAGCAGCGAGCGGCACGTCCTCCCGCTGGGATGACCCGATTTGGACTGAATCGGCAAGCGTCGCGCGCGTGGCTTTATAGTCACTTTTAAAAAAATCGTATAAAATAACAGGCATAGAATATTAATAAAATAATAATTTAGTGCACTTAAGAAACACTTCTTTTACATTTACCCAAAATTTCAACTAAAAGAAACAGTGTTTTCTACTAGAAAAACACTGTTGAAAAGTGTGAATTGAGCTTATTTTGAAAAATTATTTTGGACCATTTAATAACACATTTTTGAAAGTTTTTTTATCTAGTGCACTAATAGACCATATAAGCTATTGTATAAACATATATTTAAAACATATGTATATAATGCAATTGATATTAAGACTTTCGAAATTGACTCTGACTCGCATTTTTGCGAATCGGCTTACGGGAGATCTTTGATAAACAAAAATATACTTGTAAATATTGTATTTTATCTAGCCTACGCACTGCTTGAAGACTTTATCTATATAAAAAACTATGTTTCTTATTTAAAAAAAATCGTTTTATATGATAATAGCTCGTCCGAAAATACCAGTTTCGCCGCAAATACGTCGAATTCTGTATGCGCGCTCTTAAGCACTTGTGTTATGGGTATTAGAACAACGAAGGTACCACAAATAAATACTTAAATACAATTTATAAACACCCAGACACGGAACTAACACAAGTATTCATTACACGAATGTTTGTCCCGGGTGGGAATCAAACCCACGACCCTTGGCTCAGAAGGCAGGGGTCACTACCAATGGGGATGTTTCCAGGGTCAAAATAATTACATTATATTTAGTCCGCATTTTAGATTATAAAAATATATTAGACACGTATTTTTCCTTTTTTCATTTAAACAAAAAATAAAAAAGATACAAGGCATCAAAATTTAGGAGTGGGGGTCTTTGACGTTACTTAGTGGCGAAAAAACTCCCACTCTGTGACGTCACGCGTAATTTTAACGGGCTATATCTTTGTAATTTTTGGTCTAATTTACAAATGAAAAAATACGTGTCTTTTATTTTTGAACAATCTAAAAGACGGACTAATTACATTTTTTATGGAAACAGGCCCATTGAGCCACCGAGCCAGTCATTTTTATTCAAGTATTATTTTCCAGTAATCCCTGTGTCAGCCGCCATCATGACGCCCATCCCCATGATGACGATCTTCGTCTACCAGAAGATCAAGGCGTGGTACGTATGCCCTCGCTTCCGTCAGTGTGACGCGCTGGGAATGTATTCGTCCGATGTGGATAGACGGTTGCGGAACGTAAAGGTTCATCATTTTTGAGCGTGTACCTAATATTTTCCTCTTGCTGGGTTATTAGGCGACGTAGTTTCTTCATTGGTTCTACGAGTATTTTTGTGTTAGTTTGGACCACACGACCGCTTGCCATCAGTTGGAGTGAGGTGAACCTGATTGATTACCTTTTGAAAAAGCTGACTGGTGACGGTATAACCATCACAATTGAAGGCGTAGCTAAATACTATAGTTCATTCGCGTTAAGAAAATAGTGACTCATCACCGACTGCCGGCCAAGCCACACCCCCTAGCCAATTAAAACGGTGATGAGTCACTATTTTCTTAACGCGAATGAACTATAAAGACCTGTGACGGGCAGCGCGTCACCGGAGCAAGAAGCTACTCCCTGCGATTGTCAACCCGCCTGCCCAGCGTGGCGATTATGGGTATATCCTCCAGATGTTTGCTCTAAGTGGCAAACAACTGGAGAGGCCTATGTCCAGCAGTGGACTGTAATAGGCTGATGATGATGATGATGATGAAAAAAAAACAGCTACCTACCTATATGCAACTGATGAATACTGGATTTAGAAACGTGACCCTTACGCTCCCCCGCAGTACGGCGATAAGGGGATGGCCGCCTTAGCTATTATCGTAGTCACTTAGGAAAAGGAAAAATAATATCTCTTTCGTTATACTCCGAATTGGAGAAAGAGTCTTCCGCTCCTCCGCAGTCAGGAGGGTAGGAGGCAATAATTTTTAAACTATAGCTGGAAAGACTGATCTTTATAAATAACTCTTTGGCTATCATCATCATCATCAGCCTATTGCAGTCAGCTGCTGGACATAGGCCTCTCCAGTCGTTCGCCACTTAGGGCAAACATCCGGAGGATATATATACCCATAATCGCCACGCTGGGCAGGCTGGTTGGCGATCGCAGGACGTAGCCTCTCGCTCCCGTGACGCTGCTGCCCGTCTTTGGCTATATGTACTCTAAATATAGTTCCTGTAATGTTGCACACGGGTGCTGCTGTTTTAGTAAAAGCTGGCTGAATATTTTAAAAGCTGGATAGACAGATATTTATAAATACATACTATCTTTTTCACTATACCTTCTCCATCTATAGTTCCTATAATGAATAAATAAATGCTGCTCTCTTAGTTGAAACTTGGCTTGGCACGCTCCCGCGTGATTAGATTCAACAAGATTGTGCTTTTTAACCCGTCAAATCCCATACTCCCCGATTTCGGGGAGATGCGAAAGATCTTGAAAAGTTAAGCTACAGAAAATTTTACAACGACCTCCGAACCTTTACGTTTCGTAACCATTCGTACTTACTGGGGTTTTAAATTAAAATTAATACCTACTTAATGCATGAAGTTGAATTAATTTTAAATTAATGAACGAGACGACCTAAGTTTTTTGAATACATTAAGTATTTGTCTCGTGATTTAACATATTATATTGGGGAAATTGCTATTTTCATGGGATGCAAAATGTGCCGTCAACGGGGTACTTATAATAAGTTATTTTACTATATGTTAAGGAATTTGTGTACGTTTTTTATTTGTAATAATTATATTAAAATGGTACATACATCTTAGTTTATTTCTATTTTCTACTGTTCCTATGTAGATTATACTCGTTTTAATTGATATCTTTTTAATAGGTCTGTGGTCAGGGCCACTAAAGATAAACCTATTTATAAATGGTTATTATCAAGAACGCAATTATTATTTTTCTTATTAATTGCGTTGTTGATATGTCGTAAATTCACTTTATTGAACTTAATAGTTATAAATTACACAATAAACTTGATCAATGTTTTGGTAAGAATTGATAAAGTAAGGTTTAGTTCACACGATCCATTTTATATTTCTTTTTCGTTTTATATATCATACTTACATCAATTTATCTATAACTAGCTGTGCTCGCGACTTCGTCCGCGTGGAATAGTTATTTTCTCCCCATTTTTTTTTTACATTTTTCATTATTTCTTCGCTCCTGATAGTTGCAACGTGATGTTATATAGCCTAAAGCCTTCCTCGATAAATGGTCTATTCAACACAAAAAGAATTTTTCAATTCGGACCAGTAGTTCCTGAGATTAGCGCGTTCAAACAAACAAACTCTTCAGCTTTATAATATTAGTTAAGATAGCAAAGCATCATTAAAACCATCACCAAATCATTAAAAATTGCGTCGCATCATTAGGTATAGGCGGAATCTGACTTTTCAGTTGGAATGTAAAGTTCAAAATGAAACACAACATAATTAAAACATAAATGAAATAAAACTTAATCTGTGTTTGTGAATTTTCGACAGAAACCCATAGTTCATAAATATTCATGTGAATCTTGATATCTTAAAAAGTCCTAGTCTTAGCAAGAAGTATGCATGGCAAGCACTTGGAGATACTAATTACTTTAGTCTAGAGTGGGGACGATAGTGAGTATGTCTAGTTGTTTATATATTTAAATTATCAATAATAATTGAAGTACAAACACTATTATTACATTGATAAAAGATTTCATGAAAAAGAATATTTAAAAAAAAATCATCTCCACATTGAGGCTCGATTTTTCAACTGTCAAATAATATCTCACATAATAAAATGTTTACCCGACTACGGCTAAGCTAAAAGATGATTTGTCAGTCTATGTATGTATGTATGTTCCACCGCAGCGCCTAAGCTACTGGACCAATAAATGAAGTGCCAATAGGTTCGCAACAATGTTTATCTGACTATTGAAAAATCGGGTCCAAATCAAATGTATCACCGTGTGAACTTGGCCTTATCAAGGGACAGTGTGAGTCGTTATTTAAGTTGTTATTTTTTTTATTTCCATATCAAAAAAAAATCACCAACGTCATTCACATACGATTGTCGTCCTAGTATGGGAGGTATGTTTGAACATTTTGACATTTGGTCTATGTCTGGTGAAGGTTTCATGCTGGTTCGGCGCTTGCGCACAGAGAAACAAGTGGGATGTTTGTGTTCATGCTGTTTCATTCTAACAAGTTTCAGGAATGGTATTCAGTAAGACGGTGTTAAAATATGCAAATGATCTAGCATATTGTTGCCCTGATAATAATAGGACAGGCACTACGCTCTTTACACTTGACAAGTTAGAACTTATACTTATAGGCTATTTGACGGTAGTTGTCCATTAAATTTACCATCTTGCCGTCGTAAAGTCGCCTGTCTGTCGGTATTCTATCGGTTGCATTTTGGAGAGTGTGCGACGGAATTATTTAATTTGATTCCTCCTGCCCCTTTTTATCATCGGACTAGCAGGGATACGGCGAATAGGCACCGTTACATGGTGCAAGTTGCGAATCGCAGTCAAGCGCAAACTCTTTTTGAATAAAAAAAAATCCAGGCCGTTACGCTAACGTCCTAATTTTTTTTATATTTTCCGAAATGTCCCAACTTTAAAATCAAAAATATTAACGAGTCCAAAAACGTTTCACACGAAACGGCAGCAGGCAAGTGTCGTCACATGCTTGTGTAAAGTTTTTGCATGCTTAATGTATGGTTCGAATATGAAGACTTACTCAAATGAATACCATTTCTAAAAATCTGAATAAAGCAGCATCAAAAGTTGATCCTCAAAAGAAGTCCTTTTGTATATTATCTTTTACTGTGCTTGGCTTTGGCTGTATTTTCTCTTTGGATTTTGTTGTCTCTCCTCAGGTGACGGCGTTAATAAATCCTACCACTAACAATTTCTGTATCTACTTTGTATAACTAACCATGTCTTACGTTTTACTAACCCAGAAAATGTTTAATAGTAGCTTAGTTGTATTTTAACAGCATGACTTTTCCCTTCTGTGTAACGTATTTTATTTCTACATTTGTATGGAAAGTATCTAAGATAGATATTCTATGGTGAAAGAAATCTCTCCTTCGTTTGATTTTTACTTCGCATGCTAAAACTATATTTGCCTGTCTATGCAATCCTTGTATAGTTTTGCACTATGAATATAATTAATGGTTATGTAGATAGTTTAAATGAAGGCTTGTCTAAGTTACAGTAATGAGCTAAAACGTTTAAATTTGAAATAATACTTGTATCTTCATCATAACAAATAATTATTAGGAATGCCGGGATAAATCGGCAAGAAATTTCACGGTTCGCTTAGCGGCTTGCTAAAACCAATAATAAGCTAACGTACTTATTCAATCTTGTATTATTATTCGTCGCCTGAAAAAGCCTTGTCCCGTCGACGTCCCGATTATGGGCGCAGTCCATTAAGGACATCTCCAAAGTAAACTATCGTATATCAATATTAGCTTGTCTCTAACTTATGAAATGAAAGAGAGTATAAATTTAATACGTATACCTAGAGAAGCCTTTATCAGTCTCACTTGTTTCAAGGTCTCGGGAAATTTATTTCTTCGTATAATACGTAAATGTATAGTACTGGATTCGCCAAGTCGAGTCGACACGAATGGTCAAAATGTACTTTTTCCCCATACAGATGCACACATTTTAATAACATGTACTGAAAAATTTGTGATTTGATATATATTTCTTTAAGTTATTTAGTTTATTTCTATCAGAGATCTCGACTTGGCTAAAATGTATACACGGTGTTTTGTTAACGATATAACGAGTCCAAATATTTTATTTTGAGCCTTAACTGGGCTATAGTAACATTACATACACATACAACTAATTTGAACTTTATTCAATTATAATTTATAACACAGCAAAATATTGAAAATATCCGCTGGCCTGATCAAGGCTAACTACAGCTGTTCAATTAAAATAAATTTAGAATTATAATATTACAAACCTTAAATTTTTCAATCAAATAACTTTTCTATAAAATAGAAAACTGCTTTAGTAGTATAAACTTAAGATGAGCACTTAGAAATTATCAAGCAGATATAACAATGATGCTTGCTGGATTCAGAAGTTAGTTTTGATAGAAAAAACCGCAAAGAAACTAGTTATTTTTACGGTACACAGCGGCTTAGCTGTGCCACTGGCATTGCAGAGTCTATGAGCGGCGGTTACGGTTTAACATCAGACTGGCCTGCTCTTTTTTTTTATTAAAGTTGCTCTTTTTATTTGTTTGATGCAGATATAATTTTACTTTCACTTCATTTGAACTCGTTAGGTCTTTCACTTAACGCCATCCTATTTCCATCATCACCACAATCGCTTCTACATAGTTTATTCAAAATTTTCAGCATCGTCAACCGAAGAAACAGTCACAAAAAGTTCGTGGAAAGCCCCACCACGCCCGTACCTGAAGAACCCAAGTCCAACGGGATCTCAACCATTGATGTCGAAGACAACAAACAGCAATAGCGCTGCCTAAGAACTACACCACTAAAGATATTACAACGGCCGACTATGAACGTGTAACGTCCTCGTGTCGGCTTTATTATATTGCAATAAAGTCTATTTTTAAACGAACCTTATTAGACGTCATTCTAATACGGAACCCGCGTATACTAGTGTAAATGCAAAAAATAAAATTTAACTGGAGAGGATTTAAAAGTTGTAACGCTTGCAACGCTTACATATCTGGACAATGTATATTTGAATATGTTTTATATGTTCGAAAGCTAGAGAATGCCATACGGCATTAAGTCTGCCAGAAATTAATACATTTTGTTAAAAAGTTTTTGATCGTGGTCACGTTCGTCCTTTTATTAAAATGACGTCTAACATTTAATATACAATTGACCGTACAATCTGATTCAATAATACTGTTTACTTTAGGAACGATCAATGCAACTTTAACACTGGACTAACGAGTTAAGTATGTAAATCTATTAAACATAATATTGGTCTAGGATTTCGAGATATCAGGGTAGTATCTACAAGGCATTGCCAATTTATGGCTTCTATAGTCCGTCCAGCTCAGAAAAAAATCTGATGCACGAGCAATACCTGTAATCCGGAAACCTACACCCTATTATTATTAAGTTTTGTACAATGAAATACAATATATTTATGAAGCAATTGATTATATTTTTCTTGCCATTATATTCATTTGGTATTCCAACTCTTCATGATTTTTACTAGTGCTGAAAGAAAATTTTAAACTGTATAAATAGGTGCTCAGGTTGGTATTACCTTGTTTACGTTTTACGCCAGCTTATTGTGATCCCGTGTTAAAGTTGCATTATTGTTTTTGTTATTGCATAGCAATAGACCCGGTGTACACAAATTACTTATCAGTAAATCGCGCAATGCAATGTTGAATAATAGTACTTTTATTGAATGTGTGAAATAGGTATTGGGAAGCCCAACTGTTATAGATATTGTCGATTATCATGTACTTGTGTCAATATCAATTTAAAATGAATGTATTTATTTTTTGATGCTCACTTTTTACCGCATCAGTAATTTTGGAGAAATATACCTAACTTTGAAGATTTTTGAAGATAGATAACATATTGGTATTAATTTATTCCTGAGGTGGTACGGCCTTCATATGTTTTGGCGCTACATACCCCTCGCAAAATTTAAATGACATTCCCTTTTGTCATTTTTTAACTTTTCACCTATAAAATTGTATGTCAAACTCACTTTTCGCTATACATATGCAATATTTAAATGGTTTTTTTTGTTGTCCAATGTAATAGTAAAGGCACATAAAGGTAAAATTTTAATGTAGAAGGATTTATATGTCTGTTGCTTGGTATTTTATTTTTAGCTTTTAAAGCTTTTTAGCCGTTATGTTTTAGACGAAGTTTTATTAGATTGTTTATCTACCAAGGTTATGTTTAAATACAGGAAAAGTTATGAAACTGCTTGCAGGAACCCATTTCTTCTTATTTTATTATGAGACATATTTTTGTGCCCCAAACATTGTAATTTTTGTTAGTTTTAATATCACCGACCTACTTAATTTATTTGATCAAATTATATTGGTAGAACTGTTATAAAATATTATTATAAAACACAAAAAACATAAGGTAAAACTTGGTCTATAACGTAAACACACATTACCACGAATAAACACACATGTAGCAATAGCTTAAAACAAGTTTACAAGGAAATTAAAGTAGTACTTTTCTTAGTCTTCAAAAGCTCTGATATTTTGTATAAGATGATAGGAATACCGCTTACATTAATATATAGAACGTTAAACCGATTTTAACCCCCAAAAAGGTCTATATAATTATATCTAACGAAACAGCGTTTCATGTGGTTTATTCGTGTGTGTATTTTTAAGTTTAATCGCAAATTTTCGTAAAGCATTTTATTTTGGTTGCTGCGTCCCGTAGCGAGATCTCAAAATGTTGATCAGTCGTTCACATGACTGGTTTTATAGGTGAAACAGATGTGAATAAAGGCTGCTTACGTTTGTGGATCAGTATTCTGTTATGAATTTACGAAAGAAATGTTAAGATTTAATACAAACGTTTTTTCAAAATGATTTGGTTTTATTTGCTTTACCTTGTCCAAAAGATCTAGTTTACGGTAGGCATTGATATGAATCACAATATGAATATACTATAGAGATCAGTGAAGGTAGGTTACCTGTGATACCTAAGTCATGCCAAGAAATAAAGATAGGAATACCTAAGATGGATGGTGGGCTGGCCATATCAGCCGCAGAACCGATAACCGCTGGGGTAAACGTGTTCTGGAGTGGAGACCGCGTCTCGGCAAACGTAGTGTAGGACGCCCTCAGGCCAGGTGTAGTGACGATTTGCGCAGGACGGCTGGCAAGTGCTGGATGCGAGAGGCCCGGTACCGATCGAAGTGGCGAGCATTGGGAGAGGCCTATGTCCAGCAGTGGGCTGATAATGATGATACCTAAGATACATCACTCTCTCGAATTAATATCACATACCTCCTACCTTCAAATCGGCAGTGTAGGATCTGCATGGAAGTATTAAGTAGGTACCTACCATAGAAGTAATATATAAGGAACAAGCTGTTTGTCGGAAAATCGAAGCCGAACGAAAGCGCAGTGCATGTCCCTTTTGTCTCTCTCTGAATAGGGTGACTATATTAAAATATGATTTAAGGGCAATGACAATACATACGTACAAAAAAAACAGCCAACGTTGAAAGCCAAAATATTTTTTATTCGTAATCGTTTTTTAAATAACACCACTTTTTTTTGCAAAGAAACCGACTTCAATATGGCGAAAATGTAAATATGAATTGGCTAATGCCTTTACCAATTGAATATCACGTGGATCTTCAAATATAGATTGAGAAGGATGTGGTGGATCTAACAATGTACCTATGTTGTTTGCTATAAAATTCTTGGACAACATACCTACATGGTAGTTTTATTTTTGTGTACCTACGTTTTTTAATGATTGATTTGATAATGTTATAAATAGTTTTTACGTGTATTTTAGAACTTCGAAGACGAATCGGGAAACATGCTTTAGTTTTCCTATACAAAAAAACAACGGACTTTATGATTGGATAGTCATGCATGGTCACCCTAATTCTTCACTAACAAATTATGTTTAAAAGTATTACTTGTGAAAAGACAAACTACAATCCGGATAATACTCGCTTTCACAAGCCCCCCGACACAAATTCTCCCCATTTTAATTACACATTAAAAAAAATATAACAAATTAAAGATCCCCGCCACCGACGTCAAAGTCGGCGATGTCATGTGAAGTTGTCAGGGCCCCTACCACCGGTTCGAGAGCGATCGTTCGTTGAACGGATCGTGTATTTTTGCAAAATCAATCCCTCCCATTATTTTTTTTTTTTTTTTTTTTTTGGATAAGAGTCCTTTTAGGGCTCTTTTTCTTTGTTTCCTCTGTGTAGGGTGACAGAGATTTTATCTACATAAGAGTTTTATTTTCACTTTTTTTTTTTTTTTTTTTTTTTTCTCTATTCTTTCTATTATTTATTTCTATTTATTGTTTTTTGTGCTATCGTTTTGCAGTATTTTATGAAGTAATGTCTTAGTTTTTTATTGCAGATTATGTGTTTTATGTTGTCTCTATTGATGTTTTGTTCTATTTTGATTTGTATTTCTTCTCTTTCTCCACTATAAACAGGGCATTCTACAAGGATATGGTAGACATCCTCTTCATTAACGGGGTCACAAATGCAAGACGGACTCTCCTTGCACTTGAAGCGGTTCAAGTAAGAGGAGAATCCACCGTGGCCGGTGAGGATTTGGACCAGCGTTGGATCCAGTTCAATGGTGCGAATAACTTTGTACGCTTCGATAGGGTCAGGAAAAAAGAGCTTTGTTCCTGATGCTGTTTCTCCTTCTACGTATCTTCTTCTCCATTCTTCCAGTGAATCTTTTCTTATACTCTTTTTGGCGTATGAAATCGGAAATAGATCGTAGTCTGCTTTCTTTTTCGTAAACAGCGCCGCATCCTTTGCCAATTTGTCGGCTCTCTCGTTTCCTTCTAACCCCGCATGTGCTTTGATCCAGAATAGGTTTACTTTTTTGCCAGTGTTCCTTGTTAGCTTTATATTGTGTCTGGTTTCAAGTGCTAGCGGGTGGAGGGAGGAGCCGTTTGCCACCGTTTCTAAGGCTGACCTAGAGTCACAGACTATTTCGTAGACCTGGTCCGGTCCCCTAAGCGCGATTTCGCTTGCTTTACAGAGAGCTAGTAGTTCAGCCTGATAAACAGTGCAGAACTGTGCCAATTTCATTTTTCGAGTCTTAATTTCTACATTGTCTCTCCAGACCGAGAGTGCAGCTCCAACTTGGTCATCTATTTTGCTCCCGTCTGTGTAGATTTTTGTACTGGTTTCATTTAATTGACGCAGTTCCGCACTATTTGTTATCATACCGAAGTGTATTTTCTCTTGTTGTGCAGGGTGGGGTATTTCTGTGAAAGCTGCCGGTGTCTCCACCCCATAATCATCTGTCATGTGCTGGGAGTGCCCTTTCTTGGTCTCGTAAAGAGCAGCTGCTTCTAGTACTCTCAGATCCAGCGGCAGTAATCCAGCAAGTGTCAGTGCAGAATTCAGTGATACCGTTCTATAGGCTTTTATAATTTTTTGCGCAAAAACTCTTTGCACCGCGTTAAACTGTTTTCGTGCACACGCTTTTGTTGCTTCCGGTGCCCAAGCGCTTGCAGCATATAGTATTATTGGCTCGACTACAGACAAATATATTGATTTAATTATTTCCGAGTTTAGTCCCCATTGCACCTTGGCAGCACATGCTAGTCTTTTGTAAAGACCGAGAGCTTTGCGACAAACGTTTGACATATGCTTATTAAACGTTAGTTTTTTATCTATAGTCAAACCTAATATCTTTATTTCGTCTGAGAGTTCGATGTGCGTCCCTCCCATGTTCAGGATTGGAATGTCATACTTTATTTTGTTGGTTATGAGCATAGCTTTAGTTTTATGCGGTGCAAATTTTAGCTTATTTCTGATACCCCAATCCTGAACATGTTCAAGTGCAACTCCGGCTCGATTTTGTATGACTGCTGCGCTGTCCCCAGAAAATATGAGGACCACATCGTCGGCGAAGGCCTGACACTCTACTCCTTGATCCTCTAAGCTTTTTAGTAGGGGGTCCAGGAGTAAATTCCAAAACATTGGACCACCTATTGAGCCCTGTACACAACCTTTGGACGTTACTCTTTCGTGTTCAGCTCCAGCGTACCTCAGTTTTACTTTGCGGTCTGCAAAGTAACTATCCACAAGGCGTCTTAGGTTTGGCGGACAGTCCGCTTCTGCCAAGCGACATTTAATAGCTGGCCACCATGCACTGTCAAAAGCTCCCTCTATGTCCAGAGATATTATAACTGTTATCTTTTTCTGAGCGAGTTGGGTCTTAATTTTCTGCATGAGGGCATAGAGGGAGTCTTCTGTGCTTTTTTGTGGTGTAAAGCCAAATTGTTTTGGACTAAGACCCGACAGCGTGTGCCATTGAATTCTGCGCATAAGCATCTTTTCAAAGATTTTCCCTAGTACAGGTAGAAGTCCAATAGGCCTGTAGGACTTTGGATGTGTGTAATCTCCTTTGTCGGCTTTACGGAGAACAATTATCACTGCCTCTTTCCATTGTGTGGGGAAGTGAGACAGGATGAGGCATTTGTTAAGTAGAGCGAGGAATATCTGCGGGTTTAATGCTATAGCAGACCTGCAGATATCGGCAGAGAAACCATCAATTCCTGGCGCTTTTTTGGGGTTAAAGCTTGCGACAGACCACCTAAGTTCTTCCTCTGTGAAGAGGGGGTCAATTGTCTCATCTTGTATTGTTTCGTTGATTATGGCTGCAGTTTCGCGAACTTGTATGTGATCTGCGGTTTCCCCGTCTGTACTGTCCTCAGGGAAAAATGTATTTGCTAAGAGACATGCAGATTCCTCACCAGTCAAGGCTGTTCCATTTTGTACAAGCGGTACATCTTCTTTCCTTTTTGTGGTACACCTTAACACCCTATATATGCTATCCCACATTGATTCTTTTTCTTGTTTTCCGCAGAAAGACTTCCAACTGGTGGTTTGAGCTTTCTTTGCTTCCTGAAGATAGTTTTCTTTAGCTTGGATGTATTGTTCTAATACCCAAGCTCTGCGAACAGGTGCTGCGCAAGATATTTTTCTTTTCTTTCTCTGTACGTCTTTCTTCATTTCAGCAAGCTCTTGATTCCACCACGGTGGCCCTTTAGGTTTTTTGTTTTTTAGTTTAGGTATAGTTGCATTGCAGACTTCGGTAAGTATGGTAGTGTATTTATTTATTGCTGATTCTAGTTCTACTTTATTATCTATTTTATCTATTTCTTCGAGGTTTATATTTTCTTCTGTCCAGGTCTGGGTCAGTTTTTCTCTAAACTGATCCCAGTTTGCTTTTAGTGTATTGTATTTTCTTGTGTTCCTATGTACTTCTAATCCTATTTCCTGTTTCAAGTACACATTAAATAAGATTGCATTGTGATCAGAGCAGGTGACGTCGCTAGCTACTCTCCAATCTTCTATCAATCCGAATAAGCTAGTGGAGCAAGTGGTAACATCTACGCAACTAGTAAGTCTCCTTTCACCTCTGTAAGTATCAAAGGTGGGTGTTAATCCCTGATTTAGTATCTCCAGCCCACATTCCTCCAAGATGCCTGCAACCGCTTCCCCTCGGTGGTTTGTCTCTCTACTACCCCACCAGATATTCCATGCATTAATGTCTCCTCCTAGAATAACATCATCAGTTCCTATCTCTGCCATGATTTTCTTGAGGTATTCGAGGTCTGGTTCGATGGGTTTGTCGCCTTCGAGGTACACCGATACTATTCCAATGTCGCGTGCACCAGTTTTGATTTTGGCAACTGCCATATTTGGCGTTATCAGTGTAGGGCATTGAGTAATATCTAGTGTATCATCAAAGACAACAATGGCTGCTTTAGTAACTTTATCTATTACTTTGTCGCATTGAAAAACACGGACTCCAGGGTAGTTTCTCATTTCGCCTGCCCTCCCATTATTCCTTTCCGTGTTTGAATATATGAATTAAATTAACGAAAATCAACTTTGACGAATTTTAGTTTGTATATTCGAACACGGGGGGGACAAATGAGTGGGATTCATGGCTCAAGGGTACGCCATCCGTTGAGCGAGCGATCGTTTTCGTTTTTGGTGGTAGGGGGCCTCTAGGTCCGGTGTTTCGTACTCTATCTAGCAATCTAGTCGCTGCTAGAAAGGGACGTTTTGTTCACTATTTTCCCTCTCATTGGTTACGTTCTTATTTTGACAAGACTTATTTTGAACAAGACTCTTACGACCTTAACATAAGGTTTCATTTTCTTTATTTTAGCTGCAAGATGCATAGATAGAGCTCATTCCTTATGTACGAAGTACTTGATACTTCCATGGTACCTACTAATTACTTCCATGCCTATACCTACTTTCAGAATTCGTTTAAGTTTAAAAGTAGGTAGGTTCTTTATTCTACACACTGCTTTAGACTATCAAGCCCTATTCTTAAGTTAATCATCCTATTTCAACAACAACCTTCAAATCCCCCACCAAAAAAAAGCAAACCCTTCGAAATTCAGACACCTGTCACAGCCACCGAAGAAGCCGTCGAGAGCGCCCAAAAATGGCCACCAAGTAAACTTAAACAAACAATGGACAAGTAACATAACTAACATAACATGTAACCCCTCCCTCCACCGTGTAACTCTCAGAATAGCTAGCTAGGATGGGGAAGCCCAAGTTCGACCCTCCGACGACCACCTTCCCTTACAAGATCCCGAAGCGCCTGAACATCCTGAGCGTCCCACGCGCGTATATCATCGACACAGGGGAGGGCATGCCGGCGCTGACTCCGCGCGGCATCAGGAAATCGGCGCTTAACTCCCAACTGTCTGACAGGGTCAATGACGCAGCATGGCCTTACATACGGTAAGTCATTGGAACAGCTTTTCTTGAATAACTCTGAAGCCCTAGGAGGCACATCAACCAAATTTCGGGCACCGAGATCCGATACAAGATGTACAAATCTGAATCATTAGATTCTTGAAAAGCGACAAAAAAACAAATTCTGCACGCACTCGTTCTATGCGGCTCGTTGTGTCCACTGGCCTTCTCGTACATAGATAGACATAGCAGCTGCTCGGTCATTCGTTGTAGGCGATCGCGGGAGCTTATGTTAAAAGCGTAGCCTTCTTACCAGTCATCATCATCATTGTCAGCCAGCAAACGTCCACTGCTGGACACTGGGCTCTCTTGATTCGCGCCACATTGCGCTTGCCCCATCTAAGCAACGCCAGAAGCTGCTCTGAACATCCTGAGCTTCCCACGCGCGTATATCATCGACACATTGCCGGCGCTGACTCCGCGCGGCATCAGGAAATCGGCGCTTAACTCCCAACTGTCTGACAGGGTCAATGACGCAGCATGGCCTTACATACGGTAAGTCATTGGAACAGCTCCTCATTCGCAGCCAATCGAATTAATATGTATGTATGAGATGATACTATTGATATGAATAATTAAAGAGGGAAGTATGGGACCGACCTTCTTTTCGCTCCAAGCCACAAGCCACCCTCATGAATAACAAACGAGGCTTTGGCAACCGACTGGAGGCGGTATAGCCATCACGATTGAAGACGTAGCTAAATACCACAGGACGGTAACGGGCAGGAGCGTCACCGGAGCGAGTAGTTACGCCCTGCGATCGCTAACACGCCTGCCCAGCGTGGCGTGGGCAAAGGTGTTTTTTTTGCCAAAGTCGTGAAAAACTGAGGAGTCATATGTCCAGCAGTGGACTGCACTAGGCTGATGATGATGACAGTGTTAGTGGTGCTTAGGAGTTCTCCTATTACGGTTATTGGTCTAACGATAACACGTTCGCAACAGCCGCTTCCTCATCATCAAGAAGATGTACAAGAACCGGTTCAGCGCCGAGCGCATGGAGCGCATCGACCGCATGATCGAGGCCGCCAACGCCACCTGCTACTCCAAGCTCGCCAACTGCGTGCTGGACCTCAAGAAGCAAGACACGAAGGAGGTAATGCGGTTTTTTAATGAAAAGACAAACGGGCCTTAATGTCGCCTGATTGTAGATATCCATCAGATATCAGGACCCTAAGATCTGTTGCTAATTTTAAACGCCATCTCAGAAGGTACCTACCCGCTTGAAGAACAAAAAAGCCGTTCGTTCTTTCCTTTTTTCATCAAATTTGCTCACACATAACCCAGAATGAATTTTTTGTTGCATTTTACTTTTGTTAGCAAAATAATTCTTCCAATTTGGCTCTTACATTTTTACCTAGGTAGCTAGGTATAAAATGTTTGCTTTGACCGGTGACATTACCTTTTATAGCAAAGGTTTGCTGTAACAAAGAGCAGAGTGGACACCATTTTTTATTGCGCAGATGTGCCTTATCCATCCCTGCCATCGTCAGAACTATAGGTACTTCTCAAGCTTTTATGCCCCACCAGCTTTTTATTCTAGATAGACTATATGTATGCATATCTATCCTAGGTAGAAAGTTCGACCAAACCGGCACTGATCATATAACATATTATGGATTTCATTTCCATTGTATTATAGGTGAAGAAGAAGCGCGGCTGGACGGAGAGCGAGTGGAAGAAGCACATGGACTATATCAGCCAGATCGCTGGGCCCAGGAGGGACTTCAAGCCGCCGCCCATCAAGGTAACGCATATTTTATTTTCAGATAGACCCTTGAATTAAAAAAAAATCTGCTGGGCGAACGTTCGTGCAGCAGAATTTGTTTTTCTTGAATAACTCTGAAGCCCTAGGAGGCACATCAACCAAATTTCGGGCACCGAGATCAGATACAAGGTAGTACAAATCTGCATCATTAGATTCTCGAAAAGCGACAAAAAACAAATTCCGCTGCGCGAACGCACTCGTTCTATGCGGCTCGTTGTGTGCACTGGCCTTCTCATACATAGATAGACATAGCAGCTGCTCGGTCATTCGTTGTAGGCGATCGCGGGAGCTTATGTTAAAAGCGTAGCCTTCTTACCAGTCATCATCATCATCGTCAGCCAGCAAACGTTCACTGCTGGACACTGGGCTCTCTTGATTCGCGCCACATTGCGCTTGCCCCATCCAAGCAATGCCAGAAGCTGCTCTGCTAAGGTCATCTGCCCAGCACTTTGTAGGGCGTCCTACACCAAGTCTCGTCCACTTCAAAACTCGTCTGCTCCACCGATCGTCGGTTGTACAGCAGACATGACCAGCCCACTACCACCACTACCCAATAAATACACACAATAGCCCAGACACTTCAGCGTATATAGCGCAAAAGGTCTACAAAGTCTATTCCTTATGACTATGTCGATAACTTTTGTCCTCCAACGTATACTCGTTTCGTATATTGAATATTCCTATATTGATGCCTAAAGAGAAGATGGGTAGTTTAAAATAAAGTGTATTCCCAGATATTAATACTATACCTATTATTTAATGTACCTACAGAGAGGTAACATGAAGCCGCTGGAACAGCTCCTGCCGAGGATCAACCAGATCTGCTTCTTCCCCGACTTCAAGATCTACCGGCGGCTGTCGCAGGAGGCGTGGTACCGGGACCCGATTAAGGTGAACCGTCTTACTTTTAACTAAATCTAAGAGTTTTTTCTATTTTTCACCTTAACTCCTAATTGCCCAAAAACGAGGCATTGAAAAAGTATACTTTCTAATGTGTTTTATTAGATTTTGATTTAATTCCGTTTACAGGCCAAAAGCACAGTTTAATATTTGTAGGCATTATCTTTTTATGTTGTTTAGCTATTACCTATAAGTATAAAAGGGGTGTTTTCATAATAGAGTAAAAATAATTTTTGATGACATATCAGACCCACGAAAAGGTTGGCACCTTCGTTGGGTGGCCAATCGTTGGCTTCAAAAATTGATAACAAAGTGTGTAAACATTCGAATACCGTCAGCTACAATGATGTTAAATTGATGACGTCAGGATCTACTTCGGAATCACACTGCACAGTTTCTTAAGCCATCTTCTCTTTGTATTGGCTATCGCACTCGATGTATTTAAGAGTCTATTTTTTTTATAATAATAATTCTTTATTGCACAAAAAAAACATGATTAGGTAAGTAGTATAAAAAGAGTTTGTGCGTATACAGAGTGCAGCAATAGAAAATACAGGGGTTCCCAAACTAGGCAGTGCCTGTATCTTGGTGAACCTATAGATTTCAGTTAAATTATTTTAAGCTGAGCATTTTAAAACTTTAGTTTAAATTTATCGTAAAACTATTCCAGGTACCACGAGGAGCGCTCAAGTACGTAATATCAGACCGAGTGAAGAAGCTAGCCGTTCCCAGAGCTATACCGCAGCCCGGCGCCTTCGACTGAGACCCACACCCACCCACCGAACCACCGAGCTAGTACACTTTGTAGTAACGAAAATCACACGCGTACCAACTTGTAGTCTGTCTCTGAATCTGTATGTTGATACATGACAGTATTTCGTTCATTTCCAATTGGTATTCTGACATCTTTTTAACACTAGGCATAAATAACTAACTTTTTAAGCCCGACTATAAGCGTAGTTTCTTAAAAAAATAAAGCTTAGCTCAAAGCCAATCAAATATTGTAACTCTTTTATCATCAGCCTACTTGTCCACTACTGGATAAAGGCGTCTTTTCGTACCATAGTAAAATGTAGTTGGTCTAAACTTCCAAACGTAAGATACGATCTTCCCTATTCATTCTTATATTAATTTCAAGCTCCAGTTTAAAAAAGCAATTCAAGTTTTTTTTACCTACTCAGATTCTTGTCCAGTAGTAAATAAATAGGTAATCTTTACATTTGTAAACGCGTTGAGTTCAGAGACAGATTACAGCTATAATTCAGTAGTAGATATCTTCTTAGTACTTTTGTAACATAAGTGTAGTTTAGTTTCGCGAATTCGTGAGAGATTTTCGTTAATACGAATCAGTAAAAAGTATGTACATAAATAAACAAATGGATCCATTAAAAAAACAGTAAGCAACTTTTACAATAGTTTTATTAGTAAATATTTACAATGGTAACATTTCTACTTAAAATACTGTAAGGTTAAAACTGAAGTTGGTATTTTAATTTCATTGACAGATCGATTTCTAATATATTTAGGTATAATAAATACTTATATACTATGGCGGTAGATCTATGGTTCTTAACCAATCGATAATTTGTTATTTGTCAAAAAATGCAGACACGGGTTCAATTCGGCTAAAATAATTTGTTCAGGGCTATTCACATACCTATATTTCTGCTCAAATTCGGAAACTTTCTCGTTCATTCACAAACTAATGTCAAGTTTGAATGAACGTCATTGGGAATATTTGAATGAACGTTATTGTGAATAGCCCCGCCCCCGCTAATAACATTTAGATCAGAGGACGTCATATTTATTGAAAGGGGGGTCATCCAAACTACGTCAAAAACGTAAAAGGGGAGGGAAGTCTACGAATCACATTATCAAACTCAGATCAAATGACGTCATTAATTCACACGCAAAATGTCTACAAAGTATGTTGATTGTACGACAAAGTATGGTTCTAAGTATTTAGACGTCACATTTCAAAATGTAGACATCCTACAGTCTGTTAAAAAAGTGCTTTTAATACAAATAAGTTTGCAAAATCGTAATGTCATATTTGGGAGGGCGGGGTAAAAAAAAATTGTGTGACGTAATTTATGGATGGCCCTAAATGGGGGATCCATTTGAAACAAAACTTCAAAGGAACGTTTGAAATAAAAACATAAATGTTTTCTAGGCATAGGGTCTGCCAATGTAAGGTTAAGAACTACCTCGTCCCATCGACTGTACCATGGGGTGCGGTTAGCCGAGGCAGTGGATCACGGCGTTGGTGAAGTCCTTGGTGGTGCTCTGGCCGCCCAGGTCCTTCGTCCTCACCTTGCCGTCTTCAAGGACTCTGCAAACAGAAATACTTCCGTTAATATTTGCATTTCACCTTGTCCGCAAATAAAACGCGCATTTCATTTGGAAGATTTTTGAAACTTGTGGTACAAGTCAGAGAACTAAAGCTGGCACGTTCGCTGGCTCGTTTTGGATGCGCATCTTGAAAAGTCTGCCTGACTCTCGCGCGCAGTATAGCTTTTGAGTGTGACAAGGACAGTTACAGTTTTACTTTACATACTGTACAGTGAAAGTGCGTAAGTGTGAGTACGGTCAACGAGCCAGTAATCAATAAGCGAGTTCTTAACCAATAATAAATAGAAGGTACCTGATTCTTACATTAGTAATTTATTATTCCCTGTTATAGCTCCAAATTGTCGTTAATGGGGATTCATGATAAAAGTTCACTAATCCTCATTGTAGGGGATTTTCAACGGGGATAAGTGGAATAAGTAGATATTGACTTGTTGACGACGTTCTTCACGAGCGGCGCGAGTAGGCGTCGAGTGGTGTGTGGCGGTGGATACAGAGACAGGTTTATTCCAATAATCCCCGCCAACGGGGATTAGTGGACCTATTAGTTCACTAATCCCCATTATATATTTACTTCCCCCAGAGGGGATTAGTTAACTTTTTAGTTCTCTAATCCTCATTATAGATGCAAATTGGCGTTAACGCTTGTTTGCCACCCTAGTGGTATAAAAAAACGGGGATTACCTAATGAACAAATAGTTCACTAATCCCCGTCAACGGGGATAAGTGGAATGTGTCTATACTGACTTGTTGACGGCGTTCTTGACGAGCCGCGAGTAGGAGTGCAGGTTGGCGTGGGCGAGCATGTTGGCGGACGCCTGCAGCATGGCAGTAGGGTTGGCGATGTTCTTGCCCACCGCGCCGGAGAAGATGTGGCGAGCGCCCTGGAACAATACACTTTCATAACTACTGATGTTTAAGGAGCGCCAGCGGACAACTAACTTCAACTTTTTTAGTATAAGAAATAATACTTTTTACTGGTAATAACCCTCCGAAAATTCAAGAATGGGTTCTAAGGGGAAGGATGGCCCAAGGAAAGAAAGCTATCGATTCGATGGGGAGGCGAACGTCGAATTGTCTTTTTTTACTGACTATTTTACGCAAGACACACTTCCAAAGTAGTAAAATGTGTTCTTTTTAGTTCGGAATACAAATCGGAATATCCTAATTTCATTTTTTTTTATTTTTTTTTTTATAGTGGCTCGACATAATGGCTTCCCTACGCCTGATGGAAAGCGAAAGAGAAGCCCAAGTCGCTGTGACAACGGGCAAGTAACTGGTCAGTTACTTGTCAGTTGCCACCGCCATGCCGGCCCAACCCTAACCCCCCACGAGCTCCGGAAACCCTACTCACCGGCAGAAACACGACCCAGAGGTCATTTGACTGCGGTATTCTATAGGGTGGAGGTCCTTCCCCGGACGGGCGGCTCAATTCGAGCGAAGATTCGCTATGCCCTACCTCTCTTAAAATTCATTTTCTCCAGGCATAACCTTGTGGGGTCAGATGAGTATTGGGGGCGGGGGCTGATGGGAATGGGGTAGGGGGGCACATGGGAATGTGGAGCGGGCAGATGGCACTGGGTAGGGGGCAGATGGGAAACCGACGCAAGGCAGATGGGAAAATGGTGCAGGGAAGAAGGGATGAGGGGTGTAGATGGGAATAGGGAGGGGGCACAGATGGGAAAACGGCGCGGGGCAGCAAAAAAAAAGAACCGTCACCTGTTCAAAGACCGCGCACTCGGCGCTGTAGGAGGCGCCGGCCACGACGCCCGCGCCGCCCACCAGCCCCGAGGCGAGGTTGTCCACGATGTTGCCGTACAGGTTGGGCGTCAGCATCACGTCGAACTGGTTCGGGTTCGACACCATCTGCATGGTGCAGTTGTCCACTATCATCTTCTCGAACTGGATGCGCGGGTACAGTTTTGCCATCTGTAAAAAAAAAAACATCTTTTTAGAGGTAGAGAACACTGAGTGGCAATGTCTCTTCGTAGCTGAAGCGGTTCTAGGGTCTTATAAGATGTTTAATCGGAGGCATGGGAAAAACATATTCTCGCTCCTCCTACCAATCGGACTTCCGACCGAACGACCGGGAAAATCGCTGCATCCTGTCGAGGGCCCCCATTAAGTAATTATTGAACCATCCCAGAGCAGAGATGAGAGTAGTAAGCCTTTATAGACACAAAGCTGCACCGGAATAAAAAACTACAGCCCCGCATTGGTGAGGGTTTTTTTTTTATATAGTGTCTCGACATAATGGCTTCCCTACGCCTGATGGAAAGCGAAAGAGAAGCCCAAGTCGCTGTGACAATGGGCAAGTAACTGGTCAGTTGCCACCGCCATGCCGGCCCAACCCTAACCCCCTACGAGCTCCGGAAACCCTACTCACCGGCAGAAACACGACCCAGAGGTCATTTGACTGCGGTATTCTATAGGGTGGAGGTCCTTCCCCGGACGGGCGGCTCAATTCGAGCGAAGATTCGCTATGCCCTTCCTCCTACCAATCGGACTTCCGACCGAACGACCGGGAAAAACCCGGACCTCGCTGCATCCTATCGAGGGCCTATCCCAGAGCAGAGATGAGAGCAGTAAGCCTTTATATAAGACACAGAGCTGCACCGGAGTAAAACAACCGTCTTACTCTGTTCAGGATTCCGAGTTTGCTGTATCGCAGTCCACTGC
The DNA here is from genome assembly GCA_031163375.1 of Conogethes punctiferalis. Taxonomy (NCBI): domain Eukaryota; kingdom Metazoa; phylum Arthropoda; class Insecta; order Lepidoptera; family Crambidae; genus Conogethes; species Conogethes punctiferalis. The sequence goes on along the minus strand of CM062098.1, from coordinate 6,801,088 downwards.
TGGACATAGGCCTCCCAGTTGTTTACCACTTTGGGCAAACATCTGGAGGCTTTACCGATAAACCGCCAGGCTTGGCAAGCGAGTTGGCAGTCGCAGAATTCAGCTGCCCGACATGGGCCTGTGGTATTTAGCTGCGCCTTCAATCGTGATGGATACATCGCCACCAGTCGGTTGCCAGAGCCTCGTTCGTTATTCAGCAGGATGCACCACGGGATTGACAAGATATTTTAAAATGAATTGGACTACGGAACTCTCAAAAAGTGGTATGGTCCAACTATTTTGAAGGTTGGACCACTGTCCCTAGTAAAGACCTATGGTATGGTATGGACCTATGGTGGTAAGTTGGATAGAGCAGTTCGACCACTGCCTCGCACTTGGATGGCTTGGAGCGAAAAGATGATAGGTTACCCTTACCTAGATAAACCAATACTATGCCTCACTGACCTCTTCGCAGCTGCGCAAGATTCACTATGTCCTACCTCTCTTAAAACCGTTTCAGTTGGACCTGCTGCCTATGTGGTGGCATCTGGTGGACCAATACAAGATCTCACTGACCTCTTCGCAGCTGCGCAGGAACAGCCCGTCGCCCAGCTTCATGATGTTGGCCTTGTGCACGGCGGTGACCTTCTTGCGGCCCATCTTGACCGCGTAGTCGAACGCGAACTTGGCGATGCGCTCCGACTTGGCGGCGGTGATGATCTTGAGGCACTCCACCACGCCTGCACGATTAACGTGTCAATGAATGACCGATAGATGGCGTTGTTACGCCGATAGATGCGTTGTGACGCCGATAAATGGTGTCGTTATGCCGATAGATGGCGTCATTACATTACATACATATTATGTATAATATGTATTCATTTACAAAAAAAAAGTATCTAAGGAAGTTTTATCAGTTGTCTATTTATTTACAAAAAAAAGTATCTACGGAAGTTTCATCAGTTGTCTAGTACCCATAGTACAAGCTTCGGCTTAGTTTGGGGCTAGACGGCGCTGTGTGGTCCAGCGTGGCATGTCTTGGGTTATTTATTTATTATTCATTACGCCAATAGATGGCTTCGTTACGCCGATAGATGCGTCGTTATGCCGATAGATGGCGTCGTTACGCCGATAGATAGCGTCGTTATGCCGATAGATGGCGTCGTTACGCCGATAGATGAACATAGAAAGGAGGATAAAAGGTGTCAATGAAGTTCCCGATAGATGGCGTAGAAAATGTGTGTGTGGTAACCTAACATATAAAGTTAGGTAGACATTTTTTAAAATTGCGTTACGTGTGAGGGTAGTATGTGTGAATATGTACGATCGGTTGAGTGTGTAAATATTTGCAAGCAGTTGTGTGTGTGATTATTTGTATCGGTTGAGTGTGTGAATATGTGTGTGTGGTGTGTGTACGTGTGTGTGTGTACGTGTGTGTGTGTATGTGTGTGTACGTGTGTTTGTGTGTTGTGTGTACGTGTGTGTGTGTTGTGTATGTGTGTATGTGTAGTGTGTGTGTACGTGTGAGTGTGTGTAGTGTGTATGTGTGTGTACGTGTGACTCACCGGGCACGGACTCGTGCTCTAACGCAGAGTACTCTCCCTCGGTCTGCTCTCGTATGATGATGCAGTCGACGTTGCTGTGTGTGAGCGGTAGTGTGTGCTGTGTATGTCTGATTATGTGGACCGTTTGGGTGTGTGAACATATTCTTGCGTTAGTATGTGTGTGTGTGTGTGTCTATGTATGTTTACATGTGACTCACCGGGCACCGACTCGTGCTCCAACGCGGAGTACTCTCCCTCGGTCTGCTCTCGTATGATGATGCAGTCGACGTTGGTGTGGCGGCACTTGACGTTGGGCAGCGACTTGACGTGCACCACGTTGGCGTACAGTTCAAGCGCGTTACGCAGCTTCATGTTTAGGGTCTGAAGCTCGCCGGTGTGCGTTAAGTTATACTGGAACGCCCCGTATGCGTATGCGTGTATGAGCAGTAGTGTGTGTGTGTGTGTTGTGTGTACGTGTGTGTGTATGTGTGTTGTGTATAGTGTGTGTGTGTGTGGTGTGTGTCTGGTGTGTGTTGTGTATAGTGTGTGTGTGTGTGTGTATGTGTGTGTACGTGTGTTTGTGTGTTGTGTGTACGTGTGTGTGTGTGTTGTGTATGTGTGTATGTGTAGTGTGTGTGTACGTGTGAGTGTGTGTAGTGTGTATGTGTGTGTACGTGTGACTCACCGGGCACGGACTCGTGCTCTAACGCAGAGTACTCTCCCTCGGTCTGCTCTCGTATGATGATGCAGTCGACGTTGCTGTGTGTGAGCGGTAGTGTGTGCTGTGTATGTCTGATTATGTGGACCGTTTGGGTGTGTGAACATATTCTTGCGTTAGTATGTGTGTGTGTGTGTGTCTATGTATGTTTACATGTGACTCACCGGGCACCGACTCGTGCTCCAACGCGGAGTACTCTCCCTCGGTCTGCTCTCGTATGATGATGCAGTCGACGTTGGTGTGGCGGCACTTGACGTTGGGCAGCGACTTGACGTGCACCACGTTGGCGTACAGGTCAAGCGCGTTACGCAGCTTCATGTTTAGGGTCTGGAGCTCGCCGGTGTGCGAGAAATCGGGGGTAGCTAGGATGCCCTGGAAATTTGATCTAATATTTTAATCTATATCTATAATAAATCTGTAGAGAGGTCGATTCTGTACATAAATATATTTTTCAAAATAACTATAAGGGGTGATTAGTGATCGATGCTGAAGCCAAAAATGCAATTAGTAAATTCTGTCTGTTCGTCTGTATGTTAGTTATAGAAACAAAAACTACTCGACGGAGTTTAACGAAACTTATACGATTTAATATTATTGTTCATACTCCTGGTCAGGTTATAGTATACTTTTCATCACGCTACAATCAATAGGAGCAGAGCAGTGATGGGAAGTGTTGGGAAAACGGAAGAAATTTTTATCTGTATGTTTGATCGCGCACCACGCGAAAACTACTGCATGGAATTGAATGCGGTTTTCACCAATATATTGCTAGAGGTCTAACTTAAAACTTAGGCACCCCCTTTATGAAGTCCGTTATTTTTGAAACCCGATACCCACGCGCGCGACGCCGCTGGCACAGCTAGTTTTGAATACAATAGAGATTATTTCTCATGTCATCCCGTGGGTGTGAAAGACATCTAAGGGAACATCAGGAAACGGGCAGCAGCGTTTGTCTACCTGGCTTTGACTTTCACTTTAACTTTGATGCACCACACCCAGCCAAGACACAATACCTGATTCCGTCAAACCGGCACACCAGGGGGGGGGGGGGGGGGGGCTAAATTTTATAGGGAGGAAGACGCTCTGAAGTGGCCTTGGAAGATCAGCTAGCTGCCATTGGCCGACTACAACTGGCCTATTATAACGGACAGCAGCGTTTGACTGGCTACAAATAAAACCTACTGCGGTCAACCAACCCGCCTGCTAAGCGTGGTGACTAAGGTAAATCCCTCCAAATGACAATTGTCGTTGTGGAAGGCCTATGTTCAATAGTGGATGTTTGCAGGCTGATGATGATCTCTTTAGGACGAAACTGACACGTATCAGGGATCTTTCAGTACTGCATACAGACTGTGTACATTTCTCCTACGGGTTATGCAGTGTTGTCTGGACATTTCGAGAACTTGACGTTCTGGGTACTCGACATTCTGGGTACCTACTAGATATGTCAAATTTGACATTTTGTACGGAAACGGTTTGGATAAACGAAAGACTGGCGGAATTTTAATAGCTGGGTCAAACATTTATGTCTTTTACCCTCTGAATGACTACTTCATCTTGTCCCAACCTGTCGCAATTAAGTAAGGTTAAGTTCAGCATGCATCCTCACTTTGATACAGATCTTGTTCTTGGCGATGGAGTTGACGACATCCTCCAACGGAGCGCTGAGCGTCGGGTTCACCTCGGAGAAGAAGAACGGCTCGAAATCAACAGGAATGTTGCCCGCCTATAAACATAACAAGAGCCTTATAAACAAAGCAACTAACCTACTTTGATCCCAAACCACAATACAACCGTATACCTCAAATGGTCTTGTCTTGATTGACCAGGTTGGTATTCGATTGCCCATTGATTGAGCTCAATGGCAGTGCTTATGTCACCGGAAAATAACAAGACTCGTAAATTGATCAATTTCCCAGGTAGTTGATTAACTCCCGGAAAATAATAAACGGCAATTGAAATGTATTATTTAAAATTAGTGTATTTTAGTAAATTGATCAATTTACGGGGTCTTGCCTCATCATCCGACGAAGGCGAGGTGAGCGTTGATTGGTTCAATGGCTCACGTGGTGGTATCCCGTCTACCAATCAGGGAACAGTGTATTAAGTTACGGGTAATAGTGCACCGTTAAATAGTACATTGAGCAACGATTGAGCGCCCATTTGAGGACGATTTTACTTGTGTCAAAATCGTAAATTATTAAATTACTGCCAGGTACCGTAAGTTGATCAATTAACTGAAATCCATTGCGTTAAATAATACATTTCAACTACCGTTTGTTATATTCCGAAAGTTAATCAACTACCTAGGAAATTGATCAACTTACGATTCTTGCTATTTTCCGGCGACACTTCTAAACCGAAGATCGTGGGTTCGAATCAAACAAATTTTCATGCAATAAACAATTGGGACCTACTTTCGTTGTTTTGATTTTTATGCCACAAACTACCCTACTTTAGATGGCAGGATCTAGGGCCTGACTTACCCACAGAGTAATAATAAGACTAGAGAGAGCCATTATTAGTTTGCTCTTATGTCCAGCAGTGGACTGCGAAAGGCTGTTAATGGTGTTTGTTGAGGTAAGTTTCGGATATTTCTATTATCTCCAAAGTTTTTAGCCTCAGAGGCTGGTTTAGGAACTAGGGTTACAGTACCAGCCTTTGGGGATAACGTCTTTCAATGTTTATAAAATAGTCAGGGTCATCAATCAATCAGGTTCAGGGTCCCTACAGGATATATAATAGTAGTAGATAGTGGCCAATTATAATTCTATTGTGTTCATTATACTGCATTTTGTTTTTTTTTTGTAGTGGCTCGACATAATGGCTTCACTACGCCTGATGGAAAGCGAAAGAGAAGCCCAAGTCGCTGTGACAACGGGCAAGTAACTGGTCAGTTACCTGTCAGTTGCCACCGCCATGCCGGCCCAACCCTAACCCCCCCACGAGCTATGGAAACCCTACTCATCGGCAGAAATACGACCCAGAGGTCATTTGGCTGCCGTATTCTATAGGGCGGCAGTCCTTTCCCGGACGGGCGGCTCAATTCGAACGAAGATTCGCTACCTCTCTTAAACATCAAGCAACAACTCTCTTAAACATCAAAAAACAACTCAAGCATTGACTTTGATTGTGACTTGAGACGAATATATACTATGGAGGACGGACCTTGAAGACTTCCTGCACGGAGTAGACCATCTCGGGACCGACGCCATCGCCGGGGATGAGGGTGCACTTGATGCGCCCTTCCTTCGAGTTCGATTGCTACATCAAAAAATACCGATTAGATCTGGATAATATTACCGTTTGAACACATTTACAAACTTACAAAAGGTTATAATATAAAATCCATGACAAATCATAAAAGAGTACCTACTAGGTATATAAAAAACTAGCTGACCCGTGCCCACTTTGTTGGGTATTTTCGTTTTTTATATAACCTATGACACTCAGCAATAATGTGGCTTCCTATTGGTGAAAGAATTTTTAAAATCGGTTCAGTAGATCCCGAGATTACCTCATACAATTTAACAAATTATACAAACAAACTTTACTTCTTTATAATATTACAATATTTGTATAGAAGTATAGATAATTATGTGCGTATGCAATATTTACATAATAAATAAATCACGCTATAATATCTTACACATAGTCTTTGATTGATATTGCCACTGAATAAGCTATTCATCGATTGGCCCAATAAATCTAATTATTTGCATTCGCAGTTTGTAACGCTATCTACTGAATAGTAGATAACAGTCACATTAAGTCTGAGATAACATAACACGTTTAATAACTTACGCGAGTTAAACAAATACGACGCATTATTGTCATACAATAAACTTACCATTTTCTTAAACATATAAAATACAATTTGTTCCAAAAGAAATAAGTTTGTAATGATTTTTTTTTTTCAATTTACCCCTTAAAAACCAATATCCCCCAACAGTCTCTTAGTTAAGAATCACCCCGGCATAAGTGACGTTTGAAGATTATTTGTTTTTTTAGTATATGCTAATTAGGGAACTATAGGGCTTGATTTCTTAGTTAATCAAGCCTTAGTTTAGGAGTATGTTGGTGTAATTGAAATGAGACCGGTACCGAACCAAAAGACTAGATAATTGGAATCTAAGAATAAATCTTAATTATCCGTGCCATCTTCAGGATCTTAGCAATAATCCGTATTTGTTTTGATTAACATTTTGAATGCTGATTGGTTATGCAAGCTTGTAGTACTGGCCACCTAGAGTGAGGGCTTCCATACAACATTATTATTTTGGACTGAATGCCAAATACACAAACATTTCTTTTGGAACAATTAGTAGTAATCTAAAGCCATTTGAACATAATTGGTTACAAGTTAAACACCGCGTTTGGACGACACAAATGTTGCTTGCACAAAGCCTGCCCAACGACAGTCCGGGGACTTGCGTCATTCATGCGATCCGTGAGGTGATGCCAATGTGCCAGGGCGGTTAATGTTCATACAATTTTGAAATTTTAAATTTTGATTTTGACTGCATGTTAATAGGTACCTTGCTCCAAATTATTTGACATAGTCAAACCATAACTAGTGATGTACTGTATGCGAGGGAAATTGATGTGGCGATTCTGTAATTTATAGCGGTTCTTTACAGATATGTTACCTCTTAGCATTTGTAAGGAAATAAAGGTCTGTATCAGTATGCAGGGATCTTGACACCCAATAGGCAGATCCGTATCTGCAGATATGCATTTTTGTTGATCCGGCACCTAACTAAGCATACCAACTTTAATATGGCTTATTTATTTCTTAGATTTGTTGATAAATACATTACATCAATGTCTTTTATATTTGGAACAAAGTACTCTACAAAAACAAAGTTGTTTTTCTTTTTTAAGCATGCTACACAGCTGCAATTTACACCAAATTTAATTAAGTATAAGGATTTCTTTTAAAGTGCACAAGGCCCCAAAAAGTAAATGGATACTATTAAGTATCTCTTGAGATATCATATAGAAATGCTATAGAATATTGTCCTAAAGTTTAAAAACTATTTCTATTATATTGCAGCTGTGGCGGCCCTTCAGATATCCCCCATGACTGTCATAAAACAGGTAGAGCGTGTGAGTGGGATACATGCGAACACTATTCTTAGCCATATCATATTTTCACCAACCATTGAATATAAATAACCCTTAATCACTCAGTTTTACATTGTTTCGAGACATACTCTCATGCTATGTTAAAAAAAGTCATCCTATTAATTTTTACACAACTCATTACATAGAAATACTTCTTTCTTTGAACGAAATGCATTCTTTTTTGAATAAAAAACCTTGTGATTTAACATTTTTTAAATTTTCAAAACAAAAATGAAGTCAAATCATAAATAAAAATTTAGCTTATTTTCGCAAAAATAATCAGAATAGAATGACAATAAATTTTACAATAGATAAAAACAATTTGAACATTTTCTTTTAAATAATACATGCATGCAATAAATAAAAGGCTTACGGTTTTTAAGAAGAAGAACCTGTAAATACTAATAAATACATACAATTGAAATAATAGTAAAGGTAATCTTTTTCACTAAACAAAAACTTGACTACATAAAAAAAACCATTTGAAAGATGGAGAAAATACATAGGAATGTATATTTTTTTTGGACATGACACAACCCTATGTAAAAAGTAGCAATGGATGACCAGATGTTTAATAAATACTCACAACTTATTTAACAGTTTAATTTTTAAACCAGCAATTATATTGCACATAATATAATGATAATAAATATATTAAATTGTCTCAAGGGGCCATGTTGGGCCTGTGCCCCCACACAAGCCTCCCAAAGGACCGGGAGGGGTAAACTTCCCGTGAAATCCAAAAGGAGACTACACAATAATAATATTCTCATTATGACCAACTTTTAACCACTGCAGGCCATTTCCAAGAATACTAGCCTCACAGAGGCTCTTTAAAAAATCTTTGAACATGAGGAATGGTGGTTCGTCCATTGCTACCATAGAACTAGTAATTAGTAAGGAGTGTTAGTGTTCTCACCAGGGTGCTGATTGATTGTGGTGCAAAACATACGTTTTTGTCCGCGTTTACCGCACTTGTGTGGACGCCTTTGCCAACATGCTGGGATCCCTGTAAAAAAAAAACAAAGTAAACTGTTGTACCTACTAACTTTCCAAGTCATTGAATTACCGTAAATGAGACTAATTTGTTGTACATACATCATGCTTGTATAAATGTTCACTACAATGTCATTATGTACTATATAAAAGTATGTAATTCACGTGATGAACATAGGTAGGTATCTTTGCACTGCAATTAATATCATATTTCATATAAATTACGCCAATGTACCTATAATCACGTATTTTTAACAGTTACGCTCTAATAAAAGGAAAACTACTTCTTCCTTAGCCAACGAAAAAGAAAATGTTCGGAAAACTGCAGTAGTTACGAAACAAATCACGTCGAAATTGTGACCCTTATTTTAAAGGATTTCAACTGAAAGCACTTTTCACTTACTTGCACAAGGGCTCGGAATACATTTCTGCTAATTAAAGACATGTTAATTGATTAATTTAAACCCTCTTCAGAGGTTATTTTTATTTAATAAATTATTTTTGGACCGCCTTTGCTTTTCGCTGGCAAAGACGTAATTTTTGAAACTTTCATTTCACGGATGTTGACAGTTGTGGATTGTAACTATTTGAAAGAAAATATTACAATAATTATTTATTTATTGTTAAAGAATGTATACACTAGAGAAAACGCTTTTTTATTAATTTATAACTATTTGCCTGATAATAGTTTATCACAATACACGATCTAGATATTTTTAAACTACTTCTTTTTTAAAGCAATGCGTGTAAAGGAACGAATTAAATCCTACTTGATTTCCACAAATCATATCAGTTGAGATATTAATTATATCCACATAGTATTAATTCCTTTCATATATAAATAATTGCTAAACTGTAGAATAAGTTATATTTTTTATCTAAAACTTTCTATATAAAATGCTTGCCACACATAAATTTAGCTTGTGTATATTTTGCACACTAGCGCCGCAGTTCCTTTTTGTCAGCTGAAATAAATTGATTTTGTTGTCACTTTGCGAGGCGCTGTCACGGCGCAACATTTGAACTCGTTACATTGATATAAATACACAAGTGGTTAAAACATGAGAAATTCGGCTCCTTGACGAACTGATATTAAAGGAAACGGAACTCTGATATTTTTTACCGCAAAATAAATCCAAGAAATATATTTTTTGCGACAAATCAAGGTAAGTAATTTTTTTTACTAAAATTTCGATTTTTTCTATTATCTGAGACTGTGCGGAATAATATTATATAATTCGGTACTACTTAGAGTAAGTTCCAAAACCCTGAAGTCTAATACCACAGTTCCATTTTATATTATTGTCCCAAAAATGTTTTGTTTAATTTATTGATCAGTAACAACTTCGCCGATTGAAGAGAATCGATAATTGTTACGTTATATAGATATGAGGGTGATAGGTCACGGTTTCTTTTGATACTAATATAGTTTTACAATATGTACTGTCGCTAGTTTTATCAAAATATTATAAGAAGGTCATTATGTAAGTAGGGTACACAAAATATACTTTAGTGTGGAAAATAAGAGAAATTATTATGTATAATAATTGGCACCTACTCATTAAAATGATTCTCACCTTGTTCATATTACCTTTTTTTTTTTTTTTTTAATTTATTTATTGGCTAAACATTACATTAATATATCAAATTAATACAGTATTCGAAAACCACTGAGGTTTATATTGATACTGCTGATGTTCGCATCTACACAGTGAGTGAAATAATTATTAAAATTTAAAGAACTAAGTTATACAATCAATTATTTAACTCAGGGTTTGGTTTGAGTTGAGTCAATAAGTACGCTTTCAATTTATTTTTAATATTACTCGGTGTGATATTCTCACGAAGATTTTCGGGTAGTTCGTTAATAAGTCGCGGAGCGAGGTAGGCCGCGGTGCGCTGCCCGTACGAGTTGCTCGCGCGGCCAGTGACGAGCCGGCCCGCCGCCACAGCCCGAGTGTACACAGGATGATTGCATATTATTTTTAATGATTCGTCAAAAAAATATTGTTTTAGAAAAATGTTTTTAAATTGTGTGTGGATAGGTAAGACTTTACAATGTTTAAAAAGGCCAGATTCATCATTACTAAATTTATGTTTTATGTTACCGGATACTATGTTTTTAATGATTTTGTGCTGAAGTGCATAAATTTTATTCAGATACGTCTTATATGTACGACCATAGCTTCCCAAACCATATTGCACATATGATTCTGCCAAAGCGTTATATAACATTAATTTGACCTTGAATGGTATGCGATTTTTTAGAATGATAATATTTGCTAGGAATTGTCTCAGCTTGGTACATACGTAATCTATATGCTTTTCCCAATTGAACTTGTCATCAATAGTCAAACCAAGATATTTTATGCTCTTTACAATTTCTATCCGTGGACAATGGCACATGCCGTTATACGGGGTATGAAGACAACTGTGGTTGTGGGCTACTAAGCAATCAATGGGTACATGTTTCAAGTAGGGGGATTTAATAACCATGAGTTTTGTCTTATCGCTATTAAGTACTAAGCCCGCATCGTGACACCAGCGTAGTAGCGAATTTAGATCTGCTTGCAACAGGTTGCGAGCTATTTGTGGATCTTTAGCCGCCACTAGTAAGCACGTGTCATCTGCGAATTGAAAGCAGGTGCTGTTAAGAAGACACTTACTCATGTCATTTACATACGACAAAAAGTGTAAGGGCCCGAGTACTGACCCTTGGGCCGTGCCTACGGTTGTATTAACTGATTTACTTAGTGATTCGCAGACTTTGACGGTAAACTTTCGATTTTGGAGATAGTTTTCGCACCATTTCAACATAGGGCCACGTATACCACATCGACTTAGTTTCGCGATCAGTTGCCCATGCTGCAGTGTATCAAAAGCACGTGAGAAATCAATAAATAGTGCTAATACAGTCTCTTTTTTGTTTAAGTGCTTATTAACCTCATCTGTAAACCTAGATAGTAAATCAGTCGTTCCCTTACCCGCTTGGAACCCGTATTGATTCGGATAGATAACCTGTTTATTTGCATAAAAAATGTTAATTTGTTCACATACGCATTTTTCCACTATCTTATCTATTACGGAGAGTAATGTAATTGGACGATAATTTGAGTATTGATCCCGTTTACCTTTTTTGTAGATCGGCCTAACACATCCTATTTTTAAGTCATCTGGATACTGTTCAGATTTTAGACTACTGTTTATTAGATTTGCTATAGCTATGCATGCATCAGGTCCCGCCATCTTAACATCTGATACTTGGATACCATCCAGACCAGGGGCTTTATTTGAATTTAATTTATTAACAATTTTCAAAACTTTGTCACTTGAAACTTTTTGAAACTGCAAGCTACAATCAAGTTCTGGTTCATCTATTTTGGGGGCCCAAAGTCGTGTACTGCAGTTGGGTACTATATTTTTGACCGCGGACTCGAATTCAGATGCAAAGTTCTCAGATATAGTTTTTGAGGTAAGTCCTTGTCCTTCGAATGCCCTAGTTATGGCCGCATCGATTGATAGTGTCACTCGTCCTAGCATTTGGTTTATTATTTGGTACACTTTTCTACTGTTTTTAAAGTTAATATTTATTTGATCCAGATAAAATGCATTCCTTCTTCTTTCTAAAATATTATGTATTTTATTACGAATTCTATTATACTCTAATCTTATTATAGGGTCATTTAAACTTTTTTTCCAGGATCGGAATAACTGGTCACGTTTTTTACATAGGCGAGAGATATTATCGTCAATCCATGGCATTTTAAATTGAGTGACCTTATTTTTCCTACTGTAATTGCGTTTTTTAATGGATGTTGCGTTTTTCGTTGCATTATGAAAGGAGTCGCGTATAAAACTATAAATCTCGTTGGACGAGCTCATACAATTTGTCGACAGCCAATCTACTTTTCCTAATTCCTCACTCAATATATCATAATTAATTATACGTTTAGGATCATCCTGTATACGCCCGGGCGGCGCGGCCGTCTCGCCAACGCAGGCAAGAATAATAGCCCGGTGATCGGCCAGTACAACATCTAACACCGCCGTGCACGGAACTAATGTAGGATATCGCGTGAAAATGTGATCTATGCATGTTTTAGTTACGACGTTAAGTCGTGTTTCGATTCTTGTGAAATCCGTGATTCCGCACATTAGTCCTTGCCCGCTGAGTGTTTCTAAATAAAAATCTTTATGTGATGAACTAGATTTTAGGTCAATATTGGTGTCTCCAACTACAATAAGATTTTGTCTCAAACCAAACCTCGAGATGTAGCTATCGAGTTCTTTGACAAATAAATGCTTATTAGTTGACGGGGGCCTATAAATAGAACACACAACCACGTCTTGACCAGGGTTAATTTTAACGGTGCCAGTTAAGCTTTCAAATGTTGTAGTTTTATGATGAAATAATGTGAATTTTAAATGGTTTTTAACATAGACTATAATACCACCACCCCGTTGATTATTACGTAGTTGTGAGTACATATTATAGCCGGATATATTATAGAGATTAGCAATATCATCGGAAATACCCGCCTCAGTTACAATAATCATATCTAGTGGAAAATTACTGCTATGAATGGTCTGAAGTAATTTTGGAAAGTTTTTAATTAGTGATCTAATGTTTACATGAATGCAAGACAAATTTAAACGACCTTTTGGAGGTAGTTTTTCAAAGAAACTATTTACAGAATTACAATCGAATAACTCATGGAGTTGTACTCCCATTTTAGTTTTATGATGGTAGGTTACAGCGCAGGTATAAATTTAATTACGAAATACTATAATCCTAGAATGCGGAGGGACCCTTATGAAGTTGTGCGATATCTTGCATGGATTTAATGTAGAAAATTTTACTAGTGCTATTTTTTCTGACACATACTTTACCGTCTTTGCACCACACAAATTGATAAGATTTCCCTAGCTGCAACTTCGTATTATATAAAAGGGATTTAAGGTGTTTAGTTAGGGCTTCACGGATAAAAACACGTTGCTCTTTTTTTTCGCCGGGGGTATCAGGAAAGAGCATTCCCAAGTTAAGACACTTTGTTTTGCTAGCACTAATCCATTGCATCTGGGTCGTTTTATTTTGCATTTCCACGACTACAGGCCCAGGCTTGTCCTTAGACCCTGGTATGCGTTGCGTTGATGCTATATCGTTAATATTCATTTGCAATTTATCAGCTACCGTTGCCAGCATGGGGCCTACGTCTTTGGGGGAAGACTCGGGCAGACCCGCAATTTCTAGGGAAGTTGACAGTGCTTTTTGTTCCATGGATTTCATGCCTAGTTCTAGAGCGGCTACTTTTAGTTCCAGATTCTTGTTCTTGCTATGCAGGTCTTGATTTTTGTTCTCTAGGTCTTTTATTTTAGTATCCTGTTTTTTAATAGCCTGCTCCATGTTGCTGATTTGGTCGCTCACGAATTCAAGGGACGATTCTAGACTCCTTATTTCCTCTCGAAAAGCTTTCTTTAGCTCCCGACTAATATCCCGGATCAATTTATCGGTATCTAAAGTTTGTATGGTTTTTGGAGATCCTGTTACAGATTCGTCATCCTCGTCTTCATCATTAGGCATCAGGAATGATGATCTGCGAGACATGTTTTTCACGCAGTCTTCACAACTCCATTCTATGGCAACTGAATTTTTTAGGGTGTTTAGTTGCTTATTGGATAGTTTAGCACATGCAGGATCTGCATGCACTACCATTCGACATCTGCTGCACTCCAAACCTGGTGCCTTCTTGGTGATGTTTTTTGCACATTTTGAACACTTTTTTAGTACCATTGTGGGTAGAATAAAATTCACTGTCAAGCAGGGATACACACAACCTTTCACATCAGCGTATTGACGCGAAGTTGACCTACTTATCTTCTTTAAATTAGTTACTACCTAGGTACTAATATGTAAATTAGTTAATAATAAAGGAGAAATTATTTCTCCTTTACTTTTATTTTCTTCTTTTATTCATAATTTCTGAAGTAGACAACGATTTTTAAACTAAGAAGTAGGTCTCATCTCTATATGATAGGTACCTTCTTCCAATTACTAGTGGTACCTATGTACTCAGATTAAAACGTGCGAAATACAGAAAATATTCGCAGTGGTCCTCTGCTGACTGACTGGACAGAGACAGACTGCTGGTCCCAGGGTTAACAACCAAGAATTTTCTTTCCAGTTGTCCCCTAGAAGTGCTATTCCACGGAAGAAATTACACGACATAAGTAGGTCCTTACTACAACTAAATGTGCTGTCTAATTAACACATTGGTTATCTTATAAAAGCAACAAATCAACATATTATCTAATAGTTATCATATTTTTAATCTCGACGACTTGTGATTTACAATATAAATAAAATTTGTTTGCTACACTTGAAAATGTATTAGATAAAGTGACAAGCTTAATGTACGTAGCTGATAAAATAACGATGAGATAATGTTACGCGTTGATTTCGTCGGTAAACAGACGTTATCTGAATGTATTGAACTATTTGTTGGTCATGGCATGGCGTTAATGGGATATAGCAAAATTCACTTTGGCGCGAAACCGCTTCAGCTGCTTATAAATTATTTTAAGTAAATTGGGCAAGAAAGATTGGGAAAGCAAAATAACCGAAGTCATGGACATAACTTATCGTACCTATCTGCGAATAATTTATTCGCAGGACCTACAACCAATGGGGTAACGAGTAGGTAACGATTCTCGGCAAACGTAGTGTAGGTGTGGTGTAGGTAAGTAGACCAGACGGAGCGACGATTAGCGCAGGATGGCTGGCAAATGATCTTGGAGCGAAAAACCGCGATCGAATACTTGGAGAGGCCCGTAGACCAGTAGGAGGACTGCGTTGGGCATTATTTTGTATAATATTTTATGAAACGCTACTAAAATAACACAACCGAAGCGCGTGCTCGTGCCGGTATATGGAGGTACCGCAGTAAATCGTAGCCTTGACAAGAAATCCCAGTGGGGATATTTGGTGATACCTACCCAGGGCCGTCTTAAGTATATTCGGCGCTGGGGTGCCGGACTCAACCTGCGCCCGCGTAGGGGGGGCCACCCTGGGACCTGCGCCGCGCCGCCCCCGGTAGCGCCCGCAGGCGCCCGGGTGCACTGCACCCCTTGCACCCCCTGGTAGAGACGGCCCTGGTGATACTGGATACTCATTTAGTCGATAGACCTCTAGATCAGCGAAGAAGTTTCACCCTGAAGGGCGAGGTGAGCCCGCTCCCGTCAGACGAAGATGGGGGATTCGTGCAAGGCGGGTGGGCGGCCCCGTGCAGACCACCGGTTGGTCAGCGTTCAGCGGAGCAGTCCAAACTCTTTATACAAAATAATACAAATCGGTCATCATCTGAATTTAAGTATAGTATTTAGTTCGCTATTATGACAAATCGCCGATACTGATGGTTGGATAATTCCAAAGCTTTCTCTCATAAAATGCCATGATAAAACATTATTTATCACCATAATAAATTACAACAGTCAGATAAGGGCCATGGGTGGTTTCCGCTATGCAAAAGTAAACACCGTCTATTGTTCGATTATTAATAAATTCATTATCTTATTTGTGTACCTCAGCCGACTCATCAGCTCTTTCCTCCTACCCTGTCTGTCACAAACAGCTTCTCCAGATTGTCTAGTCTACCTGGCAATGTAGCCACAGAACTCAAATTTCCTCCCCAGTCAATTACCACATGACAGGTGCTCTACTGAGCCTCAGAACCTGCTTTCAGATAGAATGGATTCATTAGTGCTTAAAAATAGATTTATTTACCTGTATAAGAGATAAAAGACCCATCATCACCTTACGGCAGTCCACTGCTGGACGTAGGCCTCTCCCAAAAAGCGACATTCTGCTCGGTCAGCAGCCTCATTTATCCAGTTCATGCCGGCCGCCCTGCGCAGGTCTTCGCTCCATCTAGGCGATGGGAGTCCTACCAGTGGCGTAACTACAGGGTTGCATGTCGGCAAAATGTCACGGGCCCCCAGCCGTAAGGGGCCCCCGGTCAGAGGAGAATCCAAACTCCCAACATTTATTATTAGGGGCAACGCAGACGACAGACTATTCGTGACGCACTTTTTTGAAATTATTTGCAGTAACGCACACGACCCGCAAAAAAATCTGTCTCGGATATTTCACAGACTCAACTCACACGACACACATCTTCGAATATTCTGTCGGCAGACCTAGACGCTCTTTTTAAATGTCTCAGACGCAGACTCTATCGCACAAAAAGTGTGCCGTCTGTGCTGCACATTTAGTAAAAAGCCGGTGAAATTGCGACGGGCCTCGAATGGTATAGTTACGCCACTGTCCCAGCACACTACGCTTCCCTATGCGTACTATCTAAAGTGCCTACAGAATAAAGATAAAAAATTCTAATTGTATTTCAGAAAAGGCACCGTCATGGCACCTCCCATCGACTTGGACAAGCCTCGCTACGACCAGCGCACCTACATGGGTCGGGCCAAGCATTTCTTCCAGCTCACAAATCCCATGAACGCGTTCGCCACAGACTCCCAGCTCGATGAGGCGAAGAAAATCGTCACGGAGTTCAGGTTAGTTCCTACTTTTGTACCTTGCGATATGGCACCTAAGGGTCTAGGTACCCTATATTTATCGACGCGGAATCGCCGAGCCGAGCCGAATGCGAATGGCTTTAGTGACACCTTACCTCTATATCAGGGCCGACTCTACCAGGGGGTTCTAGGGGTGCGCCATTCAATGAACATTCATCATCATCATCATCATTAGCCCGTGTCAGTCCACTGCTGGACATAGGCCTCTCCTAATGTTCGCCACTTAGGTCGATTTTGGGCTTCTCGCATCCAGCAATGAACATTGAACACTCTAAATTCACGATCCGTCCCTGAGTGACGGGAAGAAGTGTGTCACTATATAAAGAAAAAATCGGTATGTTGTGACATTCAGTTGAATTAGGCAGCGGGTCCACTGAGCGAGGCGGCAAATCGCGGCACAGCTTGTCTTAGCTCGCCTCAGTGGAACCGAAGCCTAAAGATGCATTTCCGCAAATACGGAGCGGATCTAATAAAAATTTACCAATGGTTAGTAAACATTGGTAAATTTTTATTTACATTACATTACACATCTCGTCTTCAGTGGGAAAATATCATTGGTCAATTTTGAAACGCAACTGACGTAGACTACTTATAGCTCACATTTATGAAAATAAAAGCTGAAAAAAAAACATACCGCGGCAGAAAGAAAGATATATCAAATGGAGTAGGTATATACTTACCTACGTATTAATAAATTAGTTCTGTAATGTTTAGTAGTTCATCGTAGAACCTCACGATATTGTTCCCAATATTACATAAGATAACATTAACATTGAAAGATAAACAAGACGGATCTGTTGTAAGTATTTGTTTACACAAGACCTCTTTACAAGCACGACTGATTATTTGTACTGAATATTTAACAATACTTACTTATTGCTATGACGTGGAGAGATGTGAATTCAATAAAATATCAATACTTGTACTACCAATTGTACTTAAATTCAATACACTTGAATAAATATTGTATCTTAGGAGAAAGGGTTCAATAACCCCAATGCCTACATTCCCAGACACAATGGTTTAGAAACCTAGATCATAAGACCATTAAATGAATTCAATAAGAACTTTGACTGGCCCGAAAGCATCTGGAAAGCTTTAAAATTTTGGATTCAGAAACATTTTCGTCTCCAACTTTAGCGAAATCGTTTCATCATGTCGTTGGTATTCCTACCTACTTTGTCTTAGGGGATGTAAGGTAGCGGCCATTCATCCTTTCGCTCCAAGCCTCACCTCACCTGCCCGCCACTTAGAGCAAACCTCTGGAGGATATACCCATAATCGCCACACTGCGCAGGCGGGTTGGTGATCGCAGGGCGCAGCTTCTCGTTCCGGTGCGGTTGCTGCCCGTCATAGCTGTGGTATTTATCTACGCCTTCAATCGTGCGTGATGGTTATACCGCCACCAGTCGGTTGCCAGCGCCTCGTTTGTTATTCGCAGGATGCACCACGGGCAGGTGAGGTTGGCTTGAAGCGAAAATTACATCCCCAGACTATCCCCAGACAACTATTCATGAATAGTACCTACCTATAGTTATGCGGTATGCCACTGTGTGAGTTGGAGTTAACAGTAGGTATGTATTTATCTAAACAGGAAAACGAAACGCATGCCACCCGGATATAACGAGGAGAAGTTATGGCAGACGAAGTACTTATACGACAGCGCGTTCCACCCCGACACCGGAGAGAAGATGCTGGCTATCGGCCGGATGGCGGCGCAGGCGCCGATGAACACCATCATCACCGGATGTGAGTACAAGTTGTTGTACCTACCTAGTGGAGGAAGTACCTCATCATCAGCCTATTGCAGTCCACTGCTGGACATAGGCCTCTCCTGTTGTTCGCCACTTACGGCAAACATCTGGAGGAATATCGCTGTGACGCTGCTGCCCGTCATCGGCCTGTGGTATTTAGCTACGTCATCATTTGTGATGGTTACACCGCCACCAGTCGGTTGCCAGCGCCTCGTTTGTTATTCGGCAGGATGCACCACGTACAGGTGAGGTTGGCTTGGAGCGAAAAGATCGCTTCCTTACATCCCTGCAATGTCTGTAGGTATACTATATCTAATAGTGCTCCGCTACATAGAAATGTAACCGTTACCCATATTTCACCCCACCAGGTATGATAACGTTCTACAGGACGACCGCTGCCACCGTCTTCTGGCAGTGGGTGAACCAGACGTTCAACGCCGTGGTCAACTACACCAACCGATCTGGGGACGCGCCGATGCCCACCTCGTGAGTAAATTGTCACATTTACCTTACATCTTCTATCTATACTTATAATAAAACTATAGAGAGGTCAATTCTGTACATTAAATATATTTTCAAAATAACTATCAGGGGATGATAAATGATCGATACTGATGCCGAAAATGCAATCAGTAAAATTTTTGTCTGTCTGTCTGTACTTATGTTCATTATAGAAAAAAAACTACTAATAGACGGATTTTGACGAAACTTGGTACAATTATTCTTCATACTCCTGGGCAGGTTATAGTATACTTTTCATCACGCTACAATCAATAGGAGCAGAGCAGTGAAAGTGTTGGGAAAACGGGAGAAATTTTTATCTGTATGTTTGATCCAAAACTACTGCATGGAATTAAATGCGGTTTTCACCAATGTATTGCTAGAAGCTAACTTAAAATTTAGGTACCATTTTATGGAAGTCCATTATTTTTAAAACCCGATATCCACGCGTGAGACGCCGCCGGCGCAGCCACATACATACCTCTATCTTTTCAGTAACAAATGGTGAATTAGGTATGTTATTAACTACTTAAGCGTAATAGTGTCGCCATATGAAATAACTCCGTCATGGAACTAATTTCACGCTAACACTAAAAGATGGCGCTGGTAGTAAAATTATTTTGCCTGTGTAGCTTAAAATATAAAACAAAGTATTTTTCAGATCGCTCCTAACGTCATACTGTGCGGCATGCGGAGGTGCCCTGGGCACCGCTCTCTACCTCAATAGTATAGTCAAGGTAAGATTATTGAATATTTGAGAACCAATGATGTAAGTACATATGTGTTTACGTTTAGGGGCAGCGCAGACGACAGACTATCCGTGACGTACTTTTTTGCAATTATAATATGCAGTAACACACACGACGCGTAAAAATCTGTCGCGGATATTTCACAGACTCAACGCACACGACGCACATCTTCGATCATTCTGTCGGCAGACCTAGACGCTCTTTTTGAATGTCTCAGACGCAAACTCTATCGCTCAAAAAGTGTGCCGTCTGCGCTGCACCTTAACGAGCGGACGATTCCAAATGCTTCCCGTTCGATTGCCGTTTCAGAGGCTCTACTAGGAACAAACGTTCGTTCGATTTTTATACAATCAAAAAGATCAAGCGTAGGATGTCGATAGCTCTCCTTAGTTAGAGACAAATGTCTATAGAATAGAATACAAAAAGCTTTATTTGGACTCATAACACAAAGAAAATAAAAAGGAAAAGGCACCTCTGCGCAATGCGACCAAAATGGCGTCCACTCAGCTATTGTAACAGCAAACCTTTTTGCTATATCACTGGTTTTCAGTGAAAACCATCGGTAATTATTTCATCATCATCATGATAAATATGTAATTATTTAATGATCGGTAAATATTGACACCGGTGAACATCAACGAAAACTAGAAAATATAATTATGTTTATTTTCTATATATCGTGGTTGGCCTTATGTTCTTTATCATACTTATTATTATCTACTTAAGTAAGATCATCATCAGCCTATTGCAGTCCACCGCTGGACATAGGCCTCTCCAGTTGTTCGCCACTTAGGGCAAACGTCTGGACCTAAATAAGATAGATATTTACAATAAAATGGTATTATTTTCTGGATTTTTGCCTTTTGTAAATCTAAAGAGGCAACCAACCTACTACGCACTATCAGAAATTGTCTAATTAATTATGTATTTCTAAACCCATGCACTTAAATCGTATTAGCATCACAATTAGAGTGAAGTCAACGACCCGATGTGGTAATATTTAAAAAGCTAGCGTTGATAGCGGAACTGTTATCAGGTACTTTACAGGTTGAGTTTAAAAAGGTCAGTTAAGAATATCGCGGAATTAAGTAACTACCTACTAAGACAGAGTGTAGGTACCTACAATGAAACTTTCATGCCGACTGTCAAGGGAGCTTCTAACTCAGAGATGAGGAAATCTAAAACATATTGTACATTAAGAGAGGTAGGGCATAGCGAATCTTCGCTCGTATTGAGCTGCCCGTCCGGGGAAGGACCTCCACCCTATAGAATACCGCAGCCAAATGACCTTCGTGTCGTGTTTCTGCTGGTGAGTAGGGTCTCCGGAGCTCGTGGAGGGTTAGGGTTGGGCCGGCATGGCAGTGGCAACTGACAGGTAACTAACCAGTTACTTGCCAGTTGTCACAGCGACTTGGGCTTCTCATTGGCTTTCCAGCGGCGTAGCGTGGGTGTCGGCCGCCCGGGGCGGAAGACAATTTTGCCGCCCGGGGGGGGAAGACAATTTTGCCGCCCGGGGCGGAAGACAATTTTGCCGCCTTTTATTTTGAATCGTCAGTAATTCTCGCTGTTGTTTTGTTAGTCATAAACAAAGCATAAAATAAAATACGGGGAATCCCCGCAAGTCAAGGACGGTGTTGGCAGCAGTCGCTACAAAATATTATTCAAAGAAAAATTCCATGCTCTTTTCAATCGGTCCGAATTTGTAGTTCCGATAAAAATATGAAATGGTTCAAATATTTTTATTATTTAAATTAGTATGGATAGATTATAAATTGTGAAATTTTGCCGCCCCCTAAAATGTGCCGCCCGGGGCGGCACAATTTAAAATTTATTTTTCATAGTGTTGGTGTTGCATAAGTACCCCGATCCAGACATTTACCTATTGTAACTGTAGGTGGGTATTTGTTTACCCATTAAAGATGTTTCGTGCGGAAATTCCGATAAGAAAACTCACTGCTAACCATTCACGCACGACACTTAGAATATCTTAACTAATATTATAAAGCTGAAGAGTTTGTTGCATAGACCATTTATCGAGGAAAACTATTCCACGCGGACGAAGTCGCGAGCACTGCTAGTGTACAATAATGTTTTCCCCAAAATCACGTCTGAGTAAATACACTATGCAGATAATGTCTATCGCACCGTTTGCCCTCCAAACGTTATCGGCTTGTTATCACCTGCGGTGTTCTGAGCCTCCGATAGCTGCGTCATGGAGGTGTGTCGATCTGTTTGCTTGTCCTGACATGTTTATTAGATGATCGAGTGCCTATTTATGCTACTTTTGTGGGCGTATCTCGTGTACAGGTGCTGGAAACTTTGGGTTTTCACTTCTTTCGTTATCATTATCATTAGCCTGCAAACGTTCACTGCTGGATATAGGCCTAAGTATGATCATAATTGTGATGATGATCATAGTGAAGACTAACTACACGATGCGAAGTAAGGCATTTACAAAGGCGATCGCCACTCAAGAACAGGTTCTTGGGTACCTGTGCGTACGCGCGACGCATAGTAACGTTTGTGAATACGGGTGACGAATTCCCTTGCCCCTTAGGTTTCACATTGTCTTAACAAGGCGTGGTGACTAATCACGATTTTTAAATCACGATAATCGAAGATTTTTTTTTTATAATATTGAATTATTTATTAAACAAATTTAGCCACATTATGATAGGCAGCTAACTAGATGAGTATTGAGTATGAAATGTGGAAGGATTTATTGGACGAGGAAGACCGAAAAAGGAATGGATGGACTGTGTGAGAAATGATATGCGTGTCAAAGGTTTGAGTGTGGAGATGACGGATGAGAGAAGAGTATAAGAAGAAAGCATGTTGTGCCGACCACACTTAGAGCGGGATAAAGGCAGTAGAATGATGATGAAATTTTCTACTCTAGAAGTTGCATAGTTCCAACCGTTTCCAATGCATTATTCGTTTCGATTCTGCATCCGTGATTGACATGTAATTGACCCGGCCGAACAGACAATTGTCGCGAATGGCAGTTAGTAAACGTTAACCGATGTGATTTGAAAACATTGTGACTTTTATTATGGCGACTGGCTCGGTGGCTCAATTGGTAGTGACCCCTGCCTTCTGAACCAAGAGTCGTGGGTTCGATTCCCACCCGGGACAAACAGTCGTGTGATGAACACTTGTGTTTGTTCCGTGCCTGGGTGTTTATATTTGTATTTAAGTATTTATTTGTGGTGCCTTCGTTGTTCTGATACCCATAACACAAGTGCTTAAGCTACTTACTTTGGGATCGGAGCAATGTATGCGATGTTGTCTGTTGTCTGAAATTTATTATACAATCTTTATTGCAGCTTTATCAATTTACCGCTTCGTAAAAGATTTGTACGATCGGACATAACATATATTATAGGTATATCTATATCTATGTAGGTACACTAATATTATAAAGAGGAAAGATTTATATTTTTGTGTGTATGTTTGTAATGAATAAACCCATAATCTTCTGAATCGATTTCAAAAAAATCTTTCACCATTCGAAAGCCACATTTACCCCGACTAACTTATTTTGCTATAATTTTATTGCTAGAAATCCTTACTAAAACGCCTATAAAGGAACCTAATTCATGTTTAACTGAAATCCATGAAGTGAGGGCGGGTCGCTAGTAATGAATATCTATATGTTTTCTTATCCAATCGACGTAGGTAATACATATTCGTTTACTTATCTTATCAGACAAATTTAAAGACAAAGATGGATTATGTCAAGGTAAAAATGTTTCCGTACCAGATGTGGTTATCACATCACATCTGAATCATTCCTGGAATGTACTATTTAGGCATTACAGGGACGTCGATTTTAATTTACTTGTCTTCATCTGTATCTAATCATCAGCCTGCAATTGTCCACTGCTGGACATAGACCTTCCCCAATTGTCATTTAGCGGGATTTGTCTTAGTTGCCTACCACGCTTGGCAGGCGGGTTGTTGACCGCAGTAGGTTTTATCTGTACCCAGGTAAACGATGCTATCCGTTTCCTGATATTCCCTTTTACGACACACACGGGACGAAATGGAGTGAAACTACATCATCATCATCAGCCTTTACCTACTATCGGTCCCACTGCAGGGCATAGGCCTCTTGATTTCTCTTGATTGCCATTCACCACGGTCCTGCGCTACTCTCGCCCAAGTTTTCCCCGACACTCTACCTATATCGTCCGACCATCTGGAGGGCGGACGTCCGCGACTTCGCTTACCCTGCCTTGACCACTTACCACTGTGTAATGGATGTGCTCCACCTACATACATGGACAAAATTCAAGTTACCAATAAGTAAATGCCTACAAACATAGAATCTTCATGTTTCCAAAAACATGTTTATCTGATTCACCACGTCATAAGATCTGTAGGTGTGTACCTACATACCGAATCAAGCCTGATAATGAACAATGTGTATTTGCGTTGAGACAACATCCACACTGAAGATATTCTACGTCATGTTTGGCATTGCAACGTCACTATGATATTATTACGGCAAATAAGACGATTATGGGTATATCCTCCAGAAGTTTACCCTAGGTGGTGAACAACTGGAGAGGCCTGTGTCCAGCAGTGGACTGCAATAGGCTGATGATGATGATGATGAAATAAGACAAGTAATACCTAGTATTGAATTTTCAAAACAATCAGTATAAAATTTAAATGAAGTTGTAATGTAACTTAGTGAACTGCTGACGTTAACTTACCATAATAATGCGGTATGGGGTTGAGAATACTATCGAGGAATCCGTTAGAGGCGACTAAAAGGGCCTTCGGGGATGTGGCGCTCTTGCGCCCCGATCAGCCCCGAGGAAGGCGACGACACGTGTCTTCGGACGCACGGTACGACGTCACAGACCACGTTGTGACGTCGTACGGGGAGGGCACCACTACGCCCTGGCGAATTTGCATGCCTACTCTCCAGGCGGGTCTGCGTCTCTGGGCTGAGGAGACGAGTCCCGACGGACATCCCTCCCCCTCCACAGTATGATTCCCCTTTTTAGGAGCGAGTCACTCACTCACTCAACCCACTCAATTCAGGTCTATAGTTCATTCGCGTTAAGAAAATAGTGACTCATCACCGACTGCCGGCCAAGCCACACCCCCTAGCCAATTAAAACGCTAGAAATTATAATTTCTAGCGTTAGCCACACCCCCTAGCCAATTAAAACAGTCGGTGATGAGTCACTATTTTCTTAACGCGAATGAACTATAGGTACGAGACTGACCCTGGTGTATACCGTCAAATGAAGCATTCCCAACGTAATAATAACAGCATTTTCAAATCGGTTCACAATCGAGAATCGTGAGCGATACGTGGTAACAAACATATTTTATGTATAAAATACATAAAAAAAAATATTCAGTCGAATTGAGAACCTCCAGCTTTTTTTGAAGTCTGTTCAAAAAGGGTTCTGAGAGGGGAATATTTTCTACACAAAATGTAGTAGGACAACAAATTAGAAAACTTACTTTGTATGTCTGTTTCAGAAAATGAAATCGCCTACGTATGCGCGATTTGTGCCGTTCGCGGCCGTCTGCGGCGCCAACTTCATCAACATCCCCATGATGAGGAGCACGTAAGTTGACGTTTCATTCATAGACATAATTATTAGGTACTTAACTACGTAACTACTTACTTGCTTACGTACCTAATGTCCTATGTCCCCTGGAGCAGAGGGCGTCCACGGTACGTCGCCATCCCGCGGGTCTTACGGCCGTATTCACAAACGTTACTATGCGTCGCAGGAACGCACAGGTACCCAAAAACGTATAGGATTTTGGGCACTGTGCGTCCGCGCGTCGCATAGTAACGTTTGTGAATACGGCCCTTAAGCTTCGCGCTTCAATTCGCTCCAGTTAATCCCTATTTCCGGTGTTTCCCCCGGTTCATAAGATGCTTCTTCACGCCAATTTTAAAGGATCCCAAGGAGGAAATACATAGTAATTTTATTCCAATACAATAAATGGTACTGTCTAACCGACCTGATTATGGAGTCTGAACTGAAACTTATGGAACATCGTATCTTAGATGTGTTTGGATTTGTTAGAAAAGTCTTAAATAAATAAATAATTTAAAAATAAGAGACGTATTTTTTAATTTTAAATTAGGACTAAAAATTACAAAGTTATAGCCAACGTTACTTTTTAGTAACGTGTAACGTCACTACTCATGACATTTTTTCGCAAGGGGTGACGTCAAAGACGTTGTAGGTATCTTTGTTTTTTTTTGTTTAATCGAACAAAGAAAAAATACGTGTCCAATATTTTTTTTGTAATCTAAAATACGGACTAAATAATAATGTAAGTATTTTGACCTTTTTTTTTAGAGGGGAATGCATTAGGCACCTTCATGCCACCTCCGGGGGGAGGTGACATGGTGTGTGGGACTCACACCTCCCGGAATGGGAAGGTATACCCACTAAACCCCCCTGTATCGCCAGTGGGCAGCAAGTTGCAGGGACATGGGTAACGCCGAAGCATACCGCCGCATCCCTGCATGCCCTGGCCAGCCGCAGATGACAAGCGGCCAGCACTCCTGGTCCGGGGAGGGCAAATACCCCTACCCCCGAAGTATTTTGACCTTCATCATCATCATCATCATCATCAGCCTATTAACAGTCCACTGCTGGACATAGGCCTCTCCAGTTGTTCGCCACTTAGAGCAAACATCTGGAGGATATACCCATAATCGCCACGCTGGGCAGGCGGGTTGGCGATCGCAGGGCGTAGCTTCTTGCTCCGGTGACCTTACCTAACCGTATTCCAGTGAGCTGCTGAACGGCACGCCGGTGTTCACGGCGGACGGGCAGCGCGTGGGCGAGTCCAAGACGGCGGCGCGGCGCGGCATCGCGCTCGTCTGCATCTCGCGCGTCATCATGGCCTTGCCCGGCATGAGTGAGTGTCTCGGGATTAGCTTGCGAACGCCCACTGCTGGACGTAGGCCTGCCCCGATGACTTGGATTGACAGGCTCGATGTCCCAATCGGTAGTGACTACCATCAGGCCTCACCCTTATCACGTCGAAGTGCTAGTAGGGAAAAAAAAAGTTTGACGTGCAAAAGAATTTACTTGTAAATCTATTTGCAGAAATAAATTATTTTATTTTATTTCCACTGCCTTCTGAATCAAGGGTTGTGGGTTCGATTCCCGCACAGTTCGATTCACACGGCAGAATGCACCACGGGCAGGTGAGGTTGGCTTAGAGCGAAAAGATGATAGGCCGTTCCCTTGCATTCAAGAGAGGTGGGGCATAGCGAATCTTCGCTCGAATTGAACCGCCCGTCTGGGGAAGGACCTCCACCCTATAGAATACCGCAGTCAAATGACCTCTGGGTCGTGTTTCTGCCGGTGAGTAGGGTTTCCGGAGCTCGTGGGGGGTTAGGGTTGGGCTGGCATGGCGGTGGCCAGTGGCGTAACTATACCATTCCAGGCCCGTGGCAAATTCATCGGATTTTCACTAAATGTGGCATAATAAATGTTTGGTGTCTCCTCTGACCGGGGGCCCCTTACGGCTGGGGGCCCGTGGCATTTTGCCGACATGCAACCCTGTAGTTACGCCACTGGCGGTGGCAACTGACAGGTAACTGACCAGTTACTTGCCCGTTGTCACAGCGACTTGGGCTTCTCTATCGCTTTCTATCAGGCGTAGGGAAGCCATTATGTAGAGCTACTATAAAAAAAACCAGTACCTAAGGGCTTTAATAACCGTAACGTTATCTCGTTGCACAGCGCTGGCGCCGCTGGTGACGGCGTACGCGACCAAGCGCGGCCTGTTCTGCCACTACCCGCTGGCCGTGATCCCGTTCCAGCTGGCGCTGGTGGGCATGTGCGTGACGTTCGCCACGCCGCTCTGCTGCGCGCTGTTCGAGCAGCGCGCCGCCATCGCTGTTGACAGCCTCGAGTCCGATCTGCAGGTAACCGACTTGACTGGCAGGAGCCTAATCTCAGGGACTACGGGTCCGAATTGAAAATTTTTCAATTCATTCACATCACATCATTTTTGTGTTTAATAGACCATTTATCGAGGAAGGCTTTAGGCTATATAACATCACGCTGCAACTATTAGGAGCGAAGAAATAATGAAAAATGTAAAAAAAAAAAGGGGAAAAGATACGGCGGACGAAGTCGCGAGCACAGCTAGTTTTATTATAAAATCTACAATAGGGATGTTTTGGGTGTGAAAATAATTACATTATATTTAGTCCGTATTTTAGATCGTAAAAATGTATTGCACACGTATTTTTCCGTTTTTCATTCAAATAAAAAAATAGTAAAGATATAAGGCATCAAAAGTTAGGAGTGGGAGTCTTTGACGTCACTCCGTCCCGTAAAAATGCCTCACCGAGTGACGTCGCGCGTAATTCAACGGGCTATAATAACTTTGTAATTTTTAGTCTAATTCACAAATATAAAAATGCCCTGGCATATTATGTTAATATGGACATACCCCGTGCATGAAAGTTAACGAATCAGAGCGGAAATAGGAATAATCCCGCTGAAGTACCTATAGAAAGTTTATGACACTTATTAAATAAATAAATAACCCAAGACATGCCACGCTGGGCCACACAGCGTCATGTAGCCCCAAACTAAGCCGAAACTTGTACTATGAGTACTAGACAACTGATAAACTTACTTAGATACAATTTTTTTTGTAAATAAATACATATTATACATAGAAAACACCCAGACCAATACAAACAGACATGTTCATGAACACAAATGCTTGTACTGTGCGGGAATCGAACCCACGACCCTTGGCTCAGAGGACAGAGGTCATTACCAAATGAGCCACCGAGCCTGTCAATCTGTAATTGTAAAATAAAAACTTTTTTTACAGGCTGTATCAAAATACAGATTCCCGAAAGCGAAAGAATTGTATTTCAACAAGGGGCTGTAAGTGGACTATTGAGGAATCGAGCTTCGTGCCATAGACTAAGACGACATACTGCCAGGAAGCGACGGGACGAGACGCAGGGCGGTTGCACACGAGCGGCTTTACTGCAGCGACGGCTACTTCGTAGCGTTTATTCGTAACAAGTCACACTGGATTCTGTCATACTGTGACTGATTCTATAGACCAGAGATAGATAGATAGATAGAAACTCTTTATTGCACAAA
This sequence comes from Conogethes punctiferalis, assembly GCA_031163375.1. Classification (NCBI taxonomy): domain Eukaryota; kingdom Metazoa; phylum Arthropoda; class Insecta; order Lepidoptera; family Crambidae; genus Conogethes; species Conogethes punctiferalis. The sequence continues at coordinate 6,771,997 of CM062098.1, read as the reverse complement.
AACAGAAATTACAGGCAAACAAAAACAAAGTACAAGTTAGTTAGGCGGTCTTATCGCTAATAGCGATCTCTTCTGACAACCTTCAGGTAGAGGAAACCAGATTCGACAGAGATGTTTGTTCAAATCCGTATTTTTCAAATTTGTGTCTCAAAAAGCTTATGTTTTCTTGTTGTTTGCTAAAGTTATGCAATTTCAATGACATGGCGATTGATCGGCACATGAAAGAATAATTCAGTATTGGCGCTCTATCATGGTATTGACATTATAAAATCTAAAATCTTTAAACTAACCTGGTTTTAGAGATTTTAAACAGATTACGAGATAAATACCTAGTAAGAAAACATTCTGCCATTCAAACGTACAAAAACTTTTGATAATGTAACCCGATCCCATGACACTTATTATAGAACTAGTAAAATTTTTATAATGGAATTAACACGCTCAACGTGGACAAACAATTGATTCTTATGTGTCTAGAATTCCGGGAGTTAAATGGGTCAAGTAGTTAGTCGCGCGGTGGTTAGAACCGTTAGTGTGTAATGGGCCTAAAATTAATTATATATTTGTTGTTTTGCCGTTGCTAATTAGTTAAGTCGCTAATTTTAAGTGTTGGTCTAAAGCAATTATAGCTGTTCTCGACGTAACGATGTTCCGTTAAATTGTATGTTGTTATGGATTTGATAATTTTATCGTTATATATTTATACTTTATTTTAGGCTTAGTGAGAAAAACTATGTTATCAAAAGATTTTTAGAACTTTTTGCTATATGCATTCCATTATGAAAAGTTTGCATTCCTATCAATATTATATATATTATTATTTATAGAATATATTTGCTGTTATTTTTAGGTCGTCATTGTATGTGTGATATTTTTGTGCTCAATATTTTTGGTTGTGATACTCGTTTTATGATCTGACCCAATCTTGACTGCCTTAATGTTTTGATAATAGCAATATACAAAACAATAAATTTAATAATCAAGATGCAAAAGGCTTTATACTTTCAAATGAAAATGATAAGGGTTAAGTCGCTTTCCAATATTTGAAATAGAATATGATATTTTATTGCAATATGACCTCTACTGTTTTAGTGATAACGTGCAGCTGAAAATAACATTCCAAAGACATTGATTTAATTAGGTTATTGAGTTTTTGTAACCGTTAGCTAGTCAATATATAAATACGTATTGGTTTATATATTTATTAAGGTCTCCTGTCTACTAAACATAAGCTACATCTTTCCTCAGTCAATGCGTAGTCTTCCTACTTACGTGTAAAGGCCAATGTACACTAGGATAGAGTCGAAGCACATCGAAGCGTCTATCCTAAACTGTTCAACCTTACAACCAATAAATTCAACCTTATCTCTACAGCATAACGCATACCAATGTGCATTGGACGCTCGAAGACGGAAGAAAGCGTTCTTATAAAATCTCTGAGGTAATGTGTGCGTTACACCGTGGAATTAAGGTTGAAATTGGTGTTCAGTTTTGGATAACGCTTCGTTGCGCTTCGCGACTCTGCACTAGTATAACTGATACCTACGAAGTTGCTCATGTACATGCACTTTCAGGCGAATTAATTTATCTAAGTACTCTAACAACTGGTTAAGTAGACAGGGGCCATATGTTCTACATAATGTAGGTAACAAGTCAATTGTACCTTGTATTGCGACAATAAACGCACGCGTGTGCTTAGTGTCCTATGAGAATGTTTAGACTACTCTCTGTTATACGTGGATGAAACTATGATCAAAATATAATGTATGAGTATTTAAACGTGAGTCTTATTTACTCTTTACTTTTAAGCTTCTGTGAATTGCGAACAATCGCAGCCACAGTTGTTCGAATGATGCGACAATGCGTCTGTCGCAGACCATTGTCGCATCTGACTGCGATCGATCGCAATACACGAAAGTCTAGACCTTTAGGATTAACCTAATATTAGCAGTAAATTAAACAATTAATTTATGCAAAAAGTGATTATATTTTATATTCAAAATATTAAAATTAATTTATACTAATTAATTGTATTGCGTACATAGAAGTCACTTATTATTGCTTAAAATAAGATTATAAGTATTTACAATGAAACGGTGTAGTCTTGTCTTATGGCAAACTACTGAGAAACAGTACATACCGACAAGGATTTTCGGCGTGTGGCGGTAAAACTATCGCCGCTCTTAAACAAAATGTCATTGACGTATATTATTGACATTTTTGTTTTACGCTAACGCCCTCATGTCAATGTCACACACGCGCCAAAAACATCCTGAACGGTTTGACACATCTATTAAAGGAAAAATAGCTCTGTAAAAACCATATCAATAGTCAGTGAATACAAATAATTTGTAAACCTGCAAACAATACTTGTGTGTAAACACTGAATATAATAAACTCTTAATATTATAATCTCTATTTTACATAGTTCATTTTAATAAATAATAATTAAAGAAAAATATTATTCCTTCATTGTGAAAAAAATTCTACAAGATATGGACGGGCAAAAAATAAGATGACATGTTTTTGTAAATGAAAAATAATTAATAAATCGAAACGTGTTATAAATTTTATTTACATATAATTAATTACCTGCCGTTACTTACACATCATAATTTCGAAAGAGAGCACATTATATTTACAATATAAATAATTCAGACATGAAACATCAGAATCTTAAAAAATGAGTAATGAATGAGTAACCATGGAACTGGTTTTTTTCAATTAAGTGTAAAAACAGGGGACGTAAATTTAATTATTGAAACTACTTTAATACTCAGTCAATTGACTAGCAAGACTACCGTGTGCCACAACTTTTACAACTATACTAGATCGGAAGCGTTTTGACATCTGTCAAAAATATACAAATTGACTCTGTAGCAGGCATCACGAACTAGTGATGTGGTTAATCCCAACAAACATTGATTAAGAAATACCTAGTACACTACCTTCTACAAACTTGAGTGTCCGATTGTCCTAGTTTAATGTGGTAAAAATACAATAGTGGGGGACAACGGAACATTTTTGGTTTGGACGTATACCACTAGGGCCCAACGGGAAGGTTTCAGTAGCGTTGTCCCCCCCACTGGGGTATAGGAACTTTTTTCCCGATGTCTACCAGTGGTGGACAAATAGTGGGGGACATTTATTTATTTAATCTTTATTGCACAATAAAAAAATTAGAGTACAAAAGGCGAACTTAATGCCGCGTAGGTATTCTTTACCAGTCAACCTATAGGCTAAGCAGAAAACCAAACAATTGGCTGGCTATGGCTTTAAGTGGGTAGTGTGCTGCGAAATTGATTGATTTGAATTGAATTTTTTTTTTAATAATTTTAATAACCCAAGTCATGCCACGCTGTGCCACACAGCGACACCTAACCCAAACTAAGCCGAAGCTTATACTATGGGTACTAGACAACTGATAAACTTACTTAGATACATTTTTTTGTAAATATGTAAATACATATTATACATAGAAAACACCCAGACCATAAAAATAAAATAAAATAATTTATTTCTGCAAATAGATTTACAAGTAAATTCTTTTGCACGTCAAACTTTTTTTTTTCCTACTAGCACTTCGATGTGATAAGGATGAGGCCTGATGAGAAGAAGTGCCGCAAGAAACTCATCAATTTTGGCTTTTTTCAAAAATATACATAATCATCATACTGTTGATGTCATACATTAATACAATATTTGTTAAGTGCAGGCGAGCAGCTCATTATGTCCATGTAATATTATCGTCTAGGAAGTCTTGTATTTTATAATATCCTTTTTTCATAAGACATGACTTAATATGAGACTTAAACCTATGAATTGGTAATTCAACAATATTCTGTGGTACTTTGTTAAAGAATTTTACACTTAGCCCAGCAAATGAATTGCCAGTCTTATGCAGCCTGAGATTTGGAACAGCAAGTTTGTTCTTGTTTCTCGTGTTAAATTTATGGCAATCAGCATTTCTTTTGTAAAGATGAATATTCTTTCGTACGTGCACAATACAGTCAAATATGTATTGTGATACTACAGTCAAAACATTAATTTCTTTAAATAATTCTCTAAGTGAAACACGCGAGTTAAGTCCATACAAGAAACGAATGGCCCTCTTCTGCAACACAAAAAATGGTTTGGATATCAGCAGCTGATCCCCACAGAAGCAGACCATACGCCATGATACTATGGAAATAACTAAAATAAACAAGTCTTGCTGTTTCAATGTCTGTTAGGTTCCTAATTTTTGTTCATACATGTTCATGAACAGAAATATTTGTACTGTGCGGGAATCGAACCCACGACCTTTGGCTCAGAGGGCAGAGACTACCAAAATGAGCCATCGAGCCAGTCAATTGATTGCCATTGGGAATAAACGGCAAATTCGAAGGGGGCAAAGGAACATGAGCGGTTGATGAACACGGTAATGGTTCACAGACCATTGGTTGTGCGGTGTGTGGTGTGGTGTCTGTGTCTACTCATCGTTGTAGGTGATGTACGCGTTGAGGTAGTCGCCGTGCGCGTCCAGCAGCAGCTTGTGCGGCGGCGGGTAGGCGGGGGCGGCCGCCGCCGTCGCCGGGACGCCCGCGCCTGGAAACACAATACAGATTTATAACCTTCTGTCGCAGAATGACCATTTCGCAAAATGTTCGAAAGACGTCCCTTTCGCAGAATGCCCCTATCGAAAGACGTCCCTTTCGCAGAATGCCCCTATCGAAAGACGTCCCTTTCGCAGAATGCCCCTATCGAAAGACGTACTTTTCTCAGAATGCCTCTTTCGTATTATGTATATTTCGTATATATTTCGTAAATATGAACTCCAAAAACGCTTCATACGAACTGCTATTCAGCCATGACGTAACAACGGTTGAATATTGCATGGTGTTTTCTATGATTCGTATACTGGACTTTCCCGGTGAACTTTGGAGGCCTATCGCATTCTCATTTTGCAAAATAATTTTGTTGTGATTTCTCAAATAAATCCTTTCTGGAAGTTATCAAAATAACATGGATTAAGAGATCTACCCTATTGTCATTGGGGTAAACCTATGTCTATGTTCGGTAGCTGTACCTTCGAGCTCCTTGCGTCGCTTGCGGTTCTTCTTGTCCCAGGGCGCGTAGGGTATCTTGAGGTGCACGGTCTGTATGTGCAGCTTGACGGCGCTGCTCTGCGTGAAACGGCGGTTGCAATGCTGGCATTGGTAGCGTTTCTCGCCGGTGTGAACCTGACAACGAACGGGGAATAGGGTATTTACTATAATAAACTAGACAAAAATATACTGTGAACAGTAAAGACAATCCAAATTCACTTATAAGCCAGTTGCCGTAAAAAATGTAATTAGTCCGTCTTTTAGATTGTTCAAAAATATATAATTTATCATAAACTAGACAAAAATATACTGTGAACAGTGAAGACCATCCAAACTATGATTTTGACTATTGGCACAGATCAAATTATAAGTACACCGGTGTATTTTTCACTAATAGGACAGTTGCCGTAAGAAATGTAAATAGTCGGTCTTTTAGACACGTATTTTTTCATTTGTATAAATAAGACCAATAACTATATAGCCCGTTAAAATTACGCGTGACGTCAATTAGTGGGAGTTTTTTCGCCACTGAGTGACGTCAAAGACTCCTAAATTTTGATGCCTTGTATCTTTGTTATTTTTTGTATAAATGAAAAAAGGAAAAATACGTGTCCAATATATTTTTATGATCTTAAATACGGATTAAATATAATGTAATTATGTCTACCCTGGAATCATCCTAACTTTTTTTTAAATGGCTAAAATTTAAATAACACTTAACTAGTAACAACTCGATCTAAATGTACAATTAATAAGCTACTACCGGTCTAGAACTAAAAAATGCACATTTCATAATCTTCTATACACATTATGTAATAATTACCAACTACTCTAAATACTAATTACTATCCCAAGTCTCTGTATCAAATAGCAGAATCTTGTGGTAATCAAATAAAGGCCTTAAAAATAAAAATCATCCCTATTGTGATGGTTATACCGCCACCTGTCGGTTGCCAGTGCCTTGTTTGTTATTCGGCAGGATGCACCATGAGCAGGTGAGGTTGGCTTGGAGCGAAAAGATGATAGGTCGCGCCCTTACACACTGTACCCTTGCTCACTTAGTGAGCAAAAAATAAATAATAATTGGTATAAGAAGCAGTACTCACGACCAAATGCCGGTCGCGGTTGCTGGGCATGCTGAAGCGGCGGTCGCAGTGCGGGCACGTGTACGGCTTCTCGTTGGTGTGCGTGCGCATGTGCACGATCAGGTTGGCGTATTGCTGCAACAGACGGACAGACACCTTTATTATTAGTATTTACTGCCAGTACCCAATTTTATTTTTATACTAGCACTTTTATGAAGTGGCGAAGGACCTGCGAGAACTCCGCGTCGACGATTGGCGCGAGGTAGCGCAGGACAGGTCGAAGTGGAAATCGTTATTGTTGGAGGCCAAGACTCATTTTGGGTCCCTGCGCCATGTTAGTAAGTGCTAGCGACTCGCCCCGGCTTCGCACTATTTTTTCCAATACTATTTTTTCCCGCTAACTCCCGTGCCCGTGGGAATTTGCCGACTGCAGCGCCATCTGCCGGGCTGATTTGTGAATCTAAACCATCCAGGGCGCAACTCAAACTTTAAGAGAGGTAGGGCATAGCGAATCTTCGCTCGAATTGAGCCGCCCGTCCGGGGACGGACCTCCACCATATAGAATACCGCAGCCAAATGACCTCCGGGTCGAGTTTCTGCCAGTGGTTTCCGGAGCCCGTGGCGGGTTAGGGTTGCGCCGGTGGCAACTGACAGGTAACTGACCAGTTACTTGCCCGTTGTCACAGCCACTTGGGCTTCTCTTTCGCTTTCCATCAGGAGTAGGGAAGCCATTATGTCGAGCCACTATAAAAAAAGACCAATAAAAACAGACATGTTCATGAACACAAATGTTTGTACTGTGCGGGAATCGAACCGACGGCCCTTGGTTTACAAGGCAGAGGTCACTACCAATCGAGCTAGTCAAACAAGATGTAAGTTACCTTGGTGGTGTGTCCGCAGACGTCGCACATGTACCGCTTGAGGAAGTCCGTCCCGGGGTGCTCGCTCTCGTAGTGGCGCCGCGCCTGCACGTCATTTATCAGGTACTTGCCACACTGCGGATCATCAATCATCATCATCAGCTTTAGCGGTCCACTATTGATCATAGACACCAGGCAATAGGCCTGTAGCAGTAAAAAATGTAATTAGTCCGTCTTTTAGATTGTTCAAAAATAAAAGACGTATTTTTCCATTTGTAACTTAGACCAAAAATTACAAAGATATGGCCCGTTAAAATTACGCGTGACGTCAAAGACTCCATTCCTGCATTTTGATGTCCTATATCTTTGTTATTTTTTGTTTAAATGAAAAAAAAGGAAAAAACGTGTCCAATATGTTTTATAATCTAAAATACGGATTAAATATAATGACCATGGAAACATCCTTATTTTTCGCCCCCTTGATCGATCTTGAGCTTATCGCATAATAACTTTTTAAGTCAGCATATTGAAGTCTTTTTATTAAAAAATGCTGATTTTTAAATTAATTATACACACACTATGACACTTAAAAATGTTATAAAGTCAAGCATTCGAGCGCATGAGGCAGTAAGAATTTTATTACAATATTTGAGTCCATGAACTTCAGAACCTATGAGGCAGTGGAAAAATAATTCGCCACACTCGAAACTACGTAGGGGACCCGATCCACATGGTACTGAGCGGCGGAAGGCTACTATGTTTCGCCAGTTTTCAGTATTTTTTGTAGAAATTTTCAGTAAACAATCACAATATAAAAAAGAAGAAGAAAGTAGTAAAGGAGGTTGTCCGCCAGTCCGTAACACCCGGTAAAAAAGGGCACTGGCAGTTTTAAAACCGGTACTGCGCGAGACCATACAACTGTTCCATATGGGGCATTTCACGTGAAGCGGACAGGGAAACCCAAAGTGAGGTTCTGAAAATCGGTCATATTCGGCCCATTTGTACTTCTAGTAGGTATCAATGTGAACATAAAATATTTTTTTTGTATGATGTATATTTCCCTAGTTATAGGTTTCTAAAGAATTGTCGTAATTGTGAATACAATATTTTTAATGTAGTTTTTCGAATTTAACAAATTTAGAATAAAATATTTAATATAGTGCCACATATTGCTAACATACTATTATATTTAATGACAAAATAAAATTTAAAAAAAAGTTTTTTTTTCATGTGCAAAACCGGAAGTAAACTTTTTCAATCAGAATTTTAGTCACTTAGCCAAGTCTGATTTTCTTTTTTCATTCTTTCAAAATATAGCTTAAAGTATTTCAAAAATATAGGAGAAGATTCAAAATGGCCTTTCTATTACTTTAGAAGTTAGATTGATTAAAGTACCTACTCGTCGCAATGTGCGTAGTATGTGGCACTTGCTTAGATCGGTTGGTGTGCGCGATATTGCATTAAAACTTGCTTGTTTCATGAAATACCCCATTTTTAGGGTTTCGTAGCCAAAATGGCAAAAACGGGACCCTTATAGATTCGTCATGTCTGTCTGTCTGTCTGTCCGTCCGTATGTCACAGCCAGTTTATTCCGAAACTATAAGAGCTACATTATTGAAATTTGGTACGTAGATGTATTCTGTAAACCGCATTAAGATGTGAAAATAAAATCAGAAAAAAATCCAAAATTTTTGGGGTTCCCCATACATAGAACTGAAACTCAAAAAATTTTTTTTATCAAACCGATACGTGTGGGGTATCTATGGATAGGTATCTTGTTTCATGAAATACCCCATTTTTGAGCTAAACAATCTGATACTTTCCTTGAATTTTCAAATCTAAATATATTTAAAAGGAGAAACTGACTGACTCACTGACTGACATATAAATCTAAACCGCATAAGATAGATGATTGAAATTTGGCATGCAGGTACCCTAATGAAAGTAAAGCTTACTTACAACGCAATATTGCAAAATTCCCATGGGAACGGAAGTTATTTTATTGGGAAAAAAACTTTTGTATGTAAACACGCCACGCGGACGAAGGCGCGGGCGAACAATAACTAGGCGAAATGGGTTATGATGACATAGATTACTGTAGTACGGGGCCATTATAATAACACCTGTTTTAAATGTGCACAAGCCGCTGAAAAGTTAAAGCAATATGAAATTGCTTGACCAATTACGACGCCATTTTTAGTGTTCCGTATCCAAATGATAAAAAATCCAAATGACAATGAATTCTAAAAAAAAATTGCCCCCATATTTTGAGATTGTTTAGCTCAAAAAACCGGCCAAGTGCGAGTCGGACTCGCGCACGTAGGGTTCCGTACCACGGATTGAATGAAAAAATTAGGTAATTTGATTTATAAGGTAAGTCGTTTAAAAAAAAACTACTGTCTAGATTTCATTCAAACTAAATTTCGTTAGTAGTTTTTATAGTAATACACATCATATATTTTTTTCAGTTTTATCATGCCCATATTTTAGAAGTTACGGGGGGGACACACATTTTACCACTTTGGAAGAGTCTCTCGCGCAAACTATTCAGTTTAGAAAAAAATGTTGTTAGAAACCTCAACATCATTTTCAAATACCTATCCATAGATACCCCACACGTATCGGTTTGATGAAAAAAAAATTTTTGAGTTTCAGTTCTATGTATGGGGAACCCCGAAAATTTTGGATTTTTTTCTGATTTTATTTTCACATCTTAATGCGGTTTACAGAATACATCTACGTACCAAATTTCAATAATGTAGCTCTTATAGTTTCGGAATAAACTGGCTGTGACATACGGACGGACAGACAGACAGACAGACATGACGAATCTATAAGGGTCCCGTTTTTGCCATTTTGGCTACGGAAACCTAAAAATGGGGTATTTCATGAAACAAGCAAGTTTTAATGCAATATCGCGCACACCAACCGATCTAAGCAAGTGCCACATACTACGCACATTGCGACGAGTAGGTACTTTAATCAATCTAACTTCTAAAGTAATAGAAAGGCCATTTTGAATCTTCTCCTATATTTTTGAAATACTTTAAGCTATATTTTGAAAGAATGAAAAAAGAAAATCAGACTTGGCTAAGTGACTAAAATTCTGATTGAAAAAGTTTACTTCCGGTTTTGCACATGAAAAAAATTTTTTTTTTTTAATTTTATTTTGTCATTAAATATAATAGTATGTTAGCAATATGTGGCACTATATTAAATATTTTATTCTAAATTTGTTAAATTCGAAAAACTACATTAAAAATATTGTATTCACAATTACGACAATTCTTTAGAAACCTATAACTAGTGAAATATACATCATACAAAAAAAATATTTTATGTTCACATTGATACCTACTAGAAGTACAAATGGGCCGAATATGACCGATTTTCAGAACCTCACTTTGGGTTTCCCTGTCCGCTTCACGTGAAATGCCCCATATGGTATACCTCATCGTCATCAGCCTATCGCAGTCCACTGCTCGACATAGGCCTCTCCAGTTGTTCGCCACTCAGGGCCAACATCTGGAGGATATACCCATAATCGCCACGCTAGGCAGGCGGGTTGGCGATCGCAGAGCGTAGCTTGTCGCTCAGGTGACGCTGCCGCCCGTCATCGGTCCGTGGCATTTAGCTACGCCTTCAATTGTGATGGTTATACCGCCACCAGTCGGTTGCCAGCGCCTCGTTCGTTATTCGGCAGGATGCACCACGGGCAGGTGAGGTTGGCTTGGAGCGAAAATAGGTATGATGGGTCGCTCCCTTACATCCCCAGAATGCTGGTATACAACTGACCTCTATGCAGCTGCTGGAGGTGGCGGCGCCGTTGTTGACGATCTCCGACGAGCTCTGGTACTTGCGCCGCCGCTTGCCGACCGGCTCGCGGAAGTGGTTCGCCTTGCCAGAGCTGAGAAGACCAATCAGTACAGTCAGAAGAACACAAATTAATTCATTAATTCATCATCAGCCTGCGAACAATACCCTGAAGGTATACTGAAGGGAAGAGAGGTGGGGCATAGCGAATCTTCGCTCGAATTGAGCCGCCCGTCCGGGGAAGGACCTCCACCCTATAGAATACCGCAGTCAAATGACCTCTGGGTCATGTTACTGCCGGTGACTAGGGTTTCCGGAACTCGTGGGGTTTAGGGTTGGGCCGGCATGGCGGTGGCAACTGACAAGTTACTTGCCCGTTGTCACAGCGACTTAGGCTTCTCTTTCGCTATCCATCAGGCGTAGGGCTCAAAGAAAAAAATAGGTAGGTGGAGATTGTCTAAACTAAAATGACGCGCCTCACTCTTTAATTACTCGATTTAGAACATGTGTGAGTGTAAATATTAACACTGGCACTTCATCTGTGTGGGTACCGATTGTTTGGTGAACTATGATTTGTAGGTGCACATGACTAGTCGGGTGATGAATTCGACAACGCTCGCTCTATGGAGCAGCGCCGTCACATTGTATGACACAAGACGACTAACGTGAGAGGCAATCTCACTTAGATCGTCGCCCTAAGTGGTAAACAACTGGAGAGGCCTATGTCCAGCAGTGGACTGCAATAATAGGCTGTTTGTCCTGAATACTCACATGTTGCTCAGCGCGTGCTTGTTGGAGCTGCCCAGGTGCACGTTATAGGCGTCTTGCCCCACAAACTGCACGCCGCACTCGGCGCAGTAGAAACGACTGTCGGGTTGCGCTAGCGCCGCCGTGGTCTCTTCTATCTCCTGCGATCACAAATAATAAGTGTTCGCGGCGCTATTAGGCGACTACAGGAAATCATACAGCCAGCCAATCATATGCCGCCGACTTGGCCGCGGCCAATCAAAGCGAAGCAACCGCCACTGTACGGCGCCTCCAACCAATCATCTGCCGCCGACGGCGTAGCGGCTAATCAGAGCGAAGTCTGTCTCGTAGCAGTAGCAGCGCGTCGACAACTAAGATGAAAGATCTACAAGCACGCTACCGGCAAGGTGCCGTCTATATTATTTGCACTAAAATCCATAAAATCATCGACGTAAAATGCCAATAAAAGTACTACTATCAGCATCAAACAGCTGCCTTTGAAAACAAAGGGTTGGTTTACTTATTGTTGGCGTAAAAACGCCAACAATAAGTAACCCAACAGGACAAGCCACGTTGGCAAGTAAGGGAGCGACCATCATCTTTTCGCTCCAAGCCAACCTCATCTGCCCCTGGTGCATCCTGCCGGATAACAAACGTGGCGCTGCCAACCGACTGGTGGCGGTATAACCATCAGCATTGAAAGCGTAGCTAAATAGCACAGACCGATGACGGGCAGTAGCGTCACCAGAGCGAGAAGCCACGCTCTGCGATCGCCAACCCAGCCAGGGTGGCGATTATAGGTATATCCTCCAGGTGTTTACCGGACAACTGGAAAGGCCTATGTCCAGCAGTGGACTGTGATAGGTTGATAATGATGAAAACGCACTTAAAAGGACTTATTATATACTATCAGCATCAAACAGCTCCCTTTGTTTTGCGCCGACGCCAGTCAGACGTTTATCCAAGACTCCAAGTGTATCTTACCTCTCTCGTGTGGGCGATCTGTTTGTGGCAGTACAGGCCCGTCTCGCTGACGAAGCTGTGCCCGCACAGATTACAGATGTGGTTAGACGGGTGCTTCATGCGAATGTGAGTCAGGCGCGTTGATAGCTTCCTGCGAATACATACAGTACATTGTCAATTTTGACAAACAATAGGCTATTATGGCTAGAAATTGTAATTAGTCCGTCTTTTAGCTTATTCAAAAATAAAAGACACGTATTTTTCTTTTTTTCATTCAAATTAATAATAGCAAAGATACAAGGCATCAAAAGTTAGGAGTGGGAGTCTTTGACGTCACTCGCTTCCGTAAAAATGCCTCACCGAGTGACCTTGTAATTTTTAGCCTAATTTTTTTAGCCTTTATTTGTAATAATAAAATACGTGTCTTTTATTTTTGAATAAGCTAAAAGACGGACTAATTACAATTTTTAGCCATAATAGCCTATTCATATAATGTCTTTAGTCGCCAAGCTTGGCAGGCGGGTTGATGACCGCAGTAGGTTTTATTTGTACCCAGGTAAACGATGCTACCCGTTTCCTCGTATTCCCTTAGTCGTCTAAGACGCAAACAGGATGAGATGGGCTGATCTTATTATAAGTCTGTAAACTACAGGAACTACGGAATAATGTACTATATAAAAATAAGTCGGGTTTTCCTTCCTGACGCTATAACTCCAGAACGCACGGACCGATTTCCACGGTTTGGAAGCCATTATGCCGAGCTATTATAGAAAAAAAATTAAGACTTACGTAAATTCTTTATCGCAGTGTGGACACGGGTATGTCACATTCTTATGCCATCTGTAATGTGTGTGTGCTTGGCTCCTGCAAAACAAAATGACATGTTTATTGTTAGACAAAAAAACACATAATTCTGTAATGTAGATGATGATATGATTATCGTCGTCATCCTAGGTGACCACTTCGACGCCAAGTCGTGGACTTGGCGTTTGTAGATGACTGATATGGTCTATCTTCGATGCTGTACTACGATGTACTGTGAAGTAAGTACAGAATAGAAGTAGTAATGTGAAGTGTGTCCGTACACACTGTGGCCACTGTGTCCCCTTCACATTCATAAGATAGACCGCCCGCGAAAGACAGGCAGACTTTTCATGATGCGCATGCAGTATGACGTCACACCGCGCGCTTATTCACAGACACTATAGTTCATTCGCGTTAAGAAAATAGTGACTCATCACCGACTGCCGGCCAAGCCACACCCCCTAGCCAATTAAAACGCTAGAAATTAGTAAGGCGAGTTCACAGTGCTCAGTTGAAGTCAGACCTTCGAACTGATCGGTTGTGTATTTTGCGTACTACTTGTTTAAAATTAAATTTGGAAAATGGATATCTCACCTATTAAAAAAAATAAAAGTGGATAAATTATACATAGCGGAGAGAGACGCGTAATTTACAATGTTTATAAATATTTCAAACAGATTGATTTAAATGAGACTGTGGAGAGCATAGTAATTAAAACTGACTTTTGACGCAATCGCGTTAGTAGACGCCAATCGGTGGAAGAAATGCTGCGACCACGTGATACGCGAAGAAAATACCATGTGGGGTTTGGATGACGTCATGGAACATTCAGAACAAAATTCATTCGTAATAAATGTAACGGGAGAATCTAGCGATACTGATTAGCGATTTAAGTACTTAGTTTTAAGACAATTTTGTATTTTTTTATTTTAGTACTTATTACGATTAATCCAAATATGTGTTACTCTACTAATATAGCGTTTAAGTTGACATTAAAAATTACCTTAATAGGAATATTTTAACATGTTTAAAATCATTGATACTTTATTATTTTTCTATTAAACTTATTTAATGTTTTGAAAAAAAATGTTTAATTTTTTCTCCATTATGAATACACCCTTACCCTGCAGTTGCACTGATGAGTCACTATTTTCTTAACGCGAATGAACTATAGTGTAAATGTGTTGACTGTGGCAGCTTTAGTTAATTGACCTGTGTCTGGAAGACACGCCTTCCTCAGGGTCGCTGATAGGAGCCTAAGGGAGCCCTCCCAAGCGCACCTCGACCCTAAAGGTCCTTTTTATTCACCTCTTACTACAGTCAAGGATACCGAGATAGTATTCTACGCGCCAATAACGTCGTAGAGACGTGTCATTTTTTTTTCTAGAGGGCAATGCATTAGGCATCGTCCTACCTCCGGGGGAGGTGACATGGTGTCTGGGACTCACACCTCCCGAAATGGGAGGGCATATCCACTAAACCCCCCTGTGTCGCCAGTGGGCAGCAAGTTGCAGGGACACGGGTAGCGCCGAAGCATACGGCCGCATCCCTGCAGCCGCAGATGACAAGCGGCCGGCACTCCTGGTCGGGGGAAGGCAAATACCCCTACCCCCTAGACTGACCTAGAACTGTCTATAACTAAACTAACTTATCTAACTATCCATACTAACTTGTTGAAGCAGACATAATCGCACTCGCGGCAGGAGAACTTGAACAGATGCGTGATGTTCATATGTTTGTACATCTTGCGCGCGTCCCGGAAGTATAGCTTGCACATGTCGCACTGCAGTTGCCCGGACAGCGCCTGCCGACAAATGAACAGTACTGAGAGGACATCACTATGACATGGGATGTAAGGGAGCAGCCTATCATATTTTTGCTCCAAGCCAACCTCATCTGCCCGTGGTGCATCCTGCCTACTAACAAATGGGGTGCTGGCAACTGGTGGCGGTATAACTACCTTCATTGAAGGCGTAGCAAAATTCCAAAGGCCGACAAAACTTGGGAGTTTTCTATGGATACCTGTTTGTCTTTGAACACACTAAGGAGGTTAGCAGGAGAATTATTGATTCGGCTAGTTGTTAAATCATTATTCAATAAGATTGCGCTAGTGTAGGCCTATTCTTGACAAGCGGACACTTGCAATCTAAATCTTAGCTAAGCACATGTTGCTTGAACGTCTCCAAAACTTCTGCATTCGCACCATCTTTAGTCTATGAAAGAAAGTATGATTATGTCTCGGAATGTCAAGCTCGAGTTGAATTGGCTTTCTATTTGCCGCGATCTGATCTCCATGCCATGTCACCGTTAGTTTCAGTATTATTGTTCATTGAACATTGAATTGAAGGTATAAGAGGATTGCCTCTTTTACCTCTCTATTACAGCCAGGATCATCATCATCATCATCAGCCTATTACAGTCCACTGCTGGACATAGGCCTCTCCAGTTGTTCGCTACTTAGAGCAAACATCTGGAGGATATACCCATAATCGCCACGCTGGGCAGGCGGGTTGACGATCGCAGGGCGTAGATTCTTGCTCCGGTGACGCTGCTGCCCGTCACCGGTCTTTAGTATTTAGCTACGCCACGCTACGCTACTACAGCCAGGATATTTGTTCACAAATAAAAAGAAAATTGCAATTCTCACTTACCGGATCATGTTTCCTCATATGCTTATTATATGTATGGTGCACTCTAAACCCTCTGTAGCACAGTTCACACCGGTACTTCGCCTCGATATAGTTCTTAGTCGCCCTCCTTTCCCTCACCAAATGGTACTGCTCCTCTTGGCTAACCGGAGTATAAACGAGGAAGTCCTCAGGCAGTTTGGAGATGGTTTTCTTGGGAGGTTTCTGGACTGTGACAGTTTTTCTCCGTTTGCCCCCCTTTTTGCTGAGCCAGGCTGGCCGCTCGTTCCGCCAGTAGAGACCGTTGCCCTTCTTGCCTTTCTGCATGTGGGCCCAAATGTAGTGCTGTTTAGCTGCGGCCCTGCAAATAAATGAAGGTTGTTTTACACAGATTATCAAGGATAGAATAGCCGTCTCTTGTTTTCAAACAATATTCAACAACCATTTTAGTTTAGTGGTTGTGAATGCTGCCTCCAAAACAGTGATCCAATTGATCCCCACACAGTACAAACGTTGTCTGCATGAACATGTCTGTATGTGGTGTGTAAGCTAGGATTGTTATATTAGATTCTCACCATAAGCAAAATTTATCTTTATCTTTAAAATAATACATTTCAACTACCGTTTCTTATATTCCGAAAATTAATCAAATACCTAGGAAATTGATCAACTTACGATTCTTGCTATTTTCCGGTGACATATACAAACTATGCTAACCATGCATGTACAAGCTATGTTGCTTGTTTTAATTTGTTGCTAAAAAAGCTACAAATGACTGACGGCCGTATTCACATACATTACTATACATCGCATGGATGCACAGGTAGCCAAAATCCTATAGAACTTTTGGGCACAGTACAAAATAGGAGGATCAAATCTGAATAATGTATTACAAATACTTACCTATGAAAAGTGACTTCAGGACACTTTCTACAAACGTATTTGTACATGTGTTTCTCAGTCATATGTGTGCGCAATAAGAACTCTGTTTTATAATAATAATTACATAGTTCACAGTGGTAAGTTCCATTTGTGTACTGAAAATAAAATGCATTTGTTAATTAATTGGGTAGTGGAAGGCATAATATTATCAATGAAATATTGATAACTAGCTGCAATTTATGGCTCTAATATTCTTATACAATATAGACTTAGGCTATATTGTATAAGAATATTAGAGTTAAGCTTGAGTTATATTACTGTAAAGGTTTTCAAAAGTTGTTAAATAGTTTATGTGTGTATAACAGACATCAATCCATCTAAACAAATTTCTGCATTTATAATATTATTAGCAGGTAGGATAGGCTGAGTTTACCTTATCATGCATCCGTAAATGTACCTTCAATCTGTTTTCATTAAAGAAAGCCTTATTACAAATCTGACATCTATGTTTGCCAGTACCAAACATTTTATAAATTTCAACGACAACCCTAGCTTCTCTCATAGTGATAGGGAATATAGTAGCATATTCCTCATCTAATTGACTTCCATCTGCATTTGTATCGTCCACTTTTACAGCCGCTGCATCTTTATCTAGTTCATTATCTATAGCGTCCATGTCATGATCGCTATCAAAGAAATCATTGTTCTCGTAACTATCGTCCACCATTTGCATATTACTGTCGTTTAAGCTTGAAGAAGGCTGTTCGTAAGAATCTTTAACTTCATTATTAATTGTAACCTCAATTTGGCCTTGTTCTGTGTTACCAGTTTCCAAATCCTTTTCAGTTTTGACAGCACTTTCATCTTTCAGCTCTGTAATACTGCTTTTGACAGGTGATGACTGGAACATCTCATCTTTAGTAAGTGTGCTGTATGTGACAATTGGTATTGTATCATTGCAAATCGTTGGTATCCTATTGTTTTTAACCCAGTGGAATTTTATTTGCTCATAATGGGCTCTTGAAACATCCAGATATGATAGATTAGGACTGATACCAATTAGCTTATTATTCACTGATTGTAAAGTTGAAAGTTTTAGCTGAAAAAATAATGAAAGCAAAATTTATAGTTAGATATTTGGATATTTATAGTTAATAATAATAATAATAATAAATTATCTTTATTTCCAAATAAAGATAGATATTAGTTAGATATTTCACTTAATGCATTTTTGCTCAAAATAGTCATGGACACTTAGTTTAGGAAGTGGAATATTCAAACTAACTTGAGCATTGCTTTATTTATACCCAAATTAATGGCCACATTATAGAATTTGAAACTTATAGTTGTTATTATATATTGCAGTAATCAAAATATATTTCTGCCATATTCACAAATCTTATAATAAAATAACTAAGATGATACAAACCTCTTTATTTCTCCGCAATAGTTCTTTCAGAGTGAAATTAGCCCGTTTACATTTATCCCTAAATTTCACAAAACGTTTCACATGACTAACACACTCATAACATAAAAACCCAGGCATTCCATCAGTTTGACTTGTCTGGAAAGATTAGAAACCAGTATTAGGGCATATAAATTCCAAAGAATTGCTATATGAAGTAATTGCTTTATTTAACAAAGAAAAACAATGACACAAATAGTTCCTACACATAAGTTGGCTACCAAAAAGAATAAGCATAGTAATGTACGCTATTTCATTTAACTTTAGTACTTTATTATGATATTATTACACTTAATGCCTTCAGCATATTGCGTTATATCTGCATCATACCAGCATCCAAAAACTATTCAAATACATCATTCTATTCGTTGCAAATGATTCCTAAATGCAAATATTAAGAGCTGAGGCACATTACTCTTCTCTATAACAATATAAAACAGGATGAGTTGAAAATAAACAAAGTTACCTTTAGTCCTGCAATGTCGTTATATTGACGCCGCAACCCGTCGGTATCGAGGTTAAACAACTTAACATTCGCGTTCAAACACACAATACAGGCTTTAATATTCCACATTTTACACAATATCTCGATAAATAAATCGTCAAAAACGCAAATTCAATGAAAATAATATCGCAAGCAAATTCTCGCTGGCATTGTTTCGTTATCGTGTCTCTAAGAAAGAAGCTGCTTATTTGACAGTTTTAGGAATTCGTTTTCAACCAATCACGTTTAAGACCGGTGCACCAACATTTAACTCTTATTGGTATGTCAACGCTTTAAAGCAACTGTTCCAGCTTTATATTTAATGCAACCACAGACAATAAATTCCACATCGCCATCCGGCGCTTTCCGGTAGACATACAAAAAAATTCCTTGCGGTAGACAGACAAATAAATGGAAATGTCCTGCCATTACCTAGAGTTAAATTAAAAATCATGACCTAAAATGTAACTATTTCAATGCTTTCATGGCCTTTTCCCTATCTCATATCGGCAGAATGTCGCTCAATCGAGAGAAATTGTATGGCTCGATGGGTCATCATTTGGTACCTCTGTGCCAATGGTCGTGGGTTCGATTCCCGCATAGTACAAACATTTGTTTTCATGAACATGTCTGTTTGTATTAGTCTGGGTGTTTAGTTTATATTTAATACAAAGTTAATCAGTTGTCTAGTACCTACATACCCATAGTACAAGCTTCGGCTAAGTTTGGGACTATAATCGCCCAGCATGTCTTGGGTGGGTTATTTATTTAAATTATCTTTTGCTCCGTTTTTGATTGTTGTTACATGCTGACTGTGAATCTGGTGTATCATTAGAAACTATGCCCCCCCCCCCCCCTACCCTAAACATACCTATACAGTGAGAGAGAGCATCACAAAAGAACTGCTAATGACGTCAATTTTGAGTACATACCTAGATTCCCTGTATGGGATTTTTCACTGTAGACTCGAGAAGGGCTATTCCGCCGAACCAATTTAGATGAAATATTTTTTAATAAATAGATCCATTTTATGTTTAAAATGAATTGTGAATTTTTTTTGCCAACTGTACACACAAAACAGTTTGCAAAAATAAAATACAAGATAACAACATTTCCTTTATTAACGAATTCCACAAAATGTAGAGGGTATCTTAAAAATAATACTTATTTTACAATAAAAATATTTTCACTAATTTCACCTGTATCAATAAAAACCAGTTGGAAATTAAATTATAACTTAACTTTTACCGTTTCGTTGAAGGCGTACCGTAGCTATATTATAATACCGTTGTGTTTGAAAAATAGTTTTCTCATAATAGGTATACATAGTCTTTAAAAAAGATTAGTATTTTAAAAAGGTATTTAAAAAGTCTGAGAAGCAATTGTTTTCCCTTGTAGGTATATAAAATACATAACATATGTATGAATAGGTACCTATAGTCTGCTGCATACATACATAAATTATAATTATTATGGTATGGTGGGTAATATTTTTTATAAAATGTATAATATACACAATGAGCTTTTACCACTTATTCTAAGTTAAAATTAAATACATAGATGAATTTTCTAAAAATAATATTTGATGAATTATTTCAGAGTGAATGAAAGTTGATAAATATCAACATATTTCATTCACTCTGAAATATGTACTAGAAAGTTCAGTAAGCTTATTACACTAAATGCATTGAGATTAGTCATCAACATCTTCTACATCTTTTTCTTCAGCTGTACGAAATGGATTGACGTTGGCGAAATAGGGATACCTGTTTCTTTTACTATAACCATATTGGCAGTCATCAGGCCCTTCATTGGATAACAACATAGGCCACAAAAACAAAATATTAAACCGTTCCATCAAAAGATACAATTGTTCACGGAATATAACATTCCTTGATTTTAAAATGTTTACATCAACTTTGGGGAGGCTTCTAGAAGTGATATGTGTTATTAGTGATCTGCAACCAGTTATTGTTGCAAAATGTGGAGGCATGACATATTCTGTGGCCCCTAGTGACCTGTCCCCCCATATATTGGGTGCCTTATCAACTTTAATTGTGTTTATCACTTCTTTTTTAGAGTAAGACTTAACTTTAACTAAACATACTTCCTGTTCAGCATCTGAAAGTTCAGGATATACATCAGAATAGGCACTTGTATTGAACTGATCTTTACTTAGATTGGCTTTTAAGAAAATGAGTATCTTTCTTAGATTTGTGACATTTAGTTTTCCGGATGACACAGTTGTCTCATTGTCTAGTTGTAACATCTCATTGCTCGCATCAGCATCTTTCGAATCTTCCACCTTGATTTGCTCTGTCACTAACAGTGCCACAATTGCATCTTCTATATCTTTTTCGGGGGAATCTTTGGTGATCCTCTTCGGTTTTTTTGTCTCAAGCTCCGTTTGCATTCTAGTTTTTAATTTTTCTACTGCTTTATTAATGTTAGACATAGCCTTACCGTGACATAATCTTCGGGCGCCGCGTCTTGGTGCATGAGAGATATCAACGTTAGGATTCCTTTTCAACCACTTGAGTAGAGTCAAATGCCTTGCTCTTATACTAGTACGATCTTTACCTGGAAAATATTTACATATACTGGAATAATTTGTTGCTGAATCTTGATTAGCCATCAACTGTATTAACTTTCTGTCTTCTGATATTGTCCAAACGGACGATAATGTCTTTGTTGATAAGAGTATATAACGTGTTCTTAATTGGATATGTGATCGTCCTGGTAAAAATGTTTTTATCTTCCTGAAGTCAGGCCCATAATGTGCAACGCAGTTGAGTATTACGGCATCTTCTTCAGGAAGGAACCTGCCCTTCCTTAACTCCAACAGTCTCATATACTTGTTATAGATTTGGTTTTTAGTTCTATTTTCCATAGCCCCGGCCACTCTTCCCCAAGGTATGTAGTTGTCCTCTCTGTAATATTCAATGAGTCTTTTCAGATATTCCTCTTCTTCCTTTGTCCACTTAGAGCCTGTAAAGGTATTGCTCATGTTTGTTCTAAAATAAACAAAACATTGATAGCCCGTTCGGTTGGTGTTCAATTCCTCAGCTATTTTGTCCCAATCTTGTAAATTTTCATGAGCTAATTGCTGTAAAAGTGTATGTTCAGCCTTACTCCAGCTATCTTTATTAATATTGGGGTGCAAAAACAGTTTCCACAGTGCCCGGTATTCTAGAGGACTATGCCGACGATTCAACTTATTAGCAATAGTATCCCAATCATACTCTTGATCGACAGGTAGAGCTAATGCTTTGAGAGTCTTTTTACCAATGCTTTTCAACTCTTTCTGACAACTTTCCAACTCCTTCTGTCGCTGTGCATCTGTAAGTTTTGTGTTACGGCGTATTTCTGCCATTTTCGACTTTATTTCATTCGTTCTAATGATCTTAGACATCTTTAACATGGATGAGACAAATTCGCTTTTATCTTTTACGGTCCAACCGGGCACTGAAGCGACAGTCGAGAAGTCGTACATCTCGGATTTAGCCATTAATATAGTGTCACTGTTGTCGGGAGCTGGAAAGTTGTTGGCGTCCTTAAAATATGGCTTACCGCAGTTTAAATATCGAAACTTATCCATCCTCTTTTCGTTGCCTGCATCCCAAGCTTGGATATCTTTGATCTTTTGTTTACACTGTCGTAGGCGTTCAGTCAGTACTGTTTCGAGTTTCTGGAGTTTGAGATCGGTCAGTTTGTTGAGTGCTAAAGCTGTTTCTATTTTAGAATACTCTTCCACATTGCTAGAAGAAGTCATCAAACTATTGGCTGACGGTGGTGCGGAACACTTGGATGCAGCGCATGAAAAGTTCTCACTCTCAGCTTCTTCTAACACAGCGTTTAGTTGTTCCAGATCTTCTATTTCCTTCTCTGTATCTTCATCGCAATCGGAGTCCATGGTGGAAGATCTAGGTTTTACAGACAAGACTAAAACGTAAAATCGACAATACGTAGGTAATGAAATTGAGGCGACAACAAATCTGAATTCACCCACACAACACAATAAATAACAATGACACTAATGACAGAAGCGAACTGACTGAGTGAATGATAAAACATATGTTTGTTGTCTATGATTTTTATATTTTTTGGTATCAAGCTTGACTGCTAGGAATCCAGAGCTTATAATATAAATTGTTTTAAAAAAGTTTCAGTTGACATTGACAGTTCAATTTAGAATCAATGCATTTTGTTGCAGGGAAATTTAAATTTTGTTGGTCAAATAAACCATGGGTGAACCTGGAATTATTAGAAAATTAAGCGAAGAAGTAGTAAACCGTATTGCAGCTGGAGAAATTGTGCAAAGGCCTGCTAATGCTTTGAAGGAGTTAATTGAAAACAGGTTACATACTTTTGTTTACATCTCTTTTTAAGGGTCAGGAGTAGTCAATAAAGTTTATGTATTTTGTAACAAATTAATTAGGTAATTTATCGTTTCCTTTACCTTTCCGTTTTATTTACCTTTTTCGTTGCCGACCAATTATGCAAAATTTCATTTTAATTTAATAAAATTATTGAAGCTGGCATATTGCAGATTTATAACCTAAGTAATTCTATTTCAGTTTAGATGCCCAATCAACTAATATTATAATAACTGTCAAAGCAGGAGGCCTTAAATATCTACAGGTATATATTTGATATATTTATGTACTCAATTATTTTTCTGACTTAACTAACTTGGCTACCATAGCATTCACCGGAAAACCCAAAAGCTGAGGGCTTAATTATTATTTCCGCAAGAAAGGACATGACATCTATTACTTCACCTTGAAGGTATTAAATTACAACCATCTTTGCAGTTTGATTCCCAACCAAGTTATTTTTAGCGACCAATACTGAGATGATTAAAAAAAATCACAAAAAACCTTGTTTATATTTATTAATACTTGTACTAACACTGTGCTGCACATTGATACAGATTCAAGACAATGGGACGGGTATAAGGCATGAAGATTTGGAGATAGTTTGCGAGAGGTTCACAACATCCAAGCTGCAGGAGTATGAAGACTTGAGGGAGATCAACACATACGGCTTCCGAGGAGAAGCTTTGGCCAGCATCAGCCACATTGCCCATTTGACTATACTCACTAAAACTGCTAGTGGAAAATGCGCTTATAAGTATGGTTTTTAAAATTTTTACCACTATCACCATGTTATGTCAGTCTAATTATCAAAATATGTAACTTCATTCAAGTAAATTTTATAAGAGCACCTAAAAATAGTTTATATAAATTACTAGCTTTTGCCCGCGACTTCGTCCGCGTGTTTAAATTTATACATACAAAAGTTTTTTCCCGCTAACTCCCGTTCCCGTGGGAATTTCTCAAAATACAGCCATAACTAAACTTTATATTTACTAAGGTACCTGCATGCCAAATTTCAAGCGTCTAACTTAAGCGGTTTAGATTTTTCATACAAAAGGATTTTCCCGCTAATTCCCGTTCCCGTGGGAATTTCGGGAATTCCTTTCTTAGTGCACCCCTACGGTACCTAAGCTACGTCCCTTCCAAATTTCAAGTGCCTACGTTTAGCCGTTTGGGCTGTGCGTTGATATGTCAGTCAGTCAGTCAGTCAGTCAGTCAGTCAGTCAGTCAGTTTCTCCTTTTATATATATATAGATATGAGGACTACTTTAGTGCAAAAATAGTCTACTAGTAAAAAAAAAATCCACCAAAAAAAAATTTTTTCAAGTAAATTGTTATCAAGAGGAATTCTACAGAGTAAAAGAGTGTTATCACATACACTACACTGTCCATTTGATGTTATGTGCCAAAGCAATGATATGAGATTGTTTGTCTTAATTTTCAATTAAAAATGCAACTTCATGATATGGTCTATTATTGATAAATTGTGATACAGGACAGTTACATTATATAATTAGTGTTAGGCGCGCTAGAAGCGAAGTGTTACTTGATTATTTTGTAAAAAATATTACAAGCACAATATTTCTATTTTAGGGTATCTTATCAAAATGGTAAGCTAAAAGGACCCATAAAAGCATGTGCTGGCAATAATGGCACTCAAATAACTGTAGAGGATCTGTTCTACAACGTCATAGCGCGGAAGAAAGCTCTTCGCAGTCCTACAGAAGAGTACGCACATATCATGGAGGTTGTTGGCGGCTATGCCATACACAACAGTCATGTTGGTTTCACTCTGAAGAAATTTGGTGAAACTACTGATTTGAAAACGCCTATGAAGTCTTCTATAGTTGATAATGTTAGAATTGTGAGTGTGTATTGTTCATATTATCGTAAGGTATTTGGAACGCCTGTCAAGCGTGGTGAATAAGGCAGATCCTGCCAAGTGATAATTGGCATTGAGGGAGGCCTTTGTCCAGCTGTGGACGTTTGCAGGC
This sequence comes from Conogethes punctiferalis, assembly GCA_031163375.1. Lineage (NCBI taxonomy): Eukaryota > Metazoa > Arthropoda > Insecta > Lepidoptera > Crambidae > Conogethes > Conogethes punctiferalis. The sequence goes on along the minus strand of CM062098.1, from coordinate 6,746,807 downwards.
TGGTAATGATGATGATTTTGGAAAATTATGCCTTACTTACTATCCACTGATTATGTAAAAGTTATATTTCCTTTCATTGTAATCTGAAGAAACAGTTTTTATTGTACTAAGTCTTTTGGAAAGTTATTTTCTAATAAAAACGGGGCTTCTTATACATACTTACTTCGCTGGCTCAGCAAGCCAAAGTGGATCTTGGCCTCCAACACGAGGTTTCGCCACTGTTCTCCGTTCTCAGCCATCTCAGTCTTCAGGCTGGCTGTTGAAAGTGAACTAAGATCCTTTTCCACCTGTTCTATCCAGCGGTACTATCGCGGAGTTTTCCAGGTTCCATCCTCGCGTTCACTCTTTTATTATAGGTACTAATATTGCTTATAATATAATAAATTGGGTTTAGCCCAAATGAAACACAAACACAAATTCCAGATACACGGCAACGCAATCGCGCGTGAACTCATGGAAATCAATCTGGAGGAGCCCATGCTAAAGATGTTGCTACATGGGTACATTACTAATGTAAACTATTCACATAAGAAGGGAACTATGCTGCTATTCATCAACCATAGGCTGGTAGATTCCTTGGGTAAGTTAACTTATTATTTTTTAAACTGAAGATCGGCACCTTGCCTCAAGATGGTATAAGATGATGGATGGTGGAAAGTCCCGGCTCCTCCATCAAACCTTTAGGGTGGTGTCACGGGGCTAGGAATGGTCTAGGACCGCCGCAATTTTTATCATCCTAAAGTTTTATCTATCGAATGATATGAAGTCTTAAAATAAAATATGTTTCATGAATTACATACTTATTGTGATGACGTAATTTTAAATTATTTGAATCACTCATAACGATAAGACCACCTAAATTGAACAACGATTATATGCATGGCCCAGTTCTAAGTAAATTCTTGGTGTTCAATACAATGTATCTATCTACTTGATCAACTTTCTCGAAGTTTTCGGCAACGGAAACTATGTCGTCTACGTAAACATCAAGGCAGTTGCAAGAAAGTTGTTGTGCAAGAAAATCAAGGCAGTTTTCTCTGTCGAGTTATTTGATGAAAATCCGAAGTCATATCTAAGCACCAAACAGTGATTTTCAAATACGGTATTTGAATTTATTCTAATTTATTTGCATTGCAGCTATAAGAAAAGCCGTGGAATCAGTATACTCGACATATTTGCCGAAAAATGCACACTCATATGTATATCTTAGTCTGGAACTAGGTAAGATTCATTGTAAAAATTACATATTCAACTAGAGAGTATGTAAACAAGAATTGCAGTAACTGATTTTTGAATTTCAGATCCAAAGAATGTTGATGTAAACGTTCATCCAACGAAACACGAAGTCCAGTTCTTGTATGAGGAGCAAATTATTGAGAAAATTAAAGCATGCATCGAGAGTAAATTGCTCAGTTGCAATTCTACAAGGGTGATGTACACGCAGGTGATTATTATAATGATGTTGCCGTGAGGGGTCCGAATGTAAAATATGACCACCCCACAACATCCCGTGGGTGTCGTAGAAGCCTAAGGGAATAACGGGAATCGGGAGCGTTTACCCGGGTACAAATAAAGACCGCTCAGAGCGTGCTAAGCGTGGTGGCTATAGCAAATCCTATTATGATAATTGTCATTGGGGAAGCTCTGTCCATTAGTGAACATTATGTCATGGATTCTTAAGAAATACTGACAGACAACATATTTTTATACATGACTCTTATTGCAGGCTCGACTCCCGGGTGCTACAGCCGTCGAGGAGATAGTAAAGAAAACCACAGAAGGTGCAAAAGTCTACGCTAACAGCATGGTTCGAGTCGATCCCGATGCTCAGAAGATTGATAAATTCTTCCCCGCTATCCCCAAACCAAACGACAATACTGAAATTGGAAGAGATGACGATCTATTCGAGGAAGACGACGAAAACGTGGCTAAAATACCAGACGTTGTCGTAGAAGAAGCAGATGTTTTAGAGAGTTCCATAGTAAACGAGCCTAGTGAAGCAGTCAACAAGTTACCGGATAGATGGAAAGCGCATACAGCAGCTGAACAAGCTAATTCGACATATGTAGACCCTAAAGAGTCCTTTAAAACTAGAACGTTCAAATATGAAAGGACAGAAACCAAATTGACCAGTGTGAAACAACTTCGTTTGGAGGTGGAGAACAAATGCAATACGAATCTGAGGGAGATATTAGCGAACCTTATATTTATTGCGTGCATTGATTGTCATAAGTCTCTGATTCAGCATTCGACTAAATTGTATTTGTGCGATACTACAAGATTGGCGTAAGTATCAACATTATAAGTTACCTATGACTTCCGAAAATCAGGTCTTCTAGGTTTTAGACGGGCAGCGCTGGTGGTGTCGCGGAAGTTTTGGTTTCTGGGTCCCGTGACACAGTCCTCATAGGCGCACGCCGAAGGGACCGCAGTTTTTAATAGCTATTCCCTGCTTAATGATGGGACAACCCACTAAAAATTCCGCTACTTCCCCCGGGTAGTGGAGGGAGATGCATAAAAGCATTTTCCCTGAAGCAAAAAAAAAAAGAAAAGAAAAGGTCTTCTAGATTTAGACTGACCCATTAGAAATTAAACAAATAGGAGAGTAGTCTATGTGGTTTCCGCAATTAGAATAGGACAACCCCATCGTCGGTGTCGTAGAAGATGACTAAGGGAATATCAGGAAAGACAATTTTCATTGGGGAAGGCCTATGTCCAGCAGTGGACATTAGCAGGCTGATAATGACTACTTGAAATTACACGAAAATTAGAGTTATCCATATCTTTTCCAGGGAGGAGCTGTTTTATGAAACGCTACTGTACGATTTCCAGAATTTTGGCCTTATAAAACTGTCGAATCCGTTGCCTTTGGAAGAGTTATTGGTACTCGGTCTGAGTACACAAGAATCGGAGTGGGATCCAGAATTGGGTAATTTTTGAATTTATACTGTTCTTTTTTATACTAGCAAAAGAGCCTGAAGTTCACCTCATGAAGTAATAATTTCAGCCCATAGACACCACAAATTTTTACAAATCGCATTTTTTTTATAAGAAGTTAATTCAGGTTGACCTCACTCCACCTGATGGTAAGCGGTCGTGAGGACCAAAAGTTAGGTCCACAGGCATAATAAATAACCCAAGACATGCCGGCGCTGGGCCACACATCGCCACCTAGGCCCAAATTAAGCCGAAACTTGTACTATGGGTACTAGACAACTGATAAACTTACTTAGATACTTTTTTTTGTAAATGAATACATATTGTACATAGTAAACACCCAGACCAATACAAACATACATGTTCATGAACACAAATGTTTCTATTGTGCGGGAATCGAATCCACGACCCTTGGCTCAGAAGGCAGACGTCACTACCAAATGAGCCATCGAGCCAGTCAAATAATAGAATAAACAATAAACCCACCGCGCCATACATCATAAGAACCTTTATTGCTTATGTGCTGTAAAACAACTGTGTTCGCAGGTGATATGAGAGATATGGCGAAGCAAATGACGGAGCTTTTAGTGGGCAAGAGAGCTATGCTGTTTGAATACTTCTCGTTGGAAATAAGCGCAGACGGCGAACTATTGTCTTTGCCATTATTATTAGGTAATTATGGGTTAATAATTATTATTATTTTTTGATGATTATTAAGAACAGACTCCAAAAAAATGAGGAGATTCTCAATTCGATTTTTATATGTATGTTACTAGATCTCTCTCCAAATTGTCAACCTATTTGGATACAAGTATCTTCTTTGTGTAATGTATAGAAATACTAGCTTTTGCTCGCGCCTTCGCTCGCGTTAAATTTGAGGTGAATGCTCCATACAAACTTCCACCCCCCATTTTAGGGAAGTGGGGGGTTAGAAAGGGGCAAAAACTAGCCTATGTTACTCTCCATCCATTTAACTATCTCCACTTAAAAAATCACGACAATTCGTCGCTCCGTTTTGCCGTGAAAGAAAGACAAACATACAGACAGACAGGCAGACACACTTTCCCATTTATAATATTAGTATGGATGTAGGGTCAGTCTCGCAAATACACCGTCTTTTCAATCACCGTATTTCACATTGTACATCAAAGGGTTTATTTCTTAGTTGGTTCCATTGTCACCATTGAAGTCGATTTTTTTTTGTTTAAAACTGTTCTATTTTCCAGATGACCACACTCCATTCATGGGCGCCTTATCGACATACCTTGTCCGCTTAGTCACCGAAGTCAACTGGGACTCCGAGAAGGAATGTTTCGACACGTTCAGCCGTCAGACCGCCATCTTCTACTCACAACCGAACCAGGATAGCAATTTGGAAGCACAAAAGTCGGAATACTGGAGACAGGAACACGTAATATTCCCAGCAATACGGAGGAATTTCCTCCCGCCCACTAGTTTTGTGAATAACGGTGCCATTTTGCAAATAGCTAATTTGAATGATCTGTATAAAGTGTTTGAACGTTGTTAGACGTTAAAAGCTGAGTGTTAAAATTTGGAATAAATTTCCTTTATTTTTCTATCATCTAGCTTTTATAATATACCATCCTAAGTCCAGTCTCTTATCCAAATTAAAGTCTTATCCCGTTTCCTATTCCTCGATGCTAATACATGCCCTGCCATTTCCAATTTCTGAAAATACATTTTCATCAGCGCCTTCGCCTTAAAATGTATATCCTTGCAACATTTTAAACTCCTGCATGTGTAGTATTTGAGATTTTGTATTATGTCGAATTGAGAACCTCCTTTTTTAAAAGTCTGTTAAAAAAATATAATAATTATTATTTATTTTAACGTTAACTGCTGTATTGGTTTGTTAAAACTGTGTTACAGCTGCTAGCGCCCACCTCCAGGGAAACTCCACAAAAATAAGGGACAACGCAAATAAAATATCACGTACGAAAAATAAGGCGATTTTATTACAAAATGACTTACAAGCTAGGAACGCTGCCGGCTCACGTGTCCACTACGTAGTTGGGGTGCACCACCAGCAGCGGGTCGTCCTCCAGCTCCTGGTCGGCCGACCGCTGCGTCGCCTTCAGACCCGTCGTGGACAGAGGGATTATCACTTGGTCCTGTGGTAGAGATAGGTAAATAAATAAATAAATAACCCAAGACATGCCACGCTGGGCCACACAGCGCCACCTAGCCCCAAACTAAGCCGAAGCTTGTACTATGGGTACTAGACTAGACTGATAAACTTACTTAAATACTTTTTTTTTGTAAATAAATACATATTATACATTGAAAACACCCAGACCAATACAAACAGACATGTTCATGAACACAAATGTTTGCACTGTGCGGGAATCGAACCCACGACCCTTGGCTCCGAAGGCAGAGGTCACTACCAAATGAGCCACCGAGCCTGTCAGGTATGTATCAGGCAACATCACATTACTCCAATCCCGAAGTCTTTCCGAACAGCTACGACTTGGGAACCTTCAAGAAACGAGCGTATTCATTTTTAGACGGCTGGCAGCGACCCCAAAACTCGATTTGAGTTGCCCATGGCCATCCCATAGGCGGTGTCGACTGCTTACAATTAGGCACTTGCTCGTCTGCCGCCATAAAAAAAAACCGGCCAAGTGCGAGTCGGACTCGCGCACGTAGGGTTCCGTACCACTGATTGAATGAAAAAATTAGGTAATTTGATTTTTGACGTTTAAAAAAAAACTACTGTCTAGATTTCATTCAAACCAACCAGTTTTATTATGCCCATATTTTAGAAGTTAAGGGGGGGGGGGGGGGGACACACATTTTACCACTTTGGAAGAGTCTCTCGCGCAAACTATTCAGTTTAGAAAAAAATGTTGTTAGAAACCTCAACATCATATACCTATCCATAGATACCCCACACGTATAGGTTTGATGAATATATGTATGGGGAACCCCAAAAATTTTGGATTTTTTTCTGATTTTATTGTCACATCTTAATGCGGTTTACAGAATACATCTACGTACCAAATTTCAATAATGTAGCTCTTATAGTTTCGGAATAAACTGGCTGTGACATACGGACGGACAGACAGACAGACATGACGAATCTATAAGGGTCCCGTTTTTGCCATTTTGGCTACGGAACCCTAAAAAAGAAGTCTAAGTAGGTAAAATAGTTGTGGAAATCAAAGTAACGACAGGACACAAATATGTATTATCATCATCAGCCATACTAAGGCGAATCCCCTCAAGACATTTGTAATTAGAGGAGTATGTATAGCAGGCTGATGATGATCATGCCTTAGTCGCCACGTAGCAGGTAATGACAATAATCATTGGCCGAAGGAAGGATGGGATGTTAGAGAGCAGCCTATCATCTTTTCACTGCAAGGCACCCTCACAACCTATCGAGGCTCTGGCAACCGACTGGTGGTGTAGCTAAGTAACCACAGGCCGATGGCGGGCAGCAGCGTCATCGGAGCGAAAAGCCCTGCGATCGCCAAACTGCCTGCCCAGCGCGGCAGCGTGGCGAATATGGCTAAACCCTCCAGGTGTTTGCCCAGAGTAGCGAACAACTGGAGAGGCCTATGGAGGTCAGATGTCCAGCAGTGAATTGCGATAGGCTGATGATGATGATACATAATCCGTGTAGTATCATCTACCAGTTACTACTGCACTGTACTCACGTGGTACATGAGGCGGTCGATGACCTTCTCGACGAGCGTCTTGCGCTCGAGCAGTTCGTCCTCGCTCTCGATGTGGTACAGCTCACTACTGCACTGTACTCACGTGGTACATGAGGCGGTCGATGACCTTCTCGACGAGCGTCTTGCGCTCGAGCAGTTCGTCCTCGCTCTCGATGTGGTACAGCTCACTACTGCACTGTACTCACGTGGTACATGAGGCGGTCGATGACCTTCTCGACGAGCGTCTTGCGCTCGAGCAGTTCGTCCTCGCTCTCGATGTGGTACAGCTCACTACTGCACTGTACTCACGTGGTACATGAGGCGGTCGATGACCTTCTCGACGAGCGTCTTGCGCTCGAGCAGTTCGTCCTCGCTCTCGATGTGGTACAGCTCACTACTGCACTGTACTCACGTGGTACATGAGGCGGTCGATGACCTTCTCGACGAGCGTCTTGCGCTCGAGCAGTTCGTCCTCGCTCTCGATGTGGTACAGCTCACTACTGCACTGTACTCACGTGGTACATGAGGCGGTCGATGACCTTCTCGACGAGCGTCTTGCGCTCGAGCAGTTCGTCCTCGCTCTCGATGTGGTACAGCTCACTACTGCACTGTACTCACGTGGTACATGAGGCGGTCGATGACCTTCTCGACGAGCGTCTTGCGCTCGAGCAGTTCGTCCTCGCTCTCGATGTGGTACAGCTCACTACTGCACTGTACTCACGTGGTACATGAGGCGGTCGATGACCTTCTCGACGAGCGTCTTGCGCTCGAGCAGTTCGTCCTCGCTCTCGATGTGGTACAGCTCACTACTGCACTGTACTCACGTGGTACATGAGGCGGTCGATGACCTTCTCGACGAGCGTCTTGCGCTCGAGCAGTTCGTCCTCGCTCTCGATGTGGCCGCGCCCCACCAGCTGCTCCAGGTACCAGCTCACTACTGCACTCTTGCGCATGCCTGCGCTCTCCGACCCTGGACATAACGACATTATCATTAAAATACAACAGTTATGTATGTTTTAGGGGTGAGAGCCTTACGATCCCCCAACACCCGGATGATGGTGACAAGTTAATGGCTTCCCAACGCCTGATGGAAAGCGAAAGAGAAGCCCAATTCGCTGTGACAACGGGTAAGTAGCTGGTCAGTTGTCAACGCCATGCCGGCCCAACCCTAACACCCCACGACCTTTGACAAGGAAAAAAATCACTCGGTATAATATACACACTCGAAAATCTTTATCAAAACATCTAGTTGACATGATTTGACAGATCTCATGTCCTGAATAGCCACTGGGGGCGCTGTCATCGCGCACTCAGCGGACAGCGACTTCGTATGCAAGGCCGAGTTTGGGTGTAGCGACTGTTTTTTATGAATCATTTGTAACAAATTCCTAGAAATCCGAACCGAAATATTGCGACCGGAGTCGGCAGCCAGGGACATCAAGATTGATTTCTTTCACAAACATCTTCTAATCTTTTGTTTACATCCACAAAACTAAAACAACGTTAATTCCGTACCTCTTGTCTCAGCTTCCGCCTCCTCCTTCCTCATGAACACGACCAGCATGTCGCTGAGGGCTTTGTACTCTTCGAAGGACAACGTTAGCTTCTTCTTGGGCGCTGAGTCTCCATTTACATGTCCGTCTGGTAAATGAAAGCACTTGCATTATTTCATACTCTAGGCGTATCTGGTGACCAGACAGGGAACTACCGACATTCCCCCGGATTAGCAAGTTGCAAGTTGGCATAAAGATCCGTTCTTCTTATAACACAAACATCACTTATTCGTTCCACTTGTCATTCGTTCAGATCGTTCGTTCATTCATACATTCACTGTTGTATGATTAGCTTACTTGTATACTTATGTTAAGTGGCATGAAGACACCCGTTCTTCTTATAACACAAACTTCACTCATTCGTTTAGATCGTTCATTCATTAATCATTCACTGTTATAATTAGTTAGCTTACTTGTATCAGCTGTGCCGTTGGGCACCTCCTGGTCTACGTCCATGCCGGGCTCGAACTGCGGCTCGTCTTCGTCCAAGTGGATGTCGGGCTGTTCCACTCGGATTATCGATTTGTTTAGGAGCCTGGAACAAGAGGTGGTGACTAGGTAACGATATTTTGTCTCATGAGATAATATAAATAGGTTACTGCCTCATAGTGAAAGTGGTGACTTCAGGAATAATATATTTCAGGGTTATCTATCAAGAAATTAGGATACTCTCCTGAACAAATACTGGCTACAGAGGCCAATTTTATTTTACCAAACAATCCTACGGCCTGCCTGAGGTTGAGCATTAACGTATGTGGGGCTCACATATATTTATAGAGGAGCATATCCACTACAAGCGCTCTGTTTGAGTGGGGTCAGAATGCCCCGAGAGACGCAATCCCCCCCATCCATCGACTATGCGTGGGCGACGCATCTAGGGAGGACGGTGTGGTGTCCTCCCGGTGCACGCCGCCACTGGCCACTGTGCCCTCAGGTGCGTGTCGTGTCCTTCGGGCCTGCGGGACCGGTTCGCAAGCCCTAAAGCGCGACCCCGAAGGCCCTATTCGTCGCCTCCTACGACAGGCAGGGTACCAAGGTAGTGCTAGAGCTAGCTACCTGTAGGCCTCGTGCACGTGCGAGGCGGTGACGTGGCCGCTGCAGTGCATCTTGGCCATGGCCTCGGCCAGCCGCACCATGGACTCCAGCTGGCGCACCGTGATGCGCCACGAGCCGCCGCCGGTCGCTCCGCCGCCGTCGCGGCTGCGCAGCACTGTGTAGTACTCCACCAGGAGCTTGCCGGCCTCCTGGGACGAGAAGAATCCTTTCATAACACTAATATCTAAGTAAACTCCTTCCAGCCTTACCAATAGGCTATTATGGCTAAAAATTGTAATTAGTCCGTCTTTTAGCTTATTAAAGTATTTTTCCTTTTTTCATTCAAATAAACAATACCAAAGATACGAGGCATCAAAAGTTAGGAGTGGGAGTCTTTGACGTCACTCGCTCCCGTAAAAAAGCCTCACTGAGCCTCACGCGTAATTTCAACGGGTAATAACTTTGTAATTTTTGGTCTGATTTACAAATGAAAAAATACGTGTCTTTTATTTTTGAACAATCTAAAAGACGGACTAATTACTATTTTTTACGGCAACAGGCGCATTGACCTCTCTACAGATTTATTATTATACAAGGTGAATTTTTAATCACTATCCAAATTTTTTCTGGGCATTAGGTATCGTTTATAGAGCCCATTTCTGCAATAAAAAATATAGGTCATATTTTCACAACAAATTCATTGTACCGAACCAATTATAAATATCGCATGGTTACCATTTCTAGCGTAAAAATTTACTACGCAAAGCGATAAACATCAATGAAAGATATTCCGCGCCCGCGCGGGGTAGAGATGGGGTGCGGGGCGGAGCGGCGGGAGGGTAGCGAGCGAGCGACCCAAAACAAAATGGCAAAGGTCAAGAGCAGTCGCCCGCGCATCCCCGCGCAGCGATAGTGCGCGTTATTTCCGTGTTTCGCACGTGTCGCAGTAGAAACCCCTCCGTCGCGATGTATTCCAAACATTTCCAATCGTGAGTTTTATGAAATGGTGCGGTGTCATTTGTTAAGTGGAGAGAGTTTGAACGGAGCTCAAAGACTGTATGAAGCGGATAGCCTTCCTCGCCTTCGCAACCAGGGTGTGTCAAGTTCCGAACCATGCAACGATTTTAGCTGCCAACCAAAAGCTGTTAGATTACGGCCAATTTACTACACCTTCACATGCAGAAGGGCCAGTGGAAATCGAAAAAGAGATCTTCGACTATTTCCAAAGAAACCCTCGTGCAAGTACTCGAGACGCGGCGAGGCTTTTTAAGGTTAGCCAATACGCCATATGGAAACTGCTTAACACCGCTGGCTGGCACCCGTATCATTTCCAAAAGTGTGACTTTTTTGTGGGGGGAAATCAAAAGACGTGTGTATGTGGATGGGATCCAGAGCCTGGACGCCCGTAAACAACAGATTATTAGAGCATTTGATAAAGTGAAAAGTGAGACTTTAGTCCTTAACAAATTAAAAGGCAATGTGGAAAAACGTGGGAGACTGTTTGGAGAGAAATGGTATGCATTTTGAACAGTTACCTATTAAATTACCAATAATTATTGATCAGTTTTAGTGTAAGTTGATTTTAATTTTAATTAATTTGTACATAGTTGATTCAATTTTTTTAAATACGTCTTATTGCAACAATGTACTACCTACTTATTGCCGTCTTAGTTTAATTTCAAGAGCATAAAGTCAACTTTGAAAAATATTGTATTCACCTATTGGGTCACCCAATAAAATACCCATTGATAAATGCGTTTAAATTGGACAGTTTTCGCTGAGAACGTGTTCGGCGGTTCGTCAATTGTCGATAGGCGATTGCGTCAAAGTTATAAGGTGAAAATTAGGTAGGTAGGCATTTTTGCAATCTGACGGTCCTAAGCCCGTAAAAATATGAAGGGAAAATTTGCAACTTATGTAGGTACGAGTACCTATGTGTTTTGCTGTTCTGCAAATGGCGGCTTTTTATGAATGAATGAAAGGAGCGGGGACGGACGTGCCCGGCGGTGGGCGGCGCCCGCGGCGCGCGGTGTCTATTTATTTCGTCTTTTTTTAGACAACTTGGAATGCTATTTTCTCAATATTTTAGTACTGACCGGTATTAAAAGAAAAAATACGTATTTAGTGATTTTCGCCATAGATTATAATATAAAAATTTGGATAGTGATTAAAAAGTCTTCCTGTATATAGATAAAAGTTCACTTACCTCCGTAATAATGGGCTTGAAAGACCTCGCGAAAGCTATGTACCTCAGCAGGTCCTCTCTGGAGTAGACGCAGTCGTACGTCTCCTCCTTGTTGCAGTGCAAGTCGACGATCTTGCGCGCTATCGCGTAGTCTACCATCTCGCTACTCTCATCTGTAGAGGAAGTTATTTTCTTATACATATGTAGATAACACATGGGTATCTTATTAATATACGTAAATATATGTAATGTTATACTACTACTGATCTTAGATTTCTTGGCTTTGTCTGCTTGTACCTGTGTCAGTGGCTAAAGCCACTGACGACGAAAGGCATTTTTTATGTTCTGATACCCATAACATGCTTACTGGTATCTATACTGTACTCTACACCGTTAGTTTCAACCGCCCTTTTTTTTTCGAAGAAAATTCCTTCGGACCATGTCTATCTGCCATGGGGATGCAGACGGTGGTGTGCTGTGCATGTTATCAGTAGTGCGATGCGCTGCCCAGCAGCTCGCCATTCCGCGCGTGAGTTTAGGGACGTGCCGAGAACACTGGTCACATCCCTACTTCAGCGGACCTTAGCATGGCGTCGGAAAAGCCCTGCTTCCGAAGCCACAAGGTCTACGATGGCTACCTGCCGTCTCGCTGGGAAGAGGGCGATGTGGATGCTAACTATGAATATCGAAATAATTGGTTTTAGGGTTTCGTATATACTTAAGACTAGCAGCCCGCTCCTCGCTTCGCTTCGGATAAATCAATTGTTTCAGCTAAACATTTCATACATTGTTGGTGTTTTAGGACGGAAGGAGGAAGGACCTCTCATATTTTCTATCAATTAATATAACCTATACTATACACATGCTTACAACGCTAAAATTAATGGATGTTAAAAACAAAATAAAGATAATATTCGATTCGAAGGCTGAGAAATCTGAACATAGTTTGACACATAACAAACGCAACACGTGATGCAGTACGTTTGTGTATACTGCACAAAATGGTACAAAAGGCGAAATTAATGCTTGGAGCATTATCTACCCGATAACCCTTGGGTCATGTAGATGTACATCATGTTGGCCTCTGGTTGGATTCGAAGCCATGCCCTTTAGTCCAGGAACCACCTGGTTTTAGCTACGATTCACTTAACTGTAAGTTCAGATGAATATTATATCTAGCGATGCCTCCCTGAACACCGCAAGTTTGTTTACTACATTGATCCTACCGGAGCTAACTCTTGAGTTATGTAGACGTTCACATATACTTAAGATAATGTCGTATACAACAACTCACCAATGAGTATGAAGAACAGATCGAAGCGGGACATGATGGGCGCGCTGAGCGCGACGTTCTGCTGCAGCGACTTGGCGCGGTCGTAGCGCCCGCCCACCGGGTTGGCCGCCGCCAGTATGGACGTGCGGGCGTTCAGCGTCGCGCGGACTCCCGCCTAGGGACACACGTAGGTGATTACTGATTAGGATCGTAAGAGAATAGAAATCATCGTGCCATCTCTTCCCTCCGTGCCGTATGCCCTCTGAGCAGTGCCTCGAGTAGTGCGTAGTGAGACCTAGACTAGGGTCGGCGTCATTGTCCTAGAACATCCATGGGGCGGCGTCAGAGTAATAAGTGACCCATAGGGCGACGTCAGGGGTCCTAGGAGACGCATGGGGCGGCGTCAGTGGTCCTAGGAGATCCATGGGGCGATTTTAAGGGTCCTAGGAGACCCATGGGCGACGTCAGTTGTCCTAGGAGACCCATGGGGCGGCTTCAAGAGTCTTAGGAGACCCATGGGGCAGCGTTAGAAATCCTAGGAGACCCATGGGGCACCATCGGGCCTAGGAGACCCTTGTAGCGGCGTCAGAGTAATAGGTGACCCATGGGGCGTCTTCAGGGGTCCGTTGTCTGCTACCATCAGCTAATGTGTCACATAGAGTACACCACCATATGGTCCAACCTTGGCCAGCGATATGGTCTGCTGCTCCATGGCCTCGTGTATGGCCACCTGGTCGGCGGGGTCCATCTTGTCGAACTCGTCGATGCAGCACACGCCGTTGTCTGCTACCATCAGCTAATGTGTGTCATAGAGTACAACACCGTAGGGTCCAACCTTGGCCAACGATATGGTCTGCTGCTCCATGGCCTCGTGTATGGCCACCTGGTCGGCGGGGTCCATCTTGTCGAACTCGTCGATGCAGCACACGCCGTTGTCCGCTAACATCAAAGCGCCCGCCTCTATCACGAAGTCGAAGGATTCCTCGTCCTGTGTTCCAAAATTATCAGTATAATCAGTAAAGGGTCTTCTAGACGGTCGGAATGGACCGCCGACCACGCGTCCTTGGTCGGATCAACCAATTTTTGTATTCATTCGACACGGTCGGTGATTGGCCAACTATGAACGCAGTCGGAAGAGATGCGCTCCCGACCAAGGCCGTTGTCATCGACCAAATATTGGTCGGACAACCATTTTCTAGACTGTCCGATCCAACCCTTTTTATATCAACCCGACTAAGGACGCGCTGGTCGGCGGTCCAATACGACCATGTAGAAGGCCTTTAATAATATAGGCCAGATCGCACTACACAAAAGGCAGGTCCAGCTATGTAATTGTCAGTGCCATGTCAAAATGAACCAATCACGTAACAGTTGGACCTGCCTTCCTCTCTCTTCAGACCTCTCTGACTCTCATTGTAATGGCTATGTCGCAGTCATTTAATTGAATTCCTAAAGGACAACTCGTCAAGCTATTTAATGAAACGTTCAACATCTTGACTGAATGTCATTTTAGCATAGTTTTTCAATGGGTAAAAGCTGACTGTGTAATGTTTAGTTTTAAATTTTTCTTTAAAAGTATCCTAGTTTATCTAAGTTTTCTTTTAAAGTAGCGTAGTAATAGGCAAATCCATGCTGTCACACTATTTTATTACGAAAATGTTAGTTTAAAGTAATTCTAATAAAAAATATATCAACACGATTAATATCTTTTTGATCATGTTTGGCGCCATATTTGTTTTGGTGACTACTAACGCCGCGTGGGAAAAGAATGAACAAAATTACAATCACCTGAATGATTTTACGTCCGCTCTGTTCAAAAGGCTATGTTTCAATCCGCTACCTAGTTTGACGTTACGCGACGCGTGTTTAGTCAACGTTCGGTCTAGTCATTCAATTATATGTCGTCATTCAATGAATGCGCTAGCTATTCAATAGAATAGAAGATTCAACCAGATGACTGCGACAGTTATATCGCTATCAGTCGGTTGTTAGAGCTTCAGATGCACCATGGGCAGGTGGTACCTTGGAGCAAAAAGATGATAGCTAGATACATAGGACAGCTAGGCCGATGATGTACCTTGACGACGGCTGCGGTGAGACCGGCAGCGGAGGAGGCTTTCCCGCTGGTGTAGACAGCTCGCGGCGTGATCTCACTGACTTGCTTCAGCACCTGCGACTTGGCTGTGCTCGGGTCACCTACTATGCAGACGTTGATGTCACCTCGGAGGGTTGTGCCTGGTAGAGGAATGTGAATTTAATGTTAAAACATAAATAAACTTACTTGAAAAACTAAATTGGCTGAAAAATGGACAAAATACAGTTGTAAAGCATTTTAAAATACATCCCTGTCACATAAACTCATTAAAAGTTAAACAGTTTCTTCTATGAATTCGTATGGCGCGAATATAATATCGTCATCCGTGCACATCAGATTATTCAGTCTTAATAAATTGAAAGATTTATAACTAACTCATTTAACAGTTGTAGTAAAGGTGTTTTTTGAGTAGTGAATGATAAAAGAGTTCAATAAATCAATAAAAAATAGTCATGCATGTTCCTTATTAGCATAGAGACTTTTATAGCAACTGGGTGAAGCAAAAAATGTACGAACTTTCGTCCAAACTTCGTTAATTTTTTGCTTCACCTTCAAACTTCATTTTAGCCGATATGTCTCACCTTCAATAGTAGTTTTAGCGACACCTCCGAACAACATAAGCAATATTCCCCTCTTGACCTCATTATTACCGTGGATGCTAGGGAATAAACTTCCAATAAGGTTGTTGTACAAATTGCGATCGCGAGACATCTCATATACCTGCAAAGAAATATGTAAATTAGAACTTATATTTCAACCATAGATTGTGCTCTTTCAGTGAATGTTACAATGCAAAGAATGACAGAAGACACAGTCATTTATGGGTAAAAGCTGGTCCTATATACACAACTTCCAGCAAAGTTGATTTTTGTTTGCAATTAGAAACACAGATTAGAAATGACTATCAAGAACAAAACCTACTTCCTCAAAGGCCCACAATGCATCTAGGTCTTGAATATTGTTCTTGTGTCTATGGGCTGAGTATGAGAGTTACGTGCCACTAAGGGTTGTTCGCCCCCTTTGTCATAAAAAAGACTTGCCAGGAAATAAATCATACACAATACATGTAGACTATAATTACCTTATCCCACTCTTTGTCTGTCATCTGTTTCCTCATGTCTTCAGTGGTCAGATCGTCAGTAGCCAGCTCAGCTGTGCCGAACCTCCGTGATATCGCTTGCACGCTACACGCTAGGAATGCTGTCCTGTTGACAAAGAAAAACATTATAAAATTTGAGCAACATACTTCTAAAAAATCCTCCATTTCTATATCCAGATATCCTGACAGGCGTTTCCAGATATGCTTCAAAAAATTGCTTTCTGCTGTATTCTCTTACTTCCAAAACAATATTCCTGATACATTTAAGGTACAGTTTTATGATCCTATCCAAAATCCATTCTTTTCTTTTAATCTTTTTTTCAATTCAAACTAATAGCATCATTAACACAAAATAGCATACAGAACAGATAATGATTTGTGTTTACATATATTGTGTATAGAATGTATATTTTTTTTTTCTGCAACCTAGATTATAAAATGTATTCAAACATAAAGTTTAAACTTACTTGTAATGTAGTTCTCTGACCCCCAAAGCTTTTAGCCCTTTGATACCCTCCATTTGTCCCTCGTTAGCTTGCCGCGTCCGCGTCGTGAGCTCGGCCTTCGCCCCCGGCATCGATAAGGACCCAACGTCGGGGACCACTATTAGAGTGCCGGTGAAATCGTAGCGGTCTCCTGCCTGAAAAGAAGCACAAACATGCTCTAAAAATATGAAAACTATGTTAATGATCTTATTCCTATGGTGATACAATAGTACAGTAGAGAATCGATTATCTGAACGTTGATTAACTGATCGACCGCTTAACCAAACTACTAGGCCCGCCTAAACTGCGCTACAATGCTAGCTACAAACAGTATATAAGATTATTTTAAATGCACCCAATACATTCATGATTTATTAATCAAGTTGTACGCGGGACGAGCTGATGAGGGCGTCCAGGAGGGCGGTTCGTGTGGCTGTATATTGGGCGGAACTCGTTTAGATTGCCATCGACATGATAAGAAGATTTATTAATTACACTATTATCTATACTTATTCACTTGATTCCTCTTTGTCATTAAGTGAAGACATACATTATGCAAATAATATGTATGCTTTTCATTCACCTGCATGTAAATAGATATGTCTAAATCAGTAGGTACTGTTCGATTATCCGAAAACCCCTGTCCCCCATTTACATAGTTTGATAATCAACACTCTACTGTACCTACTATAAAAGATGGTTTGTTTGTTTTACATTTCTTTGCTATGTTGAAGAATGTTATTCGTTTTCGAATCTATTACAGAGAGATACATTAGTTTTCAACTCTATTACAGAGAGATACAGTGCATATTATGATAGCAACATTGTTGTTGTTGTCACTGCATGTTAAAAGTTCAATGAACTTTATAAATAGAATTTTTTTTAAAAGTTAATATGTACCTGCACTGATTCCACAGCCTCAGCCCTCAGAATTACTTCCAAGGAGCGGGGTATGCACCCCCTGGGCAGCTCCGCCTGTGTCTCCTGTATGCGGATCTTCTGGAAGTCCACGAACACAGACTTGTCTGCGTCCAGCATGAACCGGCGTCTGTTTGCGCACACCGGGTTCCGACATATTGTAGGTATTGTGTACTGAAATTTTGGTAAATTCACTTAGTCTCTTTTACAATCTGTATGAAGGTAACATGAGGATATATCAGGAACCGCACCAGCAGTTACCCAGGTACAAATAAAACTTACACCAGCCAAGGCGCCCCTGGGTGTAGAGACAGCCTTGGACATCTGAACACTAATGATGATTTTAGAACACCAGGCTGTTCTTAAAGATAGTACCTACCTATAGCTTATTGGGTTAGCTCCTCAACAACTGAATTTGGCTAGAGTATTAGATCTTCTTTTGTTATTGAAATTCAACAGAAATTAAACAGGTAAAAATTCTCATACCTTAAACTGTTGTTCCACATTTTTGATAACCGTCTGACAATCCAAACACACAAATGTGCCTAAAACCAGCTCCGGATGCACCGGATGCGTCCTCACGATCTGTCCCGATATCCTGATCAAGGTCCCGATTTTAGCTGTTGTCAATTCCCTCACTTTATGTCTTGTGGGCACATCGACAAATGAAACATAACACTCTTTGTCTTGAAGGTCCTTCTTCAACCCACTGTCTGCTAAACTCAGAACATAATTCAATATGGCTTGATTCAAAAATGGGTATATTCTGTAATATTCCTCTATGATTGTAGTCGCGAGATTCTGATTGTATTTCTCCACATCGTCGAAACTTACTTCTAGAGTGCTGAGTTCTGGCTTCAATAGATCCTTTGCTTGTTTTTCGTATTTTAATTCATTGTCTTCTTTAAACCTGAGAGAATACAATTATTGTAGATAGATTAGTTAAAAAATGGAAGATGCTTATTTTGAATAGAATAGAAAAATCTTTATTTGGTGACACTTTTGTAAGTTAACCTAACTTTTCGTAAAACTTTTATATAGAGTAAAATAAAGCAAAAATCTGTTCGTATATATGAAATTGTAGTGTAATTAACAAGCATATTTTCATAAAAATGTTTAGTATTATAATAGTACTCACTCTTCTAAGAAATCTTGGAAAAGCTTCTGGCATCGAACTCCAACCTCGTCTTTCACTTGACTTTGCGTAGCAAATGTATCGGCTACATCCATTTTTCACTGATTATTGTCTGCGTTGTATCTCGATAAGGCACAATCACGATTCACAACACAACTATTTGAAATTATTCAATAATAACACACATAAACAAAGAAATCCAGACATACGCCGATTACATTCAATCAAGCAAGGTTCGCGGAGGTAACACTTAAATATCCCGATTCGAACTCACTCAATCAGCGATTACAACATATTGCTTTCCTTCTTTAACATAGAGCTGATAAAAGAGATAGAACAGGCATTTTGAAGCGACAAAGTATCGAGTCTTCGCGTTACCTCTGTGAAGTTGACTGTTGTGACATTTTGGCGGGAACTTTTTTAGCGTTCAGAAATGGAGACGCCCAGATTATTTTATTCATCCGACTGTCAAGCCGTATGTCAGTATAGCACGTAGCATTTTTAAACGTAAGATAAACAAATCGACGTCACCGAGTGACGGTTTTGACAGTTCATTAATTTGGGAACACGCGGGATTTATGTATTATTCTTCTGAAAAAACAAGAATATATTAAAGAAATGGCTGAAGAATCACAAGTAGGGTTTCTATTTAAAGCTGCATCGTCTTTACAAACAAAAGCAGAGACAAATCCTTCACTAACTATACTGAAAAGTTTTTACCTGTAAGTAAATCAAAAAGTTTCATTCCTACTCCTTTGTTTTGATCTATTTTCCATATTATTACTTTACCTGATACTTTTATAGGATGCGCTGCAGAGAGGTAGCTAAGGATCAAGGACTTCCTGTTAAATATTTCTCCTCTAAAGTGAGATGTTCACACTGTTTTTTGGAATGGAATCAAAACACTGAAACAAAGGTTTGTTTGTAATTATCATGATACCAAAGTGACAAAAAAGAATTAGTCAGAAAGAATTATAAGAACTAATCTTAAGATTCTATAAGAGTAGTTCTTTTGGTATTGTATTATTGTTGACTTTACTGATATCCATTTTTTCTAACACAAGGTTCGAGCTATAAAATTGAGTAAAAGGCAAAAAAGAAGAATAAGACAATACAAAATAACAAATAAAAATAAGGAATATGTGAAAAGTAGACAAGATATGTTAAATAGCAATGAAATGGTAAGTGCTTCTCCTAAAATGTAACACTAATTGAACTCCTTGCATAATGTATGTATTATATCCATTTTAATGTTACAGGAACAAATATGCTCATTTTGCAAACATAGTGATACAACAAACATTGTGAAGCCATCAAAACCTAAACTGAGTGAACCATCAAGAAAAAGGCAGAATGTAACACAGGTGACTTCAGAAAAAGCAACTAGTCAACCAAAAACAGTCAAGAAAGTTCCAGAAAAAGTTGTAGAAGTAAATGTGTATTCCAAGGCTAAAGATGTTTATTCATTGAATAATAAGAATAATGCACTTCCAAGTACTGTGAAAGAGAAGAAAGTGATAAAGAATAATAAGAAGAAGAAAGATAAATTTGCAGGACTTTGTCAACAGGCAGTGCTTGCATCGGCCAAAATGAAACAAGAAAAAGATAAACTGAATAAGTTGAATCTATTTCTGAGACCTTCATCATGATAAAAATGTAAAGTTTAAATCTTATGTTATTTATCTAACTAAGTAATTTCAGTTAGTTATCTAATGAGAATCTTACTATTGTAATGTAAAAAATGTATTTATTTTTTGTAATGTAGCATTCATTATTATCACTGTTGGTTTTATAAGGAAATAAATATATTCATCATCCATTTCATAAACATTTTATTTATAAAAGATATAATATTGATGGCAAAGAGCCAATACCTCATCTTCACAATTTTGAAGAAAATTACTATTTATGCTATTTTCTGTGTGATTTTGATTCCAATCATTAATTTATTCAAACTTAACCTTTTAATCTGTACAAGCTCTGTATAAATTGATTTCATGATTGTTTTTTAAGTTTATAAGAAATAAAATGTAATTTTTTTTTACTTTCTGTAACATTTAGTCTAATAACATACATTATGAGGTATTAGCATTTTACTATAATATTCTAGTTAATCATGACTGCCTTTTCCTTATTATAATTAAATGTATATCCATCACATTAGTATTTGTATGTCCAGTCATAACATGTAGATTACCCTGTTGGAACTGCCTGTAGAAATTGTATGAATCATTGCTTTGTAGATATTTCTCTACATCAATATTAGCCTTTTTAGCATCTGAAATTAAGTCTAAATATCCTATGGCACCAGCTGCATCTGTAGGCCCATCAATGCCATCTGTCCCAGCACTTAATAGGTAGACATCAAAATTGTTAATATCTTTTTTGATTCCATGAATTGTGCTTGAAAACTCTAAAGCCAACTGTTGGTTTCTACCACCTTTACCACTTCCTTTAACCTGAACTGTGATTTCTCCACCAAGAATTAGACAAACATCTTTATTCTTTAAAGCAAATAGAGTTTGTTCATCATCTATTGAATCTATATTGAAGCCAGGAATATTCAGTGAGCTCGTTTGCTGCCTCAAACCTTCCCTGTCATATTTGCCATCAATAAAACAGCATAATATCTTAGTCAGCTTGACATATTCTTTAGCAATATCTGATACATTTCCAGTAATAGTATTGGAAATGTCAATTGGTAAATAATTTAGATTTTTAGCTTCATCATTTGCTTCTTTGATACTGATCTTATTAGAACCAATGATATAGTTTTTCACTCTGTTTCTAGGAAACTCTTCATGTTTTGTTGATTCTGTCAAGACTGTTTTTATGGAATCAGGAAGATGGTTATACAGATTGTATTTTTCAACAATTTTCACAGCAGCATTGCAGTGATCTATATTCTCAGTAGTAGGTCCACTAGCTATAAGGTCTAAAGGATCCCCAACAATATCAGACAGAATTAAAGACACAACCTCAGCTGGCTGAGCTTTGATTGCTAATTGACCTCCTTTTAGAGCAGATATCCTTTTCCTTACAGTATTTAGCTCTATGATGTCAGCTCCTGCATTAGCCAATTTCTTCACAAGAGAACATTTTTCATCTAAAGTGATAGGTTCTTTTGGTAACGGCAATAGTGCTGACCCTCCACCTGATATAAGCACTAAAATAATGTCCTCAGAACATAGATTAGATATGAGCTTTTGAATTTTTAAAGCTGTTGCTTCTGCATCTTGATCTGGTAAATTGTTTTTTGCTCCTTCGTAATAAAGCACATTGTTGTTAGAAGTGTCCTGATTCAGGCTTCCAGCAGGGATGCTTATAAGTCCTTGTTTAATCCTGGACCCAAGTATGTTCTCCACTTCTTGGGCCATACTTTGAACAGCTTTCCCAGTGCCGACCAAGTAAATATTCTTTTTCGAGATATAATACTTTTCTCCTGCTATAATTAACTGGTCATTGGCTGCATTATACTTGATTGTGTTCTTAATAAGTTTCCCTGGTAGCACTGCTGAAACACTGCTTCGAAATATTTGTAATAAATCGGAAATTATCGTTCTTGCCATTTTTATACTTGTCGTAGACTTACATCGGTATGTGTTCTGTTCTTATCTTATATAATAAATGCGTATTATTATGTATATTTGGTATTTATTAAGCGATCACTACATTGTTATCATGATGATAACCTCTGATAACAAATGTCAAAGCCAGCTGACATTACGTTCCGTATCACCACAAAAATAATTACTTTTTTTGTACCTACATTTTGGTTTGACAGATGGTATGAAATTGTAGAATGGAACGTAATGTTGTCAACAAAGTTTGTTGAACGGACCGACTTTGAACAAGTTGAGACAAGTCCGCAATATTTGAATTTATACAATAGCCATGAGTTGTAAACTTTTTACCCTCAGGAGTAAAATTTATTCATTATTACAATCTACAGCTACACTAAGAGGTACCGGGATAACCGTTACTATATTTACTAATGGATACGACAGTTTGTTTCACACAATATTTTGTGGATAAGCAAAATGTAAGATCATACGGAAACTTATTAAAGTTGAAACTACTGAAGAATGAAAAAGCTAAACTGTTACTTAACATATTCCAAGATGAAGATCTGGTGAGTGCCCTAACTCCTAAATTTCTGCAGATATTATCAATACTTTGTGACAATCTTAAAAGTAAATCCAAGCAAGACTTTAGAAATTATTTTACTCGAGATAATGACACAGAGTTACATTCGGTAAATAAAGCACTTGTTTTTATAAACTGCTGGAATGCTCTGTGTGATATTATACCGAAATGCCTATTTGGAAGTATTCATAATGAGGGTGTATTTAAAAAAATTGTAGAACTGACTGTTCATGGTATGAAGCGACAGCATGTTTTATTTGAAAAACTTATTGAAAAGTGGGACTATACTACACAACCCTGGAACTCAATTGATGAAACTGTGTCTAAGAAAGTTTTATACTACATGTTTGTTTGGATAATTCGAAATATTTTATCAGCCATTATCTGCCTCAATTTTTATGTTACAACTTGCAAATTGGATGCTGATGAAAATAAACTGCATTTCTTTTGGAAACACCAATGGCAAAGCTTTTATGATAAGGCTGTTAACAGATTGAACTGCCGCAGTGTAATTAAAATGTATGTTCCTTACTGTATGAACAGGAAGTTTAAAAAGCATCGCAGTCAGGCCACAAGAACTAAACTAAGAACATACAGGAAATATATACCGAAATTGCATCTGGTTTTGAAGGCCAATAACGATTTCAGACCAATAGTCCGTTACAAAACTGATGTTCTTACTGTTGCAGATAAATATAAAATAAAAGACAGATTGGGCTTTCTTCGACTCATAACTGGCAAGTTGCATGAAAGAATTGAAAAGCAGTATATTGCGTTACATGCGAATTGGCTGAAATTGAATAGACCGAAACTTTATTTTGTAAAGACTGATTTGAGTGATGCATTTGGTTGTGTTGATAGAGAAAAGTTATTGATAATATTGCGAGAGAAACATTTCAGATATTTACAAGAAGAGAAAAACAGTCAACTGCTGGAGAGAAGTAGTCAGTTATATAAGGACATAATAAAGGAACTGAGCAAGCCCCTCCTAATAAGAGCTGGTTCTACAGTCTATGAATGGAAGAGAGGGCTTGTACAGGGATACAAATATTCCCCTGCTTTGTCTGAATTGTACTATAGTTATTTAGATGAGCAGCACTTTTCTGATCACCTAAAAATATCTGGAAACAATATAAAACTGTTTGTTAGAGTAGTGGATGATTACCTTTACATAACAGACTCATTAGATAATGCAAAGAGTTTTTTAAAAGCTCTATTGAATTATGAAAATGTGAATTATCAGAAGACAGTAGTGAATTTCCCTCATCCGACTATAACATTTAGTGAAGAAATCACTTTTATTGGGTACTGTTACAATACAGTCACAATGCAAGTTAGCAGGGCGCAAAATGTATTTACTGGACAAATGTGCTACAAGACTACCTTCAACAACTCAATAGATAATATTTATAGGTTTCTGGAAATTCGCATAGGCCAGTCCAGTATTCAAATAAATAGCCATATATTTAACTTGCTCTATAACAGCGAAGATGTTATATGGGGCCATATATTTACGACATTTTGTTTATCTGCAAATAAGTTCTGTACGATTTTAGCAGTGTTATGTGATGGCATTGAAATTAAGAATTTCTTGCATTTGTATAAGAAGAAAGTTACAGTTAAACTGAGTAATAGTATGATTGAAGTGTTAATGAGGAATAAGCCAAGCGATTTCTTATTTATGTATTGTATTAATCATTTTCGATATATTTCTTGGTTGGCGTTGAGTTACTGCGCTAAACAGACGCCTAAATGTATGCCACTGGTGCCTTTTATCAAAGATGAATTGGCCAAGTCTAATTGCTTGTTTGGGAAATGGAGGGATCATGCAACCAGAATAGATACCAATGGAAATTGCTTGAGGGCAGCAGTAAAAGATGTATGCAGAAGGAATGATTTAAGGCAGATAGTCAAAAGGTTTAATGCCTTGCCAGAAGGATTTCAGTGTTACAATCGTAAAAATGTTTTTAAAAATCAATTATGTACTAAAGTTAAATAAAACATATTTTTATACAAATGATTTTTATTATATCTCTACAAAACACAATGTTTACACATACATTACAAAAATACGACAAATGAATTCTATGAGATTTCTCATTTGGACGGAACAAGGCACCTTAGGTATTACACAATGTTTTATAGTAGAAACATAATACATATTAATAAACAGAAAAGTGTAGAAGAAAAAATACATATTATCTAAACCAGTCTTATGTAAAAGAATGTACTTTGTACTTAACAATAAAAAATATCAAAATCAGATCACTGAGGTTAATAAAAATCACAATTTATGATGTTTGCAGTCTGAATAAAGAGAGTTTCATAGCAGTTTTACAACATTGTATTATTTTATATAAAATCTTTCCTGGACGGAACAATAGTGACAGCAAAGTAAAATATCATTTATAAAAACATTAAAATTAAAAGAAGACACATACAAAAATTCTCAAAAATACAATGGAAGCTTCAAAAGCTTGGAAAGTCTTACGGAAATATGAATAAACTAAAACTAAACAGAAAGTTGCCAATTTAAGAAAATCGAGTTGCCTATAAGTCAGTCATAGAAAATAATATACTAGTAAGATTAATTATTATAGTCTTATTAAATGCATAATTATTCTGTATAGCTCATAAATTTTGGTACTGATATCTTAACATACGAAGTTTACACTAGTTTTGTGAATTTATGACTGTTTTAACTCATTCATTGGACCACAGCCATAAATATCTAGATAGGAGGACGCCAGGTTATGTAGTAAGAAGACTTAAAATTCTATACATATGCAATGCAACAACCTATTTTAGATTAAAATTGAGGGCTGAAGTATTTGCGATCTTAATTCATCGGGACTTTTCTGAAATTCGGAAAGATCTCTTTCAGACACTTTCCCGACGTTCATTCAAATTAGACATTTGAATGAACGTTCACAATTGTCATTTGAATGAACGATTAAATTTGACATTAGTCTACTAATGTCAAATTTGAATGAACGACAAGAGACATTTTTCCAACTGCAGGAGCGTCACTTACCACCGCAGCAAAGCTACAACAAGAACCGCTCCGGCTACCAAAGAGCCAATCACACCGGTCTTATATGCTTGTGACAGGAAGCTTGGGTCGCTAGCTATGTAGTAGGCGGACTGCGGCGCGTCGCAGGATACGAGGCGGGCGGCGCGTGGCAAGGCCTTCCCGGCCAGTATCTCGGCCGAGCGCCGCCGGTGCGCGAGCAGCTGCAGTGTCTTGTACAATACTCCACTCGCATCGAAAGCGTCCACTACCCATATAGCACGAGCGACTTGCCAACCGTAGCACACCTACGACGAGGACCTATAGCGTCATTTACATCGCTGCAAGATATCCATCAAACCAAGTAGGTAAGTAATGCCTCCGCAGCTCGGAGGAAGTATTTCAAGTAAGAAGCCAGGGTCATTGGTTATATAGTAAGCGGCCAGCAGTGAATCTCTGACGGAACACTTAAAATTCGATACTTAAGCAATAAAACAACCTATTTTGGATTAAACTGAGAGCTGAAGTACCTATTTACGATCTTAATTCACCTCAAAGGGGCTTTTCTAAATTTGGAAAGATCTCTTTCAGAGACTGTCGACCGTCATTCAAATTAGACATTTGAATGAACGATCAAATTTGACATTAGTAGACTAACGAATGAACGATAAGAGAGATTTTCCCAAACGCAAAAGCGTCACTTACCACCGCAGCAAAGCTACAACAAGAGCCGCTCCGGTGACCAAAAGCGCAGCTACTTCAATCCTGTACGCACTAGAGAGGAAGCTTGGGTCGCTAGCTATGTAGTAGGCGGACTGCGGCGCGTCGCAGGACACGAGACGGGCGGCGCGTGGCAAGGCCTTCCCGGCCAGTATCTCGGCCGAGCGCCGCCGGTGCGCCAGCGGCTGCAGACGCACCGCCGCGTCGCTGAAGATCAGGTCCGCGTACGGCGGCCGCGAGTAGAACATGCTGAAACTGCCAGTAAAAAAACTAATCAGTTATTACTGTATAAGACTTTATCTTTAAATTCTAATAAAACAAAATGTATTAAATTCACGATGCCTAATGTGAGGCAAGTAAATACTAATATAATTATGAATGGTGAACACATTGAGCTTGTTGAGTCTACGACCTTTTTAGGGATTACTGTGGATTCCAAGTTACAGTGGGCTCCTCATATAGAAGCCCTGGCAGGAAGACTCAGTTCAGCTGCATATGCAGTTAAAAAAATTAGGCAACTCACTGATATTGAAACGGCGAGACTTGTTTATTTTAGTTACTTCCATAGTGTTATGTCATATGGTTTGCTCCTATGGGGATCAGCTTCTGACATACAAACTATTTTTGTATTACAGAAGAGGGCGATCCGTTCTATATATGGACTTAAATCTCGCGAATCACTTAGAGAATTATTTAAAGAAATTAACATCCTAACTGTGGCATCACAGTACATATTTGACTGCATTATGGTTGTACGTAAGAATATACATTTATATAGTAAAAACTCAGATCTTCATCAGTTCAACACTAGAATTAAGAGCAAACTTGCTGTTTCCAATCTCAGGCTTCGTAAAACTGGTAACTCATTCATAGGACAAAGTGTAAAAATGTTTAACAAAATACCGCAAAATATTGTTGATCTACCTATACATAGATTTAAATCTCGCATTAAGTCCATTTTAATGTCAAAAGGTTATTATAAAGTACAAGATTATATGGATGACAATATTACATGGACATGATAGTCTGCTCGCTTGCGCTTTTAAAACGATATTATTGTATTGTATTATATATTTTAAAAAAGGCTAACTGTTGAGTTTGTTGCGGCACTTCTTCTCAGCAGGCTACACGTCGAAGTGCTGGTAGGAAAAAAGTTTGACGTGCAAAAGTATTACTAGTGAATCTATTTGCTGAAATAAACTATTTTATTTTATTTTATCATAATTTGAAAGTATTTATTTACATAATCCAATTAAAAACATCAACTAGAGACTCCAGACAGAGACGGTAAAGGAATAATTGGCGGGAACTCGATGATAGCTGTCAGTGTCACATTAACGTCAGACGTCAACTGTCAACGATAGTGCGGTGACACCCGAACGTAGCGAATAGTGCTGTGCATATTGGTTGATTATTCTCCTCTAACATTACTTAACTACAACCGCGCAACAGGCGCGGGATTTGGATTTTTTAAAGTAATTGACTGGCTCCATGGCTCCTTTGGTAGTGACCTCTGCCTTCTGAGCCAAAGGTCGGTTCGACTATACCCATGGTGGTGGCAGGCGAGGTCCTGGACAAACCCAAGTAAACACCCTTTGTCTAACGACAACCACGGGATGAGATGGGGTAGTCCTATCCTAAATCCGGGAGCCACACGGGAGAAACTACTTCATTCGGTCATAACAGTACTATTTACCTGAACTCGTCCGCAGCGGTGGCTCCGTACAGCTGCTGCGCGTAGACCATCAGGTCGGAGTAGGTGTCCAGCTCGGTGTGGTTGGCGCGGCCCATCAGCACAGAGCCGGGGACCTTGCCCAGGTTGCACTTCTTGTACTCGTGCATCTTGGCGCGGGTTCCTGTGGGATAAGCTTCAACTTAATATGGATGACAACACTGTATGTAAAGGAGAGAGATTGCAACCCAGTATGTTTCTCAACATAGCTGGGTCCGGTGACATTCCACGCGCTGATGAAATGCTTGGATTTAGAGGATTTCGAAAAGTTGGGGTTTTCGTGCCGCAGTATCATATTTTGTGTCCTTCAAGCTGGAATCCTCATCTCTGAAACCTGCATGAAAACGAATTTTGACTATGCCAAAAAATAGTCATGAAATAGTCATAAATAGTCGCCAAGTAAAAAAAATAGTCGCATTATAGTTTCGGAGTTATAGCTATAGGTTAGTGAGGATTCTGGCTTGACGTTCAAGCTGTAATCCTCACCTCTGATGCAAGCAAACGGCAAAGTCTATCGAATTGGTTTATGTTCCAAAAAATAGTCATGAAATAGTCGCAACGGCATACCAAATTTCAGAATAAGTCGTTAAGAGATTCCAGAGATATAAGGGTAGGTTGGTGAGGATTCTAGCTTGAACATTTGAAAACTTCAAATATCTCCGAAACGGCTACGATTTTCGATTTGAGTTTTTGCCAAAAAATAGTCGTGAAATAGTCGTCTCCAACGGAAATAAATTTGAGCTGATTTAATTAGAAAATAAAAAGTTATAATTTTCCCTACAATTTTGGAGGTACAGTTGTATACAAAATGTTTTACTTCATTTGATATTATTGTGAAATGTTCTGCTTAAAATATAATATTTCGTTCAATTAGGTATTTTCCATGGCAGCTGTTATGATTAAACAAAAAAAAACAAACATTTTTATGTAGCTATTTTTATTTATTATAATATAAAGTCTGGATACCTACAAAACTTGTTTAAATCTGAAATCAGTACATATAATATACAATTACCGACCTGTTCCCACCCAGCAAAAAGAATAACTATGAGCTTTTATTATTGATCTTTACCTAAATTTCACATTTACCTTTAATGTTAATATCACAGCAATGCGTTTTTAAAATGGTTAGAGCTAGTTCCACAACACTTACTAGATGGCGTGACTGTCAAGCAAAATACTCAAGTCAATGAAATGTCCACGACGATGATTGTGGGAAGACACTAATGGTGCTCCCACACTGCCGCGCCGTTAGAAAATGTTTAGCAACGTTAGCAGACATTTAATCACATGTCATTGTGTTAAAAATTATTTCATGTTAGAAAATGTTTCGTAACTGAGTAAACATTTTATAACAAGTTATCTTCTATCCATACTTATAATAAATATGTAGAGAAGTCAATTCTGTACATTAAATATATTTTCAAAATAACTATAAGGGAGTCATTAGTGATCGATATTGATGCCAAAAATGCAATCAGTAAAATTGTTGTCTGTCTGTCTGTATGTTCGTTATAGAAAAAAAACTACTAGACGGATTTTAACGAAACTTGGTACGATTATTCTTCATATTCCTGGGCAGGTTATGGTATACTTTCATCACGCTACAATTAATAGGAGCAGAGCAATGGCGGGAAGTGTTGGGGAAACGGGAGAAATTTTTATGTTTGATCGCGCCTCACGCGAAAACTACTGCTTGGAATTAAATGCGGTTTCACCAATGTATTGCTAGCAATCCAACAACCTCTAAGAGGTCTAACTTAAAATCTGGGTACCATTTTGTGGAAGTCGGTTATTTTTGAAACCCCATATCCACGCGTGCGGACGCCGCTGGCACAGCTAGTAACAAAATAAAATAAGTGTTATATTTTGTTTGGCGCATCCAATAAGATCGCTTCTTCTTTTGTAAACAAAACTAAAAGCTATTCTAATGGGCAATTCTTCTTCCATTTTTGTATAGACACTCCCTCAGAACGCAAAACCAAGTAAGCAAATGCCAGATTTAAATGTTAGTAAACATTTTTCATCAGTGTACGGGCACTTATAACATGTGACACTTCCTAACAAAATGTAACAATTGACAACATCTGTTAGTAAATATTTTTTTTATTTAATCTTTATTGCACAATAGAAATAGTGCACAAAAGGCGGATCGAATGCCGTGTAGGCATTCTCTACCGGTCAACTATTGGGCTAAGCAGAAACAGATGTATGTAGGTCGAGTGTTGCAAAGTGGGATAGGATTAAACAGGGATTAAAATTTTAAATAACTTAATAGATACATACATAATATAGAGTAAATAAAATAAAATATAAATGTATGCTAGAAAATGTTTACAAATATTATCTAACGGCAGTGCGGGGGCACCATAAAGGACGGAGACTATGAGGCCGAGCGCTCCCGAAGCTAGCATGGAAATGCCCGAACGGCATACCTATTATTCGGTTGCGAACTCCGCCCGACACCCAAACAATAGGCTCGGCCCGTACTTTCACTAATGCGTTATCTACTGACATGAATCTAGTGCGTGACTATTTTGTGTTTGTTTGTTGATATTAATGAATGATACATGTTATTGAAATTTGTATCTAAATTATTTGCATTATCATATTAATTACTTTTGAACACATACACTTTACATATTACTATTATTGTAAATAAATATCAACCTATGAATAAAATTAAATAATGAAAGTGACGGACGCCACAACGCTATAGTGAAAAATCGTTAAAATTAAAATTTGTGTAAGTATACCGTCTATCCATCTACATTTTACATTAAATTTTTATTAATTACCTATTAATCGAACTGACCGAAAAACATGAAATGTGTGCGCGCGTAGGTATGAATGTGGAGTGTATGTAGGTACATAACATACATATACAAGTGCATTTATTTACTTAAATCACTACATCAATAAAAGGAATGTGTAGGTATTATCAGTGTTTCCGCTTTGTGATATCAATGTAGGTAAGTATTCTTGAGCTATTACGTTAGTAATTTGTAATATAATTAATTTAATCAGTCGGTTGTTGCATTCGCAAAATTTTGAAAAAAATTGCTATTTGGTATATTAAAATCATGCAGTAATTTGTGATGTGTTCCTTGGTGAAGGATCTAAGGGCTCAAGATATCGTATGATTGAATTCATGAACTTTTACATAGACGGGGTGTCGTTTTGGAAGTTATTGTGAGTATGAATCGTAATTTTGTCTTAAATTACAGTTAACAACCCGCCCGTCTATTTAGTCCATTAACGGAGCATAGACACATTGCGCCCTGTGGTATGGGGTGGAGTATAACCTATCGATATATTCAACCGAGGTATCCCTTTTTGCAGCCCCAAGGAAGTCAATAACACCTGCCTTCGGGCAAACGTCGTGCATCGCGTGGTGCCGGGAGACCACACTGACCTCCCGAGCTGTGCCGCCCGCGTTGGGCAGCGCGCGGGGGCTTTATTATTATTATTATTTTTTTTTTATAGTGGCTCGACATAATGGCTTCCCTACACCTGATGGAAAGCGAAAGAGAAGCCCAAGTCGCTGTGGCAACGGGCAAGTAACTGGTCAGTTACCTGTCAGTTGCCACCGCCATGCCGGCCCAACCCTAACCCCCCACGAGCCCCGGAAACCCTACTCACCGGCAGAAACACGACCCAGAGGTCATTTGACTGCGGTATTCTATAGGGTGGAGGTCCTTCCCCGGACGGGCGGCTCAATTCGAGCGAAGATTCGCTATGCCCTACCTATCTTACGGAAACGTTTACGTAGCGGTTACAATAAGACGAAATATTATAGTTCAAGCGAAATATTTTACAATAGTATAAAATGAAGTAAACATTTTGTACACGACTGTACCTCCATAGAAATGTAGGGAAAAATTAACACTTTTTAATTTCAAATTAAATCAGCTCAAATTTATTTCCGTTGGAGACGACTATTTCATGACTATTTTTTGGCAAAAACTCAAATCGAAAATCGTAGCCGTTTCGGAGATATTTGAAGTTTTCAAATGTTCAAGCTAGAATCCTCACCAACCTACCCTTATATCTCTGGAATCTCTTAACGACTAATTCTGAAATTTGGTATGCCGTTGCGACTATTTCATGACTATTTTTTGGAACATAAACCAATTCGATAGACTTTGCCGTTTGCTTGCATCAGAGGTGAGGATTACAGCTTGAACGTCAAGCCAGAATCCTCACTAACCTATAGCTATAACTCCGAAACTATACTGCGACTATTTTTTTTACTTGGCGACTATTTATGACTATTTCATGACTATTTTTTGGCATAGTCAAAATTCGTTTTCATGCAGGTTTCAGAGATGAGGATTCCAGCTTGAAGGACACCATATTTTCGCTCCAAGCCTCACATGCTCGTGGTAGATCCTATTGAATAACAAACGAGGTTCTGGCAACCGACTGGTCAGGACAGGCCGATGACGGGCAGCAGCGTCACCGGAGCGATTAGCTACGCCCTGCGACCGCCAACCCGCCTGCCCAGCGTGCCGATTATGGGAAAAGACTCCAGATGCTTGCCAAAGTGACAACTGGAGAGGCCAATGTTCAGCTGTAGGTCGCGCAAGGCCTCGTCACACAGTACACCGACCGTCGGGACACAGCAGCTGCAGGTCGTCGGGCAGCAGGTCGCGCGCCCACCACTCGCGGCGGCGGCCGCCGGACACCTCGGCGGGCGCGGTGTGTCGCACGAAGGCCACGTCGCCGCCGCCCTCCACCATGCAGCGGACGGCGCCCACGTGGCCGTAGTAGTCCTCGCTCGCGTCGCGGCGGCAGCGCCTGAGATACATACGCAAACGTTAAAGCTGGGATTCCATTAACACGTTGAGCGCCATGACAGTCACCGGTGACCGACAAACAATAGTTTTTAGGGTTCCGTAGCCAAAATGGCAAAAACGGGACCCTTATAGATTCGTCATGTCTGTCTGTCTGTCTGTCCGTCCGTATGTCACAGCCAGTTTATTCCGAAACTATAAGAGCTACATTATTAAAATTTGGTACGTAGATGTATTCTGTGAACCGCATTAAGATTTTAAAATAAAATCAGAAAAAAAATCCAAAATTTTTGGGGTTCCCCATACATAGAACTGAAACTGAAAAAAAAATTTTTCATCAAACCTATACGTGTGGGGTATCTATGGATAGGTATTTGAAAATGATGTTGAGATTACTAACATCATTTTTTTCTAAACTGAATAGTTTGCGCGAGAGACTCTTCCAAAGTGGTAAAATGAGTGTCCCCCCCCCCCGTAACTTCTAAGATATGGGCATGATAAAACTGAAAAAAATATATCATGTGTATCACTATGAAAACTACTAACGAAATTTGGTTTGAATGAAATCTAGCGAGTAGTTTTTTTTTAAACGTCATAAATCAAATTACCTATTTTTTTCATTTAATTAACGCCAATATAATAAAACGTAAAGAAAAACATTTATTTAGCTGTATAGTGGTACGGAACCCTACGTGCGAGAGTCCGACTCGCACTTGGCCGGTTTTCTATTGTGTCTAGTTTCTCGGCAGTCAAAGTATTAACGCGGAGCGGTGCATGAAATGACCAATCACAATAGGAATGTTTTGGGGTTCAAAATAATTACATTTGTAAAAGATGAGACGTTCGGGGGGACTTCTTCGCTGACGTTGCCGCCAAGAAAACTCGTGCACGTGCGTGAAGTTCGGAGAAGGGCGTTTATTTGACGTTACGTGGTACAGAGATGGGTGACTCAGCAACGCGTCTTACTCAGCGTAAAAGCGCGGGCTAAGTGCGGGTACAATGGTAGGGATAAGGTGAGCCGTTAGGTTTAGGATATCCAAGACCGGTCTTAAAAACGCTTAAGAGCCGACTCAGAGTAATCCTGTACGTAGATAAAGTAATACTAATAGTAAGGGAATAGATATCTCTTGAAAGACGTGAACTTCCCTGGAATGAAGCCTCTAGTTGGGCGCCAATTGTAAAAGGTGAGACGTTCGGGGGACTTCTTCGCTGACGTTGCCGCCAAGAAAACTCGTGCGTGCGTGACGTTGGAAGAAAGACGTTTATTACGACGTGTAACAGAGATGGGTGACTCAGCAACGCGTCTTACTCAGGCGTAAAAGCGCGGGCTAAGTGCGGATACAATCTACTTTGGGAATGGGAGGCGTTATTTAGGATATCCAAGACCGGTCTTAAAAACACTTAAGAGCCGACTCAGAGTAATCCTAGACTTGAAAGACTGAAAGACTGAAGACTGAAGACAAAAGACAAATAATCACTTGTTCAGGTCCGAGTCTTATACAATCGGAGAAAAACAATGTCGGCGCGATCTAAGTAACATACGACACCATCTAGCGACGAGTATCTGAACTAATCTTGAAATTAACAAAATTATATCTGGGGTGGTCATCATTCGAAGAATCACAACGATTGCACGATGTAACATACACACAGGGCCATCTATCGCTGCGCGGCGACACTACATGAGTGCCACTCGGTCTTTGCTTTTATACTCATAATGCCATCTATGGAGTAGTAGCGGTATTAAATAATAAACAAAATTATGGTTTGTTACACATTATATTTAGTCCGTATTTTAGATCATAAAAATGTATTGGACACGTATTTTTAGGGTTCCGTAGCCAAAATGGCAAAAACGGGACCCTTATAGATTCGTCATGTCTGTCTGTCTGTCCGTCCGTATGTCACAGCCAGTTTATTCCGAAACTATAAGAGCTACATTATTGAAATTTGGTACGTAGATGTATTCTGCGAACCGCATTAAGATTTTAGAATAAAATCAGAAAAAAATCCAAAATTTTTAGGGTTCCCCATACATAGAACTGAAACTGAAAAATTTATTTTTCATCGAACCTATACGTGTGGGGTATTTATGGATAGGTATTTGAAAATGATGTTGAGGTTACTAACATCATTTTTTTCTAAACTGAATAGTTTGCGCGAGAGACTCTTCCAAAGTGGTAAAATGAGTGTCCCCCCCCCCCCCGTAACTTCTAAAATATGGGCATGATAAAACTGAAAAAAATATATCATGTGTATCACTATGCAAACTACTAACGAAATTTGGTTTGAATCAAATCTAGCCAGTAGTTTTTTTTTAAACGTCATAAATCAAATTACCTAATTTTTTTCATTGAATTAACTCCAATATAATAAAACGTAAAGAAAAACATTTATTTAGCTGTATAGTGGTACGGAACCCTACGTGCGAGAGTCCGACTCGCACTTGGCCGGTTTTCCTTTTTTCATTCGAATAAAAAATAGCAAAGATACAAGGCATCAACAGTTAGGAGTGGGAGTCTTTGACGTCACTCCCTCCCGTAAAAATGCCTCACCGAGTGACGTCACGCGTAATTTTAACGGGCTATAACTTTGTAATTTTTAGTCTAATCTGGCTCAGCGACCCAAAGTGGATCTTGGCCTCCGACACGAGATTTCGCCACTCTGCTCTATCTTCAGCCACCTGTCGCCAGTCTGGTCGTTGAAGGTGACCGAGATCCTTTTCCACCTGGACTATCCAGGTACCTGGGGCGTCCCACCGGCCGCTTACCAGCTGGGAACCCAGGTATGTTCTCTTCGCAGCCCGATCCGACTCCATTCTTTCAACATGACCGAGCCAGCGCAGTCTGGCTGACTTTGTCTCGCCCATTATGTTCGCCTCGGCCACGAGCTCTTCTATTTCGGTGATTTTTCTCAATCTCTCACACTCACCTGTAAGAAGCTCCATGGCACAGGTGGCACAGATTGTCCTGCGGGATCGTGTTCGAGTCCACATACTCGCTGCTCAGTGCTCCCGGAGCGCAGGACTTCGTGAAGTATTCCGCGGCGGCGCGGGCTCCGTCGCAACCGTATGGCCTGTGTGATAAGGTGCAATTTTGCATAAACACTTGAGTATTTTAACCAACAGCCATTTAAGGTAAGAAAGACCAAGCTAGTGAGCTGAACTTAGGAGATTTTCCAACAACAGCCGTTTAAGATCCCGCACTTAAAAGCTTGAAGAAATAGCAGAATTTACGAGATTGCTTTGACATAGGTGACTATGGCAAGTCTATTATTACACATTTAATAAAAGTCCGATAGATTTGCCACGCCCCTCAAATGATTTACGTCACTGGCTGTTGGTGAAAATGCGCATTAGTGTAATATATTCTCCTGCTTCTGAACCGACACTGCGCGTGCGCGTTTTTGGAGCGCACTATCGACTCGAACGCCCAATGTGTGGACAGCCTAAATGCTGATACAACTTTTATCTGCTGAATATTCTCATTTTAAGGTTATATTACAATTGTAGCATATTTCACAAAGCAAAGTACAAGAAAAGTTTAAGCACTGCCTAACTGCATTTTGAATGAATGATTTCATTGTTTTGACATTTCTATGCATATTGAACGAATGACTTTATTTGACATTTCTGGCTTGATTGTGAAAGATTATTTTGATCATTTATTACTTTGAATGAATGATTTCATTGATTTCACATTTGAAACAACATTTTCAAGGAAGGAGGAGAAATTTTGATGAACAATAAATGATGACATTTAACATTTTGTAAAGTGAAAAATATTACAGATATTATAAAAAAATGTTCCTACCTAATCCAACCGTTGGAGATCAGATAAGCCAGCGGGTAGACCCAACCCGCCGCCATGCCTATACCGGTGTGGCAGGTGTTCTTGCCTCGCAGGTACGTCAGGTCTGTGTCCGAGTCCTGCTCTTTGGCCACTGCTACTGCGTAGTACCAGTTGTTGCCGCTGGTGTAGATCTGTGAAGGAAGTTACTTATATGTACTTATTGTTTGTCCATCTGAGTGGTTTCTGGATTTAGAATGAGGGTGTCATAGAAGTGCGACTAAGGGAATATCAGGAAACAAACAGCAGCGTTTACCTGGGTACAAATAAAACAAACTGCGGTCACCAATGTAATAAAGTTTTCTTATTTCTTATAAAAGCATTGATGACTTTGTTACTATTTTTAAATAAAGGCGTAGCGAATCTTTGCTCGTATTGAGCTGCCCGTCCGGGGAAGGACCTCCACCCTATAGAATACCGCAGCCAAATGTCCTCCGGGTCGTGTTTCTGCTGGTGAGTAGGGTCTCCGGAGCTCGTGGGGGGTTAGGGTTGGGCCGGCATGGCAGTGGCAACTGACAGGTAACTAACCAGTTACTTACCAGTTGTCACAGCAACTTGGGCTTCTCCTAGGCTTTCCATCAGGCGTAGGGAAGCCATAATTTATTAGCAATTGCAATTGCTAATAAATAATGTAATAATAAATAATTGCATTATTAGCAATTGGCAACATGATCTATAACTTGACTTCAAACTCAGAACCTCCTTTTTTTAAGTCGGTTAAAGTACTAAAACTTTCTCCTGAATGTAACAAATACTTTTCTGAAAACCGCATCGAAATAGCTTTAGCCAAACGCGAGATAATCGCGGACAAACATACATACACACAAACAATCGAACTGAGGACTTCCTTTTTTTTGAAGATTTTTGTTTTTTTTTTTTTTTATAGTAGCTCGACATAATGACTTCCCTACGCCTGATGGAAAGCGAAAGAGAAGCCCAAGTCGCTGTGATAACTGGCAAGTAACTGGTCAGTTACCTGTCAGTTGCCACTGCTATGCCGGCCCAACCCTAACCCCCTACGAGCTCCGGAAACCCTACTCACCGGCAGAAACACAACCCGGAGGTCATTTGGCTGCGGTATTCTATAGGGTGGAGGTCCTTCCCCGGACGGGCAGCTCAATTCGAGCGTAGATTCGCTATGCCCTACCTCTCTTAAAAGTCGGTTAAAAAGGGCCAAGTCGGTACCTCCTGCATGAAGGGCACGAGGCGGTGTGTGGCGGCGGCGTGTAACATATCAGCGGCGTCCAGCAGTACGAAGTCGGCGGTCCGGTCAGCTACGGCTCGCTCGCAGTGCCGCGCGCTGTGTCCACGCCAACAGACCAGCGTCGGAGCGAGGAACGCCGCCTTCAGCGCTACCTGTGCAGTCGGGAAATGGTATACAGGGATTGGATGAGGTAATCCGTGGTGCATCCTGCCGAATAACAAACGAAGCTCGGTCAACTGGCACAACATGGTTGGCAGAACCTGATTTGTTGCTCGGCAGGATGCACTACAGGCAGGTGAGGTTAGCTTGGGGGCGCAAAGATGATAGGACTCCTTTACATCCTTTACGCGCACAAGCAAATTTCAAATATGGACGCAAAATTCTAACACTCCCTTATTTCCCATGACGATGTTTCTCCATCATGATGGTTATACCACCATCATGATGGTTGTACCGGCATCATAATGGTCATACCGGCATCATGATGGTTATACCGCCATCATGATGGTTCTACCGCCATCATGATGGTTCTACCGCCATCATGATGGTTATACCGCCATCATGATAGTTATATCACCATCATGACGGTTATACGGCCATCATGATGGTTATACCGCCATCATGATAGTTATACCGCCATCATGATGGTCATACCGCCATCATGATGGTTATACCACAATCATGATGGTTATACCGCCATCCTGTTGGTTATACCGTCATCATGATGATGCGCGCGCCATGATATACAGCCACTAGTCTGCCAGAGCCTTGTTTGTCATTCAACTGGATGCACCACAGGCAAGTAAAAGTGGCTTGGAGCAAAAAGACGACAGGTAGCTCCCTTAGACCCGTGATGATGACGCTTCTCCATCATGTTCACCCTCATCTTGGCACATTTCTCCATTTCTGAGTGTGTTTAGTTACAACATGATGGTTATACCGCCACCAGTAGGATGCCAGAGCCTCGTTTGTCATTCGACAGGATACACCACTGGCAGGTGAGGGTGGCTTGGAGCAAAAAGACGATAGATCGCTCCCATACATCCCAAAAATTATTTTCAACGAAGAACTCGCCCTCATTTTAACGCAATTCTCCTCTCGCTCCATCTCTCTCTCGCTCTCCATCTCGGCGTCGCTGGTGACGCACAGCACGGCGCGCTTGACGGGGCAGTCGCGGATGCCGAGGACCGCCTTCTCCGCCTGGTCGCCTACCACCTCGTTGTTCAGGATGTGGATGGCTGCTTGGTCTTCGTCTGACAGCACTAGCAACTTCATCATCATCAGCTTACCGCACTGCTGGATGTAGGCCTGTCCAGATGTTCACCACTTTGGGCAAACATCTGGAGGCTTTAACAATAATCTCCACGCTGGGCAGGTAGGTTGGCGATTGCAAGGCGTAGTAGCATCTCGCTCCGGTGACGCTGCTGCCCTTGGTATTTAGTTGCACCATCATGATGGTTATACCGCCCTCATGATGTTTATACCGCCCTCATGATGGTTATACCGCCATCCTGATGGTTATACCGCCATCATGATAGTTATACCACCATCGTGATGATTACACCGCCATCATGATGGTTATACCGACATCTTTAAGCTTATACCGCTATCAAGATGATTCTACCGCCATCATGATGGTTATACCTCCATCCTGTTGGTTAAACATCATGCCAGGCCATCATGATGATGCGCGCGCCATGATATACAGCCATTAGTTGGTTGCCAGAGCCTTGATTGTCAGTCAGGTGAGGGTGGCTTGGAGCGAAAAGACGATAGGTAGCTCCCTTACACCCGTGATGATGACGTTTCTCCATGATGCTCACCCTCATCTTGACGCACTTCTCCATCTCGGCGTCGCTGGTGACGCACAGCACGGCGCGCTTGACGGGGCAGTCGCGGACGCCGAGCACCGCCTTCTCCGCCTGGTCGCCTACCACCTCGTTGTTCAGGATGTGGTTGGCCGCTTGGTCCTCGTCTTTGAGCACCAAGAAGTTTATTGTGGCGTCCTGAGAAAAGAAGACAATATAAAGTTTGCATTATTAGTTGCAACCCGTAGCATGGGATGTTAGGGAGCGACCCATCAACTTTTCGCTTCAAGCTAACCTCACCTGCCCGTGGTGCATCCTGCTGAATGACAAACAAGGCTCTGGCAACCGACTTGTGGCGGTATAACCATCACGATTGAAGGCGCAGCTAAATACCACAGGCCGATGACGGGCAGCAGCGTCACCGGAGCGAGAAGCTACACCCTGCGATCTCTAACCCGCCTGCCCAGCGTGGCGATTATGGGTATATCCTCCAGATGTTTGCCCTAAGTGGCCAAGAACTGGAGAGGCCTCTGTCTAGCAGTGGACTGCAATAGAATGGTGATGATGATGACCCGTAGCTTTGCCCGCGTAAATATCGGTGGTGTATTTAAGAGAGGTAGGGCATAGCGAATCTTCGCTCGAATTGAGCCGCCCGTCCGGGGAAGGACCTCCACCCTATAGAATACCGCAGTCAAATGACCTCTGGGTCGTGTTTCTGCCGGTGAGTAGGGTTTCCGGAGCTCGTGGGGGGTTAGGGTTGGGCCGGCATGGCGGTGGCAACTGACAAGTAACTGACCAGTTACTTGCCCGTTGTCACAGCGACTTGGGCTTCTCTTTCGCTTTCCATCAGGCGTAGGGAAGCCATTATGTCGAGCCACTATAAAAAAAAAAAAAAAAAATACGACATTTGGCTGGCTCAATGGCCGTAGGTTCGATCCCCAGCCGGGACAAACATTCGTGTGATGAACATTAGTGTTTGTTCCTTGTCTGGGTGCCTATATTTGTATTTAAGTATATATTTGTGGTACCTTCATTGTTCTGACACCCATAACACTGAACGCTGAAGCTACTTACTTTGATCAATGGACGTCTGCTGATGATGAAGATTGACAGGCTCGGTGGCTCATTTGGTAGTGACCTCTGCCCTCTGAGCCAAGGGTCGTGGGTTCGATTCCCGCACAGTACAAACATTTGTGTTCATGAACATGTCTGTTTGTATTGGTCTGGGTGTTTTCTATGTATAATATGTATTTATTTACAAAAAAAAATGTATCTAAGTAAGTTTATCAGTTGTCTAGTACCCATAGTACAAGCTTCGGCTTAGTTTGGGGCTAGGTGGCGCTGTGTGGCCCAGCGTGGCATGTCTGGAGTTATTTATTTTTTATGAAGATTTATTTTCGTCTTTCAATAATCTTACTTCTGCATCACATATAGTGGTGTAACTTATTGAACATGGTCCTACTGTATGCAACGCAATGATATGTTTTTAGAGTAAAAACTTATATGGCGGAAGCTATCATGTATAATAGTACATATATAACAGTGATTTGCTAGAAAAAGTTATACAATTTCTTACCTGCAGTAACAAGTCTGTAGTGCCGTTTGAACGAAACAGCTGGAAGGGCAATTCGATGGGGCGACCGCCGGAGTCCACGCGATGTTGGAACGGCGAATATGTACTCGATCTGTGAACGAACATATAACACTATATAGCAGTGGTTCCTATATTGCGAATCCCTAGGGCGCCATGCCGTACACTTTGAGAACCTCTGCACTGTGTGCAAAAGTATCACTAGTGAATCTATTTGCAGAAATAAACTATGTATTTAAGAGAGGTAGGGCATAGCGAATCTTCGCTCGAATTGAGCTGCCCGTCCGCAACCAAATGACCTCCGGGTCGTGTTTCTGCTGGTAAGTAGGGTCTCCGGAGCTTGTGGGTGGTTAGGGTTTGGCCGGCATGGCGGTGGCAACTAACAGGTAACTAACCAGTTACTTGCCAGTTGTCACAGCGGCTTGGGCTTCTCTTTCGCTTTCCATCAGGCGTAGGGAAGCCATTATGTCGAGCCACTATAAAAAAAAATATAAAAAAAGAACTAAGAACCTACCAATTTGGTGAGTTCAAAAGTTATGTAGTCAGTGTAGTTATACATTTCGAAGATCCAAATTAATAAGGTCAAAGGCTAAAAATATATTTTGACTTATATTTTTAATACAAGAAACAAAATACTTACACAATCTCATCATCGAACCTATTCTGGTTCCTGTCGAACCCGTCCCGTCTGTAGGGGTCGTAGGGCCGCTGGGGTTCCGTACTCGACGCGTACGGGTTGCCGTAGCCGTCGCGCGACTGGTAGTTAGCCGTGCGGTTGGAGTTGCGGTTCAGCGGGTTCGGTTCCCCGTACAGCTGGACTAGTTTGTGAAGGAAGTTTTGGTAGCTGAGGAAGAGA
The DNA here is from genome assembly GCA_031163375.1 of Conogethes punctiferalis. NCBI lineage: Eukaryota > Metazoa > Arthropoda > Insecta > Lepidoptera > Crambidae > Conogethes > Conogethes punctiferalis. The sequence goes on along the minus strand of CM062098.1, from coordinate 6,704,698 downwards.
TATTGATGTTAGAATCATAGTTAGGACACTGTAATCTGAAATCAATTGAGCCAACGAGCCAGTCTTTTTGTAGTCTTTATTTGTAAATGTTCCGTTTTAAAATTATGAATGAAACAAAGTATACAACTCAACAGAGCGACAAATGTGTCGGTCCTCCGTCCCGTACAAACGCGCTATGTCAGCGACGGAGGATTCTTCTCCGGTCGTTTAGTTCTAGTGCAATTGAAATGGAAATATATCTTTTCACCGTTTCCGTTGCTGAGGCGTCGCAGCGCTGCTGGTGACGACGGCGTCGGCGGGGACCCGCCCCCAGTTGCACTGCTCCCACTGCGTCACCGGCCGCCGGGACCCGTCGCGGCAGATCAGCTCGAACTGCTCTTCGGAGACTCCGCCTGAATGACGTACGTTCATACTACTGTCTCAAGGAGGAAACGAAATAGCGTACTGAAGGCAGCACATAAGGAGGAGCTCGGTGGCGCCGCGACCTTGTTCGTTTAATAATGATCGCAAATGTTGTGCAACCATTGGCGCGGTCAATCCGATGATGGGTGACCAAAATTTGACACCGATTTCCTCCGTGCTTCGGAAGGCACGTTAAGCTGTTGGTCCCGGGTGCTATCTTTACCAACTCAGATAGCAGTCGTTACATCATATCAGAGATGATGATAACTCTGACGCCTAAACTGGAAATGGGTATAGCTTACCCTAAGTGTTGCGGAGGTCTGATGGCAGTCGCTCTGTGTAAAAGCTTAGCCCTCGCCAAATCTCTCAGTTTAGGAAGCCGACCCTGAGACAATCGGGAAAAAGGCTAGGATGATGATGAAGGCAGCACATAAGGATGTGGCATCCCTTTGCAATATATAAAAACGTATTCAAATTTTTTATTAATATAATGTTTAAGAATATATAATTGTTATATTATGAGTTTTTTTGTCGTACTATCTAAAGTAAATGCCGTGCTAAATACAAATTCGATTTTAAATTTGTGAAATGTATTTTGAAAACACACTATAGGTTCTTTTAGCTTAAATAGTGCAGTTTAAAATTAAAAAGAAACATGCTTAAAAATACTAACTTTTTCAAAACAGTTACAAAAAGACGTCATAATGGTGCTAGGACTTTACATGTAAAATGCTTACATATAAATGAACTCCATCTATTGATGTTTTTCGAAACTGTTTATATGGCGACTTTAAAGCGTATGCCGCCTGAATAGAGATTATCCTTCACTGCCTAATACAGAAGATACAAAAAAATAACATGTAATGTACATCCAAAATTAAAACTTACCAAGTATTTTCCCCGAAAGCAATGCATGTTGTATAGTGGTGTCTCTCACGAAGGCGATTTCCCCGGTTCCGTTTGCGACGAGGCACCTCAAAGCGCCCTCGTATCCCGCGTACGGGTCCGCCAGAGTGCAGCGGATGCCCGCCCCGCCGGCACAGAGCTTGCACAACCTTGAAAATGTATATATGTCACCGGAAAATAGCAAGAATCGTAAGTTGATCAATTTCCTAGGTAGTTGATTAACTTTAGGAAAATAACAAACGGTAGTTGAAATGTATTATTTAACGCAATGGATTTCAGTTAGTTGATCAATTTACGGTAGCCTGACAGTCATTTAATAATTTACGATTTTGACACAAGTAAAATCGTCCTCAAATGGGCCAATAGTTGCTCAATGTACTATTTAACGGTGCACTATTACCCGTAACTTAATACACTGTTCCCTGATTGGTTGCCGGGATAACGCCACGTGAGCCATTGAACCAATCAACGTTCACCTCACCTTCGTCGGATGATTTTACGGCAAGACCCCGTAAAATGATCAATTTACTAAAATAAATACGTTAAATAATACATTTCAACTGCCGTTTATTATTTTCCGGAAGTTAATCAACTACCTAGGAAATTGATCAACTTACGATTCTTGCTATTTTCCGGTGACATATACATGTCACTAAATAGTGATAAAACAAAGTCTGAAGGTCACCTGATGTTACGTACGAGAGTTTCGTAAGTGAACACTTCAGCCCATAGACACTGCAACACCAGGGGAGTCACAGGTGTGATGCTGGCCCCTGTGAGGGTCCCTCGTTTTTGAAGGTCCCAAAGTCATATTCGTATATTTTTGTGATACTTTCATTGTTCTGATACCCTTATCACAAGTGATTAAGCTAGTTACTTTGGGATAGGAACAATGCAATGTTGACTGATATTAGTTTATATTTATATACTAGCAGCCCGTCCTGGCTTCGCATGGGGTAGACAATTATATTGTTCAAATTTTACCAAGGATCCCTAATTTTTTTCAAAATGAAATGTAGCCTATTTCAAATTGGAAGAATGTAGCATTCTATTGGTGAAAGAATTTTTTAAATCGGCCCAGTACTTTTTGAGCCTATTCATTACAAACATACATAAATAGGTATCTTTCCTCTTTATAATCATGATGATTACCCATTTAGAGAATTGCAACTATATTTGTGTGGCAAAATGAGTACCACAGGTTTTACTATGATACTATGACAACATATACATAAACTATAATGGGTTTCTCACTAGTGCAGTCAATGAAGCATTATAGGTCCGAATTTTTTTACTGTGAACCGAATTGCATACAATTTTGGGATTAGGTTCATCTTACCATTAACTTCAAAAGTGAAAATGATTTGAACTCCGCCACCACCATGGGGGTGGTTGCCACCCCTTCTCGGGGGTCAATGGCTGTTTTTTCAAAATAACCTCGGATATCGATTGAAGATCTAATTTTAAGCAAAAAAGTTTCTATAAAGTTTCTCGAAAAATCTAATACTTTTCAAGTTATTGGCAATTGAAAATTCGCAAATTTTTCACGATTTTCATCAGTTTTTTTCAAATATCTCCAAAAATATACGTTTTATCGAAAATTTTATAAGGAACGAAACTGTAGCAGGTAAAAAAATGAACAATTTGGTTTTTTACAAAGTATTCTAAGTGCAATATTAAGCTAGATATTAAAGATCAAAGCCGTTTTTTATTTTATCTGAAATTTCATCGATGTAGTCAATGCCATCTAGCAGCGAGCAAATGCATTTTATGCTTTCTAATCGAAAAGGGTTTTGTAGTGCTTGAAATAAGCTTTAAAATGAGCTTTATCAAAAGTCTTTTGCACGTAAAATAAGTGAGCTATATTGCAAATAAGCGGAGCATCGAATGTTTTTTCTTTTCAATCAATGGGTTTAAATAATTGCCATTTCCACCAAAACTAAAATTAATCATATTCCGCCTAGAATTAACTTTATTATGAAGAGTTTTATAGATTGTATTAGTTTGGCTGCTTTAGGACACATAGTTTTCAAAAAAGTCACGATTAAGGGAGGCTGTGATTGCGCTGCCACGCGCTCTTTAAACGATCATATCTCCGTCAATTTTTATTTGATAGAAAAAACAAAAAAACCAAATTGTTTGTCAGAAAAATACCTAAATTTTTTATCCCTACACTTTTATACGTATCTGTCGTCATTTTTGAGATATTATAAAAAAAAGGTGGGATTTTTAAAAATTTGAAATTCTCGATTTTTTTTCAATCGTGACTTTTTTGAAAACTATGTGTCCTAAAGCAGCCAAACTAATACAATCTATAAAACTCTTCATAATAAAGTTAATTCTAGGCGGAATATGATTAATTTTAGTTTTGGTGGAAATGGCACTTATTTAAACCCATTGATTGAAAAGAAAAAACATTCGATGCTCCGCTTATTTGCAATATAGCTCACTTATTTTACGTGCCAAAGACTTTTGATAAAGCTCATTTTAAAGCTTATTTCAAGCACTACAAAACCCTTTTCGATTAGAAAGCATAAAATGCATTTGCTCGCTGCTAGATGGCATTGACTACATCGATGAAATTTCAGATAAAATAAAAAACGGCTTTGATCTTTAATATCTAGCTTAATATTGCACTTAGAATACTTTGTAAAAAACCAAATTGTTTATTTTTTTACCTGCTACAGTTTCGTTCCTTATAAAATTTTCGATAAAACGTATATTTTTGGAGATATTTGAAAAAAACTGATGAAAATCGTGAAAAATTTGCGAATTTTCAATTGCCAATAACTTGAAAAGTATTAGATTTTTCGAGAAACTTTATAGAAACTTTTTTGCTTAAAATTAGATCTTCAATCGATATCCGAGGTTATTTTGAAAAAACAACCATTGACCCCCGAGAAGGGGTGGCAACCACCCCCATGGTGGTGGCGGAGTTCAAATCATTTTCACTTTTGAAGTTAATGGTAAGATGAGCCTAATTCCAAAATTTCATGCAAATCGGATCACAGTAAAAAAATTCGGAGGTTAGGCCGTATTTTTCGCTTCATTGACTGCACTACACTTACTTATCAGAATTATCTCCGATAGGGTTGTACAGATCCTTCAGGGAGTTGGGTGCACACGATTCGCCAAAGAACTGAGTGGCCGATTTGACGTGGTTGTTGCAGTCTGTTATTTTGAGACCGCCTTCTTGCATTAGCTGAAAAAAGAAATAACATGAATACTGAAGCTACTTACCTCTTCACCACGAGAGGAATTTCATATTGTCATCTATGCAAAATAAATAAAAACATTTATGAACAGTAAAAATGAGCATATTTTTTAATATGATGATGATGACATAGGGGGTTCTTCATAAGATAAGACCCCATGGTTCTTCATGGGGCTCCTGTGACTTTGACAGAACACAATTTTTTTAAATCTGATAACTTTAAAGTTATAAACCTTAAATATTTTAAACATTTTGCGATATTCTTGTATCTGGACAATAAAACATTTCAATAAATCCATAAACAAGCATGCACATTTACTATTGTTAGATTTAATTTGGCTCACAGTATGTATCGGCATGACCCAGCCTGCTAAAGCGCCGACACCGGGGAAGCAGGCCTTCGCCCCGCGGAGGCCGTACAGCCCCGAGCCGGCTTGGACGGCTGGCAGGCTGCCTTTGTTCACCACAGCTACTGAGTACTGGTAGGGCTCCGATCGTCCATATAACTGGAATCCAATTAGAATAATTTTACTGTAAAGTAGGTCTAAGTTAGAAGTAAGTGCTGATACAAAATTGTGATGTGAAAGCAAAGCATGGCAAGAATTTACGAGATTGAATGATGCATAGCAAGACCTTGCGAATTCATTCGCATCACAATATTACCTGTATTATGTCCAAGCACTATACAAAAGTTTGTTTGAATATAAGTGTGTTATACTTTCTGGGACACAACACAATGCAACTTCAACAAACGAGTGGACTATTTAAAAGGCTGGCAGGGACCCCAGAACTCGATTTGAGTTGCGGGTGTTCATGGGCGGTGTCGACTGCTTACCATCAGGCATCACATATGCTTGTCTGCCGCCCCTTGCATAAAAAACGAATTGAAGTTTTATTAGTGACTAGCAACTTCGCCCGGCTTCGCACGGTGCAAACCTATATGCATATAATATTTATTATACACATAAACCTGCCTCTTAAATCCCTTTATCTATTAAAAAAACCTCAACAAAATTCGTTGCGTAATTTTACAGATATAAGTATACATTGGGACAGACAGAAAAAAAAGCTACTTTGTTTTATACTATGTACTTATGTAGTCATGTCTTGGCATTTTGTATCCCAGTAACTATTAATTAAGCCTTTAGCTGCTGGTAATTAGCAGGGTACTTTCTCGCAAATGTATACCCATAACAGGTAAACAGTAAAATGTAAAGTATTGAAGGTGTTCAATTAAAAATAATACCTAAGAACTTATAAGCGATAAGACCACCTTATTTGTACGTTCAGTTGTCATTGTACCTAGTTTTAAGTCATCTGTTTGGTGTGTAAATAAAGAATATCTCTCTATCTTCAGTGGCGGATTAACGTATAAGCACTACAAGCACGTGCTTGGGGCCCCTGTTCTCCAGGGGCCTCCATTCTCTACTGGCGTTCCATGTTATACCTACATATTATCGAGATTCATCCACAATATGTCCGAAATCACAAGGCGCGAACAGTCCGGGAGTGTCCCTTCATGCACCCCGCAGGGCCCCAGGCGCGCAAAAAAATACATAAAAAATACCTACATTTCATGTACTTCCAAGTTAAAGTATGTTTAGCTTCATACAAAAAAGGTTCGATGTCTTTTGCACTTTGTTTATTACTTTGTAATAACCTACAATTCCATTCCTTCCATTTCCATTTAAACAATAGAGGGTGTTCACAGGCTCGGTGCTTAGGGCTTAGGATACTCTTAATCCGCCACTGTCTATCTTACCTCTTGCATTATTGGCACCAGTGAGTGGTATCTGCCGGCCACATACACTTCACCGGCGTCAAGTCCTAGCAGGGACGCCTCGCCACGGTCCACCCACGTCATGCACTCTTCAGTATCAAACGCCTAAAAGAATATACATAAAAATGTAATCAATATAAAGAAATACCCATGTATTTGACAGCCATATTCACAAACATATTATGCATTGACTCTAATTCAATAGTAAACCTTCAAAATTTCATATATTCATGTATATTCAACTTCTAACTGGTTTCTCAAGACACAGGCATAGCCTAGTTTGAGAATCTCTGTTCATTTTTCTAAGTAACTCTGTAATGCACAAAATTTATTGCATTAGATTAGTATGTAATGTATTTTATGTGCAATAAAGATTATTATTATAAGGCTTACCCTTTTACATTGTAGTTCAATATAATCCTTTCCGAATAATCCCTTGTCCTGCGCAGCTGTGCGTGCTAACTTCTCACATTTATCCTGCTCTGGCTTCGACACAGTGCACCAGGACACCATATCCTGCCCCTCAATCTTCTGCTCTTTGAAGATGCCGTTAGGTATTGACTCGCTCTCATAATAACCTTTGGTTGAAGCTGAAATTAGATGCAAGTCAATATAATTGTTACCATTATTGGCTTATCACAGACCACTGCTGGACTATCCAGCTGTTTGCCACTTTGGTTGAGCATCTGGAGGCTATACCGCTAATGGTAAGAAAGACCACATTGGACGGGGAAATATGATTGTATTATTAAAAAAATAAACAAGAAATTACAAGTTATTAAATAGAGTCTCTAAAACATAGGTAGTATAAACCCTACACTCTGACCAAGATTTTGCCTTAAAAGTGAACAAATATTAATAAGAATCTAATTTTAAACACTAAATTGGTAATATATTTGTTCAATTAAATGGAACTGTAAGGAAATACTTATTAAAAAGTAATGATCAAGCAATCTTCTTCCCTATTTGTTATCTTCTTATCTATTGTTCACTTTATGTTAGAAAAATAAAAACAAAGATGACTCTAAGTCTAAGTTGATTAAAATCCTACTTTAATTAGAGTTATGAACTCTTGAACAAATCTAATAAGAAAAAATATATATAGCTTGTCTGAAAGTAACATATTATGTGATTTATATATCGATGAATACCGAATGTATGTTTTACATTAAAACTAGACTTTCAAACAAAAATGCACATTATCTAAATTTTAAACTGTACAACCAACTAACCATGAACATAAAACTTTTAACTTACCAGTTAAAAATAAAATAACTGCGATAAGACGATACATTCTGGTTTGTACTTATTAATAGGACAATAACATAGTTTCTAAAAGAGATTAGCTACCATATAAATTTAATTTAACTATATAAACACAAACTTTAAAAATTGGACACACCCCAAGCTACCGTACCGCACACAAAACAACCAACAAAAGTGAGTGAATGAATGGATGAATGACAAACAAATGACAAAAGTTTTTTTTAAGATTTTCATGGCCCAGGGAACTGTCTCCTTTTAAGTCCAGAAGGGGTTCAACAGTATTTTTCACCTAAAAATTGTAAGTTTATGAGCTGTGGATTTTGAGATAAAAATAAAATAAAAATCTTTATTCGTACTCCTCACTGCCACTCAGCTGGACTCGTCAAACCATATTGAAGTTAAATCAAATTAGAGGTTTAGAATAAAATTCTTATAGCAATTTTAAAAAGGCAGTAGTTATATTGCTAGTTCATAGCTTTGTTTAAAACATTAAATATGTTTTGTACATCTTTCGACTGAGATCCCAAAGAAAGCGCTTCTGCAGAATATTCATTGCACTGAATCGAAAAATGCTACGTTAAAATAAATGTTTTGACATTTTGCTTGCTACTACGGGCTTGAAAATAGAAGAAAAAAAATGTCAAAAGTTTTGACAGCTGAGTTGACGTTTAAGATTTTCAGGAACTTCGCAATATTTTTGTTTTCGGCGAATTTTTTACAAATCTCTCCTTTCCGTAATTCTATAAAACCTACAAATTAAATGAATTCCAATAGTTATTAGAATTAATAGTTGTAGTTGTTATATTTTTAATTGTTGCAGATTTCATTGATCGCATTGTTCATTTCCAATCAGATTCTTTTTTCGATATCCACGTGAAATTATAATTCTAGACATGGTCGTATTCACATGCGGTCATTGCGGCGAGTCTGTGCAAAAGCCCAAAGTCGAAAAACATTATCTCACTAAATGCAGAAACAGGAATCCCAATTTATCTTGCATGGACTGTTTTAAAGATTTCTAGTAAGTCTGTCTGACATACTTTTCATATGCTTTTTTGATGACGAAAGTCTATTGTTGGAGTTCTTGTATGTTGATTTAGTTCATTAATTCGAAATTTAAAAGAAGTAACATTTTATGAGTATTTTATAAGCCAATTTATTTATTAAGTAAAGTATCCATAGATGCTTTGAGGTTATCTGCATGTGAGTAAACAACAGTTATCACATGTAATTTTACTTTTTTTCTTTTACAGTGGCCAGGATTATGAAGTTCACAACAAGTGCATAACAGAAGAAGAGAGATATTCCGGAAAAGGTTTCCAAGCTAAAGAGAAAAAAGGTGAAAAGAAACAGAATGTTTGGGTGGAGATGCTACAGTCCGTCTTGGATGAACAAAAATCTGCTCCTCGTAACGTGTTGAGGATCATCGAGACTATCAGCAAGCACAATAACACGCCAAGGAAGAAGCCGAAATTCATCAACTTTGTTAAAAATGTCTGTGGACAAAAGACCAATCCTAAAGATATTGATCAAGCATGGGATTTAATTTCAGTCAAACTATCAGCCTTATCTCAGGCCACCAATCAGGGTAGAAACCAAAATCAAAAGAACGATTCCGTTGTAAGTAACGGAGACACAGACACCAAAGAAGTAAATGGTAAAATAGAAAATGGGGAGGAGGAAGAAGCAGATGTGACACAAAACGGCAATCTTGAAGCTGAAAATGGGGAAGCTGATGAAAATGAAAAAAAAGAGGAAAACGGTGATGTACCTGACAAGAAGTTGTCCAAAAAACAGCGTAAAGAAGAGAAAAAGAGACAAAAATATGAAGCCGAATTGCAAAGTGCTGTCGCACCGCCTGCCGAAGAAGAGGATGAGGCTCAGGCTAATGGTAAGAAAGGTAAGAAGAAGAAGAATAGGACTGAATCTTTGAAATCCGTTAATGAAGATGAGGAGGTACCAGCTGAGGGTAAGAATAAGCATAAGAAACGCAAGAGGCAGGACACGGTTGGTGCTGTCGAGGTAGAAGAAAATGGTACAGATAACATTGAGAATGTGCCTATTAATAAAGAAAAGGCACAAAAGAAGAAACTCAAGGTGGATGGAGAAGAAGCAGATGAAAGCCTTTGTTTACACGACCAGAATGTTGCCCGGAGTGAGGATGTCGGAGAGGCTAAAGGAGACAAATTCAATTGGCATGAAGTAATTCTATCAGTCTTGCAGAAGAAAGACAATGAAATGCCTTTCAAACGTTTGCAGAAGAAGGTTCTATCGGAGTATACCGAGACCACAGGAAGAGATGTTGATGATAGAATTGCTGATAAATTTATAAAGAAATTGAAGAGTGCTCCTAAGGTTAGGGTTGATAAAAACAGGGTTTTTATTGAGGAATAGGAATACAGGCCATTTGGTAATGCTTGTGACTTTTATAACATAGGTACTTACTGCATAAGATAATTATGTGTTCTGAAAAATTTCATATTAATATGCCAACATGTACACTATTCATAACTGCTATATTTCTGAGAGGAAAAGTAATTTGTTCATTTAATAGTTTTATAAATGTCTTCATTCAAGATTATCAGCATAATGTATAAATATTGGAAATACAGACATAATTCTAATAGAAATCTTTGTTTTAATATTTTGAATTTTTGATGGATTTTAGACTTGGTGGATTTTTCTAATAGTGGAATATGAATGCATTATAACCAGATTATGTTAATTTTTAAAACTGTAGAGTTTAAATTATATAAATTAAGATTTAAAGAGGTCTCAGAATTACAAAGATCATTGATAGTATGAGAGAAATAACAGCAGTTTCACAATATGCTTATTTATAATAGTGTCCTGAGAAATTTGGTATACAGATACAGTTTTGATGCATTTTCGATTTTTACATAGAATTTTTATGATACTCTATAATGTAAGTTTTATTGTCACTGAACTGACTGCGCGGATTATCAGTTAGTAGAAATTATGATTTGTATGTAATAAAATGTTTTCTTTATGTACTTTATGATGCAGTGTGTTTTTGAATACCGCTATCCTTTACCATCCAATGCAATGTTTGTCACTCTAGTCTTGTTCGACACATTTTGAATATTTTTTAATTTACGAGCTCCTTGTGTGTGGCGTCCTGATGAAAGAAAATGATTGGACATTCTGCGACTAACGCATATGTACCTAGTTTCAGAGCAACAATTATCTCTATAACGACTTCTACTATGTATGGACCGGCTAAGTCTAGTGTGAGGATCAGCAAATCCTGTATGTGATAAAATGTATTATTATTATCCTTTGACGGGACAATTACTTTTGGGTCAAATTAGGTAGAATTCTTTGTGACTAAAAATGTGTCATCCATTTACATACTGATTCATGTAGTGATAAAACTTAAGTGTGGCTACTTGGGCCGCCCGCACTGTCGGGTAGTTTAATAAATACCTATTAATTGGAAGTAGGTAAGACATTCATAGACTTCCTAAGATATAAAGGGCAACCCGAGCCAGATTAAATCTGGCATAGCCTAGTGCGGTCGGAACTCTAAAATCTAGCAATTAGGTATACATAATAGCCTGTTCACAGTTTTTTTGTAGTAGGTAGGTATGCTTGTTACCACATAGGTAGGTACCTATCTCCGACAATTATGTACCGATTTGGAAAATTCTATTTTTCTTCGAAATGGTGTACCTAATTTTACTTTCTAGTTGGTCTCATTGTCGCCATATTGGAGTCGGTTTGACTTTTTGCTAAAAATGCTGTTATTTTATTATCATGTCAGTTTTTACATAAATTAAGCATTGGCAAGAAACTGGTGGATCCTGTTAAACCACGCCTTTTTTCGACGGAGGATTGTATAATCCTCCGTCCGAACTGCATCCAAAGAGCACTATAGCACCTACCTACTCGTAGTCTTGTTCAGGTTTCTCTTACCTACCTATTTATACCCAATGTATCGAACTCGGCCAGCCTTAGAGTTCCGCGTAAAAAGCCAAGTTGCTTCATTAATCTTACTTTAGTACCTATCTGAATATAGAACACGAAATAACGTCGACTCGTACCGATGAATAAGAATGATTAATGAGCGTTCGACTGGCGCGCGGTCTCGTCGAATCTTTGTCCGTTACTGATGAACCCTGTTTAGGTCCACCCGAACAAAGGAATGCGAAGAACCGATATTTTGAGTTTCATTTAGGCAATTTCAATGGCCCTTTGGAAACTAAAGGTGCGAAAGGGAAACATAATAAATGGCAATCATCCAAGTGAGGGAATAGGGTGGTACGAATATTTTATTTACCTAAGAAGTCTCTGATATACCTACTAAGTAATATGTAAGTATTTCGGTCACAGCATCGGAAACACACATGCATTAGGTACTTTGTCCCTTTACTCTCTTACTTTACGATGGGCATTCCTGACTCCGGAGGTAGTAAGTTATTTCCTTACAGAAAAATCCAGTACTAACAATTTTCGAACCGATCCGGGATTCGAAATCATACATCGAAGACATCGGGGATTTATGTAGAGTTATGAAACAACTGGTTAATGGATGGCAATAGGGTGACATAACGACTTAAATACCTATCTATTTTTTTACAAACAATATTTGACTTTGACTTAGGGAACCCACAAAGGTCGTTGGGCCCTTAGGCACGTACCAAGAGTCTTAAGACCTAATGAAAACTGATTTCCTTCTTTGAGTGACAAGCTAAAACCATTAACGATAAACCAACTCTGATACCATCTTAAATATTAATTACCTACTTATGTTTAAGTGCGTAATATAGAAGATTAATTACACACGTAACCAGAATTTTTGGTATGATCCAACATCAAGTTTGTGCCTTGATTAATTAAAGGCATACTTGGGTGCCTTGTTCATGCATCAGTGGTAAGCAGCAAATATTTAGGTTTCTCCGACGTTTACTTAAGCTTTGTAGTCTCAGCCGCTATTAGGTAAGTAGGTAGCTCAACAATGCTTAGCTACTCACCTACTAAATATTTTTTTTGCTCTTTGTTCTTAATAAAATGTTTACTGTGCTGAATTTGTATTTGTTTCATTTAAAGGGCTCTCTTAACTTATTCTTTCCGTCTTTGTTTCATTTAAAGTTTAGCTGCCTGACTGTTAATGCTACTTACAAAACTAGAGACGTTGGCATCGCAATTTTTAAAAAGGGTAAACCTATTTTGCTTATTAATAGGTATCAAATCTAATTTGGAAGAGAAAAAAGACGTTATTCTTATTTCATCCATAAATCTTGTATTACCTACACTGCAAAACTTCAGATAGCTCATGTTGATTACACTGGAGCTATGTGTTGTTTGAAAGTATACCTATCCATCCAACAATCATAAGTGTCTACCTACATAATATCACCTTTTGTAAATTACTATCATCATCAGGGGGATTTGCCTTTAGTTCATTCGCGTTAAGAAAATAGTGACTCATCACCGACTGCCGGCCGCCTAGCCAATTAAAACGCTAGAATTATAATTTCTAGCGTTTTAATTGGCTAGGCGGCCGGCAGTCGGTGATGAGTCACTATTTTCTTAACGCGAATGAACTATAGTCAACACGCTTGGCAAGCGTGGTGATGACAGCAGAATACTTTATTTGTGCCCAAGTAAACGCTGCTGTCCGTTTCCTGATATTCCCTTAGTCGTCTTCTACGACTCCCGCAGAATGAAATGGGATTGGGTGGTCCTATTCTAAATCCGGAAACCACGCGGATACTATATGTATAATACTATGCGGATAATACGGATAAATATCTACTTGCTTTTGAGTGCGAAGGAATTATCACTCAATCCATATCATCATCATCATCATCATCATCACCATATCATCAGTGTTACAGATCCTTTAGGAATCTTGGTCTTATTATACGTACCTACCTAAATATCTCATTATCTGTATTTTCAGCAAGATTTCCCTACTCCGTTTGTATCTGAAGCGGAACTAATGTTCGCAGGAACGTACCGTGAACCCGTCGACAGTTGGCAGCACTGCTAACGAGATTATCCCCAACGGAAGATTTGGCTAATTCCTGTAGCCGGCTGAGACGAAAGGCTGGAGTGACAAATGTGCTTAATTCAAGAGGTTTACTTACGCTTAAAGGAGATTTTGGAGTATGTTTTGTTAAGGTTTAATGATATAGACGATTTTGTAAGTAGACTATCGTTTAAGTCCTTCGGGGTTCAAAAGTTTAAGATGCTAGAAAATGAAGGCGTGATTAGGTAGGTACAATAATCACGCCTTGGTACTGGCAAAAAAGGAATTGCAAATACACGTAGGTACCTAACCTAGTTTATAACTATGTGTGTCTGTTTTATATATGTATGTCAAAATCAGTGCATTCGGCCTGATGAAGTCTTAGGTACTTATAGGTACTTATATCAATGATTCTTTATGAGATATCATGGTATCGTAAGTACGTACATACTTGTGACTTGTACATGTTTCTAGTCTTTAGGTATCCTAAATCCATCTAGCGGATATTATATTTCATTTTCCTTTTGTTGCATACATTCCCGGTGTGCTTAGAATTGGAGTACCATCGAAAAAGCCTGTGTCAGAGAGCACAACATATTTGAAACAGTTTCTGTTCTGTTCATCCCTTTTAAACTCTTTTGTGAGTAACAAACCGTGTACTGGAGTAGGCAGCGTTGAGTGTGGTACTTGTCTTCTACTACGGGAATTATTTACGAATGGAAATTGTGGAGTGAATAGGACAGATTCAGGTCATCTGGCCATGAACTACCGTGACTTTCGTGGAGGTCCCTGAATCGGCTCCGGATGCAGGTCGGTGGAAGTGAGGATGACTTGACTGGAATGACTTGTGCTTGTAGGTTCTCCTCTCAAACTATGGCTCACCTCTCGACTATACCTACACATAATCCCCACGCTGTGCAGGTGGGTTGGCGATCGCAGGGCGTATCTTCTTAGTCCGGTGACGCTGCCGTGGGTGACTTGGAGCGAAAAGATGATGGGTCGCTTCCTTACATCCCAGACAGCCATCATTTATTTATTTATTTAAGGGCAGCCAAACAAAACAATCACTTAGTAACATGGTATTAACAATAGTTCTATATTAGTGCTAAAGGGACGCCGTAATTAGAGACTGCCACGACATGCATAAATGGTTGAAATATGTTGCCGCTGTGGCTGCTGCCATTATCATCTTGTACCTATTGAAAGCACTAGGAGAAACATTAGGTGGGCGCCGGTTACTGTTTAATATCGGACAGGTCGCCTGCTGCAAAAAAATATTAAATTACTTATTTTGCATAAGTCCTACATTGTTAACCAGTGGTAGAGGCTACTCGTCACGTACAGTAGTCGAGGACTCGACAGAGAACTCTCAGACTTACCCCATAATGATCTAATTACGTTACTCTATCCAGCTATTGTTCAGTGGGGAGGCTGCGCACCTACCTGTAACGATTGCGAGAACAATCGGTGAGCATCTAATTAATTACCATAATTGGCAGATCATAATGCGACTGTTGACATAACTGTTAATTCATGCCTGGCGTCTTGGGCGTTGTCCAGAATTGCGGCAGTCCTAGACCATTCCGTCAATGGATGTAAGTTATCGACATGGCCCGAAGGGCGGAATTCGTAGAAGCATAGCATTTTCCCCGGTTTAATACATTTTTATTATAAACTAAATAATAACTTAGGGAACTCCGTTGAAAAATTACCTAAGTATGTGAATTAAGGAAACGCAACACCAATAGAAATAGATAGCCTACCACAAACCTCTTGTGTTTGATTTGAAAGTAGGTAGGTACATTAACTACATATTTACCTAATGTTCCAAGACTTCCAAGTATTCTGAAGTAATTCGTAAGGAACATTAAGTGATACTCTACTTAGCAGGCATTACGGTGAGGGATTTAAGTAATTCATTATGTATTTAAACTATTCAAAGCTCGGTAACTAACACATGTTAGTCTACGAGCGACAATTAAAGAGCAACAAGTGGTAACACGTAAGACAATGCAAATGGCACTACTAAATTTACATCTTAAGAAACTAGTAGGGACAAAACTAATCCATTAGATAAAAATACTAGCTTAACGTACGTAGAACATGACGTCTTGGTGGACATATCTATAGGACCCTCGACACCACCTTTAAAGTGCATGACGAAGGGGCCGGGGTTTTTAGTGGGTATTTCCTGCCTCACTTCCATCTTCAAGGCGGGGTGAGTCCCACATAGGTACCCTGCTGCTCCTCCGAGCGGCGGGAATGCCTAAATGCATTTTCCCCGGTAAAAAAAAGGATTGTTCCAGAACAGGCTTTATTGTGCTTGTTTCTATTCCATCCTGATCCCTATCGCCATCCTTACCCGATCTGTATTCCGAACAATAGTATAACGATCTCGATCCCTAACCCGAGATTTGTCTCGATCATCTGTTATACCTAAACAAGATATATAATTAGTAACAATTAGATAATAATTGTTTGATTTCATTGAATAAGCCAATCTGGTAGAGTATCTTGATAGTAGGAAATCTTCCGCGGTTGGAATCAGCCGCGACTTTTTCGAATGGAAACGACTTAGAGACCTTCAAAAAGGGCACCTAAAACATTCTCAAGGGTCGGCCTGTGACTCCTCTGGTGATGCGGTGTCTATGGGCTAAAGTGACTTACCATCAAGTGAACTTTAGGCCGTTTTGCCCCCCTTGTCATAAAAAAAAACAGATAAAATAAAGTTCACCGGAGGGAACAGTAACCAAAATATAGGGTAACCACACCCAAAACGAACCATTGCCAGAAGTGTCCCACGCTTATCCCAAATTGCCGAGATTTAACTAGACAAAGGGCCGAAATAGTGTGGTAATATGTGCGCCGACAACACTCGTTTATTGTGCACGGTTATATATTTTCCAAGCGCGTTCCTAATGGTTGAAATGCTCATTGGCATTTGGCGTAATGGGCGTAGGGTTGTCCAATGTCGCGTCAATGGGAAATGTAGATTCGAGTACATATATTAAGAAAAAAACAACATTTCAGGTCTCAAGTTAAGTAATCACTTCAGTTTGGCTTCAATCAATGTAGTGGAAATGGAAATAGAAACCTGTGGCAACTATGGTTAGCACCTGAGCTATCCTTAGCTCTAGCTAGCTCACTAAAATCAATGGCGTAAATACAGGGTAACATATGGGCCGGCTATAAAGAGAGGTAGGGCATAGCGAATCTTCGCTCGAATTGAGCCGCCCGTCCGGGGAAGGACCTCCACCCTATAGAATACCGCAGCCAAATGACCTTCGGGTCGTGTTTCTGCTGGTGAGTAGGGTCTCCGGAGCTCGTGGGGGGGGGGGGGGGGGGGGGTAGGGTTGGGCCGGCATGGCAGTGGCAACTGACAGGTTACTAACCAGTTACTTGCCAGTTGTCACAGCGATTTGGGCTTCTCTTTCGCTTTCCATCAGGCGTAGGGAAGCCATTATGTCGAGCTATTTTAAAAAAAAAGAACTTCGGGACCGTTTGGGGTAAACGAGTTTTACAGTGGATATCGCATCTTGGCAAACATAGTGTAGCACGCCCTGAGGTCAGGTGCAGAGACGATTTGCGCAAGATGGCTGGCAAATGCTGGATGCGAGAAGTCCAGGATCGTGCACAGTGGAGAAAAATGGGAGAGGCTTATGTCCAGCTGTGAGAGGCTGATGGTGATTTAAGAGAGGTAGGGTATAGCGAATCTTCGCTCGAATTGAGACGCCCGTCCGGGGAAGGACCACCACCCTATAGAATACCGCAGCCAAATGACCTCTGGGTCTTGTTTCTGCCGGTGAGTAGGATTTCCGGAGCTCGTAGGCCAGCATGGCGGTGGCAACTGACCAGTTACTTGCCCGTTGTCACAGCAACTTGGGCTTCTCGCGCCATCAGGCGTAGGAAAGCCATTATGTCGAGCTACTATATAAAAAATAATTCTTAGTTGACGCACTCGTCAAGTTCAAATCGGGGTCTTTTGAAATTTAAAATTGTGTCCTTACTTTCAGTTAGCAGCCCTAAGCAGGCGCGGCTAAGTGGTGGTAGTTTCGCGAGTTTTTCTCATTTCTACGTAAGTGGCGTGGAGGGCACGCATTACGGCCTCCACTTCAATTACCATTTGTTTATCTGTTGTTAGCTTTGCTTGTTACTGTATTCAGCTCATAATAAGATCAAACAGAAAGCGGGATCATTTTGAAAGTGTTTTAAGTGGAATGGCCTGTTTATTATCAAGGAATATCAGGAAACGTGTAGTAGTGCTTACTACGAGGATTGCTACGACGTCTACGGACGCTACAAGTGCTACCGTTTGGTTATGTGGAAATGACACATGTGCTACGATAAATGAATTGTAGTCAAGCTTGTCTTGCCCCACAGTCTTGCCCGCGTGCTTGGGGGGTTATTAACTGTATTAAAATGTGTCACTGGTGCTGCCATCTGCTCTGAGCTTCACCTGACACTGTCAGTGCTTATGAAATAAAGTTCGTTGTTCGTTGTATCTTGCAAAACCTAGTTTAATTTCACGGATTTGGAATAGGAATACCCCGTCTCATCCCGTGGGTGTTGTAGAAGACGACTAAGGGAATATCAGGAAACGGGCAGCAGCGTTTACCTAGGTACAAATAAAACCTACTGTGAACACCTACCCGCCTGCCAAGCGTGGTGACTAAGGTAAATCCCCCCAAATGACAACTGTCATTGGGGTTAGCCTATGTCCAGCAGTGGACGTTTGCAGGCTGATGATGATGATAATGGCCCCCGCAAATTCACAATACATATTTTCGGGAATTTTCATTCAAATTTGACATTACTTGTAGGTACTAGACTAAAGTCAATTTTGGATGAAAGTGTGAGAAAGTTTCCGTATACCTACATCTTATGCTGACTGTACCAAAGGACATCTCTCAGGTCATAGTAGGCACTAAGATAATTAAGCGGTTCAGAGTGTAGCCGCCTTCGCTCATTATCACACATGCAATAGGGTTAGTACAGCCGTTTGGAAACTTTGATCGCTTCGGGAAGTCGTTCAATTAAATTGGCATACTCTCAGCCGGCCATTAAGCCGTCACTATACAAGTTAGCTTATAAGGAGAAAATATATGGACACGTCTTTGTTCTAAATGGGAATACAAGTACGAATTAGGGCGGGGTCAGACTAGTTTTATTATTTTTGTGCGCGTATAGAGTTTCGGTAATTAAGGCGGTTGTATCGGTTCATCAAACTTGCAAAGTTTCTAAGCACCTTTGCAGGACCGATCGTAGCGATGAAGAAGAAATTGAGTCACTTGTCAGAAACATACCGTTCTGGCAGAAACTTGACAGAAGTCACTATGCGGCGGTTTCACCGAGTGTAAGGTGGTCGCAATCCAGATGGGCAAACCCTACCCACCCTGACAATGACTGGAATCTCTTATCCACGGGAAGAAATAGGGTGGAAATTTGTATTCTTTATTCGTAATCGCATGGATTTCCCCATATTCTATTTCCACTAGCTCTCCTTACTTCGACCGACCTGTCTTCGGAGCCAATTGAGAGACCTCTACGTGAGTCACAAGCGACCCGAAACGAGTTGGTACCTTCGTATAAATAGAACACTAATCTGAAACCGCCCTACTCCTTAATGGCGGCATGAACGGGCAAAGTCGCAAAGTAACAACCTTACATGCTTTGTTCTCAACCGAGGGCTCTTTCCAACAAGTACTTCTGTACTTCACCCTCAAAAATGAACCTTAAATTCTTACTACAGAGTTTATAATTGACGGCGGCCGGACGTGGGGCGGCCTCATCTCAAAGAATTTTGTACAAGTGCAACATTAAAATGTGATATCATGCTGAGCGTTGAATTATATATGAGGATTTCCATGCCAAAGTGTTGTTTATGTTTAGAAACGCTCAGAAGATGAGGATGATAAAAGATATCTTTTATCTCGTGTTTACGATGAAGGTAACTTCGGCGTAAAGCAGGGAATGTGCTCGTGTATTTCAATGACGCACTTGAAGGAAATAGAATATAAATCTTTTATTTACTTATCTACGGTGGAAATTTTGTATTTTTTTTGTAGCTCGCCTATTTAGGCCCAAGTGGCTGGGGAATCGGGTAAATATCCTGTGTAATTTCGTATCTTCTATTGAGTGAAAACATGTGTCAAATACATAATAGCAATTAACTGGAGAGGATTTTTTATTGCTAGGTACTGTTGGCAGACGAGCAAGCGGTCTGTCTGATGTTAAACAGTAACCGCCGCCCATGGACATGACACCAGCAATGCCTATTAAAGGCAGAAAAAATATCTCATCAAAACATAATTTGAAGAAAGAGGATAGATTAAGCAAGTAAGTTTGTATAGAATAGGCTTTGAAACGACTGGACCTATTCTTTTAACCCTTGCGCCATTTAAAATCTATAATTATTTTTCAGAATTAACATTTTACGGGTCGGCTTTTCGTTCCTCGTGTTGCCGAATGGAATAGGTAATGTGTTGTTCTAAACTACTTAATCGGCACAAGCCGAATGAAACCGAACAAGTGCAGTTATTGGGTAGGATGGGAGGTAAGGGATCATCATCTTTTCGCTACAAGCCACCCTCACCTGCCCGTGGTGCATCGTGCGGAATAACAGAATAGGCTCTGGCAGCTGACTGGTGGCGGTTTAACCATCACAATTGAAGGCGTAGCTATATGGCCAATGATGGGCAGCAGCTTCACCGAAGCGAGGAGCTACGCCCTGCGAACGCCAATCCGCCTGCCCAGCGTGGCGATGATAGGTCGCTCTCTTACATCGGTTTCTTACTCCACTGATACACAATTTGTTTCACTCATTTCCAGAACATATTATTATGCTAAATGCACCTACCTAACTCCTTTGGATTTGATTTCCGTTAGTCAATTAATTATCATCTATTAATTATCACCTATTAATTAAACTCCAACCGTCTTGCATATAAATTCCTCAGTACGCACCTACGCATATTTGCACGATTAACGCCAAAGTGGTAGGAAGGAAATGCCTACCGAATACCGATGCTGCCAAATACAAGTGATGTTGAAAATCATTTGTCGAATTTACTCATGAACGGAACTGGGAAATATTAATTTTCATTTGAACAATGAGCGTGGGGTAGGTTCGAGTCCTACTCGGGAAAAATAACTATACAATGTTATTTTTAATGGTTCCCTTTCTGCAGAAATTGATCCTGATTTTTAACATAAACAGCTGATTTAGGACCGGTTATAGTCCAGCCGGTGCCGTAGCACAAGAAGTCATTACCCCGCAACTATGTAACCAGCAGACATCATCTTCATCTACTTATTTTTTAAGGAAAAAGATGTTACCTCGCCTATTATTTCATTCACAAAGCCAATTTCGACTCTGATTCAGAAACGTTCGTACATTCATTCATTCAAAATTGACATTATTTGTACTTCACTAATGTCAGGTTTGAATGAAAGTACAGAAAAGTTCTCGAATTCTAGTCGAAATTACAATTGTGAATAGCCGCGCAGGTTTCCACTCTACATCTTTAATATGTATTAAAATGTACGTAATATATCAGTGCAATAAAAAAGTAATGCATTTATTCATAATTGTTCATTCATTACCAGCCAGCCATAAAAAGTTATAACATTCCGACTGCGTCTCGCGAATTCTCTGAAGCATTTTTCATATTGCCACAAAAAAAAATTAACTGCAGAAGATAACAAAACGCTTATTCGCAGTTCATTCACACGAGTCCCGTGGGCGTCTCACTAACTCAGTTAGTCTATTAAGAAGGAATATTATGAAAATAGAGTCTTACAGGTGAACTCATTTAGTTATATTTATCGTGAAGGAGATAATAAATATTTAAATGGTGCTTTGAAGGAGTGGGTAAAACATTTTTAAAGTAAACAGCGGAAGGATTTTAAAATATATTAAGCGTATGTGGGGATGTAAGAGAGTGACCTATCATCTTTTCGCTCCACACTCACCTGCTCATGGTGCATCCTATTAAATAACAGACGAAGTTCTGCTGGCATCCGACTGGTGGCGGTATAACCATCACGATTGAAGGTGTAGCTAAATACCACAGGCCGATGACGGGCAGCAGCGTCACCGGAGCGGGGTGCTACGTCCTGCGATCGCCAACCCGCCTGCCCCGCATGGCGCTTATTGGTAAAGCCTCCAGGTGTTTGCCCAGAGTGGCGACATTACTGCCGAAAAAATGGCTATCTGGCGGAAAGATAGCCGAAAGAACCCCCTCTCCCTCGTATGCAGATCCTTTCCCAGTACCCCCCTGAGTGCATATACAAAGTCCCTAGTTCCTGTCAGATCTGTCAAAGTCCCCATAGGTTGAAGAAGGCCCTGCTCGTATTACTCGTATCAAGCATGACATTTTAAAAGTACACAGGTCGGGTCGCATACTTAGTAAGTAAATGTACTTTTCCTTACACAAGGAACGTTTTCCTCCGTCAACGTTGGAAGTAAGTGAAAATAAATGAAGAACACTATTACTTTTCACAGGGCCCGATGTGGGTCTTCCACAAACACATTAGCTCTTCAGCACTGTGTGGGAATCAGGTTACTAATTCATCTAGATAAGTGGTCCGAAGGTTTCGTTTCATTTCACTTTAGTAGAATGTTTTGGTGCGTTGTTTGTGAAACGTGATAGGTGTGAAAATGTTTGATGTACCGTGTATTGAACATGTTTTTTTATTGCTGTTGGTGGCAAGCCTGTCTGATTTGCCGGGGGTCAGCCTTGCGACAGCTGCCTACCTGGAAAGAGCTCTCTTTAAGCGGCTAACAGGTTAATTCAGAGTTTGCTTGAAGTCGCTCTTAACAGCGGTCTTACGGCCGTTTTTACAAATATCGTTAGCGTTATGCGCGGACGCACAGTGCCCAATCTATATATATAAAAGAACATGTCCTGACTGAACAAGCAACGCAGAGCCGAAACCGCTGAAGCGAATGCAACGAAATTTTGCATATAGGTTACATTTATGACGTAGGCGCCCGCTAAGAAGGGATTTTTACCCACTAAAGGGGTAAAATAGGGCTTAAACGCGATCGAAGCTGCAGGGGTACAGCTAGTATCCTATAGGTTTTTGGGTACCTGTGTGTTCGTGCCACGCATAGTAACGTTTGTGAATACGGCCATTAGCCATTTACTTCATCAGCGTCTATAGTGAACCTCCACACAACAACGAAGCCACTCCTCTCTCACTTGATAATAATGTCTCATATCTTTCGAATAACTTTTTTTTTTTTTTTTTATAGTGGCTCGACATAATGGCTTCCCTACACCTGATGGAAACCGAAAGAGAAGCCCAAGTCGCTGTGACAACGGGCAAGTAACTGGTCAGTTACCTGTCAGTTGCCACCGCCATGCCGGCCCAACCCTAACCCCCCACGAGCTCCGGAAACCCTACTCACCGGCAGAAACACGACCCAGAGGTCATTTGACTGCGGTATTCTATAGGGTGGAGGTCCTTCCCCGGACGGGCGGCTCAATTCGAGCGAAGATTCGCTATGCCCTACCTTTCTTCGAGCTGACTGCTAGCTGAGCTAATTGCATCAAATTGGATGATCCTTGGTTTTTGTCCGTTATTGTTAGGTTGAGGGCTGTGCAATATATAAACATTACAAAAATAATTAAAAACATGGCGATATAAGTACCTACGCCAGGCCTGATAAAATTCAAAATATTTCATAATTTGTATTCTGCTATGAAATTGTTTCTTCACTTTGACTTAGTTTGCTTTTTTATAGCTACGATTAATTTAGGACTAATTGGGGACATTAATTGTGGTAGAATATAGACATCATGTTTTAGTAAGTGTCCATGTATGATGGTTCGCAGAATATAATGCTACATTTACTTACTTTTAGCATAAAACCAACAACGTTTTGAGTAAAAACTGTCACCAGTGGGCACACACTTAATCACTCCTTTGTTTACGGTGCGAGCGCGTTTTGTTTTGCGACGCTCATTTTGTTTTGTTTGCAGCTCATTCGCGATCGGTTGAGCCCCCGGCTGTGTTGTGAAACGCAATATTTCAACGTACCTATCTACCATGTTGCTTCTCTATTATTTACCTGCAGTGGCTGTTTGATAAAGCGAATTGCTTTTAGGTTTTTATTAAACCTAACCTGCATTCTTGCTTTTTAATTCCTCACTGTTGGACCCGCATGCAATACAAAATTCGAATGCAATACACAGTCTATTGTTTCATTAGATTGTTAGTGTGGTTTCCAGAAAGTGGTTTAGAAAAGGACTACCCTATATCAGCCCGTGGGTGTCATGTCATAGAGACGACTAGAGAATATCAGGAAATTTGCAGTCGCATTTGCCTGGGTACAAATAAAACCTACTGCGGTCACTAATCCGTCTGCCAAGCGTGGTCTAAGGCAAATCCCTCCAAATGAATATTGTCTCTGAAGAAACATCAAATTAAGCTAACAAATAAATGTTATGGTATACCTATAAGTAGGTAGAGATCGTCTAATTTAAAATGACGCGCCCCCCCACCGCTTTTACGCACAAGAACAAATTTTAAAGGTGAACGCAATACATATAAACATGCATTTATATGGGTATATCCTTCAGATGTTTGCCCCAAGTGGTGAAGAACTGGAGAGGCCTATGTCCAGTAGTGGACTGCAATAGGCTGATGATGATGATGTATTTATAATTGGTCGTTCGGTTGACGGTCAAATTCAATCGTTGGAATAACGCAATTCTCGGATTTGTTGTCCAACTAAATAAAATAATTAAGTAGTGGGGCGCGTCATTTTCATTTAGACAATCTCTACGTACTGCCTATGTAAATGAACAAACAATCTTAATCTAACCGACCACGATGGCGCGTGTATTAGCTTGCGGTAGATATATTATAATTAAATTTGCCCGCAAGCATTGTTTTGACATACGGGTCGAGTTATGACGTCACTAAATCCTCTAGATGAGACCAAAGTACGGGATTACATTGAACCCCGAAATCCCGAACCCTCGGAACGCAGGTAACAGGTATGAAAACGGGATAAATAAGGATAGGTACATGTTTTTATGAGGCATTGTGCAAAATATAATATATTCACGCTTAAAATCGTAAATGTTATTAAATAAAATTGTTTAAATAGAAGTGTTTTTATCAAATGAGAGTATTTTTTTAATCTCGTCGGTTTTGTTTCGAACTTCGCATAGGTTTCAAAAGGGTACCTATTACTACTTTGGATTATATCTAAGATCGAGGACTTATGTCACTGTTAAATGTGATGTGACTAGTATATTATCGCACTTTTAGATTTCCCAAAGTCTCGCTCCTACAAGAAGTTACAAAGTCATGAAACTCAATTATTCATGGAGTGTGAAATATTCACAAAACAGCGAATTGAACTCCAAACTGACGGTGGAATTGGAGAAATAAAATTCCACTCAATAAGTTCGCTCTGAGATTTTCCGGTGGAAGTTTCCAGAAGTTTTAGTGCCGAAAGTAATGGAGAATCGTCCCTCGGTCGATATCGTTCTTAGTTTAAACCGAAACTCGTGAAAACGTACGGTTATCAGGGACATACGGAAACATGTTATTTCGGGCATGGCTTTCCGTATCTATGAGTATAATCTAAACTATAAGATTAACCCATAAGAGGAGTGCTTTGAATGCTTTTAGAGTAAGTTAAAGACATTTAAGGTTATAAAATGTCATGGTTTTCATTGGTAGCTCATGGCTAAAATTAAACTCGAGTGTCGTTTAACCGTTATGTGTAGGCGCCTATTTTGAAGTATTGATTTTCATTATCCCTCTCTTTTTCTTCCAACCCCATATGCTTTTACTGTTTCACCATAGGGAATATTCCTTGGTGCACCAAAGCGCAGTCCTACACCGTGCAACTACTACATTTCTGTACCTACCCCATTCCAATGTGGGATCCTTTATACAAAGTGCTAAGAAGTATTTTGTATAAAGGAGAGCCATTGCAACTGACTCACTGACCCTTCTTCGCTCATAAAAACCTAGATAGAAAACAATGTTCCATTCCTTTGTTAACTGCGGTTATGAAAAGAGATACTAACAATACCTTTATAATAAAATTCTCCTATCCAAGTAAGCAACGGTTTATCTACAACTCCCGTAATACTCCCTAATCCCGTAAAATAACTGGATTTTTTATCTTATCGCCTTTATTTTGGCTATTAACAGCTGACAAAACGGGAATTAAAGGATGATTCTTAACAGAAGTGAAACATTTCACTCTTGTTACGAAGTAAATCCTCAAAATAGGTATCTACTTGCGTAACGGTTCTGAAAAGATTTGGTATTGTTGAATTGCAAAGACAGTTTAATAACTCGTCAGGTAGAGGTTAGATTTTATGTCATGTGGAGTGACAATTTGCGCAGGACGGCTGGCAAGTGCTGAATGCGAGAAAGCCAGGATCGATCAAAGTGGCAAACATTGGGAGATGCCTATGTCCAGCAGTGGACTGATATAGGCTGACGATGATGATAATGAGAATACATATGTTCCTAATTCTTAAAATGGACGGTGCTATGATATATCCTTGCAAAACATTATACTTTACCGAGACAAAGGTAAAATGTCTCTCACGTTGCGCTCATAACATGTCTATCTGTGAAACAAACAACTAAGCAAAGATATGACAAACGTCGGTGACAATGAAATAAGCAGATAGTCTGTCGGACAATGACAATGTTTGTCGGCAAACAAGGCTCTAATAAAAAAGATCGTCAAATAACCACGTTTGTCCGTCGGTCGCCATACAGACGCGAGGGATGCCTTCGGGATGATATTGTTGTCCTGTATCCATAACGTTTCGGAATACCGTCTTGATTCTTTATTATGGTCTGTTTTTAATCTTACCAGCGGAGTTATTCACTAATCAGTATCTTTGCCGCGTCATTAAAACGTGGAACTTGCTGCCAGAAGTTACAGGCCAGCATGGCGATGGCAACAGACAGGTAACTGGCCGGTTACTTGCCTGATGTCGCAGCGACTTCTGGTCGTATTCACAAACGTTACTATGCGTCGCGCGAACGCACAGGTGTCCAAAAATCTATAGGATTTTGGGCCTCTCATAGTAACGCTTGTGATTACGGCCATTAGGCTACTCTTCCGCTAGGCGTAGGGAAACCATTGCGTTCGGAAAGATCTCGGAAACTTCCTCAGCTTTCGGCGACGACTTGAGTGCAACGAATATCAAATTTGAATGACACAAATTGAAATTGAACGTCATTCAAATTTGACAGTTCTTAGTTGATGATGTCAAATTTGAATGACTCAAATTTAAAATTGAACGTCATTTAAATGTGACAGTTCTTAGTTGTTGGTACTAATGTTGTTTGATGTTTCATCAGGTACGACGATGATGCAGTAAAGTATCAAAGTTTAAATAGGTAAGTAATAGTCGATTTTAAAAATCAAGCGCTAAACACAAACGGCATCTTAGTGGCGTTCCTGCCGGCGGCAGCAGTAAATTCCGGGAATGCAATAAGTTCCCACTAAACCCGGAGCCACTCGTTCTCATTAGCGGATCCTTTACGAGCCGCGGATGCTGCTATCTTACCGCACCTATCTATAAAATGTGTACAATACCACAGAACAGTTGGTGCTGCTACATAGTAGGTATGAAGATTGCTACGGTACGTTTAGCTCGTGCAACAGCTCTTTGGATACGACTTAGCGACCTTCAAATAGCGAGCCTACAGATTTCTCAAGGGCTGGCAACGCACCTGGTCTTCTCTGGTATTTCGATGTCTATGGGCTGAAGAGATCACTTACCATTGGGTGACCTGCAAGCCATTTTTGTCATAAAAAAGAATATTTTTTAAGTGTTATAAGTGCTGGGTTATAACACCCTAATACTTACGACAAGTTTTCACTCAACATTGGCAGAAATGGATCTCGTAAAGTTGCTAGTGGTTGCTTAATACATTTTCATCATGCAAAGGATTTAGGCGACATTTTAGCTGAGGTAAAATGATGGAGATCTGAGTCTGGGATTTATTAGAGGATGTAATAATCCAACAATCCAAAAGACATCTAAAAACCGGTAAAATAGGGATAGGATTAGCGTTAATCGTCTCTTATTTTGTAAGAGAAAATAAATTTTAATAAATAAACTCTACGCGTCGAGGTACGTATTTATATTCACAGAATAGGTAATTGAGTTCTGAAAATCACGAAAATATCGTTTTTGATATTTTATATTCGTGGTGGCATATGACAAATGTGGAATATTTTAATCTCTTTGATACAACGCGAAACGGTAAAAATATTTGCTGAATTCAAAGGTTCATTATCACAGAGTCGAATTTTAATATTTATTTATTCATTACATTGCACATTCGAAACAAAATATTAACCGTGCAGATTTAAATCTCATTAATAAAGATTTTATAAGGATATAGTAATAAAATCATCATCATCATCATTGGCCTCGTAGTCCACTTGTGGATTATAATCTCGATAGAAATATACAGAGGAAGAAAGTTACTTTACTTTAAACACACAGAGTAGGGATAGATGGAAGTGGTTCTAGATAACGTAAAATGGACATAAGAAATAATTAGAAATTTATTATAATGTAAAAAGTACGAAGAAGTATCGTCATCATCAGCCCGTATCAGTGGACTGATACGGCTGGACATAGTAGGCCTCTCCCAATGCGCAATGTTCGCCACTTTGATCGATCCTGGGCTTCTCGCATCCAGCACTTGCCAGCCGTCTTGCGCAAATCGTCCCTCCACCTTGCGTGAGGGCGTCCTACATTACGTTTAGATAGCAAACAATGATTAAGGTTACATAGAGCTCAGAATAAGAAATCAAGAGAAATTCAACTGCTTAAACCCCTCGAGATTGAGCTCAAATCAACGAACCTATAGACAACTTTATTCTTCCTTTCCTTCAATATATAGTTAATCACAGAAACGGAACGATGAACGTAACTGTACCTCGCGGGGCTAAAAATAAAAGTGGGTCGTGAAAATTTAAGTCTACGCGCTACCACCCTCTTTCAAACGGTACCTACCGCTACTTCAAATTCAGAGACACTTTCCCTATTCTGTAAGGGAATGTTTCCGTCCGATTCTGAACCTAAGGTAAACACCCTAAGGTTGACAGACTGTAGGGATTATTTCGCAACCTTCGTCGAACCCACAGGAGCCTCTTGTGGTTTTGAAATGACCCACGTATAAAGATTTGCGAAGTTCAGGGCTGTACAGCTAATGCATTAAGTTTTATGTTGGGTCCGATTGGGACGATGTAAAGGCTGATGTGAGTTGGAAGATTAATTTGGTTTAGACCAAACTCTAGAGTCTAGAACGGCCTAAGTCGACCAAGACATTATGCGGTGACCCGTATTTCCAAGATGTGAGTTGAGATGTGAATAGATAGATAGCAGTTTTTTTTGTAGTAGCTCGACATAATGGCTTCCCTACATCTGATGGAAAGCGAAAGAGAAGCCCAAGTCGCTGTGACAACGGGTTCGTTACTTGTCAGATAGATATTCTTTATTGGGCAAAATAAAACATTTACAGCAAAAGGTAGCTATTACAGACATTTCGGGGTATCATTTTGGTATTACAGACATTTTAGGGTATCATTTAGGCGGCCTTACTGCTATAGCGATCTCTTCCAGACATCCTTCAGCTAGAACACGTGTAATTTTTGCTTAATCACATTTATTTAAATCGCTTTTCTGACGTTACATTTGCGTCATAATAATCATTAAAAAGTATAAAACAAAGTCGCTTTTGGTAATGAATATGTACAAAACTTGTTAATAGGTATTCATGTATGTAAAAGTTAACAATGTGCTATGTTAATAAGATTTAACTCGATCAGACCTTTTTTTTTTTAGTGTTGGCTCGCTTTACTAGGAAGCGGTTCTGAATGCCTGCGCAAGCATTTTAATGTCGTAAAATCTCAAGTTATGCAAGATGATATTTTAGCGATATTTGTGATATTTTCTTTGTTCCTAGAGAAAAATCTAGTGAGATTACATTACAGTATCGCTTAACATCAGGCTAATTGCGGTCGAGCTCAAACCCTCAACCCTTTCCACGCCAAAGTCTGATATATCAGACAAATCAGTTTCGTGCCCTCGCCGCCAAAGTCTGATATACATATAAGTCAGTAAAATAATTTTTCTTTTCATTCGAATTTACCTAGATAATTTGGTTTGTATTGATGTTTCTGACTGTTTATACCACGGTTTATACCCTTAAAAATAGTATGTAAAAACTTCACAGTCCATACATATGTTATTTAAGTTTTAATTCAAGAAAAACAAACCATCATTTTCTTTAAAGAATTTTAAAAATGTAGGGGATAATGCCTTCTCTTTGTGTGATGTGGGTAGCCTTTTTTTTTTATGCAAGAGGCGGCAGACGAGCAAATGTGATGCCTGATGGTAAGCAGTCGACACCGCCCATGGACACCCGCAACTCAAATCGAGTTTAGGGTCGCTGCCGGCCTTTTAAATAGGTGTACGCTCGTTTCTTGAAGGCTCCCATGTCGTAGCTGTTCGGAAATACTGAAGCCTATGGAACTTCATCGTCGATTTGCCTTAGTCTCGCTTGGCAGGCGAGTTGATGACCGAAGTAGGTTTTATTTATACCCAGGTAATCTGCTTCCTATTTCCTGATATTTTCTTAGTCGTCTTCTGCGACACCCAAGGACCGAAATGGAGATTCTAAGTCCAGAAACTTCACCGACGGAAGTCATATTAAAAGAAAGAATGATTAAAAAGTGGAGATAATAAGTAAGTAAGGCTTTTTTCACCATCATTGTCATAATTACTTTTACCGCTACAGAACTCGAGTCGCTCTGAATATTGAATTATTAAGAAGAATTTAATTGTTCTAAACGCACAAGTCGACTACCTTATCTCGAATTATTTACTCAGCTGTCCAAACCCAAATCATTTTACTTCTCAAACGGGCGTCTGTTGAATAGAATTCGTAACAAGTAAATTTCCTTTGACCAAAACAAATAGGTTGCGTTGTGGTAAACATTTCTTGCGGAATTGGGTATGACCTTTGAATGGCCGTGACATACGTCCCGTGCACACGAGCTTTAGGCTGAGTATACACTCTGTCGACGGCAGAGGGTCGGGTGTACTTTTTGCTCGGTTACTAGTCTGATGTGTCGTAAACATATTGTTGCTGGATTTTGATAGTCTTGTTGGTCCAGTGACCGCTTATGCCAGTTAGCCAGACCCTGATTTTGAGTTCTAACCGCCAGGCTATAATGACCCCGGCCACTGTAATTTCCACTGTAATTTCCAGCTTGCCTATGTAGATAGATAGATAGATATTCTTTATTGCGCACCATACAATCGACTTGAAAACTAGGTATTACAGACACTTGTTGCACAATTTAGGAGGCCTTATCGCTATAAGCGATCTCTTCCAGACAACCTTAGGGTAGAGGATATGTGAAAAATAAAGGGCGGGGTGAGCTATCAACAGAAACGGAATTGATGCTAGCGAATAAATTTAAATACATGAATAATAATACATACATAACTTATATGCATTTCACACTTCCGAAAATCCTATTTTAGTTTAAACATGTAGAAGCTGCATAATTAAAAAAAAGTCATCGGGTCTTTGTCTTGTCTTTCCATGAGACGAATAGATGGCACTGTAGCGAAATGTAGCGTCATCTATGTTATGTCCACATCACTACAAGGCACAATGACTAGTTCCGCCCACTAACAACATTTTCTGCGGTAAGCAACCTCCATACATTAAGAAAATACTCCATACAAGTTCTTTGGAAAATCCACAACGCAGATGCAAAGTTTTCATTAGAACTTTGCATAACCTACGATAAACTAAGATGATACATTGGACCATGTTCCCCGCACGATAATCTAATTCGGAGGGAGCACCTACTTTCACTTTTCGTAGTGACAAGTCTGTTCCTTCCTACACCACTACAAAAAAGATGACGCATCGGTCTGTTTACATTACATAATACCTTCCCTCGACGAATGGATCTAAATTAGTCTGTGCAAGCCCTAATCTAACCACAACACAACAAGCCATGTCTACGCGACATTTTAGTTTTCCCGCAATGCTGGGAATTTTGGGGGAAATCTTTTTGTCTCTGCATTTTCAGCGAGAGATCTGTCTCTGATGAAAAAAGAAAGTAATTATGAAAGCGGACAGGGATCAAAATGATAGTGTTGGGGACAAAAGCGTTGTGATTAAACAGAACTAGCTCTGTATATAACATTGCACGTTTGGACAACGGAATTGAGTCACCTACCTTTATTGTAATTATGAAAAAAGGTATATTGTTTTTTATTCTTTTTTATAAATTAGCAATTAAAAATACTTATGAGCGAGCCGCATCAATCCTGATAAGTGCAACGCTACTACGATAGCCTACATAAGTGTTAACACGCCCCGTTTAATAGACCCAAGATATCAGAAGGGAAATAGGTGCGCTAGAAGTGAGTTATGGTTACACCTAATGGTTTGGCAGTTGTTAGACTTACTGTACTTTATAGTACGCATATTTAGTGATATTGAAGGCTACAATGGAGTGCAACCTACCATGGAGTAGGGGCTATAGAGTTCGGCAAAGAGTTCCATAGTTTGGCCGTCCGTACTAAGAAAGGAGAGCCAAAACACATCGTGTGAGTCCTTGGGACTTGCATCATAAAACGATGCCTTTTTGCCGTATTTCCACTCGTACGGTGAAAAAAAAGGTCCGCGGGAATCAAATTATGTAGTTTAAACTTCCCAAAGTGTAATCGATAGAGAACCGATACACTTAACCTTTCTACGGTGATCAAGGCTTTTAAATAAGACTATGTACAATCAAATTGTTTCTAAAATTTAAACCGATTCAGGAATTTCAATAATACGGATGATGACAAGGTATGAAAATGAAGAAAATAATTAGTCCGTCTCTTAGATAATAAAAAAAAATAAGACCCGTATTTTTTGTTTTGTCGAAATAACAAGAAAATACTTAGATATAGCGCATTAAAGTTACGGAGTGGGGGCTAACTACGTCACGTTAGAGTATATTTTGTACTCTAACGTGACGTCATGTGACATTTAAAATCAATGTATCTTCGTAAGTTTTTGAACAAGAGGCAAAATAAAAAATACGTATCCAATATTTTTCATTAATCTATCTGATGGACATTAAATTATTTTTTAGTCATCATCCCAATTCCTTCTGTATGTTGCCAATGCCATTATGTAGCTGCTTACAAAAAACCGGAACACAGGTTATGTTTTCGGGTTCTTTTGAAACACTTGGCGAGTCAAAGCGCGCGCGTGACGAGGTTAGGCCGAGTGCACACGATCGACGGGCTTTGTGGCGCCAGCGGTAACACGTATACCGGTAGTGTGTCCATGGGTTTATGTCAGAAAAAATAAAAATTTAAGGGTGTGATATGCACTTACTGGCCGCTCGTATATTTCCTTATGGCCGAATTTTTAAGCCCGTCCCGAGATTTTAACTCTCCGGCGTATGAGACCCATGACCAATGAGGTACCCGATCTTAATGGCAGCGTAAGTGGGAAGCGTTCGCATAATGATGACACATACTTCATTATCATCATCAGCCTATATCAGACCTATGTCCAGCAGTGGATATATACTTATGTGCTGCTATATATAAATCTAACCTTGGGAGAGGCCTATGTCCAGCAGTGGACTGATGTGGGCTGATGATGATATATAAATCATCCAAGACATAAAGGCGCGTATACAGCGTTATTTAGTCCCAAACCGCTTAGTTTATTATTTTTATTAGTCCCAAACTGAAGCCAGTTTGGGACTAATTAACTTAATTGGATTATTTTTTATAAATAACTGTGAAACACTGTTGTGCAAACATGTATTTCTACCTACATACATAATTTTCTCACAATACAAATTCTCACCCCGTCCTAGATTCTAGACGCGCGTGGTCAACCTCGCCCCACTATGTTGTGTGACAAACGTTTTTTAGGCTTCGTTTTGTGCAGTGATTGTATGCCGGGTTGGGAGCGCTTTTATCCGTATAAACCGTCGTTTCATCGCCTCCGTTATTTTTTATCTGGTCTACTTAAGCTGAGCTGACTTAACTTTGAGCTGTGTATGTTGAAAGCTTGGCGGTTTTGACCTACCTATATAATCCTACAAATGTTATAGCTAACGTTAGTTTGGATAGATGTTTGCTTTTTTTTAATGCTACTATTAAATTTATGTTTTAATTCCCTAATAAAGTTATGTAGCTTCCCTACGCCAGATGGAATGCGAAAAAGAAGTCCAAGTCACTGTGACAACGGGCAAGTAAAACAATTAACCTGTTAGTTGCCATCGCCATGCCCCCAACCCTAGCCCCTCACGAGCGACGGAAACCCTACTCACCGGCTGAAACACGACCTGGAGGTCATTTGACTGCAGCATTCTATAGGGTGGAGGTTCTTCCCCGGACGGGCGGCTCAATTCGAGCGAAGATTCGCTATGCCCTACCTTATTTGCTACTTGCTTGCTACTATAATATTGTAAATGCGAAAATTTGGATGAATGGATGCTTGTTACTCCTTCACTCGAAATGTACCTACTGAACGAATTTGAATTAAAGTTTACATCAGATTGGGCTATAGTTAATAAGGATATTATCATAAGTAGGATAGGTATGGCTAGGTTGATGGACGGTCTCAGAAATGTTTCGAAAATCCTTGTTGAATTTTATATCAAACATTCATGCTATAAATTAAGAAATTATAAGTACGAGTATACTCAAACTATCTGAACAATTAGAATTTGCCACGTTTTCCTCAAAATTTCAGATTTTCCATCTAATTAAAAGATAACTGTTACAAAAACAGCTACATATTTATCAGTAGCGGTAAATCTCAAAGGTATTTTGGCCCACGTCTGAGGGTTTAACTGAAAATATTTACAAATTAGCTTTTTGTAGTGACTTCAAAGAAATTTCATGCGGGCAAACCCGAGCAACTAGCAAAAACACGCGAAGAATTGTGGGCAACACGCGTTGATAAATTATTCCCGCATATGAGTTGAGGAGCGTGTGTAGACTAGGAGATAGGAATCACGGAAAATAAAACATTTTTCATAAAAAAAAATTATACCTAGTGGTAAATAAATAATAATTAATAACCCAAGACATGCCACACTGGGCTACACAGCGCCATCTAGCCTCAAGCCGAGAGAGGTAGGGCATAGTGAATCTTCACTCGAATTGAGCCGCCGCCGAGAACACCGTAGCCGAATGACCTCTGGGTCGTATTTCTGCCGGTTAGTCTCCGGAGCTCGAGGGGGGTTAGGGTTGGGCCGGCATGGTGGTGGCAACTGACAGGTAACTGACCAGTTTCTTGCCCGTTGTCGCAGCGACTTGGGCTTCTCTTTTGCTTTCCAGGCGTAGGGAAGCCATTAGGTATGTCGATGTATTTACTCGGAAATCGAACCCGCGACGGCTGTGTCAGATGTAGCCTTCACTACCCCTGAACCAGACTGGTCGTCATAAATCTATTCTAATTAGTCTTCCTTCTATAAGTATTTAGATTGACCGCATTATTAAGGCCAGGTGGGTATTACAGGGACATAAAACAGTACCTTGGGCGCAATGTATCTTATATCCCGCTTGGTATTCCATAGCGCCACGCGCGATGACTCCCGGATTCCCCTCAATCCCTTAATGCTTGCGACATGCGACCGATCGCGGTACAGTGTAGAAAACTAGATGCAGGATTGTCAAAGGATTATGATTCTTCTCAATTTTTTACCACGAGTGACCTACTTTATTAATAGTCTGCAGTTGAGGTAATTTTTCGCTTTGAAGTGCAGCATTCACTTGTATGAATAGAATTCATCATTCATTAGCCTAAAAACGTCCACTGCTGAACATAGACCTCCCCCAATTACAATTGTCATTTGGGGCGATCCGCCTTAATCACCACGCTTGGCAGGCGAGGTTTTAATTTTTACGGATGTAAGGGTGCGACCCATCACCTTTTTACTCCAAGCCACCCTCATCAGCCAGTGGTACATCCTGCTGAATAACAGACGAGGCTCTGGCATCCGACTGGTGGCGGTATAACCATCACTATTGAAGGCGTAGCTAAATACCACAGGCCGATGACGGGCAGCAGCGTCACCAGAGCAAGAAGCCACGACCTGCGATCGCCAATCCACCTGCCCAGCTTGGTGATTATGGGTATATCCTCCAGAAGTTTGCCCTAGGTGGTGAACAACTGGAGAGGCCTATTTCCAGCAGTGGACTGCAATAGGCTGATGATGACTATGATGATGATGTATTTGCGGCTGTGATGTCCAAATAATAAAGATTTCACTACTGTTTTTCATCGAACTGTGGTAAATAGTTATAAAGGTTACCTTCGGAAGTCGTAAATCAAGCGTGCGCTAGCTCCCGTCCTAGGCACATACTTACAGACAAAGCTTTATTGCGCTCCTATAATATTCGTACAAGATTGAGCGGGGAGTTTTCGTTACGACGGTAAACACTTTTGGGCACGATACCGTGTAATGTTTATTTGTTCAAGTGATGAAATTGCCAATCGTTGCTATTCCCTCGCCTGGTGTGAGGTCGAGATGGGAATGAAGGACATAGGTTTTTCATTAGTTTTATCATAATGCAGTGGGCTGGCCACATCAGCAGAACCGACAACTGTTGGGGTAAACGAGTTCCGGAGGGGATACCGCTTTTTTAACCGACTTCGAAAAAAGGAGGAGGTTCTCAATTCGTCTGTATGTATAATATATTTTTTTTTTTTTTTTTTTTATGTTTATTCACCGATATTTCCGTCAATTATGGATGGATTTCAAAAATTTTCGACAGTTCGACAGAGGACACTTCCGAGGTGGTCCCATTATCACCAAGTCAGGATCTGATGATGGGATCCTGGAGAAATTGAGGGCAACAACCGAAAATTGTATGCCCAGATGGTGTTTTTGTTACGTAATCATATTTTACTCAGGTATATGCTTCCGGGCGTCAACATCTGGTGCTGATGATGAAGCCACAGAACTCCTTAACGGTTAGGAGTTAGGGGACAGTACTGACATTGGTCGATATTAAACTAGGTAGTAGTATGTACTTATGCAGGGCTAATAGGGCAGGTGATTTGGTAAGTGATATGCTTGATTCTAGATCGCAAAGTCTTCACTTGACTTAAAGCAAAATTTTTCATTCCTAAGTAAAACTCTTAGTGACATTAATTAGCCTTTATTCAAGGTCACAGCACATTAACGCAACTAAAAATAGAGAAATAAAATTATTTTTAAACAAAAAATTAAACCGACTTCAAAAAAAAACACAAACGACCAAAACTAAAAAGCGATAAATAACGTAAGTAATTCTATCTTTAATACATAATTATTTGTATATTACAATTATCACTTATTTTTGAAGTCGGTGCCAGCCAAACAAATAAAATGTATATTGTCGTGTGGATTTGTCGGCCGCGCGCGTCATACAACAACAGTCTACGTTAGGTACCGAGAGGCTGGCACCGACTTCAAAAATAAGTGATAATTGTAATATACAAATAATTATGTATTAAAGATAGAATTACTTACGTTATTTATCGCTTTTTAGTTTTGGTCGTTTGTGTTTTTTTTTGAAGTCGGTTTAATTTTTTGTTTAAAAATAATTTTAACAAACATACTGTCTACTCGAAGAACTACCGAAAATAACGAAATGATAAGTATAATGTAAAATATGACCTACTGAGCTGGCTCAGCGAACCGAAATGGACTTGGTCTTCGACACGAGATTTCGCTATTCTGCTCTGTCCTCCGTTGTCGTCAAGAGATCCTTTTCCACCTGGTCCAGTGGTACCTGGGACGTCTTGTAAGATATTATCGGAATTCTAATCTATGCGTAACCAAGCACACGATTTTCGTACTTAGTTTTTGTTTGTTTCCATATTTTGTTTTGGTGAACCATTAAACTCGACCCCCATGAAAAAGGTTAAGTAGGCATATGGTAAAACTAAGCCGACCTTACGACGCCGGGCGCGAAGTGTTTATCAAAATGTCATTGCCATTACTTCCAGTTCGCCGTTACCGATCCTGTCATCGCTAGGGTTATCAATCGGTTTAAAAGTGAAGGTTAAGGCAAAGACTTCTAAACACAATAGTTAAAACAATGGGATTTCGATCGTATGAGGACATTACAATGACATAAGTTATGTGAACTTTATATTATCATCATCATGTCGTATGGCTTCTGCTCGAGTCCTCAAAGATTAATATCTAGTTGGCGAAGCCAATTTAACGCGGCCGGAGTGAGCTCATGGAGTACTTTATATCAGTACCTGCCTATACTCTGTTAGAGGAAGATTTCTTTTATAGGAACATATTTTGTAGAAGGTACAGAGCTAGCGCCTTTCCACGCTTGCTTTCCATCAAATTCTCATTGATATACGCTTGTACCTATCTACACTTCAATGATTCATGGTGCTCCATTAATTAGCCGCTATCTAATATGTAGTTCTAATTCACTATTTATTATATTTTCTTCCGTGTTTGTTTGTGTGCTAAATAAAAGATTTCCATTCTATTCTAACACTATACTACATCACGAGGCGAGGGTTGAAGGGACGTAAGGGAGCGACCTATATCATTTCGCTTCAAGCCAACCTCGCCTGCCCGTGGTGCAGCCAGCCGAATAAGAATTGAAGCGCTAGCAACTGATTGGCGGCGGTATAACTGTCGCAGTCATCTAGTTGAACCTGCTATTCAATTGAATGACTAGCGCGTTCATTGAATGACGACATTTAATTGAATGCCTAAAGGACAACTCGTCAAGTCATTGAATGAAACGTTCAACGTCTTGACTGAACGTCATTTTAGCATAGTCGTTGAATGGGTAAAAGCCGACTGTTTAATGTTTAGTTTTTAATTTTTCTTTAAAAGTATCCGGAGGCGGCGTATTAATAGGTAAATTCATTTTGTCACACTATTTTATTACGTATAAGTAAGTTTAAAGTAAATCTAATCAAAAAAATATCAACACTCAGGCGATCATGTTCGACGCCATATTTGTTTTAGAAACTACTAACGCCGCGCGGGAAAAAAATAAACTAAATTACAATCACTTGACTGCTTTTACGTCCGCTCTTTTTAAAGGGCTATGTTTCAATCCGCTACCTAGTTGGACGTTAAGTGACGCGTGTTTAGTCAACGTTCGGTCTAGTCATTCAATTGAATGTCGTCATTCAATGAACGCGCTAGCGATTCAATTGAATAGGAGATTCAACCAGATGACTGCGACATGATACGTCGCTCGCTCCCTTACATCCCAAACACTATACTACAGTTTAAACATATTGCTCTTTTATTTCCTAACAAACCTCACACTGGTTGGCAGCCCTGTATCGCCCTCATAGCGTCCTTAATCCTGGTACGAACGCTTCGCATCAGTAATTAATCATAGCCGTATTCGAGCGCGAGAGCGTACATACCAGACTTTATAATACCGTAGCTACATGACAGAGTCAATGAATAATTTTGGAAGTTGCACAATAAACTCTACTATGTATAATATGTATTTATTTACAAAAAAAAAGTATCTTAGTAAGTTTATCAGTTGTCTAGTGACCCCATAGAACAAGCTTCGGCTTAGTTTGGGGCTAGAG
Source organism: Conogethes punctiferalis (assembly GCA_031163375.1). Taxonomy (NCBI): domain Eukaryota; kingdom Metazoa; phylum Arthropoda; class Insecta; order Lepidoptera; family Crambidae; genus Conogethes; species Conogethes punctiferalis. The sequence goes on along the minus strand of CM062098.1, from coordinate 6,665,497 downwards.
GGCTATGTGTGGCCCAGCGTGGCATGTATCGGGTTATTTATTGATTTATTATTAAAAAATAACGAAGAAAATAATAAGACAGGTGTTCATATTTTTTGACTGGCTCGATGGCTCATTTGGCAGATGGCACCTCTGCCTTCTGATACCCGCACAGTACAATATACAGCCACAGTCGGTTGCCAGAGCCTCGAATTATTTAGCATGATGTACCTACCACGGACAAGTGAGGATGGCTTAGAGCGAGAAGATGATAGGTCACTCCCTTACAACCCATATTGGCGTTTAGTAGGTAGTATAGGAAGGTAGGTTACCTGCCCTATCCCTAATCTTTTTCTACCATTTTTTATTTGTAACAATTTATATTGGTTCCAATAAAATATTTTTCATTTTTCATTTTCACCAATAAAAATAGCCCATGATTGTAAGTTACTCAGGGGGAATGTGTCTTACCAATGGTAATCAGTCATCTTTGAGATTATTTATTACAAACATACCTACACACTCACCCAAATCTTTCCTCATTATAACAATAAGTGCAGATAGACTGCCTTCCGCAAGTAACATAGTAAGTATCTGCTCACTCATTAACTTTCTTCCCGAAGCCCCAACAACGGTGCAATCCATTTAAAGCGAAGTCCTTTATCCCCAAACTTTTCTTTTAACTCTTAATCAACCCTGTCATGATTGGCAGCTCTGTCAGTGCCCTGCCCGGCCCCCTAATCCCACTGGAGTCCCCCGTTATTAATCTCTAAGCCCATACAGACCCGTTATCGGCCGGCTCGCACCGTGCGACATAATACGGGTAACGGAGTTTACAATTTGTTTCGATAACATAATATTAAAAATCTTATTTTCCTGCTCCTACTATACTATGAACTAGCTGTTCACCTAACTAGTATCGCCATGTTTTTGTCCTATACCCAAAGGTTGTCTGGAAAAGATCGCGTATATTGTGCAACAGATGTTTATTATATCTAGCGTTTAAGTTAAATATATGTATCTATGTATCTTGTCCTAACATTAAGGAACGCTTGCAAAACCAAGACTATTCTAATTTGGTGGTGCAGTCGTTCGAATGTTATGGAGTCACATACATTTAGAAGATCCATTTTTATTTATGTAGATAGAAGGAGAAGAAGATAGATTACCGTTTCTTTACGTCAGTTGTTACCCTACCCTTAGAACACAGGCAGGATTAAGACAGGCTGCTTCAGATTTACACAAAATTGGACATGTCCAGGGAAGTAATCGCTACGATTATGTGCACCTGTTAGGTGAGGGCACTACACCGCTGTTTATAAATGGCGAACATTCTTCAACCTTGTAAACCCTGTTGAGAGCATTCTTTGAGTAGTTTTTCTCAGCTCATCCAGTCTTTAGGTAGCTGCGCAACTATGCCGTTATAAAACGAAGACTGAAGAATCTGTAGCAGTTGTTAACTGGATTTATTTACTTAAGTTTTGCAAGAGTTTTTATGTAGGTACTAGCTGCAGCCTGTGACTTTGCCCGCATGATCCTCATAAACTAATGTGTTGATCTGATGAATGAGCTGATCTGTAAAGTTTCATTCAAATTGGTACAGAAGTTTTTGCGTGAAAGAGTAACAAAGATCCACCCAATCAAATGCGGAAGCATTTATAATATTAGTAGGATATTGTAATATCACCAGATTAACTTTCAGAAAGAGTGCTTAGTTTTAATTATGTAACGATCATGTATTGGGTAGGTATAATCTTCTTTAGGTCATTTATAGTGCAAACTATTGACAGTGACTAGTTTATTTGGATACATTTTGGGGGAATTACTCATATTTATAATTTACTTATCTACTAAAATTATGAAGAGGAAAGATAGGCATCTTTGTAATAAATAAACTCAAACTACTGTACCGATTTCCAAAATTCTTTCACCATTAAATAAATAGCCCAAGACATGCCACGCTGGGCCACACATCGCCTACTCTAAGCAGACGCTTGTACTATGGGTACTTGGTAATTGATCGGGCCAGTCCACTTCCAAAACATTCGAAGGGTATATTCACTATTTACGTCTAACAATATTTTAGTAAGCTAAGCATCATCATCATCATCAGCCTATTACAGTCCACTGCTGGACAAAGGCCTCTACAATTGTTCGCCATTTAGGACAAACGTCTAGAGGATATACCCATAATCGTCACGCTGGGCAGGCGGGTTGGCGACCGCAGGGCATAGCTTCTCGCTCCGGTGACGCTGCTGCCCGTCATCGGTCTATGGTATTTAGCTCGATTGTGATGGTTATACCGCCACCAGTCGGTTGCCAGTGCCACGTTTGTTATTCAGCAGGATGCACTACGAGCAGATGAGGTTGGCTTGTAACGAAATGATGATAGGCCGTTCCTTTACATCCCTAATAACTAAGGCCCTAGTAAGTAAACTAATAAAAGCGGCTATATCTCCTTCGAGATTGGCTGCTATGGTCGGAATTCGTTCCCCCACTTACTAAAATACTACTAGCCGTTAGTCTCTACGTAAGGCATAAATCCGCTACAATGCCTTAGCCGGCCAACGCCGCTAATATTGCGCGATAGCCATTGACTGTTCAGTAATAGCGGGGTGCACCGCATCGCCGATGAATCAATACCTACCTACGAGTACATTGAGGCCCAGTCTGCGGTTCACTTACGAGCTAACTTTGCATTCGTACAGCTAAGGTTCTGGCACACATTGAGCGAATTTTGAAATAAATCTCTCAATTGGTCGCTCGCGGTGATTCATTTTCCTTTTGATCTTTTTTTTATGCAAGAGGCGGCAGACTAGCAAATGTCTGTTGTATTTTATACGAGTATTAATAAATAAATACCACAACATTGCTTCGATCCCAAAGTAAGTAGCTTAAGCACTTGTGTTATGGGTATCAGAATAACTCAAGTACCACAAATATATCATCATCATCATCATCATCATCAGCCCACATCAGTCCACAAATATATACTTTTCTACAAATATAAACACTCAGACAAGGAAAAACACATATGTTCAACACACGAATGTTTGTTCCAAGTGGGAATCGAATCCACGACTCTTGGATACTAGTACCTACATCATTAGGGATGTAAGGCTTTTTTAAATTAAGGATTTTTTTCCATCGCTCACCTATCATCATTTCGCTCCAAGTCCCCGTGGTGCCTGCTGAATAACAGACGAGGCTCTGGCAACCGAATGGTAGCGGTAAAACCATCATGATTGAAAGCGTATCTAAATACCACAGGCTGATGACGAGCAGCAGCGTCACCGGAGCGAGAAGCTACGCCCTGCGATCGCCAACCCGCCTGCCGAGGGAGACGATTGTGCGTAAAGCATCCAGGTCTTTGCACGAAATGGCCAACAACCGGAGAGGACTATGTCCAGCCTGGCAGATAGGCTGATGATGATGAAGTGTGCTACATACTTTATTTCAATCAACAGCCTTGGTCCGGGTCCGTCCACGTCCCGCTGAACGTAGGCCTTCTTTAATTCGCGCCACATTTGTCTATCCCGGGCCTCCCCCATCCAGCTATAAATTATTTTTATATTCTATGTAGAAAATCATCTCGGAATTGTATTAGTAGGTATAGGATAACCAAGATTTTTGCTCTGCCTTTAGAAGAAAAGGGGCTTTCGTAATGGCAATTCTTCCTAATTACGAGGTTTCTACTCTAGATGTTAGAGGCAATATGTGGAACGTACATCTTTTTCCATTAGGTGAGAGAGTATTCAAGTGATTTTCAACACGGTTTTAAAATACACGGCGGTAAAACTGTTACTATCACCGAACGGAATTATACTTATCAGGTGACCTACTTCATAGGCGACCGGCCGATTTGATCATTTTTACAACCAAAGGCTATTTTTAACATCCGATACCGGGAAATATTTATGAAATAAGTATTTATATTTTCCGTAGACTTGTTGAGATTACATGCAGCTGGGTTGGGTTGCAAAGGCAATTGAAAATCGTTGTAAATTTCATCAGATATGAAAGCTATTTTGGAGGATTTCTTGTATAAGTAGAGTTCTATTTTCACAATTTCGGTAAAGAACCATTGATAATACAAGTTTTTTTGCAATAAATATAGTCATATTACTCAGGGTGAATGTAGCTTTTCAATGGTGAAAGAATTTTTGAAATCATCGATTTTATATATTACAAACATACACACACAAAAATACAAATATTTCCTCTTTATAACATTAGTGTGCATTTAGTCAGGAATCCCAACGTCTGTGCTTTATTAAACTTAAAAATTCAGCCTCCAGTCGGAGTTGGGAGAAAGTAGTTGTTTTCCTTATTTAGTTCGTCGAGATTATGAAGTTTTTCAATCTTAAGCTGAATCGCTTAGATCGCTTAAAGATGCTTCAGAGTGTATGCCAAGAATTTTTGCTATTGCGGATAGTTGGGGCAAATGGATTGGATCGTCATTAAATGGAGGAATGGAATTTGAGGAACGGTGGGAGAAATCCGAAACGTACCTAAAATACGATATAACGGAAAATGTATACAGGTAATCTTTGGATATAGCTCTGTTTAGTATTTGGTAAAGGATTTAAATGAAAATTGTTTGGCTAATTAATTCTAATTCTTTGTAGAAAATATGTACGTAAACAACCTACAAATATCCATTGCTGAACATAATATGCCACCATTGGTAAGTAAAATAACAATAAATATTTTATACCTACGTTTTATTAGGTACGTTATAGCTGAATTACGATGATTTAAAAAAATTGGTGTTGGTATTATTTTTAAAGTTACGATAGGTATGTACAAGTACACCATTTCGCCAGTTCAAATCATGTTCAACGACCAAACCCTTATAGAACCCTTTGCCGGACTCTTTGTTTCCGGAGACATATAGTCTTGAGGTGTTCAAAGCGAGAGTGAATCGGCATTTTCTGGGTATGCGTGCTCCATCGTAGGCTTCAATATCACTTAACACCAGGTAATTTGTGGCCAAGCGCAAACCCATAGTGAATAAAAAAATATATATTGTTTAAGACACAATTTTTAAAACTATCAATTGATTAAAAATCATGAATGGTGCAAATATTTTACAGAAGATCTAATGAATTGTAAATAATTTACGTTCTAGTCCAAAATATTCCGTCCTTTTTGAATAAAACACCTCTAGATTTCTACGTTTCATTAGTTTCTAGCTCGGGCATTCTTGCCAATTTCTGATTTACGTCTTTTTTCGTAATTTATTTTTATTGCGTGAACCTGTAGTCGGTTAATTTCATGAAATATTCATGGCTACATTGGAAAAGGTGATTGAATTACGCATGTTTCTTGGTAGGAACTTATAGCTTTTTATAAAATGACTAGCGGGTGCTAGCGGCTTCGTTTGCGTGAACTTTATGATAATAAAATGTTGTTACTCAACACTTAATAAGTTTTCTTTGTATTTTATACCCAAAATACTTATAAGACTTAACAACTTTCCTAGACAATACATTTTTTTATGGCTCGACATAATGGCTTCCCTACGCCTGATGGAAAGCGAAAGAGAAACCCCAAGTCGCTGTGAAAGCGGGCAAGTAATTGGTCAGTTACGTGTCAGTTGCCACCGCCACGCCGGCCCTACCTTAACTCTCCACGAACTCCGGAAACCCAACTCACCGGCAGAAACACGACCCAGAGGTCATTTGGCTGCGGAATTCTATAGGGTGGTAGGTTCGATCGAAGATTCGCCATGCCATGCATCTCTTAAAATCTCTTATAGTTGAGCTAGTTTATTGTGTTTCTGCATTACTTATACCTATCTTCCAGTTTCCAAAATCCTATAGGTATGTTGCCCATATGTTGTTGATTTAAGAGAAAGGTTTATGTGTATAACATATGCATGAAGAGGGTCGCTAGTACGCTATGAAACAAGATAAGTTTCATTGAAATCCGTGTAGAAGTTTCGGAAATTAGCCTGTCGTGCACTAATAGACTTACTTATTTAAGAAATATTCAACGCACAGACATACTTTTATACCGCTTTATTATACGCATTGATATCGGAATGATAAATGGCACGCATTGAGCCTAATCATTAATGATACAACCAAATATTGAAACAGAAAAGGTAAAAAGAAGCTAAAAAAATGGAATACTTAAATATCAAATTCTTGGTTGTCAGTTGTCATCCTTTAATCTCACATATTACGTTTCACTCTCGGATAAGGCGCTCGGAATGGCGTCTTTAAGGATCAAAATTGTGGCTCGGATATTCGTAATAAAAATATATTTCGCTTAGACGGCAGGAACAACGCTGTGTAATGGGTGATGCGGGGAGCGTCGGCGGATTGGTACAAATATATCAACAGCCTGCTTACGCGGGCGAGGAATGGGGCAATGGTCGATGTAAGAACCTGAATTAAAAATAACACAAGTAAGATTCTGTCTTTGTTTTATAACGCTAATTAATAATGCCAATTGTGCCCCACCACCTGCTTTATAGAGAAAGGACCAGGCGTCGGACAGCAATAGATATTTCATTTTTGTTAAGTTCGGTCGGAGTACTCGTATTACTCGTATGTGTGATTTAAATTTATTTCGTGGCATAGCACCGACTTTAGAAGAAGAATAATAAACAAAAGACTGTATTCTGCAAAGAATTCAATCCTTTTAAAATTTACTTAATTTAAATTTAGAATTTACAGACAATCAATTTTTTTTTTAAAATGGCCAGTACGATACAGCCTAGTCATATGTGGGATTAACTATTACGAGTAAGTAGGATTTGCCTATATTCTTAAATATGAATGTTTGGATGGAACTTCGATACTCTTGCATGCAAACAGTATTGAACAGATTTCAATGAAACTTCACATTAACATACCTCATTAGATTACACTATAATTTATAGGAATATTTTTATTAACAAATCATCGATATTCAAGCGCGAAAAACCACTAGCTGTAGCTAGAAGGTACCTAATATTTCCATCGATAAAGACCTACAAACATACTATCGGCACACCCCTACAATCCGAAGAGACGTATTTAAATTTTTGCATACACTCGATTGAGAATTCGCTTAGAAAAGGTTTGATAATAAATACAAGAATTTTCATTCGCCCGGATTTCATTTAACGTTCATATTATCGAATGGTGATACGAATTTTCGACTACAAAGCGTTCGATTCGCCGCCTACGGTTCTCATTATTTTTTTGGGTTTCGTAACTTGAAAGGAAAAACGGACCCGTAGAGGTTTCGTACTACGAACTCTACCCAAGGGGTATCTCGTCCTAGTCCAAAACTGGGACCAGAGCCCCATTTGCTTTTTTTAATTTGATAACGAGAAACTGGTCTCACTATCATGATAACCGTTTATCTATATTTAAGTTTTGCACTACTTTATCCCTTTCTTTAGTACATGTTCTCTGCCTAAAGAGTGTCTGGCATAGATCTCTTTCAGCGATAAGACCGCCTACATGTATGTAGTACAATAATATTTGTACTACATACATATTTGTTTGTAATACGTTTCTGATCTGTAAATGTTTTATTTTTTTGGTGCAATCAAATTATTCTATCTACTAAAACGAATATTAAAAGATTTTGTTCTAGCTGCTTGACAAAAAACAATACCCACAAACGGATAGGTATATAACAAAAATCCGAAATTAATTTACTCTGGAATCGTATCCAAAAAATTGTGTACGGGGCCCTCGGTTCACGAATCCGACTCGCTTTTGGCCAATATTTTGTTCAGTATTTATTAGAAACACGTTATTATTTGGCAATATCGTACATTTTTGATTATTATTCAACCCTGAATCTAATAACATGATTCACTATCTTGTTATAATATATACAGATATTGCTGAAGTTTATAATAAGAATTTGATAATTCAGTGTAAGAACTTTTAAGTTGATTTACTGATTTATTGTCCTATGTCCCCGGGATTGGGCAGAGGGCGTCCACAGTACGTCGCCATCCCTTGACCCAATCCCAAAGTAAGTGTATTATGGAATTCGATATTAATAAATGCACCACAATTTATACATATTTAGATATTTTACACTTCTATGATAAAAACAAAATTTATAAAACTCAACAAAATCTTCGCCCTGTTGAAACGAGATGGAAGGTAAAAAAAATAACATTTCTGAAGTTTTTCATCTGTAAAGTCATCGAAAGTACAACCTTCGGGCCACTTTCCTCATTCCGAAAAAGATCCATGTACTTTATAAAATTATTTTCTAATTTCCCTTTTCCTAGTCAGGAATTAAACAACTTTCTCTCAAATGAATAGATGAACGCGCTTATAAAAAGTTTTCTGCTCAATCTTATACGGCTAGGGTCAATATACTCTGTCAAAAATAAGTGGATATTGTAACTAAGCGATTACGAAAATTAATTACCGGCTTCATTATCAGCCAATTGCAGTCCAATGCTGGACATAGGCTTCCCACTTAGTTAGGCAAACATCTGGAGGATATGGTTAAAGCTTCCAAATGATTGCCCAGAGTGGAGAACAACTGGAGAGGCCTATGTCCAGCAGTGGACTACGATAGGCTGATGATAAAAATGATGACGACTCTTGTTTATTAAGTCCATGAATTAAAAGTCACAGATACTCTACTTGTGGCTCACGTGGGCCTGTTAAAGGAAAAGCAAGGCACTTTTTTTTTTACGTCAGGAATGCTTTTACGCATACACCAGGGCCCTAGGTACGGGACACCTGGGTTATGTGGGACTCACTCCTAAAACGGAGAATATCCACTAAACCTGACAGTGGTCGGCTACGAGCGTTCATCTGAGGAGGGTCGGGATGCCCGTCGGGATTTGTCTCACCCCTCCTCAGCCCAGTAGCGCTGCGCCGCCTGAAAGACTGGCGGCACTCCTCGGGAGGACGTAGTGATGCCCTCCCGGTAAGGCGCTTGCCTGAGGTGGTTGCCAACCGGAACGAATTAGCTCTTTTAATCGGTAAAGTTTTTGTTTTGGAAGATAAAGTGTGGAGGAGATAATTAAGTTCCAATTGTGAACTGTATTCTTGTTAGGATTTCGTATTTTAACCCTTTTGTTGTTTCAAAATATAGAGTGGGGTAAATACAACATACAGGAAAACCTTAAATCACGTGTAATATTAGATGTAGGTATCACTACGTGGGATATTTATTCTATTAATATCTTACTTATATTTTACGGGATGTAAGGGAGCGACCTATCAACTTTTCGCTCCAAGCCTTACCTGCCCGTGGTGCATCCTGCCGAACAACAAACGAGGCTCTGCCAAACCGACTGGTGGCGGTAAAACCATCACGATCGAAGGCGTAGCTCAATACCACAGGCCGACGACGGGCAGCAACGTCATCGGAGCAAGAAACTACGCCCTGCGATCGCCAACCCGCCTGCCCAGCGTGGCGATTATGGGTCCAGAAGTTTGCCCTAGGTGGCGAACAACTGGAGAGGCCTATGTCCAGCAGTGAACTGCAATAATGTGGACTGAAATATTGAGTCGTTGCTGATCCGCCGAGAGCTTATGGATCAAATATTTTTGTATAAGATCATGAATGGTTTAATTGATTCTCCATTCTTGCTGAGCAGATTGGCACTTAGATGTTCTAGACCTGGCGCACGGCATAAACTTACGTTTTCTGTACCTTTTTGTAAAACTAATTATAGAAAGAATAGTTTTATTGTTAGATCTAGTAATAAATATTTGGCAATGGCAGGCGGTGGCGCGGCGTGCGTAGTTGTAGATTGAAGGTAAAAGAATAAGATAGTTTTTCTATGTACAATTATATGTATAATTAAACAATAAAATATTTACAGTAAAATATAAAAACAGAAAAACTAAGAACAAACATGAGATGCGGAAAAATTCTTAATGTTGTTAAATTCCGTTGCCATAGCAACCGTCTATATACAAATTTACTTTTCACATATTTACAAAGAACCTGCAAGGAGGTTCTGCTACAACACCCCCCTCCAGAGACCGTCCCTACGGGCGATAAAAGTCTGTGAATCTGACCCTACGACCAGATCGTGTAGTTATGGCATCTCTACCATCCGTGGTGGGTAAATCATGACACACTGGCACAATAGGAGAGTGTGTATGAATGTTATGAGGAGTGTGTGAGTTTGATTGAGTACCTGTATTCGTGTTGTGTGTGCCTGTAGGTGGTAAAAGGTGTGTATTGTGTGTGGCTGTTGGCGGATCACCAAGTATGTAGGCTGGTTTTAACCTGTCGATAGACACGGTAACCCGCTTACCATTCACGATAAGCTTAAACACCTTGTCTCCGCGATCCAGAACCTCGTGTGGACCAGAATAAGCAGGCTTTAAGCTTCCGACTCCTGTGTCATCGCGAAGGAAGACGTGAGAAGTCGTGGCTAAATCCTTGAACACGAAAGTTGAGCGTTGTTGACCATGACGTGAAGCTGGGGTTGGTTGCAAATCCCTCACGAATTTGCGAATACGTGCTATGTAATCTGTTACGTCAACAGTATCCTCACCCAGTGGATGAAATAAATCCCCTGGCAGGCGCAGAGGTTGACCGTAGACAAGTTCTGCCGACGACGATTTTAAATCCTCTTTGAATGCGCTGCGGATTCCTAATAACACAAGAGGAAGAGACTCTACCCAACTAGTACTAGAATGGCAGATTATAGCGGCTTTAAGTTGGCGGTGGAATTTTTCCACTAAACCATTACAAGATGGATGATAAGCCGTGGTTGTATTGTGCTGGAAACCGACAATGTGGGATAATTGTTTGAATAATGCAGACTCAAACTGTCTCCCTCTGTCAGTGACGATTTTAATAGGACAACCAAACCGGGATATCCAATGGCTTACTAAGGCCTTGGCGACGGTTTCTGCGGTGATGTCCTGGATTGGTATCGCCTCAGGCCACCGTGTAAACCTATCGACGGCTGTAAGGCAATACCGAAAACCCTGTGATACAGGTAAAGGTCCAATAAGATCTATATGTATCTCCAAGAACCTTCCTTGCGGAAGTCTGAAAGTTCCTATAGGCGAAGATACATGACGAGTGACTTTAGAGCGTTGGCACGCTAAGCACGTCCGAACCCAGTCCCTGCAGTCTCGCCGGATCCCTGGCCATACGTAACGATCGCTGATCAACTTGACCGACGCGTTGGTGCCAGGATGGCTGAGCGAGTGTAAGCTCTCAAACACTTTCCGACGAAACTCCTTTGTGACATAAGGCCGCTTAACATCATCTCTTACATCACAATACAACTCGACGTCAGTACCAGGCAATTTCGTCCGCTTGAGACACAGCGATGTATCGCCACTCAAGATCTGCTGCAGTTCCGGGTCCGATTTCTGAGAGGCTGCGAGTGTATGCAGGTTGATTGGCTGCACAATCTCCTCCACTCGTGACAAAGTATCAGCCACCACATTTTCCTTACCTGATATGTGTCTGATATCAGTCGAGAATTGTGCAATGAGGTCTAGGTGACGAAATTGCCTCGGCGAGCAGTTTTCCTTCCTGGAGTGAAATGCGAATGTAAGAGGTTTGTGATCAGTATATATCACAAAGTCTCGAGCTTCGACCATGTGTCGGAAGTGCTTGATTGCCTCATATATGGCCAAAAGCTCCCGATCGTAAGGAGAGTACTTGGTCTGGGCGGGACACAGCTTACGCGAAAAGAATGCCAACGGTTGCCAGGCGTCACCCTTTTGCTGTTGTAAAACAGCGCCGATGGCAGTGTCGGATGCATCCGTAACCAAAGCTAAATTAGCCTTGCAATCGGGATGCGCCAACATGGCTGCGTCGCAAAGGTCTTGCTTGCACGCCTCGAAAGCTTCAGTTTCTACCGATGTGAAGGCGACAGGATGTGAACCCTTTACCGAACCCACTAGCAGAGCGTGTAAAGGCGCTTGGTGCTGAGCAGCGTTTGGAATAAACCTGCGGTAAAAGTTTAACATCCCGAGAAACCTGCGCAATTCACGGATGGTTTTAGGCGCCTGGAAGTTACGTATAGCTTCCACTCTCTCCAAAGGCGGTTTAACGCCGTGAGCTGATACCTCATAACCCAAAAACGTTACCGTTTGAGCGCCGAATACACACTTGGAGGTGTTGATGACCAAGCCGTACTGTTGAAGCCTGGAAAATACCTCACGTAGATGCTTCTGATGGGAAATAGGACACGGTGAATACACTAAAATGTCATCTATGTAACTATATACAAAATCCAGTCCCCGTAGCACCTCGTCGACAAACCGCTGGAACGACTGTGCGGCATTACGAAGTCCAAACGTCATGTAAGGAAATTCGTAAGTGCCGAACGGTGTCGTGATCGCAGTTTTCGCAATATCGTCGGGATGGACCGGTATTTGTTGGTAAGCCTTTACCAAATCTATTTTCGAAAAGACTGTAGAGCCGCTAAGATTATGGCCGAAGTCCTGAATGTGCCTAATAGAATACCTGTCTGGTATCGTCCTAGCATTCAGCATACGGTAGTCCCCACAGGGCCGCCAACCTTGATCCTTCTTCGTTGCGAGGTGTAAAGGTGATGACCAGGCTGATTCGGAGGGACGACAGGTACCGATCTGCAACATGGCCTCGAACTCGGCCTTCGCTATCTTAAGCCTATCGGGGGCCAACCTGCGCGGTGAACACGATACTGGTGGTCCGGGTGTGGTGCGTATGTGATGAAGAGTGTTGTGAGTAATTTTGTTATGCATGCCAGAAGGGCGGGTGATGTCGGGATACTGAGCCAGTATGTCATGATACACCGTATCACCGCCAGACGTAATTTTGATAGAAGAAATACTATCAGTATTTTTCGCAAGCAAAGCCGGGGTGATGAGCGTAGTTTCCCCGTCAATTAGGCATTGATTACGTACATCAACTATTAAATTATAATAGGATAAGAAATCCACGCCTATTATCGCCTTCGAGACGTCTGCTATAACAAAGCGCCACGCATAGTTACGGCGCAAGCCAATATCCAACACTAAATGCGCATACCCGTATGTACTAATTACCGATCCGTTAGCCGCACTAAGTTCGTAATCGGTTTTACGACAATATTTGTTGACACAAGATCTAGGGAATACACACAAGTCACTACCAGTATCAACCAAGTATTGCACTTTACTATTTCGGTCCGTCACAAATAAGCGACCGGTAATCGGACAGGCGTCGGTCGCCATCACATCCTGCCCTACACTTTTCCCGCATAGTCGCAGGGCTTAACGCACTTGCTAGCGTTACTACCAAATTTATGGTGATACCAGCAAACCGGGAATTTCCTGTAACTCGACTGGGATCGGGTAAGACGGGAACGCGAGCTCTCACGGGACCGGCTACTGCTCTCTCGTCCTCTGGGCCGCGACATCCGCTCCATCTTCGTAGAGAGCGAATGAACTTGTCGCGTGAGCTCCTCTATTTGGCTTTCCATGCGACCGGAACCTCCTGGTGCTGCTGCGGCTGCGATTTGCGGGCTGGAGGGCACCACGTCTTGGATCCTATCTGCCAACTCGGCTAGCTCCTCTAACGTCGATTTGGACTGAGACGCTATTATAGTTTGCGTACTGGTCGGTAATCGACTTGTCCAAATAGTTCTAAGGAACTCCTCAGGTACTCCCGGACCGGCAAGATGTTGTAAGTGCCGTAAAAATTGAGAAGGTTTTCTGTCTCCGAGTTCCTCATAAGTAAGTAACTGTTTTACCTTCTTTTCCCGCGAAGCCGAGAGTCGCCTTACTAGCTCCGCCTTAAGCCGCTCGTACTTATCTGGGGCCGGGGGCGCAGATATTATGTCTTCAACCTCCGACGCGTACACAGGATCCAGCTGGCTGATGGCGTAATGGTACTTCGTGGTATCTTGCGAGATGCCGGCCAGAAAGAATTGACTTTCAAGCTGCGCGAACCACAAAGCCGGCTTCTCGGGGAAAAACGGGGGCACTCGCACACCCACACGATGTATTTCCTGTGATGGTCCAGCCTCCATTGCCTCCATGAAAAGACTGCTCTTGCTCTTCTCCTCGTCAGACGGCATGTGTCCAAGTAGGGGTCACCAGTTTGGCAATGGCAGGCGGTGGCGCGGCGTGCGTAGTTGTAGATTGAAGGTAAAAGAATAAGATAGTTTTTCTATGTACAATTATATGTATAATTAAACAATAAAATATTTACAGTAAAATATAAAAACAGAAAAACTAAGAACAAACATGAGATGCGGAAAAATTCTTAATGTTGTTAAATTCCGTTGCCATAGCAACCGTCTATATACAAATTTACTTTTCACATATTTACAAAGAACCTGCAAGGAGGTTCTGCTACAAATACAATAGTACTTACAGCGACATCGACATATTTCACGAAAGTGTGGCGCGTTTTCGACGCCTTCTTAAGGATACATGAATAATATTAGGCTTTCCTTTTATAGGTTTAGATTTTTCTTTCCTTTTTTGACAAATGTAACAATTTAATTCAGTGTTCACGACACAGATGCTTTAATACCTTTATAATATTACTTTTACCTTTTACGTTACCGAGTAGTGTCTCATTCAACTTTAGAAGTGAATAAGCTAGTAGTGGGAACTGATTAGGCTAGTGAATTAGTTTAAATTATTTTTAAGCTACAATGTATTAATTTAAGCTGTTTGTTTCCCGAATAAAGAAAATAAAAATAAAAAATAGGCTGGTGATGATGATGAATATCTTACATATTTTAGGGGTCACACGTAACTCCTACCGATTACATATAGAAGAGCATTCCATATGGGTGACAAGTAAAATACACAATATTTCCTTCATCCCCAGCCAACTGGTATAATAAGGTCAGCCGTGTTAAGACATAAAAGAGCACCTGATTCCCGTCTCCCGCGCTTAATCTCGCGATGAAACTGCCGACGCGACGCGCCGTGTAAAATATTTATGAGGACCTACACTTAACAATATTTGCAGGTGCTGACAACATCACATGTGTTGATCCTAACGTAAGAAGCTATGATAACAAATTCAGGAAATTGTTGCCTTTAAGATTGATATTCCTTAGCTCGCATATTCCGAAAAAAAAGTCGTCACGCCTTGGCTTAATGTAACCGGCTGTTTAATGCATTGATTGATATGTGTATTATCTACTCGGGACTGATACTGACTAAACAGGTAATCATTATGAGGTATTCATATATCCGAAGAGACTAGCCAAGTACACAGGACATAAAAAAACACAAACAACCAAAACTAAAAAGCGATAAATAACGTAAGTAATTCTATCCTTAATACATAATTATTTAAATATTACAATTATCACTTATTTTTGAAGTCGGTGCCAGCCTCTCGGTACCTAACGTAGACTGTTGTTGTATGACGCGCGCGGCCGGCAAATCCACACGACAATATACATTTTATTTGTTTGGCTGTCACCGACTTCAAAAATAAGTGATAATTGTAATATTTAAATAATTATGTATTAAGGATAGAATTACTTACGTTATTTATCGCTTTTTAGTTTTGGTTGTTTGTGTTTTTTTTGAAGTCGGTTTAATTTTTTTTTAAAAATAATTTTATTTCTCTATTTTTAGTTGCGTTAATGTGCTGTGACCTTGAATAAAGGCTAATTAATGTCCTTAAGAGTTTTACTTAGGAATGAAAAATTTTGCTTTAAGTCAAGTGAAGACTTTGCGATCTAGAATCAAGCATATCACTTACCAAATCACCTGCCCTATTAGCCCTGCATAAGTACATACTACTACCTAGTTTAATATCGACCAATGTCAGTACTGTCCCCTAACTCCTAACCGTTAAGGAGTTCTGTGGCTTCATCATCAGCACCAGATGTTGACGCCCGGAAGCATATACCTGAGTAAAATATGATTACGTAACAAAAACACCATATGAGCATGAGCATACAATTTTCGGTTGTTGCCCTCAATTTCTCCAGGATCCCATCATCAGATCCTGACTTGGTGATAATGGGACCACCTCGGAAGTGTCCTCTGTCGAACTGTCGAAAAATTTTTGAAATCCATCCATAATTGACGGAAATATCGGTGAACAAACATAAAAAAAAAAAAAAATATTATACATACAGACGAATTGAGAACCTCCTCCTTTTTTCGAAGTCGGTTAAAAAGTGCTCAAGTAGGGCGCGTTACTCAAAGACAAGCGCATTAAAAAAAATTACATGAACTGTTCAATGATTGGAATTTCCTTTTAAGTACGTAGGCACCAGTGTTAGAAGAGCTCGCTAATTAGAAATGACATACTGAAAAGAAGTTAATTTTACAAAAATATTAATCGAAGTTAAAATAATAAAAAAAAAATTTTAATAATTTTTACCTATTTATTTTTGTTCATCAATTTATTCAGAAATCTCCA
Organism: Conogethes punctiferalis; assembly: GCA_031163375.1. NCBI lineage: Eukaryota > Metazoa > Arthropoda > Insecta > Lepidoptera > Crambidae > Conogethes > Conogethes punctiferalis. The sequence goes on along the minus strand of CM062098.1, from coordinate 6,649,189 downwards.
AATTCAATAACAATGATGATAAAACCGCGTTTGTGCTTAAAATAATAACAACCCTCGCAGTCGCCATATTAAATTTTCTGTCAAATTTACGAGCTATTAAGGGATGTAAGGGAACGACCCATTATCTTTTCTCTCCAAGGATCCTCACTGCACGTGGTGCATCCTGCCGAATAATAAAAGAGGCTCTGCCACCTACTGGTGGCGGTATAACCAACACGATTGAAGGCGTAGCTAAATACCATAGGCCGATGACGGGCAGCCGCGTCACTGCAGCGAGGAGCTACGCTCTGGGATCCTCAATCCGCTTGCCCAGGGAGTGGCGATTGTAGGCAAAGCTTCCAAATGTTTGACCTAAGCCGGGAATAAAATAGAGAGGCCTATGCCCAGCAGTGGATTGTGATAGACTGATGATGATTATGAACAACTATTGCCGCGAAAGAGCAAAACAAATTGTCTTTTCAGAATTGCGTTATTATTCCAATTTATCATCGAAATAATTGTATCGTTTAGTCACGGCCAAATTAATGTGGTTTGTGGTTAATTACACAAATGTGTTGTGGGCTGGATGATATTTACTTTATTGATCAATTTGGTAATATCAACGGTTATGACATATTGCAAATAGGTACTTTTATCCGGTTCAATTTAACCCTGACTTTGGATATATCAAAGTAATATCATGCTTTAATGATTCATCGTAATAACGTGATCCTAGTAATCTACTAATAAATAAGTATTACGTACATGTAAATGCGAAAGTTCGTTTGTATGGATGGATGAATAAATGGATGGATGTATGTTGATCCTTCGCGCAAAAATAAATATGAAACCATCTCAAATCCAACCAATCGTATCCATCTTACGATTATTCCGTAGTCTCCGATCCGATCTTTCCGATGGTTCGAGCAAAAGTGAGTGGCCTGTCGATCCGCAATGCCCATGCAAGGCGTTCCATAGACTAAAGCATGCTCATAGATAACACAAAAGTCTTTTACTTGCTATTTTTTTGGCTTTGCACGGTTTGAAATTGGTGTTTCAATGACACTCTGTTTTAATAAGTCCCCTAATTCAGATTTACTTTTCTCTAACGATCTTTAATGTTGACCTAAGTACATTCATCTGAAACTTATCAAAACGAGCCGCGTCGTGTTCCCAGTCCCAAAGGTCAGGGAGGCCGGTAATAAACGGCGGCGAGTTCAAATTGCGCTTGTAATGGCTAATATTCCCGGCGCATTTTGTAGGCTAGCTGATGTAAATCGAGTTTACGAGTTGTCGCCGGTAGGCGGCGCGCACGGCGGCGCTCAAATGTGTTTTTAACTTGGCGAACGTCTACGTAGCATTAAAATTTAGCTTCTTAGCATTTGAAAGTAGGGACTGTTGTAACTTGATTTTATATGAAGGTAAACGTTGTTAGCTGAAACAATACCAATCTAGATATTGTAGTGTTTGGCTGGAATCTCGCACATGTCTGTTGGTTTCGTTTTTTAACCGACTTCAAAGAGGGAGGAGGTTCTCAATAAGATTGGATAGTTTTTTTTTGTAAATAGATTTATATTAGGTAGGTATACTATACATACATAGCAAACTAACTAAAAAAAAAGAGAGGTAGGGCATAGCGAAGAGATGTAGGGCATAGCGAATCTTCGCTCGAATTGAGCCGCCCGTCCGGGGAAGGACCTCCAATAGTCCTCTGTCCCTATAGAATACCGCAGTCAAATGACCTCTGGGTCGTGTTTCTGCCGGTGAGTAGGGTTTCCGGAGCTCGTGGGGGGTTAGGGTTGGGCCGGCATGGCGGTGGCAACTGACAGGTAACTGACCAGTACTTGCCCGTTGTCACAGCGACTTGGGCTTCTCTTTCGCTTTCCATCAGGCGTAGGGAAGCCATTATGTCGAGCCACTATAAAAAAAAAAAACAAAAAATGTATCTTAGTTAATTTATCGGACCATACGGTTGACAACTAGGTAGGTATAGTAGACATTTATTATAGGATTTATATACTGACTATACATAATATTGACGGTTTATTAATGAATGTATTCTGTGACGTCATCTCATATTTTATCGACCCATTAAATTATTAGCATGACAAGAATATATTTTTTTCCAGACGAATATTTCTTAAAACTATTTATTACGAGTATGTCGTTGTAATGGATTAGGAAAACATTTGTATGACTAAGTTTTCCTCAAAATAGATCCTTTTTTCAATGAAAATAGTAAGCTGTAAGAATAAATGGCGATGGGGCGCCCTGTCACAGCCCCAGTAAAGGCTAAATTATTGTGGCTTTGTCTAGACTAAACTAGTTTTCTACGAAACACAAAGCAGGCTTACAAAATCGGATTTGGCACATGGTTAAGTGAACCATGTTTCATGATAACTAAATATCAGACAGTATCACATACTATGATCCGATCCCAAAGTAAGTTTGTTTTTAAAAATCAGAATCAGCGAAGGTAACACAAATATAAATATTTTCGAAGAAAATGTTTAAGGTATCTATTGGACACTCAGTTGCAAATGACCCAGCACGTCATGCCACTTTGAGCTGCACAGTGCCATCTAGTCCCAAACTAGGTCCTAGGTCCACTAACACCCTAAGTCGACTCTTAAGACATCCATGGAAAGGAACGGGGTGGTGATTTATCTATAATTTCCGCCACCACTGGGAAACACTCTCTAATTACAGTTGTTTGTTTGTAAGCGGATTTGGTTACTACTGGTGTTTTCAGGTAATAAACAGTCTTTATCAAACTTATCCTAATATACGAGTATTGCTCAAATGCTGAAACTAGGAGATCAATAGACCAACATGTAAAAGCTTAACCTGTCTTCAGATGCACAGGGTATTATCACAAACTTTAGCATCATAAACTTGCTAATTGCTAGTTGCTACTTAGTAATTTCTAGACAGAAACAGTAAGCACCTAGGTAATAATTTTCTTGAACCAGGATTTGAACTAGGCAGCTTTTGGTGACAACTGGGGATAAATGACTGCAGATATTATAATGTTAATCCTTTGACAACCGAGGAATGTAAGCGACTCATTATCTTTTCGCTCCAAGCCACCCTCACTTGCCCGTGTTGCATCCTGCCGAATAACAAACGAGACTAGCAACCCGGACTGGTGCCGGTATCACCATCACAATTGAAGGGGTAGCTAAATACCTCAGGCCCATGACGGGTAGCAGTGTCTCCGGAGCAAAAAGCTATGTCCTGCCATCGCCAACGGGCAACCGCATCGTAAAGCCTCCAGGGGTTTGACCAAAGTGGGCTAACAACTGGAGAGGCCTATGTCCAGCAGTGGACTGTGATGACGATTTGACCACCGATAAAGGGGATATATTAGAAAATCTATATAATAAGGAATTTGAATTTGATTCCATTCCATTGTTATTGATAACAATAACAATTAAAATTCCTGATTACCTAAAAGATTTTCTAAATAATACCGTAATAATAACGTTTACCTAATTCGTTAACGGTGCGGAGCAAAGGGTTTAGTAAAATCTTGACTTTGCACAACGTATCTACTTAATGAAAATCTCATAACTCCATTATTGCTATGAGAATGTAAAATAAAGGTTCGCCAAACATTCTTTTAGTTTTAGCTTTACTACGTTTCATCTATCTTTTTACAATTGCAATAAAAGTTTTAATCAAGTATCTTAGTAAGTGAAATCTTTAACAAAAGGAAAAAATAAACAGTCATATATCCTACGATATTCTATCCATCAGATAGTCTGAAGAATTAGTACGTTGAAGTAGCAGTGGTCTGGTCATGTCTGCCGTAGAACTGATAATAATATAATCGGTGGAGGAGATAAGTCTGGAGTGGACACTGACTTTTAAGTGGACATAGTGTAGGATGTCCTGTATGCTACGAGTATAAGGCTGGCACGAAATTCGTTCCCTAGTCTCGAAAAAGAAACAATATCTCGTTAATTTACCACAAAGATTTCATAGATTTAAATAAAATGAACTAACCTCTTTTCGGTGCATGCGCCATCGCCTTGACGTTTAATGACAGAAGACCGATGTAACACTTCCTGTGCTCCTTGAAATCAGTGCTGCCACAACGCGACATAATATGTCGCGATATAGGTATATTATATCCACCATGGAAGTATCAAGTACTTCGTACAACAGGAAGGCGCTCTATCTATGCATATTGAAGCTAAAATAAAGAAAATGAAACCGTATGTTAAGGTCGTAAGAGTCTTGTTCAAAATAAGTCTTGTCAAAATAAGAACGTAACCAATGAGAGGGAAAATAGTGAACAAAACGTCCCTTTCTAGCAGCGACTAGATTGCTAGATAGAGTACGAAACACCGGACCTGGGCCCCCTACCACCAAAAACGAAAACGATCGCTCGCTGAACGGATGGCGTACCTACCCTTGAGCCATGAATCCCTCTCATTTGCCCCCCCCCCCCCCCCACCGTATTTGAATATACAAACTAAAATTCGTCAAAGTTGATTTTCGTTAATTTAATTCATATATTCAAACACGGAAAGGAATAATGGGAGGGATTGATTTTGCAAAAATACGCAATCCGTTCAACGAACGATCGCTCTCGAACCGGTGGTAGGGGCTCTGACAACTTCACATGACATCGCCGACTTTGACGTTGGTGGCGGGGATTTTTAATTTGTTATATTTTTCTTAATATGTAATTAAAATGGGGAGAATTTGTGTCGTGGGGGCTTGTGAAAGCGAGTATTATCCGGATTGTAGTTTGTCTTTTCACAAGTAATACTTTTAAACATAATTTGTTAATGAAGAATTAGGGTGACCATGCATTATTATCCAATCATAAAGTCCGTTGTTTTTTTGTATCGGACAGAGCGTAATCTGTGTCTTTTATTATTGCACGTTCAACGCGTGTTATCATGTTTCGACGTAAAGGAACGTACTATATGTACGTTCCGTTATTTAAAAAAAACTATAAACATAACTTACCACGCACGTTAATACAATCCAAATAAAGAAATCACTGTGAAAAGGTTGCACTTTAAAAGACCATTGGCAGTCATTGGCATATTACTGTATTGATATTATTATCATGATGCTTAATACTTAATTTATAATTTACAGCCCCTAATATTAGTTGTTTGTACTACCTCAAGACTGTCCTCTTTAGTAATATCTGATTTACACTTAAATTTGTCTAATTCATAACTATTTTTGTATGATTTCAGAAAGCTTTGGACTGTATGTAGTTAGTTAAAAATTATAAATGTGATGATAACATTGTAAACACTATGTTGAAAAGAGTAACTACACAAATTTCTTGCCGGTTTCTTATCGGTAGAATGCTGCTTTCCGAACCGGTGGTTTGTAGTTTTGACGATTTGTTAGTGTTTTTAACCGACTTCAAAAAAAGGACGACGACTGAGTTTTTTTTTTGTCAGTTTGTTACCACATATCTCAGAGAGTTGTGAATTCTTTTTTTGTTCGAAAGGGTGTACTTCCTAGTTGGTCCCATTGTCGCCATATTGAAGTCGGTTTCTTTGCAAAAAGAAGTGGTGTTATTTAAAAAACGATTATGAATAAAAAATATTTTGGCTTTCAATGTTGGCCTTTTTTTTGTAGTATGTATTGTCATTGTCCTTAAATCATATTTTAATATAGTCACCCTATTCAGAGAGAGACAAAAGGGACATGCACTGTGCTTTCGTTCGGCTTCGATTTTCCGACAACAGCTTGTTCCTTATATATTACTTCTATGATATCCACAGACTAAACAACAACAAATACACGATGTGGCGCGTAATTCAAAAGCGGCAGATGACTGGAAATATTTTGTTCTAGTAGTAGTACAGTGGGTCTTAACCCCAAATCGCTATTTTATAACTTGGGCTTTTACGGCAAAGTGATTTTGTTCTAGTATTAGTACGTCAGACCTCAGGAGGTTAAAAAAGACTGCTGTCAGTGGCTTAAGGAAGTCCAGGATAGAGAAATATGGCGCTAGCTATAGGATGCCTACGTTAACTGGATGAACCAAGGCTGTTGATTAATACATCAGTTATCTCTATCAATGATTAAAAGTTCTCCAGACCTGAAGTAGACGTTAGTAACCGTGAGAACTTATAACAGTAGGTAAACAATAAACAAAAGCAAAAATACACCAAGAATAAGAAACATTTTCTACTAAATTGTTCTTTGACATGTGCCAATCACTCTAGCGGACCATTGTTACTTATCTTTCGACCCAAAATTTAATATTATTTCGGTTCTAGTGAACACAGCGTAACGTTGCTATGATCGTCTCTGTGATAACCGTTTCAACTTTGTTAGTTTTTATGTTTCCGCCTGCTTTCCACAATGTCGCCGGCCGAAACGGTCGCCATATTTAATTTACTGTCAAATTTACGAGCACCGTGGAAAGTGTCGCATTTAATTTTTTATTCGTTTGTGGCTTGTTTGCATTTTTAGGGACTTTTATGGGCTATAACTTGACTAGATGCCAAAGTTGATACAGATCAGTATGCAAATTGTATGCTTTACTACTCGACCAAATAAGACTTTTCGTTTATTTCAAACCTTGTACCCTATAAATACATACTTATATCTCCTACTAAATTAAGTTTTTTTATCTCTTGGATCTAAACTCTATGAAGAAAGGTCAAAAATCTCATTGTTCATCTTTGACCCTCACCCCGATGGTTAGTAGTAGTTCAAAGTTTACACATGCAGTCTGCAGCCAAACTGGATGATTAATTTATTAATTCCGTTTTCAAATACAACAAACAATGATTTTTATTATTGACCGTACGTAATTATTATGTACATATGAACTGCTTCTAGCGTATTTTAGCTGTCTCACTCGTAATGAACTCCAGACTTCAAAGCACACGCAAAATGCAATTTTATCTAACTAAAGCGAGGTCCCTAACTAGAGGCCGATAATTAATCTATACTAATATTAAGTATAAAGCTGAAGAGTTTGTTTGTTTGAACGCGCTAATCTCAGGAACTACTCCGAAATGAAAAATTCTTTGTGTTGAATAGACCATTTATCGAGGAAGGCTTTAGGCTATATAACATCACGTTGCAACTATAAGGAGCGAAGAAATAATGGAAAATGTAAAAAAAAAACGGGGAAAATATAATTATTCCACGCGGACGAAGTCGCGAGCACAGCTAGTCGTACAATAAGATGTAAATGTTTCACTACACCCAAATGACTTCACATACAGACGTACAAGGATCACCAACTTTTGCCAACGTTGAGCGAGTTAAAATTAACTTTTGAAATTATAATAACTCATAAGCCCGCCGCCATATTTAATTTACCTACTCACTTTACCGTGACCTGGAGGCCGTAACCTCACAGAAATTGTCATGTATATTTTATTTTAATTTGCATTTTATACCTTTTTGCAGTCCGTCAATTCGTAAGCGAGGCGTAGCTTATATTAATCTTTATTCAGTTTGAAAATAGAATTACCATTATGTTTTTTTGTGCATAGTTTTTAGTCTTTTTTTTTTGTATATGGACCACGCAATCACGTTTTAGGTTTAACGCGGATAATTCGCCAATGTCAAGTGTTTATAGAGACACGTCAATAGTTTGGTGTCATCATCATCATCAGCCTATTGCAGTCCACTGCTGGACATAGGCCTCTCCAGTTGTTCGCCACCTAGGGCAAACTTCTGGAGGAAATACCCATAATCGCCACGCTGGGCAGGCGGGTTGGCGATCGCAGGGCGTAGCTTCTTGCTCCGGTGACGCTGCTGCCCGTCATCGGCCTGTGGTATTTAGTTACGCTTTCTATCGTGATGGTTTTACCGCCACCAGTCGGTTTGCCAGAGCCTCGTTTGTTGTTCGGCAGGATGCACCACGGGCAGGTGAGGATGGCTTAAAGCGAAAAGGTGATAGGTCGCTCCCTTACATAGTTTGGTGTGCAATAAAGAAATAAATATCTGTCTATGACAGCTACAATTTTTTACAATGTCATTAAGACTTCATAAGTTCTGATGGACGATGGGTAAAACTAAAGTGGCAGTGAGCCGGCCATGTTAGCCGCAGAACCTGTACGAACTCTCTAGAGTCTCGCTCTAGCGAATACCGCATTTCGGCAAGTATAGTGGAGGACGGCCTCAGGCGAAGTGGAGCAACGGTTTACACAGGATGGCTGGCACAGTTATCAATGCGAGAAGCTTATGTCTGGATAGGCTGATGATGAAGCTCTATGCTGCAACCGAAAAAGAAAAACTAGAGAGCATAGGCCGATTAGGCTTTCTCAGGTTTAGATAGGTAGAGAACTAGAGTACACAATTGTTCAACAATTAAGGTAGTCTTATCGCTGTGAGCGATCTCTTTTAGATAACCTTTGTGTAGAGAATATGGAATATGCATGAAAAATAGTTTCAGGTATTTACTAATTTATCGTAAAATAGATCAAAATCTACTACGAAAAGTGAAAACAAAATCAAAATTGGTTGAAAAATGGGCGAGATACAGTCGTTGAAAGCTGTTGAAAGCAAATATATCAGTCTCTCTCTCGCGAAACAGATTTTTCTATGGAGTTAGTATGGCGCTCACGGTACGTGACGTCATACGTCGCGTCGGATCTCTCTGTCTAAGCAATAACTTTAACGCTTTATAACTCGCTTAATAGAAAAGATAGTTTAAAAATTCTTCGATATTTATGTATCTGGAAGATAAAAGATCTCAATAAATCCATAAAAAAGTCATGCATATTCCCTATTGTGCTAGTTCTAAGAAAAACGCAATCTATTTTACCCGACTTTCTCAAACGAGTAGTACATCTTCTACAAGCTACTGTTCCTAGTGCAAATTAAAACGCCCTGCGGTAACGAACCCTGCCAGTAATCTACGTAATACCGTATCCCGTTACGCCCTAGGGCTCTTTTAACATCGCCAGCCGACTTGTTACCTCGTTAGAGGACTGCTAGCGTCGATGAAGTTCATAATGCTGTGGAAGATAACATTTTTATGCATTTTTCTCATATAAATTTATCGAGATAGAACGGTGATCAAATCTTTTCAAAGGATACCGTGTGTTTCGTATCGAAACATGGTTTTTTATTGCGACAGATTGGGATTTAACAATGTAACTTCGATCTAAGTAAGTTGTCTAGTACCCATAGTACACGCTTGGGCTTAGTTTGGGGCTAGGTGGCGCTGTGTGGCCCATCGTGGCATGTCTTGGGTTATTCGATATTCCTTGTAATGTGACTACGGACTACGGATGCTACGAATCGCGCCTACGAGAACTAAAGTGTAGTATCGTAGCACGTAGTACTTGAAAAGGCCATGTTTTTTTCTCGTAATTGCATAGAACTTTGCGATAAAATAAATATACAGAAACTGTTTTGATGTGCATAGTGTTAAAAAAAATCCTCATTTTCTTTTTAATGGCATCCTCTGATGGAAAGAAAACTCTTGCTTGCCCAAGTCGCTACATACCTAATATATTTTTTAATGTTTGCCTGTAGAATACGCACGACTAAAGAATTAGCTATAAAATTTATTAATTTCTTAATTAGGCTCTTGCCTAGTTTGTTGATACTTAGTCGCTTGCACACTAACAGATACAAAACAGGTAAGTTACCTCGGTAACGACCTACTTTACAAAGACTAAACCGATGCTACAAAGTATTCTTAGAATGTAACAATTTCCTCGCCGGCGAATAACATAAAATCTCTTTTAATGTTTCGACATTTAGGACTTAATAAGACGAGTAACTTTTGAAAAGTCATTAAAAATAGACATAGGACACACTGTCCGTGTGGTGTCTGGACTTAGAATAGGACCACCCCGCCGTGGTCCGCCCGGGGAGCACTCTATTGCTCCCCGGATCCGGGGGCAGGGGCGGGGGATATGTGGCCGTATGCTTCGGCGCTACCCGTGTCCCTGCAACTTGCTGCCCACTGGCGACACAGGGGGGCTTAGTGGGTATGCCCTCCCTTTTGGGAGGTGTGAGTCCCACACACCATGCCGCCTCCCCCCGGAGACGGCATGAGGGTGCCTAATGCATTCCCCTCTTAAAAAAAAGGACCACCCCGCCGTTATTAGTGTCGCTCATCCCGTGAGTGTCGCAGAAACGGGTAGCAGCATTTATCTCGGCAAAAAAAACCTACTGCGATCGCCAACACGTCTGCCAATCATGATGACTAAGGCAATTAAGGCTAATCTCCCCCCAAATCGTTTAGCGAGCTGATGATTTTTTTTTTTGTTTTTATAGTGGCTCGACATAATGGCTTCCCTACGCCTGATGGAAAGCGAAAGAGGAACCCAAGTCGCTGTGACAACGGGCAAGTAACTGGTCAGTTACCTGTCAGTTGCCACCGCTATGCCGGCCCAACCCCAACCCCCCACGAGCTCCGGAAACCCTACTCACCGGCAGGAACACGACTCAGTGGTCATTTGACTGCGGTATTCTATAGGGTGGAGGTCCTTCCCCGGACGGGCAGCTCAATTCGAGCGAAGATTCGCTATGCCCTACCTCTCTTATGATGATGATGATGACTCACTTTCAATTGTACTTTACAGCTAATTAATAACACGAGAATTGCATTGATTTATAGCTGAAGAATCTACTACCTGAAATAAAAATGGAACCACAAAAATTACCAATACATAAAATTTTCAACGCACTTTAAAATCGCAGTTTCATTTTCCAATTACGAATCTCATAGATGCGAGATTGGTTTTTCGAACAAAGATAACGTAGTGAATTATTATTTTTGTTTATGACTTTACTAGCTTTTCCCCGCAGCTTCGGTCGCGTTGAAAACACCCCCCATTTTAGGGAAGTGGGGGGTGGAAGTTTTAGTTAGAAAGGGGCAAAAAGTAGCCTATGTTACTCTCCATCCCTTCAACTATCTCCACTTAAAACATCACGTCAATTCGTCGCTCCGTTTTGCCGTGAAAGAAAGACAAACATACAGACAGACAGACACACTTTCCCATTTATAATATTGGTAAGTAAGTAAGTATGGATGTACGTCGCCATCCCGAACGGTCTCAGCTTCCCTTCACTTCGCGCCAAGTCATTCCTATCTCCTTAGGTCTTGCGGTGAACCCCGCCGCCAAGATTGCTTATGGCGGCCGCCTTCTCGCTTTCCTTGGGGATTCCATTCTTGGGCTTGCCTTAGTATATGGTTAGGGTCCCTTGGAAGCGTATGACTAATCCAGTTCCACCCCACCCGTTCCCACAGATCTACTGTGGAGATTTATAAGCTGTTGATGAAGGCATGGAGCCGATGGGACATTTTTTTTATAATAGCTCAACATAATGGCTTCTCTCCGCCTGATGGAAAGCGAAATAAAAGCCCAAGTCGCTGTGACAACGGGCAAGAAACTGGTCAGTTACCTGTCAGTTGCTACCGCCATGCCGGCCCAACCCCAACCCCACACGAGCTCCGCAAACCCTACTCACCGGCAGGAACACGACCCGGAGGTCATTTGGCTGGGGTATTCTATAGGGTGGAGGTCTTTCCCCGGATGGGCAGCTCAATTCGAGCGAAGATTCGCTATGCCCTACCTCTCTTAAAGTTTGCAATGCTTTCATTTAAACGTCTAAAGAAATAAATAATAATTAACTAAACAATGCTAATATTAGCTTCACTGCACACGTGATGGATATACAGAGAGGCTCTCAAGAAAATACAAACGGACGAAACTAAATGTTCATGCTTGACTGGTCCCTATAAGATAATATTTGTGCCTACATTATAAACACTGTGCTACACTTAATGATAATTCTAAAACAATACTTCGTTTTTTTAGCATTAGAAATTAACGGCCGAACTCGAAACGAATTAATGAATGAAAAAGACCACTCTTAGATACTTCCTTGACGTTCTTTCAAAGTTTCCGGATTCGGGAGGAAATAGGCATCGTGATTTTGCCGATATTTTCTTACTTGTCTATCCTATATAGATATAGCGTTAATGTTGCCATACCCTTACATGTTGTACTAGTTAGTATACCTATGCAAACTATCTACGAACATGGTGCAATAAATATACATTCTATTCTATTCTAACCCATTATCTTATTAGACTACGCAATAATGAAAAAGTAAATATGCTCCTTAAACTGAGATTAAATTCCAAATTATTCTATAAACCGCCATTATATGGATTTGTTTGTTCAGGATCACCGTACGTATATGTACTATACATAAACCCGTCGTTAGACAAATGATTCCTACTGCGAATACATAAGCAGAACAATGAATTGAATTGAATTATCCACGCTTAACAGTTCGGCTTTCCGTTTGCTTTAACCCTAAAGGCGAGCATACACTAGAGCATTTGTACGAGCGTTTAAATGTAATGTAACGTTCTTGTCACTTTTGTTTTCCGAGTTTAAAAATAGCACCACGACTTCCAACCATTATCCCGTAGTTGACGTAGAAAACGACTAAGAAAATATAAGCAGGTAGCAGCATTTACCTGGGTACAAATGAAACCTAATGCGATCACCAACCCGATTGCCAAGCGTGGTAACTAATGCAAATCCTTCAAATGACAATTTGTCGGTGTTGGAGGCCTATGTCCAGCAGTGTAAGTTTGCAGGATCATAGTGATGTCGATAGTGGCAAAATGGCTACCGCCAGATGGTAAGTGGTATTACATGTAACTTGAATATATGCATAGGTCACCGACATTTAAACATAGAGTGAATAAGGAAATGTTACAAAAATGCACACTTACCTATAACGACGAATGTGCGACATTCTGTTACAAATGAACGCTCAAGTCTCTCACCACCTCAACCGGATCACACATAGTTGGATCAAGATTATGTTATATGCAGTTATTTAACCGCTATTGTTCTCTAGACAAATAACGGTAAACAATACCGTTCTATCGTTCTATTATCTCTTAAGAATTGAACTGAGAATTATTAGCAGGCAGGGTTATAAATTATGGCTAGGTTTATTCTGCAGAGTTGGCGGTGAGACGTAGATACCTCTTTAGGTACATTGTAGTTTGTTTTGTCAAACCAATGTTAGGGTATACTTGTAAATATAGGTAACACATTACATTGTACTAGCTACTTACGCACGAGAAGAGTAGAATTAGAATCATGATGTATCGTGTTTGTGTGTTCTTAGACAGTAAAAAATATATCGTTTTATCATAAAAATAAGGTTCCGTTTTATGAATTCTAGTCGCTTTATAGCCAGGTAAAAGTCAGTATATATATTTAAGCGTGGATTCTGCTTACTCACTAGCAGAGCTTATATCCGCGACTGGGGGCGCAATTGGAGTGGCGGAGCACTGGGCACAGCAGGTGTGATTTTTATTTGCCATCGACACGCAAAGAAGAAGAAGAAGATCTTGGCATGTTACTTGTAGCATAGCTAGCTAGCTTTGTATAATTCCCTTAATTTTTTTTTATAGTAGCTCGACATAATGGCTTCCCCACGCCTAATTGTAAACCTATCCAAGTATGTAACCACATAAACCTTATAACCCAAATATCGAGTGATATTGTTTTTTACTAACCGCAGGCTGTCAAAACTGCCCGCGTGTACAGACTATGCTTACAGACAGACGATACAGACGATGCTTTTCTTTGTACAGACAAAGAAAAGCATCAAATCTTCGCTAAGTTTAATTAATGTCTTTTTAAGTTTTTAATACACTGAGTTTTATATATATTGATATCAGCACCTTAATAGCAAATAATTGATGGTCTAGGTGGCACAATAGTTAGCGTTAAGCACGGTTGGGTCTATTTAAGAAATAAACTTTTCTACTAGTAAATTTTGGTTGGTGTGAATTGTATAGTACATTTATTTATTTATTTTAATTATAAACACACCTACTACGAAACTTGGATATAAATAGAATAAGTAAGTAGCAATTTTGCAATGATACACTCATTTATTAGTGCCATTCACAGACCCACGTCAAGAATCATAAAGCAAATTATGATTAGTAGGTAGGTGTAATTGAAAGTCCGTACATAAGTCCAATTGACCTATTACAATTACAGGCTCCTACCAGCTGAGTAGCACTTACATTATTATTCACGTTTAAATTAACACCAATATGTGGGCACAAACTGTAATTTCGCCAAATGGCGGGAAATTTCTAATGAATGACAGAAGATTGTGGGCGTAGGTGCGGCGCCATTTTCTATTTTTAGCGCGACAAAATGGCTGCGGTTTTATTTCAAGTTGCTCGCGAAACTCGTATGGAAACATATTAAACAATAGTTTGGTAGTTTATTCAATGTTTTAGTGCTCACTTTAAATTAGTTGTAATATTTGTATGTTACAGTTTTAGTTACACACTTTAGTTTTAGTTGTAGAATGTAGCATAGTTTTGTTAGCTTTCATAACAGACCAAATATTAAAATATCGCCCGTGTCGTATCGTCACTTGTTGTTTTGATCAGATCGAAATAGTATTGCGTCTGAATAAACCGCCTGTTATCCCGATTGTGCAATCGGTCGGCCCCAGGGTGCGCGAGCCTAAGTGGAGGAAACCACAATAAAAATCCACCGTGCGGCGGCGGCTGCACGCCCAACGAGGTTCTGCGGGGTTTGGTGCGGGGCTACCTACCTCGTATTGCACGAACCTCGTCCTTGGAGGAGTGAGACGGCGTTTTCAGGCCTGATCCCTAGGCTGCCCCAAGTCGCTGTCTGCTAGGCAGACTCGCTGGGATATCGCCTTTGAGATGGACGGAACTGATAAAGGCAACAGTGAAGGGCTCATCGTCGCACGAAGAAGGCAGCTGTGGGAGAGGAATGGCGGCGCGTTGTGAAGCTGGCCACCAACGCCTGAATGGCCACGACCACTCTGTCAAGAGTGACATCAACGAAGACTGTCAAGAGAGACATAGCAGATTAACCTAATTAAACATAGGACATACACAAAATGTTCACACATTCCTCCCCGGTAATAAACGGCCGTCGCTTAGGTAAATATCTCGTCCCTTTCTTGTGTAACCACTTTATTGCTCCATATGAACATTTAGACGACTAAACCAAGTTAATATGTTGTTTCTCATTACTTTTTATGTGTTTCATCATAATATTTGTATTTGGACCCTTATAAAATCCACGGCACGACGCCACAGCGTGATACCTTACGTTGCAATGTAACCCTTCTGTAATAATGTTTACGATGCAATGTCAGCTGGAGATGACAATAAACCGCTTATAGGGACCGTAAAATGTAAACGCAACACATGCCGATGCTATATGAATAATCTCGGAGGAAACGGTGGGCTTAAGAAGCCGAAATGAGCGAAATGAACAGTAATATATTTTCTCACGACGAGCTTTACTGAAGGAAGAGATCGCAACTAAATGAGTCATCGGGTCAGGTCAAATATATACAAGTATAAACACCCAGACACAACCCAGGAACAAACATAAATATTCATCACACGATTTTTTTTCCCGGGTGGGCATCGAACTCGCGACTCCTGGTACAGGAAGTCAGAGCTCATTAATAGTCTGGCCGCTGAGAGAATGCGTTTCTGACAGGTTGTGACCAAATGAGCGTTAGAACTACGAACCAAAATTTCAAATAACTTTTATTTACCTCATTGACGAGTAAAAACACGAATAATTAAATTATTATGCCAACATACAATAGGGTATTCATTTTGGAAAAAAAATATTGACAGTTGAGTTAGGTAATTATCAAATGACATCTGTCAATCTGTCACAAGCGCATTCTTTCGGCGGTTGGACTATATCAATTGAGCCAGCAAGCAAGGACATTTGCCACCAAGTCAGTCAAGAAAACATAAGAGGCTTGGTGTGTACTAATTATGTGATTAATTTATGAGCATATTATTAGATTTTTGTAGACCTATGACAACAAGAGGATATTTCGTCTGAACAGCTTCCAAGCAAAGGATGAGAATACAATATATCGGTCGATACCCTTCAGTATGTAGATGTAGCAGCTAGCTAGTAGAAGTACACGTTTCATTGTATGGCTAGACCATATAACTGAGTATAAATGGGCTTCTAGATAATTATGTCAGTTGGATTATTGCCGATAAACCGTTTTGGTGACGTAAGTAATTATAGTACCGATAAAACTCTCTTTTAATCTAAACAAATGAGCTGATTGTAATGATTCAAATACTTTTTATCATCTGACTTTTTTATGTTTTATGACAGAACGGTCTTGGAGGTCACCTGATGGTAGGTGATTATTTCAGGCCCAATGCAACGAAACACCAGGGGAAGCACAGGTGCGTTGCCGCCCCTTACGAAAATTGTAGGCTTTATGAAGGTCCCTAAGTCGTATCCATTTAGAAAGTCGCAGATGAAAGCTGATGCCAAAGAACCGTTGCACGAGACAAGAAATTGCACGCAAAACGTACGGTGGAAGACTTCAAACTATCAAGATACTAACCTAAGCTAGGTACTAAGGCTAACCGAAATAAATAATAATAATAAATAACCCAAGACATGTCACGCTGGGCCACACAGCGCCACCTAGCCCTAAACTAAGCCGAAGCTTGTACTATGGGTACTAGACAACTGATAAACTTACTTACATACATTTTTTTTGTAAATAAATACATACATAGAAAACACCCAGACCAATACAAAAGACATGTTCATGAACACAAATGTTTGTACTGTGCGGGAATTGAACCCAAGACCCTTGGCTCAGAGGGCAGAGTTCACTACCAAATGAGCCACCGAGCCTGTCATGTATTTATGGTTGTGTTAGGTGACCAGATTTGAGCAGGAGCTAGTCATGTAATTAATCGTCTATTTCTACCATTTGCCTGCAACATAGACACAACAGCTAAATGTCCCTGTCAAGGCTGTTCGGCAATGACCGTGAATCCTGTCGCTAAGCGAGAAGTGATCACAACAGCAGTGTTTCGCAAACATTTTTATAACACTACCTCTTTTGTTGTGACTATTTAATAGTATACTTACTAAACTAACTCATAGATTCTTAATACAAAATACAGTAGGAGGTATATTGTTATCTGCAAATAGTATCTTACTGGTCTCGCTGGTCATGCTTTAGAGTTAGGAGTGATCTCTCTCGGAAAAGTGAGATCCAAATTGACAAAATCTCTAAAATTGAAAAATTCTCGATCGCAAAAATTTTACAGCTCAAGAAAGGTATGACGCCCTTTATATTTTATAGCAAACTGACTAATGACAAGGTAAATTTCACAGTTGGCTGTCGCGATTTGAGCTAATTTACCGTTTACCATGGTCGTGTCAGTAGTCGTGGTAGGGATTCGCTCTAAGAGGCAACAGCCTCCTTGGTCACCGATCATGTCCCAGAAGGAGGCCGCGAAGCGAATGCGGAAGAACGATCCTTTCGCAGTAGTGGTTGATTAAACTCCTCTAACACTAGTAAGTTTTCTAGAAGCTTTGCCGTCCCCATGCGGTAACGATCCACAGTTTGAGAAACAATGAGCAACAGTAACGAGTGCGGTCATTGGCGACCGCCCGCCAAATTGAGTCCGGTCGCAATAAGCAGTCACTCCATTAGTGAGCGAAGGATGGGACGGGGGACATCCGAGATCATTTGGACGCGACGGGATATCCACTAAATATCTAAGGTCTCGTTAAAGGAGACGTGTTGGGCGTTTTTCGTTTACGTACAATCGACGGCGTGAATTACGGATTTTATTTCCATCGGTCACCGTGCCTACTAGGAAAAAATGATGTAAGGGAGCAATCTATGATCATTTCGCTACAAGCCACCCTCACCGGCCCGTACTGCATCCTGCTGAGTAAAAAAGGCTCTAGCAACCGACTGGTGGCAGCAGTCACGATTGAAGGCGTAGCTAAATACCACAGGCCGATGACGGGCAAGAGCGTCACCCGAGCGAAAAGTTACGCCCTTCGATCGCCAACTCTCCTGCCAAATAGCAAAGTTTGCTCTTTTTACCAAAGTCTTCTTTTTACAACGAAGGCTAGCGCGTGTCTTAAACGGAAATATAAACACTTGCATACCTATTACGAGTATACTGTCGCAAATGCCTAATCAAATCAAAATCTGTTAAATTAGGTATCTATTCAATTCCCAAAAGTCTCAGATTTCATTATCAGGTAAAATTTATTGCACAAAAACACAGACATTACAGGAAAAACACATTATAAACAAAAACCAAGTACAATTAGGCGGTCTTATCGCTTGTAGCGATTATTTTTCTAATAAAGAATAGAAGTTTTAACCAATTTAATCACAAGATGGTAATTCTTTCTCTTCGAAAATCTTAAACACCGTTTTCATTAGGGCATTAGTCAAATAAATCTCAGCAGTGGCGACTAGGCAGGTGTAGATAATGGCCGAATTATATCGATAAATCCACTTTATTAGCTGGTTGTCGATATTTATCACCGCTAGATTGTGGCTTTGATACATTGCGAACGTTATAATTCTATGATTAAAAGTGATAAGTCAACTGCGGGGCTATTCACAATACCTATTTCAGATCGGATTCGGAAACTTTCTCGCATGTTCTTGTTCATTCAAATTTGACATTTTAGTCTAGTACGAGTTATGTCAAATTTGAATGACATTCATTCAAAGTTTTCGAATACAGGAGCAAATAGGCTTCGTGAAAACAATGCTGCTCATTGCGACGATTCCGTAGGTGTCGTGTCCTTAACCTGGATACCAATAAAACCCACTGCGGTCACCAACCCGCCTGCCAAGCGTAACTAAGACCAATCCTTCCAAATAACAATTATTGTCATTAGGTAGGGGAGGCATTTGTCCAGCGGTGGACGTTTGTAGGATGTTTGTTTGATTGAAGTATAAGTAGGTACTACTACGAGTACTATACTGACATAAAAAAAAATCGGGATTTGTGCATAATTTGTTCATCATACTCATACTACGAGTTTTGAAGACATAAAATTTCATAAAATTCTATTAAAGGGCTAACAAAAGCCGGAAGGACAATGGTATACAGAATTATTGGGTACCAATACTGTTGGACAAGTCTACTGTTGGACACAGGCTTCTGCAGATGCTTGCTACTATAGACGAACACCTGGAGGTTATACCCATAATCGCCACCTGGGCAGGCGGCTTGGCGATCGCAAGGGCGACGCTCCTTGCTCCGATGACGCTGCTGCTGCCCGTCATCGGTCTGTGGTATAAAGCTAAGCCTTCAATTGTTATAGTTATACCGCCACTAGTCAGTTGTCAGCCCTTCGTTTGTTATTCGGCAGGTTGCACCACGGGCAGGCGAGGTTGGCTTGGAGCGAAAAGATGATAGGCCGTTCCCTTACATCCCACATCAACTTAAAATTCATATATTCGTCGCAGCTCGTATATTACCGAGTGTAAACACAAGCAAATGGCGTAGGTACTTACCTATCTACTTCTTAGAAGTTTCTTAGCACAGGATAATCCTAAGCTTAGCTGACACGGTGAGAAACGTAAGTAAGCACTCAGGTACAGACGCCCACATATCTAGGTAACTATCTCCATACATCAATCAATTTTCAACTAAGTTTCCAACCCATAGAGTTCATTATTCATCTAGTAAATAATCTATTTTGGTAGTTTGATGTATGGCTTTGTGTACATCCATCACTACCAAAAGCTAAAATATGAGAAAAGTGATAATATAAGATTTCAAACTTTCGAGTTCCATTACAATAGATATTTTAAAAGCAAAAGTTATGTGCCAGGCTCATAGCAAATGGAACGACGCGGTCTCAGCCTACCCTTCTGGGAGAAAGGCGTGACGTAATGTATATTTTAAAAATTCTTCTACAAAGTTGAGGATTTTCTAAATGACAACATCTCCTGGGCGGCTGTTAGCTTTGCGTCTATACATATTACTTTGTGTTATATAATTTTAATGAAATATGAACGATATTTAATATAATAAACATTGCAAGAAAAATTGGCATTGAACTAAGTATCGAGTGCCGGTTTTTTAGATTTTTGAGCTACATTTCGAGACCAGAGTGGCTGTGTAACCCATTTTAATTTACTGTTCGATGAATTAAATGTCTTTTAGTCTCTATGTTTAAAGATATTTTCGACTTGATTTCGACTCTATATTTGTGTATCTGTGAGATAAAAGATTTCAATAAATACAGAACTAGAAGTGATCATCATCATCAGCCATTTCAGTTTACTGCTGGACATAGGCCTCTCCAGTTGTTCGCCACTTAAGGCAAACATTTGAAGGATATAGGTACTGTACTACCCGTAATCACCACGCTGGGCAGGCCTGCTAGTCGTTCTAGTGACGCTGCTGCCCGTCATCGGTCTGTGATATTTAGCTACGCTTTCGATTGTGATGGTTATACCGCCACCAGTCGGATGCCAGCGCCTCGTTCGTTATTCTGCTGGATGCATCATGGGAAGGTGAGGTTGGCTTGGAGCGAAAGGATGACAGGCCGCGCCCTTACATCCCGTATCTTCTATATATATAAAAGGAGAAACTGACTGACTGACTGACTGACTGACTGACTGACATATCAACGCACAGCCCAAACGGCTAAACGTAGGCACTTGAAATTTGGAAGGGACGTAGCTTAGGTACCGTAGGGGTGCACTAAGAAAGGAATTCCCGAAATTCCCACGGGAACGGGAATTAGCGGGAAAATCCTTTTGTATGAAAAATCTAAACCGCTTAAGTTAGACGCTTGAAATTTGGCATGCAGGTACCTTAGTAAATATAAAGTTTAGTTATGGCTGTATTTTGAGAAATTCCCACGGGAACGGGAGTTAGCGGGAAAAAACTTTTGTATGTATAAATTTAAACACGCGGACGAAGTCGCGGGCAAAAGCTAGTAAAATATAAGAGATCTTGCTTGCTTCCTATTTAAAATATAGAAAATTTATCATGTTACAACGAAATTACACCCTTTAAGTGCCGTAACTGTAATCTAACTAGCTCACCTTGAATGGGTTGAAAATTTTCTACACGCTAACGGTTTAAAATGTGTCTAACGAAGGAATTTGTGTAAAATTAAACGCGGTGCTTAAGCGACGTCGTTTTAAATTATGTTTGCGTATCAGGAATCCCGAGTAGAAACGTGCTTTTAATATACGCCGTTTGGGAAAATGAAAATTATAATTACACAAGCCGTAATTGAAATACCTCAAAACCTATTTATATAACACGTTGATTTTGATGCTCATTTACGCGAAGTTATGTTAATTTTGATTAAATGTCTAATATATGATTTATGAGCCGCTTGGGGATGTAAGGGAGCGACCCATCATCTTTTAGCTCCAAG